>OZ021716.1:1451366-2651366 GCA_963978555.1 Galerucella nymphaeae | reverse complement strand
CCTCGTGAATCACTTCAAATGGGGAACTCTGGGGAGCTATCCTTGACCGTTCGCTTTTGTCAAGGTCGTGGGCATCTCATAATTTGGCGAATCACATTTGCATATGTTATATTTAGTTATCAAAATCACTACTATAATTTTTTTTGAAAATTGGTTGATTTGCCATATATTTCACATTCGAGAAATCTTGGATATGAACCAATTATTCAATACGATTGTTTCAATCCCGTTGATTCTTGCGATATTTTAAGTAAATTAACATTTTGCGGAATTTTTAGGAATTTCTGTGGAGTAGATCTTTCATTTTCAATGAGGTGATTCATCCGAGATGGATTTATTCTATCAAATAATTACTTAACCTAAGTAACGATACAATTATAATCTGATGACACAGCATTACCAAATCATCTAGAAATTGCGATATTGTCGCAAATTGAACATTCGTAACCATGCGCATTCGTTCAATTGCGAACGATGTCAATAATAGCGCTCCTCGAGTCAATGGCTCATGTCAATTATGATATATTAATATGACAGGAATTGTGTATTGCTAGGACATGCTCAGTTGACACATCATGAATCATTGTATTGGCCAATGAAGAAGATGCTTATATGCTGTAGTTGATAATGAGGGGAATCATCCATGAAGTACCAACAAACGCGTTGATTTGTAATTCTAAATGAGTGATCTAATTCATTAATAAATGGTCTTCTCGGGAAAATACATTAGAATGATAGACATATGTGAGAGAATTTTGGTATTTTTGCATGGTATTACTAATTACTGGGAGCCGACAGGCTGAGTTCCATAAAAAATCATCTATTCTCAGGTTCCAGCTCCAGTTTCAAATCATTTATTGTTTTATGACTTGTTTTTCGATAAATATTATTTGAAAAAAATATATTAGTTGGTTTATTAGTAGCAATCGTCGTTAATCCAGTCTTGGTTGGAATTCATCCTCTCAATCCACATGTGCTTACAAAAATACAAAGGCAAATATTATATCCTGAAATAATGCACAAAAAACGAGTTGACCGACCAGTAAACGCAAGGAAAAAACCAATTGGGATCGATTAATTATATATATTGGAACAAAAAACCTTCATAACATTTTTTTGTCCCGATGGTCAGTCATTTGTTATTAACCAAAAACTTGCAAAATCACAGAAAATGATGAAATCGTTACGCTTATCCTTATCATTTCTTAAGGTGAAATGGATAAAAATAAACACTTTTTGACTCTTGATATTATTTCGAAAAATGCTTTGTTTTCAAGTTATCGGTAATTAAAAGTCAAAAATTAACCGAATACTTGATTTTTCGGGAAAAAAAATTTCTCGGCTTTTTCAAATTTTCAAAATGTAAATTACTTGTTAAAACATATTATGTATGTATGTATGTATGTATGTATGTGTATCTGGGGAAACATTCACTTAGACCTAAAAGATCTATTGTGCCCACTTACTTCTACTTAGTTTCTGAGGAGAGTCTCTGAAACTAGTAGCTCCTTCAGTCCTATTTTCCGGAGGAATTTCAGGATATCCGCAGGCTTCAACTTAGGTAAATGTTCCTCTTCTATCCAGTAATCTCCCAGGTACTGTGCAGCTGCAAAATATGTGGATGGAGGTTTCTTCTTAGAATGCCACAATATCTGCAATCTTCTTCCTCCACTATTTTGAGTTTTTTCAGGTGCCCATTTAGGCGATAATGTCCCGAAAAGATCCCTGTTAAAACTCTTAGCGCAGTTTTACTTTGACTTATGCATTCATTTGATCTCAACAGATTGTAGTCCCCCAGAAGAATCTTTGATTGTTCAAGCCCTACTAGATCTTTCCAATAGTTGGATCTTCTCTTTCTTCCTGCTTCACTTATTTCTCCCAATATTACATTGGGACTGATTCCGCAAAAGGAGAAAGGTATTTTAGCCCCCCTCTTTGCTAGTTCATCTGCTATTTCATTTTCTTCTATTCCAGTTTGTCCTGGAATCCATAGTAAGGTAACCGTGAGAACATATACTATTAGATGGTATTTTTTATTCTCTTGCTTGCATTCACCTTGTCCAATTGGTCATACCAAATTCGCGAGATTTACGTATTTCAAGACGAGTTTTCCGTAACGGAGTGCGTAACGTGTACTGATTTGCGGAACAATTTTTCGATTAATAATGTTGGATATAATCAAGGATGTTAGTTATTGAATTATAATACGTATTTTTTGCTATTGTTGATGTTTTATCATTTTCTGCTATAAAATATGTGTTATAAAAATTATATATATAATCAAAAGGTGTAAAGGTATGTATCTGTATCTAAGAATTCTGTTCGTATATGAATTTTGTCTATTTCTTTTCATTTTCTACCATCTTTTTTGCTTTTTCCCATTTTATATTTCTCCTTTCTAGTATTTCTGCTACTTTTTGGTTCCAAGTTTTCTTAGGTGTTCCTTTTTGTAGTTACTCGGGCTTCCCACACATCTCTGACTGGTTTTCGGATTAAATATACTCTGTGTAGTATTCAAAGCATAATCGAGCGATGCTTCACGAAAGAGGAGAGAAAAGGGAAAAAGAAATATTTTATAGAGAACATACTTTATAAAAGGACTTCAAGCAGAAACAACCCAAAATGGCTATGCTTGAGGTGCATATAAAGTGAAAATATCACCAGGAAAAAGGACAATAAACTTACGATTTTATGGGAATGTCTGTAAATTCCGGTAGACATAAGTAAACGTGGAAAAGTGCATACACTAATGGGTTTAAGTATAAGCATACTTTTCATTTTATATTCTACTTTACTATCTTTTTAAGTGAAATATTAGTGAAGAATTTATGACGTGATTATTTTGCTTTTTATCTTCAATCTCTTTGCTTTGGGACTTTTATTAGTAGTAATCCGATGTTACCATTCGAATTCCTTAGTCGAACTAGAATGAACAATTTAATAAATAGGTTTTGGTTGGTTGAACACGTTTGTCTGTATTTAATAAACTTCATAAATTTCAAGCAAAAATTCGCTTTTGGAGTGCAATTTTTTTGAATTGAGATTGATAGGTTACTGGAAATCCTCACATACGTTGTTCTGCTTTAGCATATCATGAGAATATGGTGAGTTTCCGTTTTGATGAAAAAATATTAGATTACCACATTTTTTGTGTGAAGAAATCCCAGTAATTGTGCAGCAAGAGTTCAAGCTCATTTTAGCGATTTTAACATGGTAATCTCCATAAGAAAATCTAAGGTCCGAAATCTCCGAAATTGGCTTCTAAGGTGGGTTCACACCGGCAACCGGACGGCAACCGGACGGCAACTAATCGCGGCGACCAACGTCGCGTTGAAAAGGCCTTAACGTCTAGTGTATTTAAAAAATGATAGAAAAATTCAAACTACCCCCGTTCATCCCCCACGCATCATCCCTCCTACTAAAAGTTGACCAATCATAGCAAACGACATCTCGTTAGAAAGGCCTTAACGTCTAGTGTCTTTGAAAAATAATAGAAAAATTCTAACTACCCCCGTTCATCCCCCACGCAGCACCCCTCTTACTAAAAGTTAACCAATCATAGCAAACGACATCTCGTTGAAAAGGCCTTAACGTCTAGTGTATTTAAAAAATGATAGAAAAATTCCAACTACCCCCGTTCATCCCCACGCATCATCCCTCCTACTAAAAGTTAACCAATCATAGCAAACGACATCTCGTAAAAAGGCCTTAACGTCTGGTGTATTTGAAAAATAATAGAAAAATTGATATGATGAAATTATATCCCTCGTCTCGGAAGGCCTTAACGTATATACGACTCAATTCCAAAAACCAATTGTTTGAGACCCCATAGGACCACCCAAAATTCCCTACTGTTTAGGACCCCATAGGACCACCGATCCACCCCAAATTTCCTACTGTTTGGGACCCCATAGGACCACCGACCCATCCCAAATTCCCTTAGGACCCCATTGGACCACCCAAATATTGATCCCAAAAATTTCTGTTTAGGACCCTCAAATTTCAATACCTCATCAGCGCGAACCATCAACTTTTTTTAAATGTTCACCCAAATATTGATCCCAAAATTACTGTTTAGGACCCTCAAATTTCAATACCTCATCAGCCGGGCGCGAACCATCAACCTTTGCGTCTGTAACAATTCGTCTAACGCATATAGCTATTAGCACTCTTAAGTGTTAGATGCAATGAGAGGTTTAATCGATGCAGTTGAAAGTCATACGTATTATGTATACAATAATTATTATTGAGGTCATTAAATAGTTTATTAATATATTATTTATCTAGTTTTTATCGACATATTAGTATCTCTCTTTGTCTTAAGGATTGTAAAACAAATATTTTCATGGAAAAGTTGATGAATATACAGAATGTTCAAAACGACGTATCGTTTGAAAAACCGTTCAGTTTAACATTCTCTTATCGGAGCGCAAAAAACGTGTTATTATTGTAGACAAGCAGGTGTTTTATTAAAAACCAATTTCATAACATTTTTTTAATAAATCTTTATATGTTAAATAAAAAATATAATAATGGTTAGTGCCCTTCTTCAACACTCAGTGGTAAATCACCATTTTTTTTTTTTAAAACAAATGTATTATATTTCAATATATTTTTAAAAGTGTATGATATTTTACTATAACCATTCTGTTAAATCTATCAGAGTTAATCGATGCAATTGAAAGTCTCACGTATGCAATTATTATTGAGATCATTAGATAGTTTATTATTATATCATTCATCTAGTTTTTATATACATGCATAATATTAGTATCTCTATTTGTCTTAAAGATTGTAAAACAAATATCTTCATGGAAAACTTGATGAATATAATATGTAGAATGTTTAAAACGTAGTATTGTTTTCTAAATCCGTTCAGTATATTATTATTCTTTTATCAAAGCTAAACGTGATTCCACTATTGTTGTAGGGTATTAAGAAAAAAACAATAATATTTTTTTTTAATATGTTAATATAATAATGGTTAATGTCCTTCTTCATCTATAACCACCCCATAGGAATATAATACATTGTGTATAGAAAATAAGCCTGACCAATGACACATTGATTATATACCAAATGACTATATTTTCAATGGGATTTTTCAAAAATATCAATCTTCATGTGAATTTCCTTGATTATGAACACCGCTTGAAGGGTAGGATATCAGCGCGTTATCTTTTCATGGATAACCACCCCATAGGAATATAATACATTGTGTATAGAAAATAAGCCTGACCAATGACACATTGATTATATACCAAATGACTATATTTTCAATGGGATTTTTCAAAAATATCAATCTTCATGTGAATTTCCTTGATTATGAACATTGCTTGAAGGGTAGGATATCAGCGCGTTATCTTTTCATGGATAACCACCCCATAGGAATATAATACATTGTGTATAGAAAATAAGCCTGACCAATGACACATTGATTATATACCAAATGACTATATTTTCAATGGGATTTTTCAAAAATTTCAATCTTCATGTGAATCAGTATATTATGCTAAATATTTTGGTAGAACCATCCTGTATAAATAATGGAATGCGCTGTATGTGTATAGAAAGTATAGGAATCATGCCCGCCCAAGGCTATTATGCATAAATTATATACGCAATTAATATATTTTCAATGGGATAGTGTATAATACTTTGCTATGACCATCCTGTTACGCCAGAGGCAACTAATGCAGTCTTACGCAATAGTGCATGCAATTAAGATCATTTTAGATAGTTTATTATTTGAAAAAAAATCTTAAATCTGTGTATATATGTATACCGATAGAAGGCCGTTTCTAATAAAGTATCACTACCTGAATACGTAAGAAGAAAAAGAAGAAGAACATGAATAGGAAAAAACCAGAAAATGTGGTAAGTTTAAGATTTCGTTTTATTTTTTATTAATAATTTTGAAATATTTAAGGTTTTAAAAGTGTTGAGAACAAGTACAAACGCTTTTATTCCAACAAGAGCTACATCACAATCTGCGGGATGTGATTTACAAACACCTATACATTTTACTATAGGCTCAAGAGAAAGATTCCTCGTAGATAGTGGGTTAAAATTAGAACTACCACAGGGAGTTGATGGAAGGATAGCACCACGATCTGGCATAGCGCTTAAAAATGTAATAGAAGTGTTTGCAGGTGTAATTGATGCTGATTATAGAGGTACAATTAAAATCTTATTATATAATTCGTCAACAAACATAGTTAAATTTGAGAGAGGAGACAAAGTCGCTCAACTTATTTGTGAAAAATGTTCTATTCCGATTATTGAAGAGGTGGATAATTTAAGTTTTTCAGAGAGAGGTGAAAATGGTTTTGGATCTTCATCTTGAATTCATATAAACTGATCTGGATAAATTCCTCTAATTGCTTGGGGAACATATCCTCTAGAAAAAAGGTTAAATTGAAAGATTCTGATCTTAATATTCTAGAAACGGATAATGCTAATGAAATTGAAGAAGAAGAAAAATTAGAAATCACAAATAGAAGATTGAGAATAAAGATAAAAAAGTTAGAAAGAAAACTAGAGTTTTTAAATGATTATGTATATAATTGATATAATTAAAGTTATTTGAGGACATTTTTTTTTATAATCTTCTATTTATAATTTTTAATTATTTATAGCCTGGTGTTAGTCTAATAATTCAAATTTTTTAAAAATAGTTTTCAATTTATGTTTCGTTTATTAATTAGTTTTAAGTTCTTATAAATAGTTTTAAGTTTCCAAAAAATTCTAAATAGTTTAAATTTTATTTAACTATAATTAATCATCTTCTGTATGTTCCTTGTGGTATATTATTCATTCTCTTTTTTTAATTTCTTGGGAAATTAAACCACAATATTTTTGAATTCTTTATTTCAACGTTTCGGTAGCGTTCCAGCTACCGTTTTCAAGAAAAATTACTGCTTAGGACCCTCAAATTTCAATACCTCATCAGCGCGAACCATCAACTTCTTCGTATGTTAACCCAAATATTGACCCAAAAATTACTGCTTAGGACCCTCAAATTTCAATACCTCATCAGCGCGAACCATCAACTTTTTCGTGTGTCCACCTAAATATTGATCCAAAAATTACTGTTTAGGACCTTCAAATTTCAATACCTCATCAGCGCGAACCATCAACTTCTTCGTATGTTAACCCAAATATTATTTCAAAAATTACTGTTTAGGACCCTCAAATTTTAATACCTTATCAGCGCGAACCATCAACCTTCACGTCTGTAACAATTCATCTAACGCATATAGCTATTAGTACTCATAAGTGTTAGATGTAAGGAGATGTTTTAAACAAGGTGTTTAAATAAAAACCAATTTCATAATATTTTTTTAATAAATCTTATTATTTCAAATGAAAAATATAATAATGGTTAGTTCCTTTATTCTACACTCAGTGGTGAATCATTATATTTTAATAAGACTAAATGTATTATATTTTCAAAGTGTATGATATTTTACTATAACCATCCTGTTAAATCTTTCAGAGTTAATCGATGCATTTGAAAGTCATACGTATACAATTATTATTGAGGTCATTAGATAATTTATACTAATGCAGTTGAGAGTCTTACGCAATAGTGCATGAAAACACGTGTTATTGTTGTAAACAAGGTGTTTTAATAAAAACCAATTTCATAATATATTTTTTTTAAATAAATCTTTATATGTTAAATAAAAAATATAATAATGGTTAGTACCCTTCTTCAATACTCAGTGGTGAAGCACCTTTTTTCTTTTTTTATAAACAAATGTATTATATTTTAATATATTTTCAAAAGTGTATGATATTTCACTATAACCATCCTGTTAATCTATCAGAGTTAATCGATGTAATTTAAAGTCTCACGTATGCAATTATTATCGAGGTCATTAGATAGTTTATTAATGCATGCATAATATTAATATCTCTCTTTGTTTTTTATTTTTAAAAATATGTTAATATAATAATGATTATTGTCTTCTTTTATAACCACCTTATAGAAATATAATACATTGATAACGAATGAATATATTTTCAATCTTCATATGAATTTTCTTGATTATGAACACCGCTTGAAGGGTATAATATCAGCGCGTTATCTTTTCATGGTAATCCGCAATCTAAAAAAAAACATCTTAATCTATTAGTTGAAAAAACAAATAGTTGGAATAATTCGGTTCATTTCCACACCATCTTATATAATTAATATAAGGAGATAGAACCATGGCGCGTTGTATTTAATATTTAAAGTGGCAAATACATCCCCTATAGGCCTACTAAACCACTTAGAAGTGATTATGTCTAATTTTTTTTTGGCTCTTTTTTCCAAACAACACTAGTCTTTAAGCTAATAGAAACGGTTTATTGATTCGTTTGGTTTTTTTTCCTCTTTCATAAGACCTTTCAATGGCTCTTTTGATTACTAATCACCTAACCAATCCCTTAAATTTACTTTACTAACCCTATTATAGTAAAATTATATTATTTAGTTAACAAAACAAAAAAAGATTAAAAAATATCTGCTGGCTCATCCAGATGAAGTTGATGGAATGGAATGTTGTTCCCATGGTAACGTTTCATCCTCCGTAGGTGGAATGGAATAATGTCCCCATGGTAACGTTTCATCCGACCCAGAAATTAGGTAACGTTTATCATCCTCTGGGCTGAGGGCAACCTTATGTTGGATAGTAGAGTACACCTGATGTTTTTCAGATCGAATTAGATTTTGAACGACAGTTTTTTGTTTCCAGGTATTGAGACATTCTTCGTAATCTTCGTGCGTTATTATAGTTTTTACAACAGATGACTTTACTCCCTTGGCTTTTTTTGTTACACCCAGGTTCTTAAGTTCAGAATCTATTTCATCTTCATCATACCCTTCAAGAATTAACCTTTTTCTTTTCTTACTAATATTATCATCAGTTACTAATATTCTGGTTGAGTAGAGTTTCGAACGAAGGCCCACGTACTCAGTCATTGGGACACCGTTATTTTCATCCTTCATCATTCCCAAGACTTTCTTATTTACCAAAGGAATGTCATATATATTTTCATGAGCATAGTCGCTTGTATCAAAGCGCTGATGACAGTCACGCTTTATAATTTCATATGGGTCTTGATGAAGCTCATAAATCAGAGAGTCAGTGTCCGTATACAAGACTGAGCAGCTGGGAAAAGCATTAATCATATATCCATAGTGAAAATCATAAATTGTAGTTTTAGCAAGATCTAGGATTGTCTGTCCCACATATATAGGCTTGTTCAACCAAATCTGAAGTTTTCGCAATTCTACTGCAACAAGATCAGGCTTTTCACTAAAAATTGTACTATTCTTAAACTCTGGTTTGGCAATGTAGGCCTCCGCGCCATACCTTCCGTTCCACTCAGTCAACAAACGAATATTCACCCTCTTTCTCACGTTTTCCATCGTTTTACCTGTAACAAAAAATAAATTAGTATTTTTTTTTATCTATGTTATATTTCAGAACTCACCAAACACCGCATTGTTCATTAATTTGAATAAATTTTTTTCAAATTCATTCGTAGCCTTTGTTCTTAACTCTGTGTTTAGATCTATATAAGACTTCAACCACGGTGTCTGCTTGAATTTAAGAACTCTATGGATTGTTTTCAACACCAACCCATGCGCAAGCGCCTGCTTCAGCGTTTGGTAATGGATAACATACTTATTTTTATCATAGAGTGTAGCCATTAACTTAGTCAACTCTTTTGCATCCTTCGGGGGTCTCATTGTCTTAGGATTGATGTGAAGAGAACAGAATGGAATATCTTTATGACGATCATGTAAGTGTTGAGGATATTCCAAGTCTACTTCTAACATATACCCATCATCTGCATCATCAGGTACTGTAGTGACGTCAATGTTAGTATCACACCATTCAAAACCACCATAGGGAAGATATTGTGACATTGCCCAACCATACTAAAACTAAAGAACATAATAAATTTATGACTTATTATCAGAGGAGGAGGAGGAGTAACAAACCTGATTATTCAGTGGACGGCTAATTTATGGAATATTATCATTATTTCGAAAACCGTCGAGTTTTGAGGGTGATCCCGAAACAGGTCGATTTTTGTTATAAAATACCCATCTTATAACGTACATGGAGTAAGGATGACGTCACCGGTGTGGGTGTAGTGACGTAATCGTTAATTTTTTTAAATAGAAATCGGTATAATGCGACACCTCATTTGAAGGAGAATTTAATTCTCTATTTAACGACATTACATTTGTAACTAAAAAATTTTTTTAAGGGTACAAAAACATTTCTTTTTTATTTAAATTCAACCAAATTACAACTAATGATTTAATTGATAACGTACCTTAAAGTAACCAAATTATGCATAATAATTATTTTAAATTAAATGTTCCAAATGCCATCCATCGGTTCTTGCCATGACTTTCTGAAATAAATACTTAAAAAAGCAAAAATAAGTAAAAATAATAATGGACACAAAAAGTTATCTCATAAACACTGAAACTTTTTGTCAAATGTTAAATCAAGCAAGTGATATTGGCATAGTTACTGTAATATTTATTGTCGTAAATATTTTTTGATTTTGTGAATTGTCATCAGTTGTCAATTGTAATTTTTACTTTTGATTACTAAATTATGGCTCACCTAAATGAAACACAACGCATAGAAATATTAATTCTTAGCGGATGTGGAGATACAAAAAGAACACAGAACGAGGTATGCAATTTATTCAACGCAAAATATCCAGACAGACCCATCAGCCAATCAACAGTAAGTAAAATAGTCCGAAAATTTGGAGAAACTGGGGGGTCAACTTTCGTTTAGCTGAAATCAGTTATGGAAAAACTGTTGCCATGGCAGCCATTACCATGGTAACGGGTACACAAAAACCCAAATCATATGGTGAGGAAATGCGCGGTTGCCAAGCTGTACCCACTTTCTTTTAGCTGAAATCAGTTATGGAAAAACTGTTGCCATGGCAACGATTGTTGTGATTAGTAGTAAGCGAAAACCCAAATCATATAGTGAGGAAATGCGCGGTTGCCAAGTTGACTTCACTTTTTCTTAGCTGAAATCAGTTATGGAAAAACTGTTGCAATGGCAGTCATTGACATGGTAACGGGTACACAAAAACCTAAATCATATAGTGAGGAAATGCGCGGTTGCCAAGTTGACTTCTATCGTTTAGCTGAAATCATGTTATTGTAAAACAATTGTCATGGTAACGTGTACATAAAAAAAATCTACTGCTGACGTTATCACCATCTTGACACCCCCAATGTCATCAGAAATAAGCAAAGACCTGTAACTTACCACTGTAATAATACCGCGAGCGAAGCGAGCGCGCCGGATCGACGTTTCGCAATTCGCGCGCGCGAATTGCGAAACGTCGACCCGGCGCGCATTTTTAACAGTGTGTTGATAGCTGTTCATAGACATTTTCCATTTGGTTATTGTGTATGTAGGTACGTATTCCTGATAGTATTGAATAATATGGACAATCATGTGTAATGTGTAATGATTCAAAATATTTTAACTAACTTCGATGTAAACAATTCGCGCGCGCGAATTGCGAAACGTCGACCCGGCGCGCATTTTTAACAGTGTGTTGATAGCTGTTCATAAACATTTTCCATTTGGTTATTGTGTATGTAGGTACGTATTCCTGATAGTATTGAATAATGTGGACAATCATGTGTAATGTGTAATGATTCAAAATATTTCAACTAACTTCGATGTAAACAACTCTTTAATATCAACAATAAAACAACAACATAAAAAAAATTATTTTGACCCAAAATCTCCATACTTGGCAACCGCGCATTTCCTCACCATATGATTTGGGTTTTTGTTCACTACTAATCACAACAATCGTTGCCATGGCAACAGTTTTTCCATAACTAATTTCAGCCAAAAGAAAGTGAGGTCAACTTGGCAACCGCGCATTTCCTCACCATATGATTTGGGTTTTTGTTTACTACTAATCACAACAATCGTTGCCATGGCAACAGTTTTTCCATAACTAATTTTAGCCAAAAGAAAGTGAGGTCAACTTGGCAACCGCGCATTTCCTCACCATATGATTTGGGTTTTTGTTTACTACTAATCACAACAATCGTTGCCATGGCAACAGTTTTTCCATAACTGATTTCAGCTAAACGAAAGTTGAGCCAAACTGGGCACGTTAAACATATTCCAAACGCTGGGCGTCCTAAAATTGCAGACAATGTGAAACTTGATGTTTTATTAAATGTCCATGACAATCCTCACAGTAGTTCAACACAAATGGGTGAATATGCTGGAGTTTCCCAACGATCGGTATTACGTATTTTAAAAAAAGAAAAATACCATCCCTACAAAATTCAACTACACCAGGAATTAAACGACGACGATCCCGATCGCCGGCTTCAATTTTCTGAAATTATGCAGGATTTATGTATCGGCAATCCACGTTTCATCAATCAAATCCTCTTTTCCGATGAAGCCACATTTTTTTTACATGGTACCGTGAATCGTCAAAATTGCAGGTATTGGAGTCAAGAAAACCCACATTGGATGACTGAGGCACACACGCAATATCCTCAGAAAGTGAATGTATGGGCAGGGATCATCGATGACAGAATCATTGGCCCTTTTTTCTTTGAAGAAAATCTAACAGGAGAACGTTATTTAACTTTTTTGAGAAATCAACTTATACCTGTCCTTGCTAACATGTATCCAAATGCCAATAATGCAAATTTACCTAGTGACAATATCTGGTTTCAACAAGATGGAGCCCCTCCGCATTACGCACGTGAAGTACGTCAATTTTTAAATAATTGCTTTCCCAGGAGATGGATCGGAAGACGAGGTTTTATAGAGTGGCCAGCAAGGTCGCCAGATCTAACACCTCTAGACTTTTTCCTGTGGGGTTACATAAAATCAAAAGTTTATGTCAATAGACCCCAAAATTTACAGAACTTAAAAGATAGAATTAGGCATGAAATGAGTCTCATTACTCCAGAAGTCATCCGCAATGTACTTGATGAATGTGTCCGTAGATTCGCATATTGTCAAGAAACCGATGGAGGGCATTTCGAACATTTAATTTAAAATAATTATTATGCATAATTTGGTTACTTTAAGGTACGTTATCAATTAAATCATTAGTTGTAATTTGGTTGAA
Organism: Galerucella nymphaeae; assembly: GCA_963978555.1. Classification (NCBI taxonomy): domain Eukaryota; kingdom Metazoa; phylum Arthropoda; class Insecta; order Coleoptera; family Chrysomelidae; genus Galerucella; species Galerucella nymphaeae. The sequence goes on along the minus strand of OZ021716.1, from coordinate 2,638,205 downwards.
TTTAAATAAAAAAGAAATGTTTTTGTACCCTTAAAAAAATATTTTAAGTACAAATGTAATGTCGTTAAATAGAGAATTAAATTCTCCTTCAAATGAGGTGTCGCATTATACCGATTTCTATTTAAAAAAATTAACGATTACGTCACTACACCCACTTCGGTGACGTCATCCTTACTCCATGTACGTTATAAGATGGGTATTTTATAACAAAAATCGACCTGTTTCGGGATCACCCTCAAAACTCGACGGTTTTCGAAATAATGATAATATTCCATAAATTAGCCGTCCACTATGTCAAAATACATCAAAAATGTCGTTGGTTTAGATGGATCATAGTTGTTTACATAATGGTTGTTACTTTTAGCTCTTCTCTTACTGCAAACTTGACTAAGACCGCCGCGAATACCACGTTCAACGAAGAGAAACATATCCAGTTCAGTTAAAAGCTCCAATTCAATACCAGTATGTTTCAACATAGCGTCCCAAGTGTAACCAGGCAATGTAAAATAGTGGGCAGGATCGAGACCATGTGATTTAAGGGTGCTACTGCGAAACATCTCAAATACATCCGCAAGAAGGAGAATATCTGTCTTCATATACAGGTCTACGTAATCACCTAATGAATTACAGTTGAAGGTAGTCCATACTTGGTGAGCACGATGGTATAGACGGCGGGGGCAAGGCTTATTTTCTAGTTTATTGAAAAATTTATCCTGTGTAGGTAGGGATATTTCATTGAATCGTTCGAAAGAGTCGATATAATCATAGGGCATCACACCCTTTTTCGTTAACATATTAAAATGATCTTCAGGTAACTCTGAGAACTGGGATTTTAAATTTGGAAATTCAGTTAGATAAGAAGCTAATTTATCAAGACTAGATGCCATAAATCTGAAGGAATCGATGAACCTAAATTGAACTGGATAATCATCGATGTGTTTAGTGAATGAAATATACTTCTCCTTTGTTAAAGGAAGCAAGTCTATCGTTCCACTGATCCGGGTGGCAATGTCAAAGATTAAAAAGTGGGCGTCAAAACCTGATAAATTATGAAATACCACCGGCACCACATGACTATCCTTATAGTTGATATTACATGATTCATGAGCTGCTCCACGATAGTTGTTGGTGGGGATTAAATGGTTGTGATCACGAACCTTTTTATCTTCATCGGTAAATACCTGTTGACATATGTGGCAGTGTGTAGCTCTTCGGTGCTCAACTTCCTGCAACCAGGTCATATCTATATTGTACGGACACCAAAACACAGAAGCCATATCCTCAGCAAGACTGCCCATCTCATCTGCAAACCAAGTCATACAGTCCTGCCCTCGATAGGATCGATAGAAAGATAGAGTATCATCATAGCTGCATTTGAGATAATAACCAACAGCAGCTGGAACGTGGTGTTGCGGCTTCTTAGGATCATTCAACGGTTTAAGCATAGATTCCAAGTCTGCATAGACAATAAAGGGTGCTTTTTCTTTATTCTTGAAATTTTTAAATTTTAGAATGTTCTTCCCTGGCTCAGGCATCTTAATAGCAGTCTCATTCATTTTGATACAGTCCTCGATATGCTTTTCCATCTTATCCTTTGATCTGAAGTAGTGAAGGCAGCGGTCGCAGAAGAATTTTTGTCCATGCTCTTTGCTTAGTTGTTTAGATAAAAGTCTCGACATGCTCTTTATCCATACAAAGTGATACATTACTGCCGCATCTCCCTCATCCTCTCCATCCACATAATATTTATCCTGCACCATCAACAAATTAACATGTTTTTCCTTTTTATCTCTTGTTAAATACGTTGGTAAGGTTTCAAAAGACTTTTTTTTCCTTTCCAAGATATAAACATTAACTGACACATCATTCTGTTTCTCAAAGTTGGGGATCTGCTTCATTGTCATAGGCCACTGTATCCCTTTTAGTTTTAACACCGATGAGAAGTGAGGGTATGATGATATTCTTTCACAATTTTTTTCACAAGGATACAGCGCAGAAGTAACAGCCCATGCAAAGCATGCGTCATCATTATTTTTGACGTTAATACAAGCATGTTTCTTAGCAATTTGTGGAGGTAGTTCAATGAATGAGGAACCAAGCTGAGGGGTGTACTTGTTAATGTTAAGCCCCAAATTCATAACTTTCTTAAGAGCCCAGCCTGAGTCACGTTCCTGGAACTCTTCTAATTCATTCATAATGGGATCTATTACCTTTATATTAAACCACTCGTCTAAGTTGGTGTCTCTATGAATTGGTGAGTTCGATGTAGTAAAGTACTTGTACTCAGTCTGTACACTATCTCCCTTTACTACTGTGAACTCTCCGCAAAATATGGCATTAACCTTAACTGCAGCATCCTGCTTGAGAGCTTCCCGAATCTTATTTTTAAATGTAGATTTAGCGTCAATGAGAAATAATTTTGGATCTTTATGTTTCAAGTTTGAAATTACCCCCGTTTTCATTCGCGAGTTGAACGTAGACTCGCTATCTTCCCATCTCACTCTATCTGAAGGAGACGCTTTTCTCGGGGAAAGCCCTGCCCCCTTCTTCTGAGCCGCTTTAAACTGATGTCTCATTGTTCTAATATTTCTCAAGCAGGCCTCCAAATGCTGTTTTTCTCCTATCGTCTTCGCATTCTTCATTTCGTTTTGAATCCTTTTAATCCCCTTTTGACATTCAACGAGTCCTTTTCGTATCTTTTCATCATTATTTGGGGTCATCAATCCTAGCAATGTAGCAATGTATTTCACTAAATCAGTAAACCGAGCCATTCTGAAAAAAATATAAAAAATTATTGTTATAAAGAATACTTTTAGATGAACGGAAAACTAAACGTTTAATTATTTTTGAATACATAACCTCAAATATTATGTTTGAGAAAAATGAAAATAATTGATAACTCACTTTTTAATTAATTTTTTTAAACAAATAGGAAGAGCTGTCGGATGATTCTTAAAGTTCCTAAAAAAAATGAAAAAAAATAATTAATAAAAGGTATAACAAACATAAAACATAACCTCAAATATTATGTTAGAGAAAAATGGCTATAATTAATAACTCACTTTAAAATTAATATAAATCTAAATTAATAGGAGCTGAGGATAATTCTGAACGCTTCAAAGTTCTGAAACGGAATGAAAAAAAATAATTATTAATAAGTAGAAAGTACTTTTTTAGATGGATGAAGAACTGAACGGTTAATTATTTTTTCAAATTATATAACCTTGAATATGATGCGAAGTGATTGATAACTTACTTTAAAATTGATAAAAATCTTCTTCAATCAATAGGAGCTGAGTACAATTCTGAATGCTTCTCAATGTTCTGGAACAGAATGAAAAAAAAAATGATTTGTTAGGTATAAAATATACTTTTAGACGGACGGAAAACTGAACGGTTTTTCATAACCTCAAATATGTAAATGAAAACTTACTTAAGAATAAATTTTTTTGAAACTAGCAGCTGGAAACAATTGTGTACGCTTCAAAGTACTGAAACAAAAATGATTTGTTGGGTAAAAAGTATTATTTTAGACGGACGGGAAACTAAACGGTTTTTCATAACCTCAAAATATTATGTTAGATATTTAATTTTGAGAAAAAATATTAAAGGGTAATATAAAACTAATGTGAAAACCATTTAAACTATGAAAAAAAGGCTGTTTTTTAAATTGAACATGAGTCAAACAGTTAATAAAATACAAGAGTGGCTGTATAATTGATAATTCATTTCAAAATTAGTTGAAATATTTAAAACTTATTGTTAAGACTTATATAAATCATTCTACATCTAACCATCCTACAGTCATGATAAAAAATTGTAAGCGCTGTTCTAAAGAACACCCTTTCACTACTCATGAACTTTGTGAAAAATGTTATATTATTGGTGGAGAAAATAGTGAAGAATGGATTCCATTTAACATATATTCATGGTTAAGTTATGAAGATTTCAAAAAGTGACAATTTTATTATGATCGGAAACAGCTACTTTGTGATAAATGCGAAAAGTTTATAAATAGAACCGATATATATCACCATATGAAGAACAGACATGATGTTGGAAACTTTTCAGTTAAGTTTACGTAAAACTTTTCACTAAAAAATTGTTTAAAATATCTTTATTATTTAAACAACTCTGTGTGTAGTCGTGGTTGTAGCTATTTTGCATTCAACCTTATGAAGCATTAGAATTTATTCAGAAAATTACACTTCATTTTTTTTTGATACCATATAATGTTAAATATTTCATATAGAAAAGGTGAATTTAAATTAAAAACCCATTGAAGATAAGAAAATGAATGGAGCTTTTGAGAAATTTATGAAGAATGAGTCTACGGTTGAACATTTTTCTGAAAATTCAGGAAATGAAATGTGTTAAAATATTCATTAAAATGAAGCTATGAATAAAATTTAAATTATCAATTGTATTTTTTTAATAATTTGAAGATACCTTTATACCATAATGCAAGTAACATTTTCTTAGGTACCATAGTTATAGGAATACCTTTTTTTCACTTTTAAACATAAGAATAATGAAAATCACACCACTCTCAACAATTCAATTGAACAGCTTTTCTATTGAAGCGCAAATTAAAAGTTTTTCATAATTTTTTAATTAAATCATAATATTTTTATTTAAACGTTCCAGCTACCGTTATTATAAATAATTGGCTTTTTAAATTATGATCCTAACCTAACACTATAAAAATTGATAACTAGATAATGAATGATATTTCAAAGTTTAAACAATTATACCTATAAATTCATGCATAGTAACAGTTTAATTCATATTGAAGAGGTTTTAAAACGATCTTTTAAATGAAGTAACTTTCTATCCTAAATTATTATAAAAATACTTACCCACTATAGAATCTCTTAACATAAAATTCTTCTTTTACACATAAAATCATAAACATTAATAGCGTAAATTTATGAATAAACTGGAGAATGAAAAATACTTTCAGTTTATATATACACTTAAATCAGTACAAAACAACTTTCAATAAGGTCAGACGAGAAATTCCAAGATTAACTGTTAAATAAACTTGTTCATGTATGTGAACCTCTTTTAAAGAGGAACTTGATGTTAAAAAGTCATAAAAAGTAATAATTGATAATTCTTATAATAAAGTAAAATTTATATTTTACATCATAACTGCACTTATGTGAGAAAGTTGTATCGTTAATAAATGTCTTGAGGTCATCAGACATCAATTACATTTTGATAAATCAATAAATTAAAAAAATTTTGATTTATCTTTTTTTAAAATAATCTAAAATGAACTATTCTAACTAATTATGGCTTATTTTTCTCTATACAGTGAAGGTAAGAAAAAAACACGATTAGTAACTGTTTAAAAAACAAATAAAAGATGCATGTAACGAGTTTTTTCCGTTTCGAGGTCATTGAAGAACAGTTATATATATGGTTAAACAGACTTAGGTAATAAAGGAGTGAAAATAAAAGATTTTAAAAATTATTTATTTAACCCAAAGTGTAGTTAACATAAACACCAAAGGATATGTGCCTTATTGTTTTTAAAAAAATAGATAAAAACATTACATTTCAGTTTTCTCAATAAAAAAATAATAATTGAAAAAGTGATATGATTATAGTTGAAGAGAATTCATTCTGTTCAGGACTATAAATTCATAAATTATATAATGAATAATTTATGCATAATAGCCTTGGGCGGGCATGATTCCTATACTTTCTATACACATACAGCGCATTCCATTATTTATACAGGATGGTTCTACCAAAATATTTAGCATAATATACTGATTCACATGAAGATTGATATTTTTGAAAAATCCCATTGAAAATATAGTCATTTGGTATATAATCAATGTGTCATTGGTCAGGCTTATTTTCTATACACAATGTATTATATTCCTATGGGGTGGTTATCCATGAAAAGATAACGCGCTGATATCCTACCCTTCAAGCGGTGTTCATAATCAAGGAAATTCACATGAAGATTGATATTTTTGAAAAATCCCATTGAAAATATAGTCATTTGGTATATAATCAATGTGTCATTGGTCAGGCTTATTCTCTATACACAATGTATTATATTCCTATGGGGTGGTTATAGATGAAGAAGGACATTAACCATTATTATATTATCATATTAAAAAAATATATTATTGTTTTTTTTCTTAATACCCTACAACAATAGTGGAATCACGTTTAGCTTTGATAAAAGAATAATAATATACTGAACGGATTTAGAAAACAATACTACGTTTTAAACATTCTACATATTATATTCATCAAGTTTTCCATGAAGATATTTGTTTTACAATCTTTAAGACAAATAGGGATACTAATATTATGCATGTATATAAAAACTAGATGAATGATATAATAATAAACTATCTAATGATCTCAATAATAATTGCATACGTGAGACTTTCAATTGCATCGATTAACTCTGATAGATTTAACAGAATGGTTATAGTAAAATATCATACACTTTTAAAAATATATTGAAATATAATACATTTGTTTTAAAAAAAAAAAATGGTGATTTACCACTGAGTGTTGAAGAAGGGCACTAACCATTATTATATTTTTTATTTAACATATAAAGATTTATTAAAAAAATGTTATGAAATTGGTTTTTAATAAAACACCTGCTTGTCTACAATAATAACACGTTTTTTGCGCTCCGATAAGAGAATGTTAAACTGAACGGTTTTTCAAACGATACGTCGTTTTGAACATTCTGTATATTCATCAACTTTTCCATGAAAATATTTGTTTTACAATCCTTAAGACAAAGAGAGATACTAATATGTCGATAAAAACTAGATAAATAATATATTAATAAACTATCTAATGACCTCAATAATAATTATTGTATACATAATACGTATGACTTTCAACTGCATCGATTAAACCTCTCATTGCATCTAACACTTAAGAGTGCTAATAGCTATATGCGTTAGACGAATTGTTACAGACGCAAAGGTTGATGGTTCGCGCCCGGCTGATGAGGTATTGAAATTTGAGGGTCCTAAACAGTAATTTTGGGATCAATATTTGGGTGAACATTTAAAAAAAGTTGATGGTTCGCGCTGATGAGGTATTGAAATTTGAGGGTCCTAAACAGAAATTTTTGGGATCAATATTTGGGTGGTCCAATGGGGTCCTAAGGGAATTTGGGATGGGTCGGTGGTCCTATGGGGTCCCAAACAGTAGGAAATTTGGGGTGGATCGGTGGTCCTATGGGGTCCTAAACAGTAGGGAATTTTGGGTGGTCCTATGGGGTCTCAAACAATTGGTTTTTGGAATTGAGTCGTATATACGTTAAGGCCTTCCGAGACGAGGGATATAATTTCATCATATCAATTTTTCTATTATTTTTCAAATACACCAGACGTTAAGGCCTTTTTACGAGATGTCGTTTGCTATGATTGGTTAACTTTTAGTAGGAGGGATGATGCGTGGGGATGAACGGGGGTAGTTGGAATTTTTCTATCATTTTTTAAATACACTAGACGTTAAGGCCTTTTCAACGAGATGTCGTTTGCTATGATTGGTTAACTTTTAGTAAGAGGGGTGCTGCGTGGGGGATGAACGGGGGTAGTTAGAATTTTTCTATTATTTTTCAAAGACACTAGACGTTAAGGCCTTTCTAACGAGATGTCGTTTGCTATGATTGGTCAACTTTTAGTAGGAGGGATGATGCGTGGGGGATGAACGGGGGTAGTTTGAATTTTTCTATCATTTTTTAAATACACTAGACGTTAAGGCCTTTTCAACGCGACGTTGGTCGCCGCGATTAGTTGCCGTCCGGTTGCCGTCCGGTTGCCGTCCGGTTGCCGGTGTGAACCCACCTTAGAAGCCAATTTCGGAGATTTCGGACCTTAGATTTTCTTATGGAGATTACCATGTTAAAATCGCTAAAATGAGCTTGAACTCTTGCTGCACAATTACTAATCCCATGATCATGTTAAGTATTTAATAAAAGGTACCCATATACTTTTCCTGAAATTTAATTTGATTACAGATCGCTGAAGTTCTTTCTCGCAAGATGGGAGAAACATTTGATTGAATTGATTAACAATTATCACATTATTCTTGCATTCACTGAACCAAATGAAAAGTAGCACCCAATTTTTTTTTAAGGAGCCGTCCCTTCGCCGGCACCACCCCAGCCTCTTGTGCTTATTGTGGATCCTCCTAGTGCTCTAACTACAACCCAGTCAATCCGTTTCCTGTATTAACTTATACAGGTTCTTAGCTGGTTGGTTATAGAAGTCTTCTGGAGGTCATTTGGAGTCTACCATACAGTTTCTGCCTCCTGTGAACAAGCGTCTTACAGTTGCATAATATATGCAGAGCTGTTTTGGTATACTTTTTGCATCTTTTGCATGTAAGTTCTCCGTTTTACAGCCCTATTTTGTTCAGGTTCGCATGATGCTCAACAAGGCAAAAACTATTTCATATGGTTGTCACTTAGCCTCTAAGCCTATAGTAACTAGCTGTCTCGTTGTCAAGTGTTCCTCTCCGTAAGTTCATTTTCCACGTGAGAAATTTCAAACGTTTCAATACATGGTACTCTAAATCTAGACAACTCCATTCCGTGCAAAAAGTTGGCACCAATAAGTTAGCTGCTTTGGACAAAAAAATTGCTGTTTTTGAAACTTGAAGATTCTGAATTCCATACTGGTCAACTTCGTCGATCATTGGCAACAATTTGTGAAAGGGGGGAGGTGACGTCAAAGCTATGAAACAACTAGATGGGTGGAAATCGAATGCAGTTGCCGAAGGTAACATAGACAACAAAATAATTAGTGAAATTACCTTTTGTTCATTTTCATTTGAAGATATATGTATATTCGATCGTGGAGAAAGTATAGTCTGCCACTGTTACTGTGAAATTAATAAAAAGTGCCTATATCTTTTGAAAAGCAATATCCTCCTATCGCAGAAACAAGGAAATCGAGGGTAATAAAAAAATGTGGAGATATAGAGGTTTCTTTAAAAAAAAATAAAGTGAGATTCATCCTGCCAATATTAGTAGCCATGAATATTCGAAAATATTTTTAAAATATGGTCCTATATATGGATTATCTCAATAAAGTTTCTCTCACGATATTTTTTCGAATGAGTTCTTGTGGAACATGTAGCAATTTTCATTGATTTGTAAAAATAGACAATACAGTGATGGGCAAATGTGTGGAACCAAGTAAATATCTCTGGAATTATTAGAGATATCAAAATGAAATTTGGAAGGTGGATACTACAGTAGATTGGCTAACTTTTTTCATATTTTTTAACAATTTTGAATTTCCGGTTTCACCGGAAGTAATGTCGATCTTAAAATTTGCAATGGAACACCCTATATATTATTTTAGTTTCTGATGAAACATTTTATTACGAATACAAAAATATCGGGTTCGATATTTTTTATTTCAATACCTACCGAGATATTAACAGAAAAGTAACTAAGGAAAGGAAAAATTTGATGGTAGCTAGTAGTCCACAAGGTTCGTTGTGAAGTGACAGTACTGTCCAAATGAGTTATTAGTGTTTGTATTTGAACGTGAAAAGATTACATTGTTAATTTGATAGTGAAATGGCCGAATTAAGTGAAAGAGAAAGAATAGAAATTCACAAACCGACTTGCCTATTGTCAAGAAGTAGACGGTGCTCAGTTTGGACATCTGATACATTAATTTTAGCTTAGTTAAGTTCCAATGTTTTAAAAATCAATTAGTTTCAGTCAAGGTGTCAGTTAATATTTATAATTATTTATCAAATTGATATTAGATTTTTCCTTCCCTTAGTTACTTTTCTGTTAATATCTCAGTAGGTATTGGAATAAAAAATCTTGAACCCTATATTTTTGTATTCGTAATAAAATGTTTGATCAGAAACTGAAATAATATACAGGGTGTTCCATTCCAAATTTTTACATCGACATTTCTTCCGGTTAAACCGAAAGTTCAAAATTGTTAAGAAAAATGAAAACAAATAGGCATTCTACTGTAGTATCCACCTTCCAAATTTCATTTTGATATCTCTGATAATTCCAGAGATATTTACTTGGTTCCATACATTTGCCCATCACTGTATACATTACTACAGGATTTCCACTCCTCAAATATACTCAAATATAAAGGGGATGGAAAAATTCACATTACAGATAGTAATGAATTTTTAAATGAAACAATCAACCTTTTCCTTGATAAAAACCATTAACATCCACAAAATCGCGAGTTTAGGTTCATAACACTGGAACAATGAATTCTTCAACGCAAACAAGTAGGTAATTTGAAACCGCCGAATGGAGCAAAGTAGATTTTGCAGCCCTCACAGTGGAAGTTAAATTTGTGTTTATAAAAGTATATTCCGGATATTATTAGGGTAATAAGTGATACTTTAATTGCTGAATGTGGAAAGTTTCTCTGACTCACTACTTTTGCCAGACAATCCATGCGGAGCACATAAAGTATCTAGTTCTCCGAATATCATATACTACTTATTTGGGATATATCTAAACACATATTTCAAATATTGTGTTCATACCATGGAAGTATAGGTTTTTGTCCACGACCACCTAATAATGAGTCAATATTTTACCTCCTAACAAAAGGTATATGATACTCATACATATATCTACTGTCGTGAATTATGGTTCATAATACACTGGAGTGTATTATGGTTTATAATCCACGACTAGAGATGGAGGTACAATATGAAATAAACTATTAAATTTGTATATTTTGTTCAGGAGGTTTGTTTCTGAAATATATCGTATCGATAAAATATTGTAATTTTCAGTATTGATACTTCTCATAACAATATTTTCTAATATTAAGTATTTCAAAACAATATATTTATAACGGTACGCTGTATTGATACTTTACACAGTATCGCCCATCTTTATATATGTCAAATTATTCGATGTAGCTGCCACAACATTTTGAGGTAAGTAAAACCAAATCGTTACTGACTTCTATTTAATAAAGAAATTAAGTGTCGTGGACAAATTATAGTATTTTACTCGCAATTTATGACCAATATTCACTCGGAAGACTTGCGCCCCTCGCCTGCGTCTCGTGACGCAAACGTCACCTATCGTGAATAATGGCCATCATGAATTGCTCGTTTAATTCTCCGTATTCCATGTCGTGAGCTTCTTTGAGCTTTTTGGCAACATATTTTCAGTTGCTTTCTTTCTTTTCGATAATTTTTTCAGGAATTCCTAAATATTTTTTCATTTTAACTTTTTACTTTGACTCATATGAAACTTTGTGATTTTATGACATTTACGTTTGTCAACATTCACCTAGATAGTGTCTACTTATTATCATCTCACATATTCTTATACCCTTGGTATATAAATAACTATTATAGTCCTAGTCGGTCCTAGTCATATAAATGACATTCAATGTCATTGAAAAACGTCACATTTGAGACCACAGGATCCATAATATCGTTGGACATTATATGTTTTTGTTGAACGATTGAATTAAACAATTTAATCTGTATAAATCATCATTTTATTTGAACTAAGCTCAATAAATATTCGCTAACACAGTAGCTTTCACAAACGAGTTATGAGAATGTCAAAATCATTCCTGTTATGTTATGTAACATCATGAAAGCTTTCATATCGATTAAATTTTCACAATGCGAATCATATATTACCTCCAACCTCCAATCTAATACCAGATTGAATGAAAGTTTCAACTACTAATACTTTAAACTGGATCCAAACTTGACCTGGAAGAAAAACCAAAACGATAAAGGAGTTGGAGTGAATTATTAGCATCCAGATCGAAGCAGTGAATTTGTCCAGCTTGAGCACACTTCTTATATTTCTCTCTACAACTTAATCTTGAAGCTGTTGCTTCTACTTCGGTGAACAATCCAATTAATTTTAATGAAAATAGAGAGAGACAGTTGTCTGACTTATTTCATTAAAATGTGCCACTGTTTGTTTACTAAGTGGATGTTCTTTTAATATTGTACAAGTTCTTTTCTTTCAAAACTAAAGCAGTGTGAAAACTGTAAATAGCAATTACTATAGCAATTACTACTACAAACTGAAGCATATTTTTTCCAACAATTATCCCACTAGAAACAGCGCTCTTGTAATTTGTTATATTTACAAAAGAGTTTGGTGATCTTTTCCTCTTATTTTCCTTTCCCTTGTTTGAATGTAATTACTTCATTAGTTCTGTTCACTTTTTTTCTATTTTATCCATCAATTTTCATTGTGAAAAATACTGCGAGAGGAATTGAGCTACAAACAGTGAGTTTATAAATTTATGCCAGAAAACGTGAAAATGTAATCTAATATAATATAAAATTCTTGTGTTGCTGCTAAACACATCCAAAAAGGTTTGATCAGCTCTCATGAAAATATTTGTGCATATTTGGTATGTTTAAGAATCGGTCGTAAACTATTTTCAAACTCCTAAGTAATAAGGGTGGTCTTTCACAATATATTTTTCTCAGAATATTTTTCCTTTTCTCCCACAGATGAGCAAAAAGGCTGCAACATGGCCATCGAATAATTGTCATTGCTCTAAACATCAAGTTCAGATTTATAATTGGTCCTGGTGGATAGAGCTGCAATTGGGTTCATACTGACCAGCTCCTGAACGGATGAGCCTTTGATGGATTTTTACTAGTGAGTTTAAGTAGGAAAATGGCTGGTTGAGATTTACAAATAGTTCCGGTGGGTGGCGTTGCAATCGAGTTCACAACTCCCAATCATATGGGGCGATGTTTATGGAATTTTCACAAGCAGCTAATACGTTGATGGCATTAAACATAGAAGTTATTTCAAAAGCTTTGTTTGTCCAAAAAAATTGTGAGACAAGTCAGAAAAGTCGAATTGACAGGAAATATATTCCTTCCATAGTAAAAATAATCCAATTCTCACTATTTGATTTTTTCACACAAAATAATTGGAAATGAGATATATTTTGATCAAAATAGAAATAGTCTTGAGACAAGACAGGACAACGATCTGCTCTGTTAAGGCCAATTATCACTTTCGTGCAAGCCACGTGCTCGGCACAGGCAAGGCACCGAATCGGCAAAATATCTTTTTCATGGATCATATGGAATTTGTGTGGTTATTTCACATTATGCCGGCAACGTTTCGGCAAGCGACGACCATTGCCCGCGGGGTTCTTCTCAAACAATATTTGCCGAGCATGTTCCGTGCAGGTTCAGACAAGTGTGAATACTTTACCGGCTTGGTAGTATTTGCGTTCCTAGGATTCTAGAAGTTTAGTGGTCAGCATGTCGTCTCGTCAGAAGAAGGACATTTTTTCATTGGAAATTTTTGAACAGGTGAAATGGATTTACGAAAGGTTGTGTTCTGTTTTTGAAGAGGTTCCCTAATTTTGTCCAATAAATTGTCAAACTCATCCATAAACATTCGATAATATTGGAAAAATTTTGTCTGGTCATCTGAAAGTTCTGTGTGTAACGTTGCAAATTCTCCTTCATTTCGTTTTTTTAGCATTTTATGTACCCAATAGCGTCTTTTTCTCTTTCTTGAATTGTTCATTTCAAGTTCTTCTTCATCTAACATCAGAGCAATTTTTATTAACGTAGAAGTCGGGAACATCACTTTTCACTAAGCTGGAAACTACTAATCCACGGCAAGCCTATTGCAGTGTGAATTGCTTCTGTTTCCTCTGAACCCTGATCGATTACCTCTACAGTGTGTAAAAGCCAAATGGAATAAATTCATTATTTCGGTTACTGTACATATTTATAAAAAATCCCGAAACACGTCAAATTTAAATTATAACTTGACATTCTTTAACGTGAAAATGCAACCCCTACCTTCAACCCCCTTAGAATGACAGGTACAACCCCCAATTTTTTAAATGGGAAGTATAGGCTTGTGATATATCATTTGAAAGGTCTCTTCATTCTCTATTCAAAAATGTTATTGTTTTCAAATTTAATGCAAAAATTAACATAAAAAAAATTAATTTCATGTTGTTACCGAAATTCGCTAAAATATACTCGGAACTTATTACAATATTACTTAAAACTTATTTCCCGTTTAGGTCTTGATAATGAGAAAGTTAACAAATACCGTAGCAATGTGGTTTTTAGATGGTAACCATTAAAAAACTTTAAAGAATTTCCGTGGCAACGCTATTTTAACAAGCAGTAGTAAATTGTTTTATTTAAGTTGTCATTGTTGTAATTTAAGTATAAAGTTTGTTCAATTCAATTCTGAAAAATGGTTAGATTAACGGAAATGCATAAAATAACAGTTTTACAAATGATTGGTTACGGAGATAACATCCGAACACAACAGGAAGTTACTCGCCTATTTCATGAGAAATTTCCTAATTTACCGCCCATATCCCAAGGAACAATAAGTAAAATAGAAAAGCAGTTTCGCGAGTTTGGTCATGTAAGGCAGATAAAAAAAGCAGCTGCTAATGCACTGAGTGATGAACTCAAATTAGATGTGTTGCTTGAGTTTCAGGAAAACCCACATACATCGAGTAGACAGGCATCCACTACATTCAATGCTAGCCATACATCGATAGCAAACATATTAAAAGAAAATAAATTGCATCCGTATAAGATGATACCTACTCAGGAGCTCATGGAAGACGATTTTGATAGGAGAACTTTTTTTTGTGAGCAAATGATGGACATGTTGGATAACAATATTATCCAATTAGAAGACGTTATGTTTTCTGATGAGTGTACTTTTTTACTTAACGGTCATGCTAATCGGCAAAATTGCCGCTACTGGTCCACGGAAAATCCTCACTGGATGAGAGAAGAACACACTCAATACCCTCAAAAGGTTAATGTTTGGGCAGGGATTGTAGGGAACAATATAATTGGTCCCTTTTTTATTGAGGGCAACTTGAATGGCAACAATTATTTGGCACTACTTCAAAATGATGTCATTCCAACGTTGGCAAATTTATATCCTGATCCAGGTAATCCTCAAGTTCCAGCGAATACGATATGGTTTCAGCAGGATGGAGCACCACCACATTACCAACTTAATGTCCGGCAGTACCTCGATACAATATTTCCCAATCGGTGGATAGGGAGGCGAGGATCGATTGAATGGCCAGCGCGATCACCTGATCTTACATTATTAGATTTCTTTTTATGGGGATATGTGAAGAGCCATGTGTACAAAACTAAACCTTCTGATTTAAATGACTTAAAAGAACGAATAACGCTTGCGATTAGGTCGATCACGCCTGATATGTTAAATAATGTTAGAAGACAGTTTTATTTGAGATTAGGATGTTGCCAAGACGTTCGCGGAGAACATTTTGAACATCTACTTCATTAACATTCATAGTTCTTTTTCGTGTTCTACATTTTATTACGTTTTGCATTACATTTTAGTTTTTGATTGTATTGTAGCGAATTTCGGTAACAACATGATATTAATTTTTTTTATGTTAATTTTTGCATTAAATTTAAAAACAATAACATTTTTGAATAGAGAATGAAGAGACCTTTCAAATGATACATCACAAGCCTATACTTCCCATTTAAAAAATTGGGGGTTGTACCTGTCATTCTAAGGGGGTTGAAGGTAGGGGTTGCATTTTCACGTTATGAATGTCAAGTTATAATTTAAATTTGACGTGTTTCGGGATTTTTTATAAATATGTACAGTAACCGAAATAATGAATTTATTCCATTTGGCTTTTACACACTGTATAATTGCCTCTGTTGAATCTACCTCTGTCGATTCCACCACCCGATTGTATCATTCGAGTGAAGTTTTGATTTCCAGACCCTTGTTCTCCACCATGTTTTTGAGGACAGTCCCTTTTGTAATGACCCATTTGACCACATTTAAAGCAGCCTCGCTGTGATGTGAATGCTGTAGGTGTTTTCACCATATCACCTTTTTCATTACTCATTTTTCGTTTCTCATCTTCTGCTAATAATTTAGATTTTACAATTTCATAAGTTATATCAGATACATTTTCAATAACAGTAACAAATGTGTCATAAGAAGCGGGTAAACTCAATAATAGATTACATATTAAATCTTGGTCTTCTAGCTTAACATCTGCAGCTTTCAGTTGTCTCACCGTGTTCTCAAACTCTTCTAGAAATTTTATAGGACATTCGTTTTCTTTCAATTTCATACTAAGAAGCCTCTTTTTCAAAAATAATTGTCCAGGTAGTCCTTTTCTCTCATATTTTGCCTTGAGTATATTCCACATTTGAAAAGCCGTTGTGCAATCTCGTAAGCTTTCTATCTCTGTGTCCTCTACACATTGTACCAAGATAGACTTTGCTTTGTTGTCCTTTTTTAGTTCTGCTGGTACTGTTGCATTTACTTCTGAGATAATCATTGTAGATACATCATATTCTGCCAACACCATTTCAACTCTGAACTTCCAGTTGTGATAATTTCTACCATTAAGTGGTTCTATATTTAACTTTTTCTCCATTTTAGTTTTTATTGTTCTCATTCACCAGCAAACTATTAAAACTTGGTATATCCTTTCAACTTTCCACGTGCCTTTTTTGTGTAACAATTTTAGCTTGTATTGGCCCTTTTAATATTGAATTTTTAATGTACTGCACAGTCTCCTGTTACCTGGGCCCATAACCTCTTGAATTTAATAAAACCACTATTAAATTCTTTATACTTTATTTCGATGTCGTTGGATTTTTACATTAACATTACATCTATTCTGATCTTGACACTTTCTATATCTTGTCAACAGTCATTCATCTGACATCTGACAAAAAGTCGAATTTTAGCGTTGGACTCAACAGAAACGTCGTATATCAAGTGTCAACACCAGTTAAACCAATTCCAGAAATATTGAATAATAATCTCAGTAGCGGTGGTCATCAATATTTCATTTGGAGTATATTTTATTTATCGGGATTGAGCTTTATTTCCCATTAAGTTCAACTTTGGAAGTGCACAATTATAAATGTATTAAGCTTATAACATAGTGAGAAGTTTCAATGGTTATTTCAAGATTTTTGGGAGCTTATTACCACACCCTTATTTTGATGATGACAACTCTTGACAATAATCTCTGTGGCTTAAAAAAAAAGTCATTTCCATCTGCTTAATGAATTTTTTTATCAGTTCCTACAGTTAACCCAATCAAGATTCGAATCTCTTGCACATTGGCTTCCAGGTCTTTCGTGCTCCTGATTGTAGTGTCTGTGGTATATTTGCTAAGCTGGTTATTTACAATTTAGCGTTTTTAGCGGTTCTTGTAAACACATACTTAGTTTTAATACAGTGAAACCTGGTTAAGAGAGAGTTCAAGGAACCGTCATTTTTTTCGCTTTTAGAGGTTTCTCAATAATCTAAGTTTTTCAGCTTATAGAGGTACAAGAGAAGTCTCTCTCACTCACAGAGGTTATTCAATAATATACAAAATATTTTGTATATTATTGAACTATAAAGTGAACAAAAACACACACAGTTCCTGAAAAATCAAGAATAAGTCATTCATTGCCAGTATTAAATTGTCGCTCATAGAGGTTCAGACAAGGAGGCTCTCAGTTATAGAGGTTCGGGCGAGAAAAACGACTTTCGCTTATACAAGCTTTTGCTTCTCACTTATAGAGGTTTTTAGGGGGTCAAAGTCCGGGACCTGAGAATTATTCTCACTTAGAGAGTTTTCTCGCTTACCCAGTTCTGTCTTACTCAAGTTTGACTGTATTTGTCACGAATGTTTTCTACTTAACATAATAATATCCCATATTGCCATGAATTATCTAGAATTATGTCGAATAAAGTTCATGTATTAAGAATTTAGTTATTTTTGTTAATGACACTGTCTAGCACTGCTTTGCATTCCAAGGATTATGTAAGGCTGTCTCTTTCTCCTTTCTAGACGTGTACTTCCTAAGGTCGCATTGAAAAATGTATAATCCTGACACTCTTCTTCATAGACCCCTTTTCAAGCTCAGTATTTCCTGGCTTAGTGACAAGAATATTGGTTGTCACCATAGATGTTGTCACGCATGGACTGTTGTTAATGTCATTGGTTGTAGAACAAGATGCTGTTCATTACTGTAATTTGCTGCTCTTATTTTGGTCCCAATTAGGCACTGCCCAAATGCAAAAAGAGCAAAAAGGTGGACTGATGTCCGATTTCACCAACCATTTCCTAAAACATGGAAGAAATTTTGAAATTTCCAAGTGAACTCCATCTGGTGTTAAAAAATACTCCACCCAAGTGTGATAATGCGTGGTGAAACGTGAACACATTCAAGGTATTACCCACCTTCAGGAAATTGTTAGTTAAATCTAGCATTAGTCTCCGATCGCTGAAATTGTCAAGAACGAACATCTACTCCTTTGGCTATATGCCCAACAGACAATGAATTACAATATTCGAAGGTTACGTTAGATAATTTGACAATATGATTTTTGGTTTGTGGTTAGTTGTGGGGATGTGGCTATTATCGCATTTTCAGCATTACTTTCACTATGGTTAATGCATTGATTTGATTTTAGCGTTTTATTCAATACAAAATTATGCTCTCTTTCAATTACAAGAGAGAATGGTTGGTTATATCGTGAAGATATTCCAACCCAGTTTAATTTGTAACTGTGGTTCATTGTCTGTCGATGTACATGGCCCGGGGAGTGGATGTTTGTTTTCAGTGATTGGTATACTTTGGGAAAATTATTTCCAAATTTTTGAGGAGATATAATGGTCTACTGATAACACGTTTGGTTCTGGTCGACTTGGCGACCCTCGGAATTTTATGATAATTTTAAATTTGTTTGAAAGCTTACCTTAAATAAAGCAGATTAGAATAAAAATTTTCTTGGATCATCCAGAAATTACTTCAAAAATCACGATTTTAGTTCAAAAATTGGTACTTTTTCAACACTAATTTATGCTATTTCACGATAAATATTTTCACTGCAAACAATAAAAGTTATTATCTTGAACTGAATTTGAATCTGTTTCACAAAAAAAACCGGAAGAAAATACTTTAATTTCACTAATTTTTAGAAACATTTGTGAGCATAAATATTTTCGTTTGACACTTAAGTTTATAAAATGACTCACTAAAATCTTATGTCTAGATATCCCAGGTTCACAAATTATGATCAGGTGATACACCTAACGTCGTTGTCAAATGGTCTACTTTTTCTTTCAGCTGAATTATTTATATTAATGTTATAGATTAGGTACATGAATATATAACAATATAAAATTA
Organism: Galerucella nymphaeae; assembly: GCA_963978555.1. NCBI lineage: Eukaryota > Metazoa > Arthropoda > Insecta > Coleoptera > Chrysomelidae > Galerucella > Galerucella nymphaeae. The sequence continues at coordinate 2,618,999 of OZ021716.1, read as the reverse complement.
TTTGCATCTATAATCATGAAAATTTAAATAATAAACATTCTTTTAATGTAGTGATTACCTTATATTTGTTCCATACATTGAATAAATGAGATTAAAACAAACTTTTTGCTGGCCCACAGTCTGTTTCTTTTAGGTATCACGAATTTTAGTTCAATATGATAGAGGTTATTTTTTCTTTTCTTACCTTGCTATTTCATTTGTAGAAAGCTTATTGTATAGAAACTTTTCTCAATTCAAACAATTATCACTCACATTCATAATGGAATCAACAATAAACGACAGATTAAAAATCTCTTCTAGCGATTTTCACACATTATCGATTTGTTTTGAAAAGTTTGTAGGCAAGATCATTTCGTTTCGGGGTGCGGTTGCGCCAATTAACAGCTGTAGTAATCTGCGCCTGCGCCCGTTACACGCCGCGAAACTTTGATTTAGATTCAATAAATTATTCCTTTTCTTCCAACGAAAATACTCGTGAAGACTCCTTTGTTATTTCTAATTGCATTTTTCTTCATACTGTTGAGTTTTATTTGATCTGTATAAGTATTTAATGATATTCTGTTACACTTTGATCTGTGTCAGTTGGTCGGGAAGCGATATGTGTTGAATTAATATAAACATTTTTTGCTCTAGTAGAAATCCCATTAAGTCAGTCATTTTGAGGTGAAGAGATGAAGAAAGGGGAAGGAACATACATATGTATTCCATTCCCCTTCCAAAAAAGTGTCTAATAATTTGTATTCCACATGAAAGCGCGCCGGGTCGACGTTTCGCAATTCGCGCGCGCATTAAGTCAGTCATTTTGAGGTGAAGAGATGAAGAAAGGGGAAGGAACATACATATGTATTCCATTCCCCTTCCAAAAAAGTGTCTAATAATTTGTATTCCACATGAAAGCGCGCCGGGTCGACGTTTCGCAATTCGCGCGCAAAGGTTAACATGAGTAAATCAATTCTTCTTTTTTGGTCTGATCTATCGATCGTTTTATGAAAACTATATTTTCCCATATATTTAAGTGAAAATTTGTCGAATGTGAAATAATATCAATATAAATATAAAATACTATGTTCTTTATATAGGACAAATATTTATATACCTACTTATCGGGACATTTAACGTTAATTTTTAACTAAAAATCACGAAAATATACGTTTTCCATTTTTACTCTAACCATATATAAAATAATTATAGTCAGTACCTATGGAACATACAATATTAAAATATTACTTCCAAAAAGTACATTTTGAATACATTTATTATCTAAAATATAATACTAAGTAAGTACATCGGTGTTATGTGAGAATCAAATATAAATCTAAAATCTTGGTGTTATTTTCAAGCCGTAACGAGTTAGCGAAATAAAAACTGGCAGCATAGCTCATTCGCCGCTCCTTCTAAAATTTGTGACCATTCGATATCTAGACATAATTGTCAAAAAATGTCAAATATTTACGAAAAAATGGCGGATTTTAGCATTTTCAATTACGATTTTCTCTCTCAAAAGTGGATGATCCAAGAATTTTTTTTTATTAAAACGTTCTATATCCATAGTGCTTTCTATTAAAAAAAAAATCGTTGCAAAATTCCGAGGGTCGCAAACCTTACCGGACCCACACGTTTTACTTCAAGATGACAATTGTTACAGAAAAATGTTAGGCAAACATAACCAAATATGTATTTACATACCATGATGAAACAAAACTAAGGGAGCTACACAAATTTATGAACTGCACCCATTTGTGTATAGGAGATGATGGCAAGTTTTTTGTGTATTAAGTCAGGTCATCACACTACTGATTATCGTAACAAAGGGAATTGATGTACTCCATCATTGTATAACTATTATATTCATGTATCATTGTCAGAAAATAATCAGGAACCGAAATATTAGAAAAGTTATTAGTATCATATTGACATATTTGTGATGCGTTTTAACATGTTATTTCATTCCCAAACCAATGTTGGCAACATAGTTTCTCTTACAACTCACCAGGTCAGCCAACATTTAACTAAAAAATGTCTATATCTTTGGAACTAGGAAAGATATCAGTTCACGGGTTGAACAGGTGAATAGGTTATCCCATTTGGTTGGAGCTATTGCCTTTCATTTGTAATCTCCAAGAAAAAATCATAAATAAAGCTAGGTGTGATATAATTCACCATAGTTGCTGATTGAAAAATTAAAAGTGCTGTTCGCTATATTCCTGGAATCCACCTTTGATGCTCCTTGCATTGGAGTCAACATTTTTAAAAATCGGTTCCAGGCATATGGCAGTTACAATCTTTTTAACACGCTTTTATTAGCTTCACTTGTATGTTTGTTTGTTTGTTTGTTTGTTTGCTTGTATGTTTGTAACTCTCTGGCAGCTGCTGTGGCAATACGAGGGTAGAGGATGGTAGAGGATACAAAGAATTAATTTCCAACACAATTTAATACGAGGGATGATCAAAAAGATGGTAAAGGATACAAGGATAATAATTTCGAAAATAATTTAATACGAGGGTTGATGAAAAGGATGGTAGAGAATACAAAGATAATGATTTCGAAAAGAATTTGATACGAGGTTCGTTGAAAAGGATGATAGATGATACAAGGATAATAATTTCGAAAGGAATTTAATACGAGGGTTGATCAAGAAGGATGATAGATGATACAAGGATAATAATTTCGAGAAGAATTTAATACGAGGGTTGATCAAAAAGATGGTAAAGGATACAAGGATAATAATTTCGAAAATAATTTAATACGAGGGTTGATCAAAAGGATGGTAGAGGATACAAGGATAATCATTTCGAAAAGAATTTAACACGAGGTTCGTTGAAAAGGATGATAAATGATACAAGGATAATAATTTCGAAGTGGCATTGTCGCAACTATTTTTTTTAGACTTAGTCGGTGCAGATCCCATGTAACAGTGAAGCATTAGATGAAATGATCCGATTGAGATCATTTGATTGATTGAGATGAAATGATCCGATCATCAATCGAATATTAATCGATTGTCAATTGATTATTGATTGATTAATCGATACATTATCAATTAATGATCGATTGATATCGATTAATTCGGTTATTAATCGGTTATTAATCGATTATTAGTCGATCAATCGATCAACAATCAATCAATAATCGATTGATAATCGCTTAGTTTTCAATTGATAATCGATTAATTTTCAATTGATAATCTATTAATAAACGATTAGCAATCGATTAGAATTTATCACTGCTAATTCTCTTTACTATTGTCCGCCCTCTATTGGGGAGTCCCTATACTATCTGCTTCAGTATCACTTTAAAATTTGGCACCTTGAATTTTATTGTCGAAATCTAAAAAGTGGGAAATAAATATAGTTTGAAAAAAACTAAAAAACACGCTTTTATGATAGGATAAACTAAAAAGTAGAAAATATTATTCTAATGTATAAATTAATGAACAATAAATAGTATTATTGTGGAAAAAGCGTAGGGTGCTCCATAAATCTGTTCTTAAAAAAGAAACCCACATTTGTTCCACAATAATACTATTCATTGTTTATTTATTTATACATTGAAATTATTTTCTACTTTTTAGTTCATCCTATTATGAAAGCGTGTTTTTTAGTTTTTTTAAACTATATTTATTTTTGATATCAACTTTACTATTACAAATTAATATCCAAGCAAAATATGAAATATGTACCCCATTGGTGTTGATGCAGTTATCACAGAAAACAAGTGAGTGATAAGATCGAAACTAAGAAGTGTGGGCGATATCAGACATTTGGTCATTAGCACTTCAAAGTGAAATTGCTGGTCAGTTCCAATAAGTTTCAGTTTCCAACGCGAATAAAGAAATATATATTGCGCCACCAATTGGAAAAACTCGAAAATTGGAAACATTCGAATTCAAAGTTTTTTTTCCCCAAATTCTTAGACATAATATAGTTTCCGGTATACGGCTTTTGATTACACCTGTTCTATTAATGTTATATTCGAATTTAATAGTTGTTATTGTTTACAAAAGAATTCAGTTATCGACAGATCACCACATTGAATAAATACTCACTATTTTGCCTAGCACTTTGATTTTTTTTACCTAATAATGGGAAATATATCCTGTTCCACGTCAATGTATGAAAATTACAATTGTTGCTATAATAAACTGTATTCTCAGTTTTTGAAATTGAATTGAATTAGGGAAAACAATGGAGATTTTGTCAATAATGAATAATTTATGGGGAAGCTAAGTAAACAAGAACTGGGTACCTACTGGAGTGTTTCCTTGTAATTTATGTCGAGTGAATTGTTTGATTTCCCTCCGTGCATTTTGTAAATGAAGTCCATTTTCCTTACTTAGCATCTTTTAATCTTCAGATACTCAAGATGCGCCAATATTTCATAAGCGGATTTGTAAATAACTTATTTCTGTTTCTGTTACAATTCATACATTTTTAGGACACGATAAAAGGTAATTGGAATGAAATCCACATTACATGGTGCACCAAAAAAGTGTAGAACTCCATTCCTACAACTGTACATTGGAATATGTGAAATCAACCCAGTTTTTGGTTAAAAAAAAATTTGTGAGCAATTACTTCCAATAAATTCAGTAAAACAACAACAAAATTTTATATTTGAAAGCCTGCTAAGTTTTTGAGAAAGCATATGGCTTGCTCCTTATTAAAAAGCCCTATTGAAAAGTAGTAGGTACTGTCAATCTAACATCATATTGATTTTTCCTGCTCTCGTTTTAAGTAAAGGAAAAACTACAGCTTGGCAACATCACAATATACTAATCACTACAGTAGTGAGAAAGCAGATAACAAGTTGCTAAGGTGATGAGTTTCATACGAAAATAAACAAAACTGTTTTTTGGCCACAGTCATATGACACACCCTATATAATTTTTTTCAATGCGCTTTTGAAAATGCTAATTGACGTGTCCAAGCGTTTATCCCAACACACCCTCAATTATTCGTTATCGACTTCATTCCATTTGGATGTCCCACACTATGTATCCGTCGTTAACATAGTTAGATGAATCCCATTCTCTCACATACGAATTTCCAGTTTCATCATTGTGAGTTATAATTTTGGAAAGCGCGCAAAATCATAGTATTGAGTCCAGTTATACAGGAAATCGAGCCAGTTGATAAGGGAAATACCAATTCACATAATGTTTTCCAACGACTGAAATATAGAAAGCGTGCTTGGTTGACATCACATGAACTTCAAGAGCAAACATTCTCACGTGCCCTCTTTGTCGATAGATTATAGAAATTAACCACACAAATATGTCCGTTTCATCCAAATTAACATCTAACTAAATGTAGGTGATCAATACTTACAGTCCCTTATAGATCCAAGAGGATTGAAGGGAAAAAAACTTGGAAAGGTTCATGGTTTTAGCGACAGAAATTAAAATTTCAAGTAGCCAGAGAGGTCTAGCTGGATATGCTCGTATTACAATGCTCAGGGTACATTGTGAGAAAGGAAGTTCTAGCCAAAAAAGGAGGTGGGTTTGGTTGGTAGGCATCCCTTAGGAATGAGACCCGAAAAAAAAGGAAGCCAAAAAAGAGAGATTGAAATTTTTGAAAAGAAGGATAAGCAGGCATGAAGACTGCCGACAAAAGTGGAAAAAAATTATCTTCCAAAATGTTTATATAATGTTTATAATAAGCGGGTTCGGTTGTATAAATTTTGCTTTCCAAAAAACCCCACAGAAGGTTCAAAGGTTTTCATAGCTTTCGAGGAATTTTCCTCCATCAGGAAAACTACAAAATCATTATATGGTATAAAAGTTTGCTTGACATTTATTGAGAATTTGCCAATAGTCACGAATATCTATAGCTTCGCGGAGCACATCCTGAACGTATTCGGAGGGACTACGCATGTGCAATTGAAATTTGAATGTTCGTGGAGTGCTTCAGAATGTGTTCAGGATAAAAAATCCCGTGTTCAAGGAAGACTTAGATTCAATTTCGAGTATGCTCGGAACGTGCTCGATGAATCCTAGGATGATAGCTGGGATTTTTTGTTCCGAACAGATTATAACCTCAAAATTTTGGTTGTATGCTGTAATATGACTTGATAGTGGTTTGATTACTTTTTAATTTGAGTTTAAAACTTTAAAAACTTTTGGATTAAATATATTTTAATGATAAATAGTGTTCGTTGAGTTGTTTGGTGTTATATTTTATTTTTACTTCATTATAAAATTCGTTTTCAAGTTTTATTTTATAAACAAATCTGCTAAAAGGTAAGGTTTTCATTTATAATCAATTTAAATTTATCAGTATTATTTTTAGATGATGAATTTAAGCTCCAGTGATTCATGTCACTTCAAATTCGCGTTCGCGCTACCTCTAAAATTCGGAATGAGTCTGTAGGCACGCTTGCGCATTAGAGAAATCCAGTATGTACTCGGTTTGTGCTCTGGATGTGTTCAGGATTTGCTCCGCGAAAATAGCTTATGTATGCGTTTTACTTCCAATTGTATATTTCCAAATATTCTCAAACAACGGAAAAAATTTAAAAAGCCTTTGGATTCATAAAATTATTCTATAGAAATATTCAAAAAATTAGTGATTCAAGTGAATTTGAAGATATAAATGATGCACCACCGGGTATTCTGGAACAAGTTAATGTAACATTACAATCTCTATTGCCCCGGAAGTCCAAATACGAAAGACAATATTCACATTTCAAGCAATGGGCCGAAGAAGAGCATATAGGAGGAACTGGGATAGGAGTGTTCGGGCCAGGAACCAAACACTCCGAAAGCTTGGGAAAAACCCCAAGTATCTTTCAAGCGGAAATCCACGCCCTAAGAAAGTGCGCCCAGTTCAATCTTGATAAAGGATACAGAGGACAAAGGATTATCATAATGACAGATAGTCAAGCAGCCATCAAAGCACTGAGCTCTTGCGTAATCAGTTCTAAAATGGTTTGGGAAGGCCTAGAAAAACTAAATGAATTGGGCGAGAACAATATAGTTACCCTACTATGGATTCCAGGACACACTGGAATAGAAGGAAATGAAATAGCAGATGAACTAGCAAAGAGGGGGTCGGAAATACCCTTCTGGGGGCCTGAACCTTTTTGCGGAATCAGCTCCAATGTAATATTGGAAGAAATAGGCGAAGCCGAAGGAAAGAGAAGATCTGACCATTGGAAAGATCTAGTAGGGCTTAGACAATCAAAGATTCTCCTGGGTGACTACAACCTAAGGAGATCAAATGAATGCATAAGTCAAAACAAGACTGCGCTAAGAGTTTTAACAGGGATCCTAACGGGACATTGTCGCCTGAATGGGCACCTGAAAAAGCTCAAATTAGTGGAGGGAGAAGAATGCAGATACTGTGGCATGGAAGAAGAAACCTCCATCCACCTACTTTCCAACTGCACAGCACTTCAGAATCCTAGAGCACAGTACCTGGGAGATTACTGGATAGAAGAGGAACATTTACCTAAGCTGAAGCCTGCAGATATCCTGAAATTCCTCCGGGAAATAGGACTAAAGGAGCTACTAGTGTCAGAGACTCTCCTCAGAAACTAAGTAGAAGTAAGGGGGCACAATAGGTCTCAGTGAATGTTACCCCAAACACACACACATACATACATACAACATTACAATCTCTATTGCCCCGGAAGTCCAAATACGAAAGACAATATTCACATTTCAAGCAATGGACCGAAGAAGAGCATATTCGTTATTCAATAAATTTTGTTTGTTACTCCATAGATAAATTATTTGGAAATGATTTGTTTTTTCAAAAGAATCGATAAAATCATATGTATAACATGAGAGTAAAATAGCTATTACAATTACAAAAATCGGGCTTAGGACTTACTATCTACTACTAAAAATAACCACTATAATATTATCTCTAGCTAACCTATTCCAAAAATATCCTTGAATTGAATTCAATTATTTTAAACAATATTTGGAAACTTCAAAATTGCATTAGTATTTTGATTATGAAAAACAATCGTTTTTCAAATTTTTTTCACTTATTTTCACATTCTGAACCACGGAATTTCATAGCAAATTTAACGCTCTATAACTTTGTTCATTTACGATAAACTCAATACTTTCCGAATAAAATTCGAGATTAAGTGAAAAAATAGGCCCATTTTCGGTTGTTTTAAATAGAAATTGTTATTTTGCAATCGGCATAGCCTAAAAACCGGTAGAGGCAACGGATTATTATTGACCTTGATATTTTTAACGGATATCATCAACCCGACTGGACTACTTGGGTAATAATCTCCAAAATGTTGCCCAGTTGTTTTCACTCCACTTTTTTGTTCCATAATTGTAGTTTTCCTGTTAATTAGTATTGAAAACGTGTTCACATCGTTTAAGTTCGGTAATTTAAACTACTGAACAGTTTTTCCAGTGCATAATAGGTGCTGATACTGTCAAATTGAAGTCGCATACTAACATTGATTTCAGATATGAAGGTAAAGAGTTGTCCCTTCGATTTGAGTAGCTCATTCTGGCTGAATCCAAAGTTCACCCAATAAGGCTTAAAAGTCACCACGCGCATAAAGTCAAGGTTTTGAATTTGAATAGTAGCCTTACCAATACACTTGAAACTATTGAGAGAACGGTGGTTGAAGTAAAAAACTAAGCAGCGTACTAACATATAATCATATTGCATGCCGGTTCATCTTTTCGAATCTTTTAAATAATAACAGGAAAGTATCGTGTTGTGAACCACAGTGGCGTGTCGAGTTTGGTTGAAAACGCCGAGTAAAAAGCATCGAAACTGAGTGTTATCTGTGGTATTTTGATAAAAAATTAAATTGTGTGAATGTCCGGGCTACATGCATGTATGAAAAATTATCAATTCAAAGGTGAAAATAACAACCAGCACACGTGAATGAGTGATATGCCTGATAGAATTATAACATGTTTATTTGAAGGATTTCGTTTTCAATAGTTATCGGAGGATAATTATATGATTTTAACGCTTCACAGAGTCTTGTAAAATATTTAAAAAATAACAGTGATCGTTCAGCTAAGAAAAAATAACTACTTCCCGGTTTTTATACCCCGACAGATATTAAATTACACTTTCCCCAGACTAAATAGGACACTAAAATCACAATTAATACGTCTTTCAATATCGGAAATGTTAAAGTGGTGACAATAGTAAACATCCTCATCTTCAACCGCAAACTAAAATTCGACAATTTGACAACAAGCCCATGGGTTTGAAACAATGAAGTTCTATTACAGTTTTCTGTGAAATTATCGCATTTTGTGAGAAAAAGAAGAAGGATTCGACAGATTCATCGTTTACACTGAAAAGGCTTTCTGTATCACTCCATCATGGGTGAAAGTTCTGTCTCTAGTAATCTTCCAGGAATTGTGGATGGACCAGCATCTGAAGGAATTGAGGAATCGACATCATATTTCCTTTTCTTGTGCTCTAATAAACAAGATGTAGGTGGAATGATTTCTTGGTATATTTGTTGTTGCTATTAACTCATTACTCCTCTGATTTTGACTTGTGATGGTGCTTGGAGCAAATTCAATCCCTGAAATTGCATTCCTATCTGAAGGATATACTTCTCTTGCCTTGAAGCTTGCCTAAAAGTTGAAAATATACTCCCAAATCGCATCTTACTAATAGAAAGTTCTTCGGGATGTATGGAAAAATATTTCACAGCCTCATAGTCCCAGTAGTACTTAAACTCTAAATACAGCTTCATCCATTGGTTGAAGCACCCTAGGTGTTTATTCACTAACGGTGAGAACTCCTACGATTGTAAACACTTATAAACTGCACATGCGCGTTCTCTAACTGTTAGCAAATAGACATTTTGAACAAACTTTCAACAAACCAACTAACCTTAATCATTTGAAAAAAGAGATTGTTCAATTGTTCAACAATCACCAATTTGCGCACTTATTGTGATACAGTAAATACAATTTTTGGAGGAAACAAAGAAATCTTCCTCTGTTACGTCAAACGCTGAGTTTAAGGAGAGTGTATTTGAAAAATGAAAATCACAATTCAATTCTATTCATCGACTTGAAATTGATAACTTTCTTCCTGATTAATAACGTTCAAGTGCGTCAATTTTTTAACAGCTCCAAATATTGACTTCAAATTCGAATAACGAAATGTATACAATCGAGTGTAACTCAGTAAAATGTGAATTTATACACATGGTATGGTGTGTAGTAGATAACAACCGAATATGCACAATATAATTTTTCTCCGTATCGATATATTGATATATTAATAGGTGTAAACGGACATTGGGCACTATTTCGAACTCTAGCCAAACGAATTTATAGCTTTACCGATAAACGTTAACTTATGGTCGTGTGTGCTGGCTGGATATTAATTTTGGGTCATGTACTCTAAATGCCCAGATAGATTTTATGTGACACAGCTATATTGACTGGCTTCGGAGTTAATTGTTCGAAAAATCGATGCTGTTTATCGCGATCATTTTTTAAATCCAGTATTGCTTCAAAATAAACTTTCAATTGGAGGGATTATAAGGAGACTACTAACATTAGTTGTGAGTTTAATTGCTTATACAGGGTTTCATTATTGCGATAAAGTCGAATATCTTGTGAATGAATAAGCATATTAGAATGAAATTTCAACCAATTGTAGCCAGCCTTGAGGCTCATATTTTAACTGTTAAGCAGACCAGAATGGTTGGTGTTAAATATTTTGTGGATATACCAGCCCCGTTTGACTTTGGAGTGTAATTCAATAGCCGCCAGGGTCTGCACCCGGGAAGTGGTTGCTGCTTCTTAGTTGAACGGTCACTGTTTTCGAAAAATATAAGTTTAATTATTCAGCGATATCTATCAGAACTGTATTAGTTGGAAATTGTATTTAGATGTTCATGTCCTGCTAGAAGATGATCCTCAATACTGAAAAGATATTTTTCGAACATACGTTATGAAATTTTACGTGAAAATGAATTCCATCCATACAAATAAGATCAGTCACATTATGATTTCGATAGACGTCAATTCCCTCAGTGATCGGAGCTGCGATACATTGTGGAAATTAACAAATTCCCATCACATGGGTGCTCAGTCGAAGGTATCCCTACCACAACCTTCACATTCACTTGCTATTATGAAATCGATTCCTGAAAAGGACTTAATCCTGAAACAAGGTGGGGATGAAATCTTTTTTGCAAATCCAATTTGTTATAAATCGACTTCCAAAACTTTTATACTAAAACCAAAAAAAGGAGAATACTCGTTGGATGTATGAATCCCACAACTAATATATACAAAAAATGGCATGCAACAGATTTTTTTTAAATACTTTCAAAGTTCTATTCACAAGTTCCGGTTAGTATTTCCAATCAAATTCAAATATAGGAATTTCATTATTCAAAACTCTCAGACAATCACAATATCCCAAACGACCAAACATACACAAGATAGTGCCTCAAATCACCATCCGCGTGAGATTAAGCAATGCATAAATAATATGTTTTTCAGAAAATGGATTGTAAAATGTTTTTTGGAGTGGCAATGTGAGGATGCTTAAGTAAAATGGTATATAAAACATAACTTGCCAATATTCAGGAATCAAAATATGGAATTAGCAGTCAGGTAGATTATATTACAGGTCTTGAATATATACTTCAATCGTCTTTACTGCACTGTTCTTTGAAATTCCTTATATCTCTATCATTCAAATGTAGACATTCCTCCAGCATGAGACATCACCACTCACCAGATTCGTTAATCTGTCCTGGAAGCGTAAAATGTGGTAGACTCAAGAAGATTTTAGAGTTTTGAAGAAATGAGTATACGCGGGTTTTTGAGTAAGTTGAACAATTCCCTCTATACAATGAATCGGTAAACAGTTTTAGTATACACTGAGTGAACAGATAGTAGATTTGTGAATAAATATAGTGCAGTGTTGATAAATAAGGACAATTATTATATCGCGTATAGATAAATTATTAGTAGACATTATGTAGTGGATATATGAATTAAGTTTATTATAGTGTGTAAGTGTTTCTTCAATAAACCAATAGTTATTAGCCATAGTAAGCGTATACGTTTATCCCACGGTGAAAACTGTTCAAATGAATTAAAAAAACATCACAATATTATTTCGGAAAAAGGAAAGATTAGATATTAATGTGAATTCCACCGTAATATTGGCCGGATCACAAGACCCTTCTACACAAAATTTATAAAAATCCAAAATGTCCAAGATAATTGAGGCGTCCCATATTCAAGTCCCACGCTGTATGATTAGTTTGACTACTATTTAGTTTGTTATCAGCTCATCTTAGGTATGTTTCGCGATTACTACATGGCTTACAGTAAATTGGCACGTGTGTGTGAGGGGTAAAGACTATTCAATAAAGGTTGAGATATGGTGAACGATTTTTCTCACTTTGGCAGGCTATCAACGTCAACAAGTGAACTGAACGTCATAAAAATTGAAGAAACTAGAACTGAAACTTGTCACTTGATTCTGAAAGTTGATTGGTTGGGTATGGTACAAGTTTTTTATTCCACTATTATAATATTTCCGCTATCCATCGATGTGGAAAAAATGTTTTCAAACGCGCACATTTGCTGCCTTTTCAATCCACATTTTGCCGTCTAAATGAGTAGGTATTCACTTATTAGGAAAATGCTGAATTAGATCAGGAGTTAACTTATTTTGTGATAAACGCAAATATAATGCATCCATTCATCTTTTTTGGAGTCAGTTCAGCAAGGACAATCCGGAAATTTGAAAAAAAGGGGAATTCTATTAGAAAAAAATGGTGATGACGTCATCGGAGGAAGGTGGTTTACCCTATATATTAAATCATCAGTTGGAAAAATAGTGAATGGAAATTGAAATTCCACCTGTTCCTGAAATCTCCTATTGTTTAATTAACCAATACTGAATAAATGCGTCACTTCATGGACGCACTGTATATTCACTCAATATATTATACATAAATTGGAGTATAATAATTGAATTGACCATTATCTGACTCGACTGTGGCTGTCAGAAATTCAAATTGATTGAGACGACTTGTGCACCGCTGATTAGGAAATGACAATCATCAGTTTGAAGAACAATTTGGATTTTGTTTACGATCTGCTTTTGATGAATTGCCGGATGGGTTTTATAGCGAACGAATCGGTAGGGGGGTTTTAATCGATAAGCGACACTTTTTCACTCAAATGGAAAATGAAATTTGGAAGTGATAGATGGAATCGAGATTCCTTCGATCACCAAATCGTGATTTTTCTGTAATTATACGATAAATTGTTTAATGCGAGATACGTGATCAGATATTCAATTTTTTTATGGCTTTGAACGTTGGATACTCTAATAGCAGCCACAAAAATTTGATGTACCAACATATTAAATCCAATATTCAAGTTGTTTAGTAGTAGGTAATTTTATTCGATATGTCTGGTGCATTAATTCATACTGATAGAATAATGGACAAAACTGAAGAGGAGATACTCCAATAATGTTTTTCCACTACTAGCTGTGAAGTAAATAATTATCGCTCCTTCTAGCCAGCTGATAACTTGAGTTTCTATATTGGTGGTTGATAATTTTTTCTAATATTAACTTTGGTCAATAATAGACTTATTCAAATATTTTGAGAATCCCAAGACTGTAGTTCAACAAAAACATTATTTTGTATATACAAAATAGATTGTCTTCAACGAATTTGCTTGAAATTACCTATCAAGATGGAATTATTTGTATTTAAATGGCATCAGTTTGAAATTCGCGGTCAACCAATAAGACTAATGCATAGAGTAATAAATGAAAGAGAGATGTTGAACGTGTAGCGTTTTGTGGTACTAAGTTACCACTAGCGCCTACCTTGGCTACTGGTATGAACTAGCATTCAATCCGCGTGCTTTTTAAACAAAATGTTCGCAGATTTATTTCTCAACTCGAATAATATTCAGGGTCTTATCAAAATTAAGAGAGGATTTTACGGAATTAAGAAGTATATTATGAAGTTCAAAAAAAATACAAGACAGTCTCTAATATAAAATCATCTAAGTGAATCTATTTTAACCAATTCCTCTACAACTATCCTCCATATCACCTTTTAACATTTCACGCATGAAATGGTCCTATAAATATTATCCTGCTGACGTGAAGAATTCTTCATACATCACGTAAATGACCAGACTTCTTTCCTACTTTATTATGTAATATGGTACTCTATTTCTGTCCATTTCGAATCGGTATCAATATTATATTGCCATGGATATGCTGGAAGCAAAAATACGTAAAAGGGTTTGCTGCTTTTCTACTTTGTATCTGTACGTGTAAAGCTGCTTTCGTAGATATAAAAATGAATGGTCACAGGTTTTATTCTTTATCTCAATACTCAAATAATATTCAAGATGTTGGCAAAATTGAGAGAGGATGTCTTGGAGTTAAATACTTACTGTGTTCGCTTTTTGGATCAAGTCATAAATTCAGCTAACTTAGGATGATGACTCGGAGTTTCTCATTGATTCTTAGTACATGCTGCAATATATTCAAGATCGCCATTCAATTTATTCCAGGGATTTACATGTAGCAAGTTCTGATAATACCATGTATGTATGTTTTTTAGGGTAACATTCACTGAGACCTGAAAGATGTATTGTGCCCCCTCACTTCTACTCAGTTTCTGAGGAGAGTCTTTGCAACTAGTAGCTCGATGAGACCATGTCAAGTGCCGATCAATCACTTGGAAAAAAATTTACTGTGATTTATCACATCTTCCATGAATTAGTTGATAGCAGCACTTTGGTCTTATACCTTCGCGAGGCATTAAATAGCCACTTCTGATTTCTGAGTTTGTTGATCTCTACAGTCATTGATTTGCGAGTACATTCACCTTAACGTTACTCTCCATATTGCTGAGCTCAGCATATTTCCACTTGTTATTCACACGGCAGTTTCTCACCTCTTTGCCTCGAGTCTTTCAGTCTCATGTCAAAGTTTTCGGGTGCAACTTTACTATTTGAGTATATAGTCACTATGGTTGTGGTTCCGCTTTGCAGCTTTTTCTTTCGCAAGAATTTGCGATTGTCAGACATCGCATCCGTTTATAAGTTTATATAAGACCTCTCCATATTAGATTTTCGGGAGTTTATTTCTGCCACTTATCCAGCCATCTCATCGTATATCAACTTTCGTCTTACTTCAGTCTCAATAATGATAATGATTATAATATTATTTATTCGTTTAATCATGGAAAATGATATTGCCATGGATTCATCATTATAAATACAAATTCCTAACTAACACAAGAAAACTACAAGCTGGAGTTCATAGTTGAAATTTCAGCACAAATATTAAAATATTACTTGAAAAATACCTAGCTACAATGCTAAATATTGAAATATTTCTCAAAGGAATAATAGCACTGTTTAATGGGGTGATTTTTCAATTTGTTTCGAAAAAATAGATGATATTAATATTTTTAATTGCAATGCTACCTACCTTCTTCACAATATTACTAATGGGATTAAATAGTTCTGTTGCCGTACCAGCAATTTAACTTTTCAATATTTCCTTCTTCTTTACCAATATTTTGTATATCCATAGTTGGCTACATTATCCTGTGAGGGCTGGAACAATCTAGATTTTGTTAACATTATTCACAACAATTATTTTTCTCATGAAACTCCAATATGACGGAACTTTGAATATATTTCCACTTTTAATCCATACCATAATATCAAAAATTCACTAAAATCACATTTGGATATTCTTAGTCTCAACTTTATCACGAAAACTTTTCATAAAGCTGCTAGTTGAGGACGGTACTTTTCATACTTACTTACACTGTTTTAAACTTGAATAAATTAGAAGAAAAGACTTCATTTGAGATTAACAAAGTTTCTATAATGTGAATACAGATTAAGTGAGTAGTACATCTTAAAACCTACAGCCTTCATGTATGAAAACAGTGTGAAAAAAGTTAATGAAGCCAAAGTGATTATTTTGGTTATTGTAACATGTTAATTTGGAATTATGGATTGACTTTCCACAATTAAAAAATATAATGCATACATTTAACGCCCTTCGAGTAACCGTACAACCCCATTTTTTTTAGATTGTAGGTGGGGTCTTGTATTATATTCTCAGGAAGGGCCCTTCATCCACCGCTAAAAAATGTTTTTGAAGGCATTTTGGAAAAAACTTACATATCTGTGAATTAGGAATGGTGAGAGCTCACAGCACTAGGACCACATGCGACCCACTGTACATCCTCCCGAGGAGTTGTCCTCCAAGGTCATTGTCCATCCTGTCCTTCCCAGGTCACTAGGAGACATCTTCTTTATATCGGCAGGTGTAGGGCAAGACTAACCGAACATACACTCTCTTATTAACGATAACTCCAGACCCTTGCATAAGACATGCCAGACAGTTTCATCTTCCTGTTCATACAGTTATTCCTCAGGGTCAATGCTTTGGAGTGAACTCTACATCCTGAGCCTTTTTTATCATCTGACTTTGTGTTTTGTTCTCATTTTGTAGGGTTCAATTGCATCATCTGCTGCCTGCAGCAGAGATACCGCAGTACATGATAAACTGGATCATTTTATTGTCGAAATACTACAATCTCAAAAACTGATAAATAACTGTATAGATATTGATGTGAAAACATAACTGGCGATTAGTTGAGTCTTGGCAACATTCCAAGTTTAAATAAAAATGCTTCCTAATATTAATAAACAATAAACGCAGAATTTGTGCTTTCAAGGAGGTACCTTATATTATTGACACTAATATGGATCTGTCAAAGGATAAATCACAAGCCTTAGCATCAAATTTCACCAACTGGTTCCATTATATTAAGTGTAAAGTCTTTGAGTTTTAATACCAGTTTTTTTGTTTTCTTTTGATGTGAGGCTACCAACGCAACCTAGAATTATACCTAGATATTATGGTTTGTTGGCGTGAAGTGCATATTTGTTCATTTTGTTGTTGAAGTACTTTTGTCGAAGGTAAAATATGGTACTACTATAACGCCCTACAAAGTCTTTGGAAATCAAAGAACAAATACTCTCCACTAGGAAGCAACAACTACTTCTTAGGCTATAGGCCCCGACAAGTATTGGATTACACTTCAAAGTTAAACGGAATTGGTATATCTATAACTAGCTTCATCAAATGAACAATTCATTAACTGGAAACTGTGAATGGAGTAAATAGCGTTACAGATTTTGTTTAAGTGAGCTTAATCCTCTATCTTTCGGATCAAGTATAGTTTCAGTAAACGGTGGCTCGCAGACTATAATATGCTGTTCCGCATCGCTGCTTCACCTACTTCGTATCATCGGCACAGCACTATATTTTATTTGAATGGAAAAACAGCTGTTTTGAGAATTTTATTATTACACCAGCTCAAGAACAAATCCATAAAAACAAAACGCCTATCTCTCCCAGCACTGAATCTTGTAAACGTTTTCTGATCGGCTTCATAACTCACTCGTGGAATGTGAACCTGCGGTAAGTCAAGTCTGAAAATCTAGCAAAGAATTATCGCATCCCTCGGTCACAAGAAATTGCTAAAACTACTTCCCAGTTCACACATACAATTGAACATTTCACTGATTACACAAACTTGGTCGAGCTGCTATAAAATAACACCGTGCCGCTGCTGTCGTGTCATGAGGTTTGTAGAAAACTCTCTCCGTAATTCATGCATTTAGTAACATACAGGTAATTGCATCCGATCATTTAAGACGAGATTGCTTCCAACAAGTCACTAAACTCAATTACTCCGTTTACTGCGCGTACATTCATTATTCGAAAATAAATTTCAGTATATTCAGTTTACATAGTTTATAATAAGATAATTTATTTTGATATCAGAACTTCACAACTTTTCATTCAGTTCCAGTTTCTATGATCAAACATTTGTTCAAGCTAAACTTCAGAAGCAGGAATACGTGTTCGTCTATCTTAGCGAGAGCGAGGGCACTTTAATTGGCATATTTTCTGGCAAAATTTACCTTAATCTTTCCGAAAAAGAGGGGTGCCCTCATCAATTAATATGATAAGACCAAAGCAATCGAGGGCGTAGGAAGAGGAGTTACAAGTACCTACTAATATCAGCAGTCATAGAAAACATTTTCACAATATTCGGTAAAAGTGCATTAGAAAACGCCTCACTTCAAGTAAAATAATTATTACATCCAATTTATAGTCGAGCTCTGCTTCGTAGGATCTGCAACCAATCACAAGAAGCCCATTCGTGAAATAGACCAAAAATGGTAGAGTTAATTAGAGGTAGCCTTCTGGTTCATACTCCATGAAACATGCTTGATACTCAAAAAATGTGGTGGAGTACCGAGTGTTTTGATTCGTTGACACCCAACGCCGAGAGTTAACTTATCTTTCTTTGAGCATGTAGATATGAAAAATTAGATATAATATAATTTGATTCAACAAATGTGTAATGAAAGGAAGCTGAAATATGAAAACACGGAACAGTAAACGTTGACTCAGCCTCACAGATTTAACAAATTACTCAACTAAGGTTCTTCTTACTTATACTCAGGGAACTGAGTCAGCAGGGAACTGAATCCAGCTGAATTCACTTAATGGAGTTTTCAAGAATAGTTTTTTATTCCAGGAAGTGTAAATTCCACAAAATGTGTATTCCACTATCTTTCTGCCAAAGCTGTTTCTATGGAAAGTCGACTCCAGGGAGCGGTGAAATCTTCGGAACTTGTCTCACCCAGGAACTGTCCAGCAGTAAGTCTGGTAGGTACATTTTATAATTCGACAAATAGTATTCTCAAGCAAATATTACACTATACGAATCACTTCACTGATCGAGACCAAATAAAAGCGAAATGGTCAAACTATATAAATATTTATTGGTAAGAAAACAATTACTACATTTTTACGCGCCAGGATTATCTGTCTGTTCCCGTGGATTGACCAGTTTAGCAGTATTAGGTATATTATATGGATGACGAAGCACCATAGTATTCGTTCACCTCAAGTCTCTGGAAAAAATAGCATGGTAGCCGAAATACGAGTTATAACGTAAGGTTTTGAAACTGGTATACTGGTAAATGAACAGTCTTAAGTTTCCCATTTGAAGACAAATATGTTTAAAATGTTCCTAAAGCAGTAAGTCATCCCCAAACATTGGCTAAGTCAAATCCCATCCATAAATACAAACCTCACAATGTTAAATAATAAAACAGAAACTCCACATACATTAATTAAAAAGTCTTTCCAGCATGAGCTAAACAGATATGAAAACTGCCATGTAATCTACACTGATGCTTCCAAATCAGATGACGGAGTGGGAGCTGCATTTAAATCCCCAAGTATCTCTAGCCAATTTAAACTACCAGCAATGAGCACAATACATACCGCTGAGATATTCTCAATACTCCAAGCAATAGTCCATGTTAAAAATATCAACCAGACAAACACATTAATAATAACAGATTCACTCAGCTCAATCCAGTCGATTCTACAACTTTACACTAAACATCCAATAGTCAATCTCATTAAAACAGAAATAAATAATATAAAAAAACTCAATCTAAATATTGAGTTTATGTGGGTCCCATCCCATGTTGGTATTCGTGGAAATGAAGAGGTAGATCTTCTAGCGCGGCAAGCTTCTACAAGTGAAAGTTCGGTGAATGTACCAAACGCGATTTTAAAGTATACATAAAAACAAAAGTGCTCAGTGCGTGGCAAAATGAGTGGGAAAGGTCCAATTCTAAGCTCCGCGAGATTAAACGCGATGTGAAACCGTGGCGACAAAAAACTGAACTCCGGGAGGACCAAGTGAAAATCAATCGACTTCGATTAGGGCACACCAATTTAACCCATAAGTTTCTAATTGCAAAGGAAGACAAACCAACCTGCAATGTATGTAACACGGACTTGACTGTGAAGCACATAATTTGTGATTTTTGTGATTGCCTCAAATACCTGGTATCAAGACAACAAAATAAATTATCAGGCAATTTGAAAACTGTTTTGGGTGAGCAAATGGACGCAGAACGGTTAATTGAATTTATTAAAGAAACCAGACTATACCACCTCATATAATTATTTGTACACATACTTATTCGTCGCTAATAACAGTAATAACCTTATTGGTTGAAGTGACGTTAAATAAATGAAAAATAAAGTATGTGTATCACTTCTAATCGATTCAATTTAATTTGCTCCATTGCCGATGAGTTTTTTTCAATATTATTCCTCCTCTGGTTTCGTGTATACTGCTAGGGACACAAATTCTATAATATAAAGTGTAATGAAATATTTGAAAACATCCTGTAACAAGCGTAAAAATGAGTTAGGATGAATACCAGTCAGAATTTACCAGCTGCTAAAGCGTCCTTCAAGAATGGATACGAAATTTTCCTACATTTCAATAATCCCATCAGTATATAAACGCGACATCCTCGTTCATCCGTCGTCAGGATATAACGAGTTCTAACAAATCATTTTCGTAGACATCTCCAAGGAATTATCGCTACAAAATTGCTACGTCATGGTTATTTGCTATGCATTCTATTCATGTCAATTTGATGAAATATCAACAAGAAGGAAGTGCAGGAAGGGCAAAACAAATACTTTCAATTGGTGTATCCATTACAAAGTTCAAGTCTTCAAGTTTTTTGAATTGAATAGATGAGGCTTTCACTTGTAGATCCATATTCAATTATAAAATAGAACAATTTTAATTTGTTAAAATCTACATATTTAACTTAGAGTTGTGACGCGTTTCGCTAACACAGTAGCTTTGTCAAACTGTTTGTATTATTATATTTAGTTCTTTGTTGTAATTGTCAATATTTAATGGAACTGCTGAAAGCCGAATATTCAGATAATCTTCCTAAAGACCAAATAGATATCAACAATCCTCCCTTAATAAAAATTTTACTTAGAAAGGTTCCTGTAGGATTGTTGTGAATTAGTTTCCAGATAAACTTGTCAAATACTTCAATTGATCCCATATTCTTCCTTTTTGTTTTAATTTCCTTGTAAATAGATAATAATTTTATTGTTAATATTCGTATAATTTAGTATTGAGGAGCTGTATAAATTGGAAATTTCTCATTATACCCACCTCCCTTCGTTTGACAAAGCTACTGTGTTAGCGAACGTGTCACAACTTCAAATTTAAATATAATGTAGATTTTAATAAATTAAAAGTTTTTTATTTCATAATTTGAATTTTTTGTTACATTCACCATATAAATTTATTAATTGCCAATTTGATGACGGAATAATTTCAGGATATATCTTTCAGGATATTCTCTCCATGTTTCCTGTGGTATATTCAATATTCTTTTTGTTGAATATTTTGGGAAATCAAACCACATTCTTTTTCAATGCAACTAATAAGTAGAAAAATAAAAAGGGGTATAGGAATGCGGCTAAAATTTCTGTTTAAAATCTTCTATTTAGCAGAAAATGATCGAGCTACAAAAGCAATAACATTTTAGTTTCATTGATATGGTGCCATTTCTCGAATGTGAGAAGATAGGAACTCAATCATTATCATGCACTGAAAATCAGCTATCTAGTCGATCACAGTACAAAGAAAAAGGTGATGGAAGCTTTTTATTACCCCACACAAACAATCCTTCAGGTATACAATTAAAAAAAATTGTAGATAAGGTGTCAGTAAAATGTCGGACCAATATAAAATTCAATTTGAATTCTCTCTCGCCTACTAGTGCTTCAATTTTCCTGAGAACGCCCCGGACCAAAGCGATCTAACAAAAGAATTTCTCAAATCACCGAACAACTGTAAATTTTCTCGTTTTCATTTCTACCCATTGCTGACGCAAATATTGCAAGAATCCCCGGCGATTCTACAGGATAAAATCAATCTGATTACTGGCCGGTACTCAAAACCAGCTAAATGTTAGCCATTCACATCGGAAACTCAGATAGAACGATGAACATCCACTTCACTCCTTGTTCCGGAAAACCATACTTCAGTTGATTGTTTTATTCATCGGTGATGATAAGAAGAAGGAAGAAGGACGGAAGGATAATATATTTTTTAATGATAATATGAATATTTGTGATGTCATAAAATGAAATTAAAACGGAATAGCTTTCAGTCTAATAAGCATCTACTATTTTTAGAAATTTCCATAGGCCATCAAAGAAAATCATGATATTTTGTTTATTGTTACCACAACATTGGTATTACAAACTTTTGCTGTCTTCGATGCAGTAGACTGTATTTCCATAGGAGTTGGTTCTGACATCAAATAATACGTAGCCATTCGTTAACAATTTGGTAAACCTTATAATAACGAACTTACTTCGTTAACGACTTGGAGGAGACATTTTTTCATTCCAATGACATCTCTGTCGAATGTAAAATCCCTCAATAGTGCTGCCACTAGTGGATTATTTTCATATCTTTAGAGGAAACCGTCCAATTGACTTTGGAAAAACTTCACATGTCAACTAAGTTACTCATTACCGTTTGAACCAATTGATATTTAAGTGAACTTAAAGTTAAGTGGCGCTTTAAGGAATTTTTGTCTTGCACCATGAACAACTGTTCATTTTAAGCTGCCTCTAGCTAAGCTTAGAAAGTCGCTCGGTTATTTTACGCTTATCCTCAAAGTGGAGATTCCTAACCTAACATTCTTGTATTTTGATTGATATGTATCAATGATTTTTCTGTTTTTGGGTTTTCATTATTTGTCTTTCAATTTCAGGTGTGTTTCTCATGGCTGTTTGCACCAATTGATATTTAAGTCGACTTAAAGTTAAGTGGCGCTTTAGGGAAGATTTCTTTTGCACCATGAACAACTTTCCTTTTTAAGCTGCACCTAGTTAAGCTTAGAAAATCGCTCATTCTCCACCTATACTCAAAGTGGAGATTTCTAACATAACATTTTTGTTTTTTTTTATTGATATACTTGTGTCAATTTTTCCCCTTTCCTGGTTTCCGTTTTCTGTCTTCCAATTTCAGGTATGTTTCTTTTAATTTTTGAAAAAGGATGTTGTTCATGGAGGATGATTTGGAAGTATCTGGAAAACGGATTTTAAAGAAGACCTACACACTACAACCGTTAAAACTATTATGAAGAATTAGATGAAGATATTAGCAATTTTTTTTCTCCGATTGGCAGCAAATATTAATTTTGCTGATATCAATCAGCAAAGTATTACTTTTCCTGCCTAGGCAGGATTATACATTTACATAGCAACCAGGAAAAATGAAGAGATTGTGGGTAGTAGTTTGCAAATTCAATATCCTCCTATATCATTATGAACAATCGGAGAAAAAATTATATGTTCAACTCGGCTGCAAAGTGGATTGACTGCCTTAGCTGAATTCCTACTTTGCTGCCTAGTTAAACAAATAACTATTATCTGAACTGTTCAATCTGCCAATTTATTTGAAAAACAAGAATAAAATCCTCAAAATTTCGAAGAACTTTTAACAGCTTTTAATACGTTATTTCAAACTACAAAAACGAAAAGTCACCAGAAACTATAAAGAAATAAATGAAACTCAACTTGAATAGCAAGGTTGACAAATGTATTAAGCGGTTAGCTAAAAAGCAGAGCAAAAACATTGGTGCAACTGAACTTCAACTGAGCGACCCTTGAATTTTAGATTTGCTATAGCTATTGCTTATGCTTATATTGATGCAAACGGCCATTATATCAAGGACAATCTAGCGAACACATTTGATTCAAGTATCACTTATATTAAGAGAAATTAAGTTGTCTTAGTTGGAGCAATGAGCAGTTTAGAATGCAATTTTGCTTTTTCGGGAACATTTTAATTGATGGAAAAATGTTGAAAAATATCCGGGTATTCATTTTTGTTAGCATTGGAGCAATTCGAGAGTTAATTTGCTTAAAAAGTCAGTATTTTAATTTATCCAGCTCATTGCAAATGTTCGTTGAGAAAGTTCTGAGTTTACAATTAGGAGGGAATTGTACAAATGAAAATTCACGAGTTTGGTTTCGTTTTAATTAAGCCAAAGTGGAGATATTTTAAATGGGTACATTTAATTTCCAACTCCAGAGTAATAAACAACACAAAACGCCATGTCTTGCATTTCAAGACTTTGTTAGATTACTCGGCAACGTTTTCCTCAAAAGATGTTGTGACTAACTACAATTCATTCTGTTCAACTCCACTTTTCCTGTCAACATTGAAACATTAAAGCTAGACTTTAATCACTTGTTGACGCGTTCGAGTGAAATGGTGGAACAATAGTAATTGCTTTGATCTTTCAATGTGCTTGTGGCAGGCCTTTCTCGTTGTTTTCATTTTCTCATGAAAACGTATTGCGCATCTGTCGCCGCTCAACCTATCTGTCACACTGTATTAAGTTTTGTTATTCGTCAGACTTTTATTGGGTGATACGTCAAGATTTTCCAGCTTTTTGTCTTACTCCAAGCAATCGAATACCTTCAAATTACTTGAACTATGATTGGAATATTGAGGATTTTGGTACCGATGGCCATGATTGATTGGTTAGGAACCATCACTCAGAGCCCTCGGTTCTCTAGAGGATAGAAACACAGTGTCTTAAGTGAGTTCTTTTTGTAGAAATGTTCCCTTGAGTACTCTATTCTTTGTAGACCATATCTTCTGTAAGTCCCATAGCGCTTAGTGGCCGGTGAGTAATCCCGTCGCTCTTACTGATGCTGTCTTCTTTTCCCGTTAGTGAGCGGCTCTGTGTATTATTGGACCAGGAGTTTGATCTGTTCCTTCCTTGGTACATGTAGCTCCAGTACGTCCGATTTTGAGCTTAAATCCCTACAGATATACAAACACATGCAAAAGTTTCTGATATTCCAAATATAGCACGAAAAGGAAATTAAAATTTCATGCTCAACACCCTACATATTTCTTAACATCAACCTTTTATTGAGGCTTGTTGGTTTCAAAGTGAAGATTGTACTGTACTTTTATGTACAATCTTGAGGACCAACACCAACAAAGAATACCGCTGTTTATTTAAAAAACATTAAGTGTGGTGAAATATAATAAACTTCCAAGAAACTGTATAAAGGAGTAAATTTGTATTTCAATTTAATTTTATGCGTTCAGAAACTTTTCAAATTTCCATCGTAGCCGGGATATAATTTGAAAAAAAAATGTCACCAAACAGGAAAACTAACTTCCGCGAGTATGATGGAACCCTCCTACTTTTTAGATTATAATAAAATGCTTCTAGTTCGTATTTTCAATCTAAATTAGGAGTTTTTTGCAGCGAGTACTGATCGACTCAATGGAGGCAGAAAATTTTAAATTGTGGAGATGCGAACGAAAAGTTTAGTTGTTTCAATAATCTTCGATGAGAAAATAAAAAAATTCCGTTTCTGTTGGCAGAATCGAGTTCAACTCTCTGATTGAAACTCGTGTTGATAAACTCATGGAAATTCAATCGAACGTGTTTGATAAAAAATGTGATAAATATTGGTATGCCCAACGATTTTCTACTTCGAAGGATAACAATCAAACCGCGATACCCTGTCTACGTTATAGGGTGTGAAAAACAGTATAAAATACTACAGAAATCCCGAATCAACTAAATTCATATGAATCATATCATTATGATATTGGAAATAATATACATATACAGGCCAGATACAAAATATACAAATTTAATACACGGGGGGCTAATTGGAGAGTAATACTATGTGAGAGAATGACCTTCAAGTACATTTTCACAACTGTGGAAAATAATAAATCACTGTTCCCCACACTATGGGGGCGTTGCATTGCTTATTTGTATCTGTGTATTTGCTTGGATACCATACTCATTTTCGAGAAATATAACAAAATAATGAACACGTTGGGTATTCCCTTAGAATCGAGTTTGGGAATTACCGCGCGCTTTTCACTTGTCTCATTTTTTCCGTCAATGCATTTGACGTGTTATAAGGCATGTATAGTATACATACATTGTATACTTAAAATCCAGTTGGAGTTTATTTTGTTCGTGATTACTTAAGATTATTACATGTGTAAAATACTCTATGTAAAATATCTTTTCATTGAAGTTTGTTTTAATAAATCATGTGCGTAGAAGTCCTCTTCATGCTTAGCCTATTATACTATTTCTAGGATTACATCTACTACTTCATTCAATGGTACACAGAGGGCTAAAAAGCAATAGAAAAAACTGGGATAAGAGTGTACGGGCCAGGAACCAAATACTCCGAAAGCTTGGGAAAAATCCCAAGTATATTTAAAGCGGAAATCCACGCCATGAGAAAGTGCGCCCAGTTCAATATTAATGAAGGATACAGAGGAAAAAAGGCCATTGAAGCACTGATCTCTTGTGTGATCAGCTTCAAAATGGTATGGGAATGCCTAGACAAACTCAATGAATTTCCTTACTGTAGAGTCCAGGACACACTGGAATAGAAGGAAATTAAATAGCAGATGAACAAGCAAACGGGAGGACTAAAATACCTTCCTAGGAGCCTGAACCCTTCTGCGAAATCAGTCCCAATGAAATATTGGAAGAAATAGGTGGAGCCAAAAGAAAGAGAATATAAGGACGATCAAGTGGTACCTAGACAATTAAATACTCTTCTGGGTGACTACAACCTGTTGAGATGAAATGAATGCATCAGTCAAAGTAAAACTGTGCCAAGAGGCTTAACTGGCATCCTAACGGGACATTGTCACTGAATGGGCACCTGAAAGAGCTCAAAATAGTGGGGAGAAAAATACAGATATTGTGGCATGGAAGGAGAAATCTCCATCCACATAATTTTCAACTGCACAGCACTCCAGAATCCTAGAGCACAGTACCTGGGAGAATACTGGATAAAAGTGGAACAGTCATCTAAGTTGAAGCCTGCAGATATCCTCAAATTCCTCCGGGAAATAGGTCTAAAGGAGCTACTAGTTTCGGAGACTCTCCTCAGAAACTGAGTAATAGTAAAAGGGCACAATAGATCTTCCAGGTCTCAGTGAATTTTATCCCAAAAACACATACATACATAATCATATCTACTACTTAATCAATAAGAAAACAGAATACGTTAGATGAGAATGCATATACCAATGTTTACGTGAGCTTTGGAGTGAGGAAGGTAATAGATTCAACTACTTTCGCTGGAAAGGAAAAAGGAGGAATTAATAATTATGAACAATCTTCTTACGTTGTTATTGAACCGCCCCAGAGAAGCAAAATGGTTGTCCAATTTGGAACCTCTGATTGAACTTGTTCAGAGTTTGTAGCATGCAAAAGCTTTCGCTGTGCGTTAGCTGATGTATCTCAGAAAATGGATAATGATTAATGGATATATTTCCATCAATTAGGCGGCAACTATATCACTGTGCTCCATGCTACTAGTGTATTTCGTCCCTAACGGTTGAAATAAACGAGCGTATAGCACGTTACGCGCAAAATGCTGCGTTTTCTCCGCTGAAAATATACAGGGTGGGGCAAACTTCTGACATCGGAGGATTACATCGTTGTGGTACGAGATAAAACTTTAAGGTTTTGTGTGAGCTGATACAGTTACTGAGGGCACATTTTGAAAATACTTTCGTTTCTACAGGGTGTTCCAAAACCACGTAGCAGCACAAACTTACATTTTTTTAAATGGAACGTACTATATTTTGTTCAAGAATCGAAAAGATCTCACCGAGAGCGTTACAAAAATATAGCATTCTAATATATTATATGGGTGTTTTAAAAAGATATGGCCAATTATTGATAAAAAAGACCTCCTCTTTAACACTCTGTTAAACAGTAAATCAAAATAAATCAACAGGTCTTTGTATTCAATTGTCATTCACATATCATTGGCTGTGCTCAGTATCAATTACTTTTTTATCTCTTGGCTTCTTTAATACAGGGTGAAACAAAACGCAAATCAAGCAATATCTCAAAAATTTTAAATGAATCACCCTATAAGTCTTTTCACAATTTGTTAGTAGAATTAATAATCTTTCAAACGATATAGCACATTTAGGGTATAAGTTGATGGAAAACCGTAAATATTTTATGATAATGATCAAAAACAAGTATTTTACGTACACAAATTAAATGGTTTAAAATTTTCACATGCAATGTGTAAGGCATGAATTTTAATTGTAATTTTGGATGCATCTACAATATTTAATCACTGTGCTACTGTGAAAATAGTATCTACTAATTAATGTCAAAGAAATATTGCTGTATTCTTCGTTTGTGTTCTTAGGTTTAAATAATAGATAACTATAATGAATTTTTTCTGCAGGAAGACATGATCAATATGATTTATGTGTTAGGAGAATGAAATGAGTGATGAAATTAATGCAACGCCTACCTCAATTCAATTTTGGTATATTATCAAATTTCAATTTAATAAAAAGGAGACGATTTTATCAGCTTCGATAAATGGCTGTTAGCCCTTAAATCAACTATAGGTACTGCTATATCAATTTGGAATTTCATATTAAAAAACCGAGCCATGTAAGCTTTGGCAAGTATATCTGAACCCGTGGAAATAATGCAGTCGAAACCATTCGATATTGCCACGTTAAACTATAAAAAAGCTTAGTAAGTAGTAATAATAATTAGGAGATAGACTATTATTAACAATATGATCATGATCAAACAATTCTTTATGCCCGATTGCACCACCTTGGCTTAACAGGTAAGCCTGGCTTAAAAAATTAAACTCCCTGCACCGTCATCAAAGCGAAGCTTATATGCACGAAATTTAAAGCCTAGCTTTGTCCATGGCTTATTTTTTAAGCGGTAGATATGCGATTGCGCGTTCATTCTATTCTGTCGTTTTGTGACGTTTCCAATTTGCTTGGACATTTCTAATGGTATAACCTAGTTTTTGAGTTGGTTTGGTGTTTACAAACAACTGAGAATTTAGAAGAAAATCTTGATGAAGAACTAGAAACTTTAGATTTTCTTGAAATTGGTATTCCAAGGCACATTTATGTTCGAAATGACCCGTTTCACAATTTAATTCCTTGAATTTTTTTTCAATTTCCCTCCATGTTACCGCGTCTGTCTTTTTGCATTCTATAATTCCTTTTTTATTTTTTCAACTAAGTTTAGGCAAAGCATTTTCTCTTCTAAAGTGAAATTTGCCGACTTAATTATTTTTTCACCTTCCATGGCAAAAATTATTTAGATTAATCAAATTTTTACAAAATTAGGAAGTTGTCAGATAAACTATTGGAATTGTCAACCAAAATTATGACAATAAGTGGAAAATATTAATTCATTCAATTAAAGACATACGATATTGTACGTAAGCGTGGCTTTACTAAGCGTAACATGGTGCAATGAGAGATTGGAATTATCATTAAGCTGCACTTTGTTAAGCCTTACATTTAAGCTAAACTGGTGCAATCGGGCATTAATGTGCTTGTTTTTTTGAATTTTGTCTATTAACATAATTTTCCCAATATATAAATATTAAAAGATGAACACTTTTATTCGAAAGGTGTGGGAAGGGTGATTTCATTTCCAAACAAACCAAGAATACAGAATACCATACTACCATTGATCTCGACAGATGCAGGATATTTGATTGTAACTGGAACCTACCCCAAAAATTGTCCAATGACCAATTGATCAGTAGATTGGTGGACAAAGATACTTCTGGTTATCTCTGTGAGGCTATTAAGTAGCACATTTATGCCTGCTGGTTTGGGTATCAGAGGAGCCATGAAAACCAGTTCCAATAATGGGATGGGAATCTTGCTGAATCTGCCTCTATAGATTTTTCTACAAGACGCAGCCACATCTGTAATGCACGAATTACTACAGGGTCAACAACGCATACTAGACTGGAAATTATTTTTACTAGACTACCCATACAAGCTGAGGATAGCTTTTCCAATAAACCTATCTAAGGACCTGAGAATTTTCCAAGCTACGGCGATTTGCCACTGCATTGAAAAAATCATAGACGAAATAAAAAAGAGACGGATTGAAGCATAGGTGGTATACGGCATAACGTTTCTGCGCAACCACCCGCGCATCGAGTCGCTGCGGTCGCGAGAAGGGGAGGGAAATGGAATGAAATAGTTTAAAATATTATAAATTACATTATACTGCAATATTTATCATTCAATGTCGATGAGTATTATGGAATATCCTAGTATATCAACTTTTAAGTGATTAAAAATGAAAAAATAAAAAATCAATCTGGTATGAATCTAGGAATGCGTTCGAGAAGCTGGTTTTTGGTATGAAAATTGTTTCAAGGAGTGGGGGTAAAAACTCACTATCCGACTTATCGAACGGCTACTGTGTGATTTTTATACGACACACCAAGTTTTCGAACGCACCTTAGCTTCTGCTTGTCAAAGTCAAAGTGAAAGTGTCAACAAAATGGTGAGTAGGATTATTTTACTCATAGATTTATTCAGGATTTTATTTCTAATAAAAGAAATGAAAGTAAGTGAACCTTCAAAATATCATCACCAGATATGACTCGTCATAAGTGTATTGCAAAAAATTGTGATAGTAAATATTTTTGAAACATTCAGAAAAATGGAAAATGAAAAAAATAGAAAAATGGAACATTTTCCAAAATTCCATCTGATAATAATCGAAGTAAACAGTGGTTCATAATTTTAGGAATAATTTTGAAATAATGTGCAATGTGATGTGATATTGGATTACCTCCCCTAAATATAATGTAAGTAGTAAAAGTATGTTCCTTTGAGATTAATAATATATAAATGTTTCATACACCCCCAAAAAATATAGTCATATTTTAAAATGATTACATAAACATAACAGATTATACAGGGTGATCAGTAAGTAATGGACAAAAGTAAAATGGAAGATTTTTGGATCAGAAATATCACAATCTGATGCAACTTCTCAAAATAAAATATTTATGATGAAAAAGATACAGGGTAGAAAGTTGAGATGTCAAAAATGCCATTTTTCAATAAATTGAAAGATTTTTGATATACAAACGTAAACATTTCAAGATACGTGTTTAAGGGCATGGGAAATCATAATATGTTATCTGTTCCGATGTATTGCCAGAGGTCACCACTAACACCTACTAACGTTATCATATTTGTATATTTATATCATATTATAAAAATAATGTAGGTGGGTATGAAAATGGGAATATCCCGAAAGCTAATAATTCTTCAGACTAATGATAGGTATACCTTTTTGTCGCAGAAATCATGTAGTTTCAATCATTTTCAACAAATTCACTGTTTATGATAAATAAGTAACACGGACAGCATAGCTTTGGTGGCGCCTTCTAGAAAATAGATCTAAATGAAATATACCTATTACGATTTCCCAAGCCCTAAAGCCACTATCTTCAAATTTTCACGTTTGCATATCCAAAATCTTCCAGTTTACATTTTTGACATTTCAACTTTGCTTCACTTTATCAAAAGAAATTGCGTCAGATTTTCATGCAAACAATCTTCCATTTCACTTCGGACCATTACTCACGGACCACTCTGTATACTCAAGCCTTTCTCTATCCATTACTGTAATAATAGATGCAATAGTTTCCAAATTTATCGCGAACATAATGACAGACACGACTTATGTTTTATAATATATGCAGTGGAATGACAGCTAACTCTGGGGTTCCAAAAATAACCTACATCTTCATGAGGTGCACTTCACCATGGAAATAAAGTTTCAATTACCGGGTAAACAATTAGGATTTATTTCGTGGAGAAAAAATTTTCGAAGGTTCTCTGTATTCAATATAGAATTCCGATTTTCCAATTTTTTGACATGTTATCAATCTCAATTCAATTCATCTCACAAAGTAATATTTATTTCCAATTCATCAACTCTTCTATCTTGAAATTGATCTGATTTAAATTCAATAATTTATATAGAAGGAAATAGTAGATTCGACTGCAGTTATGTCATGCTGCTGTTCAAATAAGAAAAAATCCTCGTTCAAATTTACTGTGCCACCACAACAATACTACTGCAAAAGCTGCGACTGCAGCATGTTGATTTTCAATTCGCTTGTCTCACATTTTAGCTAATAATGTTTTAACACTTGGATTAACAAAGGAAATAACTAATGGTAATAGTACCTGAAAGGCATTATCAAAATACACATGCTTTAATTAACTTTACTCTGTTCAGTTTGTTTCCAAAACAGAATATTGTTACGGGATATAATTGCGCGAAACGTATAAGACGCATATAAAGTTCGAGGTATAAATTGCATCAAAAAGAATGATCAAGTTGCCGAAAGAGGATCCTTCCATTAATATTATTTTTGGAATGTACAGCTACTCCTTTGAGATTATTGCTATTTATATTCTCCAATAACTAAAGACATGTCGTACATTGTAAAACTTTATATTATTGGTTATTTTTGCAAAATGCTTCAAGATTGATAATTGAGGATTCCATTTATCTGTCAAAACTGACAAGCTCACCCATTTGATTATTGATTCAAGCCATCCAAAATGTAATTACGTGATTATTATCTCTGTATCTGTAAAGTAAGGAGGGTGAGTTTGGATCACAGCAGTTGGAGTTGTTCTCCCAGGTCATCGTCCATCCTGTCCTTCTCAGGAAGGTGGACAGGCCACTAGGAGACATCTACATATCGGCAGGTGTAGGCCACGACTCACCGAACACATTCTTATATTGACGATAACTCCAGACGTGAGGCATAAGACATGCCTGACAGTTTCCTCTTCCTGTTAACACATTTTGCATAGAGGCGACACCCCCATATTATGTAGGTGTTTTCTCAGTTGACAGTGGCCAGTCAGAAATCTCACTGTTAAACGTAGGTTTTTCCTGGTCATTTCATTGACGCCAGGTTACTAGTGTCGCCCAGGGTGATCCTGGCAAGACTGCATCCTTTGATTCCATCCTATCTGTCAAGTGATTGAGCATGGGTGTAACGCTTGGCGAGGAATCCAAAGTGAATCATGTAAGAGATGATGACATAGCAGAGCCAAAGCAATGGTTACAGCTTCCCAAAACGAGTAGTATTACCTATTTAGAAAGAAAGTCTGAAAAATTTAAGTCTCTTATGTTATGGTCCGGCTATTGTCAACTAAAAGCAGCCTCAATTATTAATGATGAAGTAGATATAAGTAGATATTCCAAACGAAATTGGGCTGGGTACAAACCTAATATATCTAATACTTTTTTAAATTCATATTGTTCAGCCTAATAATTGCGTTTTGAATATTCATATTGCAAAATAGAACATAAATACATAATATCGGATTGTATAGGCAACATAGTTGCTAAAGTTACGATTGATTATGTGTTTTATAAATAAATTAGTAGGTAGTCTTTGATTCCACTGTTTCAAATTATCTCCAAGACAATGTCTGCATAGTGTATGAATGTACTTATCACAGTCCATTACCGAAGTTAGCGCCATTTTAATTTCTGATACAACTTTCTTGAAACAACCGATTTCCCATTATCAAATTTCTCAACTTATCTGCTATACCGCATTCTCCGTCGTTTCCGTTCCACTCAAAACGGCCCAAATCCCGAGCTTGATCGAACTGGATTTCTATCTTGGAACAACCAGCTTTTGTCACGTTGGATAAAGCTCGGTTCTATTATGTTTCCCAAAAAGAATATACACCAACCCACTTTATGTCGTGCTTCATACGCAGATAATTAGTTTGCAATACATCTCCAGATGCTGAATTCTTTTTATATCTGTGATAATCCTATCTTTCAATTTTCGAATATTGGCAGATTATGTTTTTTTGGAGGATCGTTGAAGTTATCTCATTGTTTCAAGTCAACTATTATAGAGGAGGTTTTCAAGTCATATGGTCGAGTTCGACAAAATTTTTACCTTATTGTCAAGTTGCTCGTACCAAATAATATTGTATTATAATAATATATTAAATCTGTTATAATGTTTCATTGGGAATTTCATTTCTTTATCTTATATATTTTCAAATGATGTTGCTTTGTCCATGGAGTTTTC
This sequence comes from Galerucella nymphaeae, assembly GCA_963978555.1. Classification (NCBI taxonomy): domain Eukaryota; kingdom Metazoa; phylum Arthropoda; class Insecta; order Coleoptera; family Chrysomelidae; genus Galerucella; species Galerucella nymphaeae. The sequence continues at coordinate 2,585,090 of OZ021716.1, read as the reverse complement.
CTCTGGAATGAATCAATACCTGATTTTAGCTTTATTTTGCACCTACTAAAGAAATAATCCAACATATAACAACTCATAAAAAGTGTATGGTACATTCAAAATAAATTGCAGGAAAATTTACCCAAATTGATTTGGATTATTATTAAAAATTGTCATATATTTCAGTAGTCTGTTATCAACATAATAGTTCAATACTATTTTAACGTCCCAAAATTAGAGCACTATTAGATGAGACTAAACATTTTCATCCGGCAGCAGTATCCTTCATAAAGAGAGTTCACTATTGCCGGAAGAAACTGTTTAATAGTGCATGAGCTCGGAAAAAAGTCAACGATAACAAGACAAAAATATCATTTGTACAAATTAATCTGCGCTTCTGGCAGCATCGGTTGAAATAGGGGGGCAATGAACATTTGGCCAGCCTCGGGAAATAACTATACACCATCGCTGACCACGCACAATCATTCTTTCTTCCTCTTCCAAGCTGTTTTTCTCGTTTTTTTTTCGTCGTACTTGTGTAAATTGCATGATTCCATAAGCTTTTCCGCAATCTGTATGTTAAGTAAGAAAATATTTTGTAAAAAATTTTTTAAAGAAAATTCTTGACTAGAGCCAGCACGATAACAATGAGCTACGCCATTTCCGTTTATTCCAGAAAACCAATTCATGATGAATGAACTAAATTTAACATACAATTTACGAGGGCAGAGAATGCACAAAGGAATTCTGGTCGACTGGACTGGACCAGTTCTACATGACCAAGAAGAAAATTGAATACCTGGGCTTGCGCTTTTCTGCCTAGCTGAGCAAATGAGTATTAATTGCACAACTAATGTTCACCTTTGCTTGAAATAAACTACCGTCATAATGTATCTCCAATTCTCATTTGCTAATTAACGCATTTTTTATTAAAAATTATGTCAACAGCAGCATCGGTAATATCAGCTCAACTAAGCTTAAACACAATTGATCCAAGGACTGAGTTAATAGTAGGTTCGTTCCAACCAGCAATTCTGTTATCGTACGTAACCAGTAATTGAACTATATAATGCGCATGCGTGAGAGAAATTAGTAAAGTTACTGGTAATCTCTTACCAAACGGTTGGAACGTATTTTGAACTAGTTTGGTAGTTGCACCGATTCTGACGCACACAGAGAAATAATATTTATTTATTCAATACATATTAACATTAATCAAAAAATAAAAGTGTAAAAGAAGACATTTTATTTGTAATTATAAAGCCTTTAGACTTGAAAAGACATAAAACTAAATACAACGAACTTATAAAAACCAAAATAAACACTTTCAACCTAAAAATATCAAATTAATGAAACTTAATACTAATAATGTCACCTATATCAAAATATCACAATAATAGAAGTCTTTGTAACCTTAATAAATGGCAAAATTATGTGTATGTTCTATTTTGACCATTTTTCAATTACCTATATCATAAGTAGCAGCACATAAAATAGTTTCGGTCTCCATTCTTCCCTTTTTCATTTTATCAACGACTACACAAAGAAACACTCAGTAAGAAACGGTGCACACTATTTTCAAAACAGTTCCAAAACTAAAAATTCACTTTTATATCCTATTTACACTTTCCATAAAAATACAAATTTGACAGTTTAAGACGAAAATGTTGCCATTGCGCATGTATCCTAATTTCAGAACTATGGATACTCGCTATCAAGCAAGAATCGTTTGAACGGTAATTTTACTGGTCCACAAACGGGATGGAACAGAGAACTGATAGTAATCGATGGTTCAGAATCAGTAATTTCAGGTGGTTGTAACGATTTTTTTCAACTGCGCATGTGTATTAGTAATATTACTGTAAATTACTGGTGGTTGGAACGAACCTAATATACAGAACTTTTAAAGCAGCGAGAGAGCGTGGGGTTTAATGTTTGGCTCCCATAAAAGCAAATGCAATTTCAGTTTCTTGCTTCCTGTTTGTAAACTTGTGCCATCCATTTAGTATTATTCACAAGATTAGCCGACTCTGTACCTCCCAGATAAACTGAATTAGAATAAAATGGAAACCTTTAACTATCAGACCCTTGAATGTACTGTCTAATTAGCTTAAGTGGAAATTAACGTTCGTACGGCGACTTCTGGTGACGGTGGTAGTGGAATCAGTAAGCGGTTTCCAGCTTAGAATAATGTTAACTGTCTTTTAAAAGCGCGTATATCCTTCAGTCTAAAATTAATGTTCTAACCAGTTCTAAATAGTCTTTGAAACGAGATTTAATATGTTGTTGCACGAGCCAGCTTCATTGGGAGATATAAACATTCAATTTAAAGTTGGCACTAATAGTGTTTTATACTCTAAGGTAGAGGAAAGATAGTTCTCCGTTGAACTCTATCATTATCCTTAGTTGCAAGGCTAAGAAAAATCTTTCTTACCATATACAGAGTGGTACCCCGTTACAGCTATTTTGAAATTATATTCACTTTTTCCGTCGACCGTGTATTACCAAATTATATTAACGTTCTCAAAAATAGACAAAATCATATATTAATGCATGATTTACCTATATTAACCAACGATATTCTGCAGGCAACCCAACGCACATCTTATATATTGATATTTTGTAGGCAACCAAACAACATTACGGTCTTCAAAAAATAAATCCTGGTATGAAATACTTCCAGTTTTATTTTATTATTCCACAAAATTATAATAATTATTAGTGTTGAGACATCTGAAAAAAATATAAGAAAAACGAAAACAGTGACATTTGAACCAGCGACCATCTCTGTGACATTTCAATGTCATTATTTTTTTTACAGTACTAACCTATGAATATATTTTCAGTTTTTAAATATTGAGAGAAACGAATACAACTGATACAGTCGACGGAAAAGCTTTGTAACTAACTCATGTGTTGTTATCTTGATTGTAAATGGACTATTTATCTGCATAACATATGATATGTAATTTGCTTCTTGAAGAATTTGTCCATAAACATGTATACTGGAATACATTTTTATATTGGATAATGCAAAAAAGGCGGAAGTAAGGGCAGCATGGCTAGAAAAATTGATGGGTGATTTGAAAGAGCCGGGAGAGTGTAAAAAAGGGTATTTGGTAGGGCGGTAGAACAGAGTATGCAGCACGGCGCGTAAGTATAAGGGGGGAGAAAGCGGGGGTGAATGCGACAGCTGCAGCACTTCTGCGAGTGTAGAGAAGCTCCCAAATCCTAGAGGTGTTGCAGAGGTACATTGAGTGCACCAGCAGCAGCAGTGCAGTCAAGGTATTCCTTTGGATGCGATGGCTAGAGCCAGATAGAAGCGCTGAAAGGGTGCTACCAGAGAGGAGTACAAGAATGGATTGAAGAGGAAATGGAGAGAAGGTGGGAGGAGTATGAGGACACGATAAAGGAACGATTGGGAACAAAAGAGATTGGATGGACTCGGGGATACCCAGGTGGAACAGATTGGGAATAGAGAGATTGGAGTGTTTGAGAGGTGTGAGTGAAGAAGTGGAGGATGATTTATCCTGAGTTACCCTTTTTACTTATTGCAAATTCAAGCGAACACAATTATTTTGCGCGCTTGGTGGAATCGCACATTAACGTTAATAAAATTGTCATTTGAATATAGTCAAATTACAGTATGGGATTACGAAATAGTTTATCAACGTTACACTGCCTATATGTAGCAAATAACGGATAAGGTTGAATATTGTTGGCTGCGATTCGGGTTATAACAACCAAATCCGTTAATTGCTGATCGACCGTGTATCGTTCAATGGTGTTAGGGTGGTTGATAAAGATGTATTATTAGGCTATACGGTTCATATTGCTAGCTCGCTCTGGACCGAGATATCAATGTTGAAACATAAAAAGTTGATGACAACATCAACATTTTGAGGTTAGTTATTTTAAATTATATACCATATTAAAGTATTACCTACAAAAATGGTATTCTCAGATTTGGAAGATGAGACGGAAGTCTGATGGATACACTCCAGAGAAAGTAGAAATTTCGTTTGAAGAAAAAGTGACTATGTTCTTTTCATGGGCAGATGGAAAACACAATAATAAACTAGTATGAAATGAAAATTTTCAAACAACAAATGATATGATTGTGATTTTCTTTGCATTCAAATGACCCAAGCCCAGGAACATTCAGATTTTGATCAAAGTTATTCTCTTGATGAAAAGTTCACCACCCACAGTAATTGTTCAAAGACTCCTTTCAATCAGCAGCCCAAAATTAATTATTTCTGACAGGCCCTTCAAATTAAACACAAGGAGATCCAATTAACAAATGTACCAATTGCAGGAAAATTTATCAAAGCCCCAACTAGTTCGGATGCTGAATGGAATAATCTACAAATTAGTTTCGAATTGACAAGATTTCTATTATAATCCTGAGAGAAAGAAAATTGTATTGAAGTTTACCTGTACCCCGAGGTAGTATCATAATTACGTGGAAGTGTTTTAATCAAATTATTTGAGATTTATTCAATCCTTAGAACCAACTTAACGTCTAAGGACTTTTAGGAACTTTGACTAAATCGATGGATTAAATTTATGAAAATATGTTTTCTAAAACATTGATTGTAACTTGTCTCAAATGATGCAATTACAACAAATATAAGTCCCTGTGAAAAATACTTTTCCTACGACTGCTATGAAAAATAGTTCTTTTCCCACAATTCACGAAACTACAAAGTGTCACTTTGCCTTAGCCGTGGGAAAAATTACTTAAGCCGTGAGAAACATATTTTCCCACGCCACGCTACGATAGAGAATCAACACAATTGTGAGAAAATAACTATTTTCCATAGCAGTCTAAGAAAACCAGGAATAATATGAAAACTGTTCAAATATAACAATAAATTATAGTAATAATTAATTTATAAATACCCACTCACTTTTCCCTGTATTCGTACCTGTATTAAAAATATACCTCTTCAAAATACTTAAATTATTAATTAATTTTCAGTCGTAGAGAAAGTATAGTGTGCAACACGTGAGAAAAGCGTTGTCCCAGGATGTTATTCACAATGTGGGACCAAATACTCTTCCGTGAGCATCCATTACATTATACCTTTTTTTTCCAGATTTTGAATAGTAATGACCAGAAGAGGTCTTACAGAAGACGAATTGTCTTGGGAACTGGGAAATATGTCCGATGTAGAAGCAGTAGAAAAATTATTCCGACGAGTTGATTGGCGAAAAACAGGATATCAATTCTGTGAGGATGGATCATCTGAAGGTCCAATCGAGGACGAAGGTGTAGTTGCTGCTTTTTATACTCAATATGAAGTGAAAGTCTGTGGCAGGGGAAATAATGAGATTTGCTTTTACTGCTGCCAAGGCTGGCGTTTCTGCAACTATAAGCAGAAAAATGTGTGAAGAAAGCACATATTTTGGGGAGAAAATTGCTAAGCATGTTACTATCCCAACTATGAGTCGAACTCAAAGACTTAATATGGGTTGAAACTGATTCTGTGAAGATTTGGTAACATCGTTTAGATGGGACCTATGAGTTTGACAAAACTGAGGAACTACTGAAGCACACAGGGAATTCATGGTAATGACGATGATGATAACAAAAATAATAAGCAGGAACAGATTTGAGATATTACTCACGAAGTTCCATAATTCGAAGGCTTCAAACTTTGTGTTAATGGAGGTTACACCTGGTCGTTCAAAGCAAAGGATATATCTGATGCCGCAAAAATTTTAAATACATATAGCAATTTTTCAGGTTCAATATGCTTAGTTTTGATCATAATTTTTTTTGTTCCCTTAGGTGTGTAGGATATTAAAATTCCCAAATAAAATATTATTTTTGTCACAAAAGAAACTATGTCATTTCTGCCCGGTCCACGTACAGTTTTGTTGCCTCCTTGCACCAGTGAATGAGTCAACAAACATGGAACTAATATAAATCGTGTCCACGGGTATCTATGATTATTTAAAGTGAACAACATAAAATACCCACGGGTGAGCACGTGGTCCCGACATAGATAATGAAAATTCTTACCCGTAAACACGTATTCTAGCGATAAGTGTGAAAACAAAATTATAACATTTTAATTTTGAATGTTCCTATATTTCTAATCTCTAAATTAATATGATATTTGATATTATTTGGTTATTACTAATATTTATATGAATCAAATCAACTCGATAGAAATAATCGTTATTACTATTATTCCTAGCCTTTCACGAATTGGCAACTGAACAAGAAATTTAATTTTCCAATTATAATTATTTGGTTAACATCGTCTCTTCATCGTAAAAATCAGATATTTATTGATACTAATGATATACTGGGTAAATAATTTACAAAATACAAAATGAATGTCAACTATGCTGGCTTATTAGTGGAGAGCTAATTTTTGTAAGATGTCTTGGATTTCATTATTATTATTATTTACAATTAATGGTTCATAATACTGTCGTAATATTCAGTCTACTGACTGTGAAACTCCCGAAATCACAAACTGATTTTATTAGAATTATGTTTTTTTTTCGAATGGTAAATAGAAGCTTCCAGGCATGTTCTGAAAATAACTGTTGGTTACTATAATGTTACAAGTACAGTCAGATACTTGATTCATGGAATTTTGGAAATTCCGAAGAGATTTACAAATTGTGGAGTAATATGAATATTATTCACCATCAATAAGTAGTAAAATAAGCAATGTACATCTCACGGTAATTAAGGTATTATAAAATGTCAAAAATGAACAAGCTGCTCATGAATTATATTTGCACTCACCAATGTCAAATGGAATGGAAAATTAAATTAGTCCTTACAAGGATTGATTTTCACAATAAATTCTCTTTCAATCCAAAAATTAGCTAAAAACAAAACAGCTGATTAAACTCACATAACCCCAAATTCAACTTTTAGTACGAGCAGTCACTCACGTTACGTCTTTGATATTGTTGTCCCTTCTTACGATTATTACGTTAAATTTAAAGAAACTGTAACGTATGTCTTGTTGCTGGTCTTATGAAGAAGACAATCGATCGTATGCTGTTATGTTCGATTTATATTGACAGAAAATGATAGTATGTAGAAAATATGTGTTGTATGAATTATAGATTGGATCACGTGATCGAAAAGCTTCTACTATATAAAAGTGACTACTACTCGCAAGCCGCAAGCGAATGACATTAAACCTTAATTGGATGGAAGCCATTGCACCTGTTTATAAATGATTTATTTTCATTTCTTTTCTTCAATTTAGGAAAAAGAGTTTTTGGACTTTTATATTAGGAGTGCAGATAATCAATAAATGAATAAATAAATAAATGAGGAGAGCTTTATTGAGGTCACTTGCCTTGTCCTCTTATGAAGTAATTCCATTTAGACTACTCAACTACAATCGTTACCCAAATATTTAAGCAAAACATTGGGTGGTTATTCGAACGCAGCCAGCTGATTTCCTTCTTACAGAAAAAAGGATGAGTTTTTGTGCTCACAGTACATCCAGGGTGTGTACCCACTCCTCGCTCCCATGACCTAGGTATTATCAGTTAAAAGATAAAACTACGAGAGGCAGAAAACTCACAACTTCTTCTAGCTCCTTCGACCTATCGGATACACACTACCTGATACTGAGCCGGGCCCGCTGCTTGTTGGAACTGTATGGTTCCTATAGGTACCTCAGATAGCTTGTGGAAAACATTCTCAGGGACTATTGGTTACACTATAGTGACAGGTTGAAACTTACGATACATATCTAGAATCAAGTGAATGTTAGTTGTTTGTGACTACAGTTCTCATAATTTCATAGTAAAAACTTATAACAGTAATAACCATTCAGTGTAATCCAAATGAGATCGATTTCCGGATCTACTATTTGTTCATTTTCAATCTCACTGTTCATTTGAAGAATCAGCTGAATCTCCTTGTACTCAAAAATTCCACTCACAATTTTTTGCAGCATTTTGATAGTTCAAAAAGAAAGCCGAAATATCCATACATGTTAAGACAAATATCACGGATAAGAACAATTTTCCATACGAATGCGCCACTCAGCTCTGCACCAGTATTTCCGGAATTAGCTTTTAATCAGTAACTGTGGTACTACTTTCATTCCATTTGTATAGAGCCCAGTGACGGCAGATTGCTCCTGGCTGTAAAATGACTGTGTTCTTCAACCACTTCACCCACACGCCCACACGCCAGCAACTACCATAGGTCGTAAAGCTATGGTTCATTCAATAGCCTTTTTGGGTGCGTCATCGTTTGTGTTTGAGGTTTCTTAAAATGCTCCTCTTAGTTTGAAAACAAGGTGTAGGTCAATAATTAATCACCACTAATGAAGAAATACAACTTCTTAGTTGGCTACAAAAAGCAATAATTGTCAACTTCACAACTAGTAGTGAAAAAAATACTTTGTTCGAAGGAACACATTGGCAGCTCTGGATCAGTTGCCAACTATCAGGATATTCCGTTGACCAAAGTTATATTTTTATTTAGAAGCATGCAATGTTGGAAGTGACAATTGTAGTGACATATTTTTGGTATTTTGTCGTGGAGAAAACATTGAAATATCAAACCAGTTTCTTCATAAATATAGTTGAGGTTGAAAAAGTGTTAACATACTTTGATCATAAACTCAATTCCAAATTAATTAGTTGCGTGTGGGTAGATATCAATGTTTGAATGTCATGCGTCATGCACTGTCAAAGTATACCACTCATTCATGGACCAAAAATGACCAATCAATTCAAAACGAATCACAAATGGATTGTCAAATTTTGAGAAATCTCAAAATAACGCATTTAAAAATTCAAATTCAACCCACTCATGCATCCATTGACTTGATTGTTCCAGTTTCGTGAGATTTTGGATGTTTACTATAGCGCCAGTTATCTAGCTTGAGCATGTTGACCAGGGGAGTGAAAAAAGTGGTATAAAGTATATGAATATATCAAACAATCGCTTTTTTTCCAATGCTCCTTGCTTGTGCGTAGAATATCACTCACATCTATCATGGAACAAATATCTATTTCCATAGTTCTAAATCAATTTTATTATAAAAATGTGTCTCCAGACTTTATACGTTCCTGATTCCAGCAAATTGAACCCGGATGTGAATAAAGAAGACATTCCAAAGCAAAGAAATTCGCAACAGGAAGGAAATCGTCACCGAGATCCGCATTTCAAAAAACCAATCCAGTTTATAGTTATTCCCCAAAACTCATGTATAAATTCGAATGTATTCAAAAAGGATACATCTTTTGATATGGGACAGATATATAATATTATAACTCACCCAATAGCAGACTGTTATGGAAGTCAGATTGAAGTTTCACCACAGATGTCATGAATACCGGTTTGGTTTTTTTTTCGTTATGAAATTTATCACAAATATGCTTATGTTGAGGTTATTCCCAAGTAACAGCCTTCTTTGTGACAATAATCATTGTTAACGTGGAATTTTTATCTCGCTGTGAGGATACAAATTGAAGTTTTGTGGTAATTCGCGTTTATCATTCGAGTTTCTAGATTATTTTTCCCGTTTCCACAAAAATCTGATTATTCAGCGATTTGTGGGATTTGGTTGAAAAACTCATGGATTAAAACCTTTCAACTCACGAGTTAATGTTTCAATAGATGAAAACCATATTTCATTCGTTATTGTCGAATAATCCCAGTGTGTGTTGAATTGACTCTCAGAACTATTTTGCGGAAATTTTGGCTACAGATGACCACAGTTGTCGAAGTGTTTCACTTGGCACATGAATAGTGTATTGAGCAACAAGTGGGGTACGTGCAACTTTTCTCACGAGTGGGAAACACGTCTGCAAACACACGAATGGTGTTGCAGTCACTCTTGATTCCAACACTGAAGTAGGGTCGACCTTTTCAATCGTCGAAATTCAACAGATCATAATCTCATGGGTACTGGTTAAAAATTTTGAAAAAAAATTGTTTTTATCGTTTTGTAAACATAAATCTAACTGATTTTAATTAAACACATTAATTTTAATTCAATATATTTAATAAAAAAATCTAACTAAATAAAATTAAACAAATTACATATAATTTTTAGATTATAAAATCCAAAAACAACAAGAACAATAACTGTGACTCCACTCCTATAAACTATAACACACATGCATAATATTCAGGCCTGTCATTCACTCTTAATTCAATAACTACAATTAAATAAATTATTCTCATACAATACCAAAAATGAATCAAATTAAAAATGAGCAAAAACTATGAAATAATCTGAATTTCTCTCTTCAATAAATTTGTTCGTATGACGAAAAGTAATAAAAATTAGGAAAACACTTATCTTGAGATTGTAAGCATTGCTGTAACAATCTTACTATCCAATAAACTTTTCATCCTATATGGTGAAGTGTGCCGGTTGAAAAATCTATATGCAATTTCTTCAACTTAAGGGCTCCTTGTAAATTCTGAACACTCGACTATTATTTACGTTAGCTTTAATGGGTGGGAATTATTTTAAAACTTCTTATGGTGGGAATTATTTTACAACATAATAATCTATTTTTGCAAAACTTGACAACTTTTCAGCGTTTAATTTTCAAAGTGACTCTAATAGTGACATTAGGTTACTTGGTTTCTATGAAAATAAATAAGCCATGGAGACGAATGTATTTTATTAATAATTTGACAGATGCCAAAACCAATATTGAAATGAGGTTTTATAAATGTCATGATGACAACTAGCTATAGGAAGTTTTACTTATAATTGACACTTGCCAATGTTGGAACTACTTGTTCTCCAACAAATGGGAAAAGTACTTACCCCATATACTGCACTTCCTTTACAACTGCATAAATTTAAGGAATATTTCCGTATTTCTTCTTCATTTCATAGCTTTTTTTATGCCAATTTATACTTTTTTTGACAACAAAAAATTAATGTTACTTTAGCAGCATTTTCCAATATCTTTGGCGAAGTATTATTGAAAAAATACCTTACAATTTGAAAACTTTTAATATAATCTGACAGTTTTGTGACAACTGAGTAGATGTTTGAAGATGACAGTAGCGTACAAAGTTTCTGTCAATTTTATTTGATTCTCCATTTAAATATATGTGACGTGGACAAAGTGCCGTGAGAAATAATATTCTTCACAGTATGAGCAATATTTGGTTTTGAAATTAAGTGAGATAGAAATACGTCACTTTTCATAGCAGTTGTAGAAAAACTACATTTTGCATCATTCAGTGTGCTATATTGATAATTAACTTTTATATAGAAGAATGCATGCATAGTCATATTATGTTGTCCTTATTCTGATTCTCACCAAAAGCTGTAGGAATTTTTTTGGTGGTAGTCGTGAAATGCAGTTGGAAAAAAATATATCGTCCACGCAGATTCTATGTTTTCTAGCCGCAAATTGGCAGTAGCAAGACAGTAAACTAACGATTCTATACTTACCATATCCAGCTGTTTGGGTCATCGAGTTCCCTTTTTTTTGTGTGACGTTATTAAAATTGTTTCATGTAAACACAACTGTTCCTTTCTCAAATATTGTATTGCATCTGACACAAATATATAGTATTGGGAGGGGTTTTTTGGGATCTATTTTTGTATACTTGAAATCATTTTTCCTCCTCCAAATGAAATCATGAGAATTTCGAGAATCCACTTTTCGGAACAAAACACTCATTACTAGACTAATATGATAGATAGAACGTTCTAGTCTCCAGCAATCGATTCAGATGGGAATCTTGCATATCCCAGTGTATTCCGAGTTTATTATTCCAATTAATAAGTAAGTTTGTGGAACCAGTCTATAGTAAATATTTCAAATTCCTGAAATTTCGACAAAACAAATGTTTCCGCATTGAAAAATGCCTAAAATTTGTTTGGAGGGGTTTTTGGGACGAGAAATCAACTGCCACAGTCTGTTTTTGTGGGAAATCTTTTTTCCTTCAAATGAAGTCCTTCCTCACCAGTAGCCTTGTTGCTTTCACATCCCTCAAGAGCCCTATACATTTCGTCAACAGAAAAATGTGTCTTAATAGCGACCTTGCATCATAAAATGTGTTATTGGAAATATGTTTAATCGAGTGGAGATGTGACCTCTCTACCTTCCTGGAAAAAACAGGATGGACGATGACTCAGGATCACAACTCCTCGAGAGAATGTACAAACAATCATCTGTGGCATTTGTTATGTTAGCATGAACTCACCTTTTCCACTCTACATATACAAAGATGCAAAGAATGGAGAAATATATGCAAAGCTGTTCCAAGATATCCCCAAATTTTTATATTCTCTCCTTATTCTGGAAACAGTGTATGAAATACGCCTACTTTTGTCCTTCTAGAAAGGTGACGTTGACATTATGTACAAGGTTTTTCATTATAAATATATGGACCCTTCTATATCTCACTTATTATTTGAGGCAGATAAAAATGTTTCAAATAAGAGTTAAATGGTTATTAATGTTGTTTTTAAAATTCAACAGAAATATTATACAGGATGTCCCTGAAAAGAGGGTCAGAGCCAAAGTGTTTTTTCTTAAATGGGACACCCTATATATTTTTATATTTTTAACTTGTTCACTTCAATCCGAATTCAGCAATATATAATTGTTATAGTCTAACCTTAACAGTTTAGAAAATATATTCATTTAAAAATCCTTTTCTGTAGGATGAAAACCAACTATAAACATCGGTTAGGCCATGAAAGCATTGTCATATTCAAGTCATATTTGACAAGTAGATAATTATTCGCACTATCATAAAATATTGTATTTGATAGTTTGGAAAATGCGGTATACAGATGATGAAAAGATAGAAATATTTTCTCTATTTGTTAAAAATAATAATAACAAATTAGATGCAAGGAGAGAATTTATGGAATTATATCCAAATCGTCATGCGCCTAGCAAAAATACGTTCAACAGAATATACCAGCATGTAATGACAACTAAAAACTTTTCTAGGAAAAAAAGAACGTCTGTAATTGATGAGGAGGATAAGTTAGATACACTTCTGCATTTTGAAGGTAAAATAATATATATTTCTTTGGATTTTATTGTAGTTGAATGAGAAGGAATAATTTTTGAAGAAAACTTTGAAGACTGGTTAGTAACCAGCTCCAATATATTACAAAAACATCCTATGAAAATTTTTAGAACTCTGAAAAGAAACAATTATAAACCATATTAGATACTTCCCGTGCAGGCTCTTACTGAATTGCACAAACGGAAACGCTTAATATTTTGTGTACCCTATTGAGGAAAAGATTCGAGGCGAAATTAATAACTTAAATAATCATACTGATATTATTTCTAGATGTTTAGAGAATTTACGCCGAAGATACCAATTATTATGCATTGACAATATGGGGGGTCATTTTGAACAATATTTATAGTTTCATTTGGGCTTACTTAATTTAAGATTACTTCATTCTGTAAATAAATTTACTGAATTCCAATCGATAGATTACTACATCTTACTTTGTCGTATATATTTCCTGAACTGTTAAGGTTGGACTATAACAATTATATATTGTTGAATTCGGATTGAAGTGAACAGTTTAAAAATATAAAAATTGTTACGTGTTAAAAGTGTAACTTAATATTTAACAACTTTATTTTTCTTGTTTGCTATCTTTACACTGAAAGTTGGATTTATGGAAACAATTTACATCTCGTTTAATAACAAAAATATTCTTTCTCGTTCGTTGTTGGTTGAATATCTTGGCGATCTTTCATTTGTTATTACCTGAAAATGATTACAAAAATTAGTACTAAGTATCCATGCTGATGTAGAGGTAAATATAACCTGTTGAAGTACCTGTGTCAGTGTCAATGTCAACTCTCTTCTGCACTTGAGGAAGGTGGTCTCTACCAATGCTAACTATGGTCTCTACTCTCATTCAGTATCTAGCCACTTTATTTCAAACTAGTTTTAAGAATCTTTCTAGAACATGGGAGTACAAAAAAAAAAGTAATACGACTACGATTTGACATCTTTTTGTGAGAGTCCATTTTGGTTTTGGGGGATAAAAAAAAAGAATAAAAGCACTTTTAGTTCAGGAAGAACTTGCTACGCATTATTGCGGATTTTAAATAGAAATCTGAGAAATTTCAATAAAGTTTTTAATTTTGGTTGATGAAACTAAAATAAAAATATCACTACTGTGGATCTGTGAACATTGGAATATTCTTTGAAGATTTCCTTTAGCCCTTCATCTTCGATTATCCATCGAAGCCACTTACAGGCCACATCCCATCCAAGGTGAGTCCTCCATTACTTCCTTCATTACACCACTTCTTTGCTAGATACTCTAGATACTAATACCACGACATTTATTTTAGGCCTGTTTGTCAGAGTTTTTTTTTGGTACTTATACCTTCTTTCGTACCTCTTCATTTTTTGAAGTATTATTGGTTTATTTCCTGGGGTATATCTGGATTTACTTAGAGCACTTATGGCACATTAACAAGAAGATACCAGAGTAAAGTTTAAATAAAAATTGGGAACGACAACTCAGCATATCATAGGAGTACCAGATAAGTCGTAATCTTAAGTATTAGCTTTAGTGTAGGCAGCTTTATAATTTTAGCTGATATTTGATATTAAGTATATTGCGACATCTCCTAAATTTTCTCCATATTTTACGTAATTGTCTCATTGGACAACCTAGAACAAAGTCACATTGCTTATTTGTTTAAATATATATTTATATAAAAATAACTAACCTTTTTGTGTAGAAAATCCACTGTAAGCCCAGTGCACATATACGTATATCAGCAAAGGGTAAAACTAATAAGATAAGTTACCTTTATCAACCACCAATCATTAAATCACTTAAGTTTACATACTATTTCCTTCATAGTGTCACTTAAATATTTGTATACCTTGTTTTTAACAAACAGATGTTATATATAATAAACTGCACAAAATTTGATTCATTATCTATTTGAAGAACCTGATGCCCTGCAGTGATGATAGTACTGTCGTATCGGTAGGTTGTACGAAGCTATTAACAAAACCGGTCGTTAGTCTTTATCGTTTTCGAATTTCTTGTTTTACTTCAAGTGTTTACATCAAATTTCACTGTTTGGAGTTCTTTATCAAATAATTTTTCCCCATTATGGGGGATAAAGAAGGGACGTCTTTTTCGATGCAAGTGGATACAATCATGTTGAGTGATGATGAAATCATACAGAGTAACTCTCAAAATACCAACGAGGTCTCAGTAGATAAACCAGTTCCAAAAAAATTCAACTTATTATCAGATAAGTACAATTTAGCTACCATTTGGGTATACATTGAAAACAATAAAAGTGATAATTTAGGAAGATTACATCCAATGACTGTTGGACACATACTTTACAAAAAATTGAAGCTTACAAATATCCTAGAAATTAAAAGTATCGGTAGAAATCGTATAAAGGTACTATTAAAATCGCTTCTTGAGGCAAATCAATTAGTTAATAATCCATTATTGGCAAATCATAACTTAGTAGCCTATATTCCCAATCATCTACTTGAAACAAAGGGTATCATCAGAGATGTAGACACTAATTATGATGAGAAATATTTATTGGAGAGTGTGGAGTCTACTTCTCCTGTAATAAATATTTATCGTACTAAACGTAAAATTCAAAGGGAAGACAACACATTTGATTATGTACCTAAAAAAACTATTATCATTACTTTTGAAGGGAATGTTTTACCAAATTATGTTGCCTTTAACAAAGTATATTTCCAGGTAGAACAATTTATAGGTCGAGTTGTTCAATGTTTTCGTTGTTTGAAGTACGGTCACGTATCTAAACAGTGTAAAAACGCTCAGGAACGCTGTATACAATGTGGAGAAATAAAAACGGAAGAACACAGTTGTAATAAGGATATAACTTATTGTATTCATTGTAAAAATAACGACCACTTGTCAATATCTAAAAAATGCCCTCAATATGAGAATCAAAAAAAGATTAAGACTATTATGGTCGAACAAAAAACTTCTTTTCTGGAAGCTAGAAAATTTTGTGAAAACTCTTTTTCCTCTCTTGTGAGTAATAATTCTTTCTCAAGCTTATCAAATTATAATAAAGATTTCCCCAATCTTCCGAACCAAATTAATAATAGCTCATCACAAATGATAATAAATGATAATAGTGTAAACAATAAAATAACTTCGTCAAAACCAAGTACAAGTGGCACAAAAAACTATTCTGTCCCAACGAAAAAGAAGCGAAAATCTGAATCTCCTCCCATTCAGTCCCCTTCCCATTCCCCTATGTTTCCTTTTACTTTTGGTCCCAATCAACCATTACCCGCCAATTCCTATAAGCCTAATCCTAATAGTTTTGAAAGTAGAAAACAAAATATTGCTAATATTGTTTCTAATTTTGTATTGAATCTGTTGGATAATATAAGCTCAGTAGAAGACTTGAAATCAGTAAATAAAAGTTCAATAATTAGTAATATTGAAAAAGTACTGGAGGATACTTTCTTATCTTATAAATAATAATAATGGCCGAGGTAATTCCACTTAAAATTATGCAGTGGAATGCTCGATCTGCTGTAGCAAATAAAAACAGCTTGCAAGAATTTTTAAACTCTAGCAAAGTAGATATTGCTCTTATCAGTGAGACTTGGTTTAAAAAAAATGTACAATATCGTTTTTATGGCTATAATATGATCCGAAATGACCGGAGTGATGGCTATGGTGGTGTTGCCATAATTGTCCATCAGTCAATTAATTTTTGTGAATTAAAAATTGAAAAAAAATTATGTAAAGGTGTTGAAATTTGCGGAATAAAAATTAAATATGGTAAATCGGAATTAAGCCTCCTTTCTGTTTATAAACCACCTAAAATTAAATGTTCTGTTAATGATTTGGTAACACTTTTCTCAAGCAAAAAATCCTGTCATCGTGGGTGGCGATTTCAACGCACATCACTCATTGTGGGGTGCTCAACACAATGACACAATAGGTACACAGCTAATACAAGTTATAGATGATCTAAATCTAACGGTCATAAATAATGGACAACCCACAGTTTTAACTCGTCCCAATCAAAGCTTTTCAGCTATAGATATAACCTTCTGCTCGCCTAATCTCGTCAATAAAATTGATTGGTCAGTATTAAATGACACCTTAGGCTCAAATCATTTTGTTATTTTTATGGAGCTTCCTATTGATCTTGTTATTGACGATATTCTCCCTAAAAATAAATGGAATATTAAAAAAGCTAACTGGCCTTTGTATGCTTGTACTTTCGAAAACAATATTCCAGAAGAAGTTTCTTCAAGCTCCACTCCAGAAAAATTCAAAATCTTAATCAACAACATAAATGATGCTGCTCATACAGCTATACCTCAATTTAAAAATAGTAAAAAAATAAAACGTTACCCCCCCCCTTGGTGGAATTCTGATTGCGATAAGGTCTTGGAAGATAGGCGACTGGCTTTCTCAACTTATAAGAAAAATTCGAACTTTCAAAACTTCTTCCTTTGTCAAGAAGCAATGGCAAGAACAAAAAAAAAATTAAAATCTATTGCTAAACAGAACTGGATTGATTATGTTTCCTCACTTAATAAATCAGTTTCATCTTCTTCACTCTGGAAACAAGCTAAGAAGATTTATAGAAAACCAATCTCTAACATCAAGTCTTTAGATGACCGCTGGATGGATGAATTTTTTGACAAAATATCTCCTCCTTCTGCCGCCATGCCTTTTCCTGACGTTATATCATCTGTTGATCAAAACCATTTTCTCACAAAACCAATAACCATAATAGAGTTGAACTATGTACTTAAAAATCGCACCAGCACCAGTCCAGGACTTGACGAAATTAAATATCCTATGATTGAAAATCTTCCCAATATTGGGAAATGTATGTTAATTGATATATTCAATAACATTCTTAATAATAAATCGTTGATCAACGAACTGAAGGAAGTCATCATTATTCCTATTCTCAAGCCAGGTAAAGACCCTAATTATTCTCAATCCTACCGTCCTATATCGCTCATGTCTTGTATCCTGAAAACTTTAGAACGTATCATTAAACACAGACTTGAATGGTGGCTTTACAAAAAGAATTTACTTCCCAGATCTCAGTTTGGCTACAGAAGAGGTTGTGGAACCCTAGACGCTCTAACAACTCTAGTAATCGACATTCAAAATACTTATTCTACCAATCGATATCTACCCACATTATGTCTGGATATCGAAGGTGCCTACGATAGCGTCTGTTTACATATACTGAGAGACAAAATGATTAATAATTTCTTAATACCTATTCGTTTAACTGATGCAATCATTAACTTTTATTCTAATAGAAAATTGTATATCAAAACCCATAACAATCACCTCATAGGACCTCGCTATAATAATTTGGGACTACCTCAGGGTTCAGTTTTGAGTCCTCTACTTTTTAATTTATTTACAGCTGACTTCCACAGTATTTATGTTGAATATATTACACCGAAAATTATCCAGTATGCGGATGATTTTTGTCTATATTCAGAGTCCCAAAATTATGATGATGGTATAAAAACTTTAGAAAAAATCTTTGTTTCGGCTAACGGATGGTTCGTTAAAAATGGTTTTGAAATATCTACTACGAAATCATCAGTTTGCATTTTCTCTAGACATAACATCCCTAATATTGATACTATCCACTTGAATACTCAAGCTTTCCCTTTTTGTAAATCAATTAAGTACTTGGGAATGATAGTTGATAGAAAGTTAACCTGGAAACCCCATATCGAATATTTATTGAACAGATGCAATAGAGGTATGAATTTTTTAAAATCCATTTCTAAAACTTGGTGGGGCGCTGATGTATCGACTTCGCTACTTTTTTATAGATCTTACATTAGATCTATAATAGATTATGGATGTATACTATATGGATCCGCTAGTAAACACAATTTACAAAAAATTGATGTTTTTCAGAACAAAGCTTTACGTACATGTATGGGTGCTATGAGATCTACCCCCATCGAGCCACTTCACGTTGAAGCTCTAGAACCCCCATTGAAATATAGAAGAAAATATCTTAGCCATAAATTCCTCATTAAAATTATGTCTTCTAACGAAATTCTATACCACAATATATGTAAACTGAATGAATTCGATTTAACAAATAACTACTGGATCCGCAAAAACTCACCGCCACTCTGTGATGCTTTCCGAGACAATAATAATCTATGTTTATCTAGCTCAGAAAAAAATATGGCTTTAGATGATTTCGACTACTTTCTGCATAATTTTAATTTCATTCAACCCAGATACCATGAAAATCCCATAATAAGTATTTCACTTTTAAATTCAATTTTGGCAAAATGGCCTAATTCAATACAGATATATACTGACGCCTCCAAAACCGTAAATGGAACTGGTTGTGCCTTTTTTATTCCAGGTAATGAGGTTGAAAAATTGTTCAAGCTCCCATCACACTTTTCAGTTTTCAGTGCTGAAGCAGTTTGTATTTATGAATCATTAAAATTCTTTTCTTCCTCTGGTAAAATTTCGGCGGTTATTTTGTGTGATTCATTGTCGGTGTTAACAGCCATACAAAATCCTAGGATTCCTGCTCTATCAGATAATCTGTATATATTTAACATCAAAAAAATGTTATTTGAATTAAAAAAAAACAATAAATGTGTTCAGCTGATATGGGTCAAAGCACATATAGGACTTAAACATAATGAATATGTAGATCAACTAGCTAAAGATGCTGTGGAAAATGGTAGTACATCTACCTATCCGCTAACTGTTTCAGACGCTTTTGCTAATTCCAGACTAAAACAAATTCGTCTTTGGAAGAAGGATTGGATCGATTTTTGTGAAACATCTAATACCCAGTACTCTCTTATTCAACAAAAAATTCCGCATAGATGTTGGTTCAACTTATATTCCTGTCCACGTAAATATATCACAACTATTATTAGACTTCGTTTTGGACATGCATGTTATCCAGCGCATCTGTTTAAAATAAAAATTTTAGACACAAATTTGTGTCAACACTGTCATGTTGAAAGTGATTTAAATCACATTTTCTTCAACTGTATTTACTTGCAAGAGTCACAAAGCCTTATCAAAGATCTCATAAATAGTGGTTATTTCCCACCATTCAATATTTGTCACCTTTTATCCTTAAACAAAATAGAAATATATGATAATCTGATGAAATTCATACATAAATCAAAGGTATGCCTGTGAATGTGTGAACCAGATCTGTTACCTCTGTTTTATCCCATTTGTTGTTATTCCTACCTTTCCGTGGCCTACTTTTGTTTGTGACAGATTAAAAGTCTTGACGGGCCCCTAGACAAGAAGCGTGTGACCCTGTTGCCAGGTTAATTCTTACGACTTTTATTTTTTGTTGTGTATAGGTGTGTGAGGTTTTTTTTTTTCTCTTTTGTATTTTCTTATATTTTGTTTTTTTTTCTTCTACCTGATGTGACTGGCTGAATGACGTGAGTCAAAGCCATAAAAAAAAAAAAAAAAAAAAAAAACCTGATGCCCTGAGATATTACTACAACTAGCAATATTCTTTTCGTTTTGTTTACATTTCAATTTGTTTTGCTTAATCATTGATTAATTGTGCGGAAGCAATCCAGGTTGCGATAAACAATAGGTAACAAAATATATAGGGTGTCCCATTTAAGAAAGAACACTTTGGCTCTGACCCTCTTTTTGGGGACATCCTGTATACTATTTTTGTTGGATTTTAAAAACTTCTTCAATAACCATTCTCTCTCTTACATGGGACATTTTTATCTGTTACAAATAATTAGCGAGATATGGAAGGGTCCATATATAATGGAAAACCCTGTACAGTGAGCATCGTATCTAATGCTCCTTGGATATCACATTCCGTAAGGTTTTCATAGTGCTCAATGCTTATTCGCAAATTTTTTTAACTGACAAACTTTGGTTTTACCGAAAATACTTTATATTTATTATTCACTAGACTGTAACTTTTTAAATATAACTATAACAGCGGTAATTACTTGATCAATTTAATTTGATAAGTTATGCTAAGGGCTTTTGATGAAAGCATGCAATGCGTATCGAAGACAATGTGAATTATTAATCGCAAACACTCCAACCTTCTGGAACTTGATATATGAAATATTAAGTAGACGTGATAAACTTGAAATATGGAGAGTCTCGTAAAAATCGTGTATACCGGAATAGCATGTGTGAGATGTTGGAGAGGTAGTGAAAATTTGCAGATATATGAAGTATATTCTGACAGTAGTTGCAAAATCAAAAGGATCAAAAACTTGTGGTATATACTTCATAGATAATAGCCATTGGGTACTTCCACCACTTGGTTGAGAAGTGCTCATTGACTGTATAAAAGTGAAAGAGATAGTTCACAAATCCCTAGTATAGAGGAGAGTAGTGCTGTGATATCAGAGAATTGGTTGATTTTGTGGGTAGTATTGATGCAAAATGAGTATTTTGCACATTTGTATATAAACTGTTGGTGCTAGTATAATTAAAAACAAATAATTTGAGAACTACACTTAATCTACATTTGTTCTGAAAAAATACAAATGAACAAAATTGAAAGAAAATTGGTGATTTGATTACTGAATATTGATGATATATAATCTTTGTGTTCATGGTGCGTTGATGTCAGCCATATCTCAACTAATTTTAGAGCCAATCATTGATCCATCCGAACCCTCATCCAGAGTTATGTTTGGATTTAGTTATCAACACCATTTACATAATCCATTTCCATGTAATCCAGAATCCAATTAAGTGTATCATTGTCTGTATCCTGAAGTTTTGTTCCTGGTTAAGCTGTAGTAATATACCAAATAATCGATTTCCGACCTCAATTTTTCCTTTTTTTTTTAACCCTTAACTGGCGTGGTGAAAATGTTGTGCGTACATACCGTCCTGACGTCCCTGGGACCACATAACTAATAGCTAGGAAAAAATAGTGTATCCAACAAAAATGGTAATTTCAAGATTTTTGTACTTTCTTTAACATATTGTTATTAATATTTTATTAAAATATTTTCCAATTAAAAATAAATGTAGCGTAATAAAAAATAACAATATTTGCTAATAATTTGAACAAAAATTAACGAAGCTGGAGGCCAACGCTCGTAAATCATTTAAGAAAAAAAAATAAGTCAAAACAGAAAAAGTATAGTCTCTTTAAATATTAATAAGCATAAAAAAATATATATATTTAAAATTAAACTCCTACAAAAGAAACGTGCAAGGGTCCATGAGCATTTACAGTTCTTCGCGTGTGGCAACTCCTACACACATTTTTTTGCTACACTCCAGACATATTGGTCGTTTGCATGAAAAACAAAGGTAAGCGGTCTTTCTCCTTTTTTTTGCAGGACATATAGAGCATGTTTCTCTTTGTCCTCGATCCAGTTTATTGGACTGATCAGAAAAGCAATTTATTACGTACTTGCCGTCGTGAGGTCCCAGGGACCACGATCACACTGTAACGTAAAAACAAAAAATAAAAACGCACCAACAATGACGACATGTAATCAAGGGCATACTAATTAGAAGGTACTGAGATGCACAGCTTGAAATTTCAAGTAGTGGTGGGGGTGCATACCAAAATGTATCAGCTTGGGTCCCAGGGACGTCACAACGCCAGTTAAGGGTTAATAACCTTTTCACCGCTGCTCAGGAACTATAACGCCAATTTTCAGTGGTCCATTCAATTATGGTTTCAATAGGGTCACTTGGTTGGAAATCTGTATTAACTTTTTCATGTAATTTCCGTAAAAATCGTATGCATTCAGGAAAAAATAAATCTGTTTTGTTGCATAAGCTATCAGCCTCCATTAAATCGCTAGGACGTTAACAACCATTACAAAATATCTCTGTACTGTATTGATTTTACTTAAGTATGTATTCATTTCATTTTATAACGTTAAGCTCACTTTGTTTTTCGCTCACTACTTTCATTCACAATTTTATTAGCAATGTTTGGAAGGGCTTAGCAGTTCCAGTCTCTTACAGTTTTTCTTGTGAAATGATGAACGCGGCTTTCGCAGGATTTACCTTGAACTCCCAATTTTTCCGGACCATCTTCATCCACTCCGATATAACCATGGGTTCATTCATCAATTCATTGATACGTTTCGATTGTCCTCAACAGCTCGACACATGAGCTGAATCTTTGAGTCATATCCCGTGTTATCTACTTCCGTTCCAGAAGATCACTAATTTGACTGGGGTGATTTTCAAGGGTTGTTCTATATTCTCCCCCAATTGATCACATATCACCCAATTACAATTTCCGTGAAATCATCCGCATACCCTTGGGTGTAGATTCCCTCACTGTGTTTAGCCTGGAGTTCATCTATCTCTAGGAGATAATACCCCCTCCTGTGGGCATCTTTTTTTTTACCTGAAATCCCGGGACACAATTGATGTTCCTTTCCTGTTGAGAATCATATTTTTTATTTACCTTTGTGTAGGGTCGTTAACTTTACAGCAGCTTTCATTGAGTCCAAGAAGGTATCATGGCCATGCCATATCAAGAGTGCTATTTCTTAGATCTTGTATATACTCCGTACTATTCCTGTTTTTTTTGGGGAATGAAAAGAACATCTCACAATAGATGAGGTTGTTAGACACTGTTAAGACACTTCTTCACGTCTTCACATGGCGTTATGTCTGTATCTGTAGAGTAGGGAGGGTGAGTGTAGGCTCACTGCACTTAGGCCACATGTGACCCATTGTACATCCTCCCAAGGAGTTGTCCTCCTAGGTCATCATCCATCCTATCCTTCTCAGGAAGGTGGACGGGTCACTAGGAGACATCTCCTTTATATCGGCAGGTGTAGGCCAAGACTCACCGAACACACACTCTCTTATTGACGATAACTCCGGACACTCGCATAGGATATGCCTGACAGTTTCATCCTCCTGTTCACACATCCTGCATAGAGGTGAGTCCACTAGCCCCATAGTATGGAGGTGTTTCCTTAGTTGACAGTGGCCAGTCAGAAATCCCACTGTTATACGTAGTTTTTTCCTGGTCATCGCCAAATATTTCTTCGGCGCCATCTTCCCAGGGTCGCCCAGGGTGATCCTGGCAAAACTGTATCCTTTAATTACCTCCCATCTCTCAAGGGATTGAGCATGGGTGTAACGTTAGGTAGTTCCGCAATTGTCGAAGTCGTCAGGCCGTAGGTGTCACTGGGTCCAAGAATTTTCAGTCCAGCAGCTTCCCTGGCTAAAGAATCGGAAATGCGATTTCCTAAGCGAACATTCCACCGGGTACGGCACGGCACGCTGCATTGGCGTATCATCACAGCGTCACTTGCTGCAGCAGTAGAGTCTTGTTGAATATCATTCCACCTAGTGCAGCAATGTGCAGTATTCTTTCGGTCTCTTCCGAATTAACATGGTATTGAACAAAAAGAAAATAGCGTTAGCCATTTTATTAAGGAGAAGAAGACGACGAGCTAGCTATTGGGTCCATCCCCTGAATACAAGCAGGTTGGAATGTGGTGAATATCACCGGCTTTGCCAAGAACTAGAAGAATATCCGCAAAGATATTTTCAATACTTCAGAATGAATTTCGATCAGTTCAACAATTTGCATAGATTGTTGGAAAATGCAATTAGCAGAGAAAATACTAATTTTAGAGATGCTATTTCATCAAGAGAAAGATTGGCTGTTACATTAGGGTAAATAACACTTAAAATTTAAATTAATTTCATCTCAAGATTTTAAATCTCTATTTTTTAAATCGTTTTTACAAATTATTAAAATTATTCGCGGTATCTTCCATAAAACTGTTGTTATCAAATTGTGTTGAAGTGGAGTCTTCATTCATTGGCGTATAGGTTAAATTAGATGATGGCCGACTAAAATTGGAGCCACTCGTCGATGGTCTGCTTTCTCCGAAAGCTAAATTAAAAAGTAAATTTTGCATTTGAATCCGAGCGAAACAATTATCTCTCGGGCTCAACAGCTTCAGTGTTGGCACGCAGCTCAACATGAACTGTTCATCCGAGTCGTCTTTTTCGGAAATTATTTCTAAAAGCTCAGCATCATCATGTTGGCTGGTTTTTCTTTTATTTTTTGTTTATTATGTAGTTTCTTAGTTGATAAAGTAGCAGTAGAAGTCGTCGGAGTGGCTAACGTTTCGCGTTCATCTAAAATTGACGTTTCTTGACTTGTTGTAGCTTGTTCGATAAAAGTATCTTCATAGTAATTTTCCTTTACGTTTCCTTCCTCTTTAGATGTGCATTCCTCTTTTTGGGCACTGTTATAATTTCCAATGGTTTCCTTAATATCGATGAAGGGGGTTAGGAAAAGAAGTTGATCATAAAATACCCATTTCTTTCTTTTTCCTCCAGCTGATCCGCTCTTCTCACTTTTGGATGACCTGTAATTTTTGATGAAGGCGTCACGTAGAGTTCTCCATCTTTTTTTAATATTTTCGAGCCCTTCAACGTCAGAATCTGAAAAACGGAATTTATTGTTTGGTACTTCTTGTTATTTTTGAAGAACAAACATCCAGAAGTGAAAAAACAGATTTTTTTTAATATTGAAATTTTTTTCTTTCCAGATATCTGGCAACTGGCATGTCTTTCAGATCTATTGCATTTAGTTTTCGCCTAGGAGAAACAACTGTGAATAAAATAGTCAAGGAAACCTGCATTGCTATAAAAAATATAGTTATGCCGTTACACATTTCAAGAGTGAACAAAGAAAGATGGAATGAAATACGAAACGATTTTTATGAAAAATGGAATTTTCCAAATTGTGAGGGTGCCATCGACGGCAAGCATATTCAAATATTTGCCCCCAAAAATTCAAGATCAAATTTTTTTAATTACAAAGGAGGTTTCTCGATTGTATTAATAGCCGTTGTTGACGCCAATTATAAATATATAATGATAGACGTTGGGTCGTATGGATCAAACAGCGATGGTAGAATTGTTCGTTTGGAAAATCATGGTTGATGAACGATAAAAATTTGAATTTGCCAGAAAATCAAGATCTTTCGTTCACAGAAACTTCTTTCCCTTTAGTATTAGTTGCAGATGAAGCATTCCCATTGAAAGAAAATATATTACGACCATTTCCTGGAAGGAACTTAACTGAATATAACTAACTGGCAATGGGTCTTGAAATTTCTAGTCCAGCCGCTTCCCTGGCTAAAGAATCGGTAATGCGATCACATTCGATCACTTTTTCTCCTGTCGTGCCCTTTAGCCCACCACAGGATAATATTTTTATCTGCCAAAGTGTTAGATAAACCTTGGTGGCACTCAAGTACTAGCCCCAATATAAAACGTCGTCTGTGCAAGGCTAATAGGCCTTGTCTGCTGTCGATACAGATTGTTATGTTTTTGCCTGAAATTTTTTTTTGGCCAGTTCTTTTTTGACAATTGAGGCACGAGCCAGTTCTGATTGAACCAAGCTGGTATTTTTTCATATTCCCCACTTAATCCTTGGGCTTATCGCTCTGGAGTAAACAACACATCCTGAGCCATCTTCCGTTTTGGAACCATCTGTATCAATTATCATTATTTTACATTCATTCGATGAGGCTTATACCAGGACATTAAGAGATTATTGAAACATAAGTTTTTTTTCATCAAAAATGATTGCAGAATTTTAATGAATTTCTCGATTTTCCAAGTCATTCGGTGAACTACAATCATACAAATAAATATTTTTGATATTCAAATGCCAGTGTATTTCCAAAAAATTCAACAAACTCACTCCACACGCTGGTGAAAAAAATATAATTTCAATGTCCAGCGTAGTAAAATTTGATGTAGTCCACTCTTCTCATTCCAAGTTTTTCCTTCTCCACCTAGTAATCAATTTGATAAAGTATCTCAACTCAAATAATCTATCGTAGTGAATAATTATTCAGGTATCAAGAAAGCTGACGAATGGAATTAAATGGTGATAATTCACTACTGGCAATACACTCAACATTCCCGAATTGTTATTCTCCATTATCAGTTGAATTAAACGCAACACCATTCGTCGCAAAACTATGCTAAAAGGGGTGAAGAACAACATTTACTCTAAAGTTAATTAAAACACTCCATCACAATAAACTTCAATTTAATTCAATACAGATGGCGAAAGCTATAGAGTTCATATACCATGCTAATGTCTCTCCCATTAGCTTCACTATCAGACTTGGCTATTTGGGAGATTTGCTATTATATATAGGGGATATGTTTGGAGTGAAATTTAGAACTGTTTGGAATTGCTATATTTATCTCTATACTGTTACAAGATTATGGTAGATTTTAATTCCATTACAGGATTCAGTTTTTGATTCCTACTTTTAACGTTTTTCTTGAAAATGAAGTTGTTGAAATTCGAGATAACTAATAAATTGGATTTTAATTGAATTCTGAGTTTCAATGAACCTCCTACTTTGTAATTATTATCATATCTTGTTTCCGAGTGTCGCGCTCTAACCAAAAAACCTGAACATTCATTATTCTGGCAGTCGCGAATTATACAAGAAACGATTTTTCATAATTTTTCTTCCACCACACTTTTGAATCTGAAATTAAGAGATACGGTGGTATCTTCAGTGCCTGTCCATTATATTATTTCTCACCCGTTCCTTTATCAGGCTTAATTTCCCACACAGGCGTTTTGCCCCGTTACTACGACTTTATATTTTTCGAGCAATTTATTTTCTTCTCGCATAAATAATAACTCAATAATCCCCAGTAAGTCGCCAAGATAGGATAAGGAATAGATCTACAGAACCGTACTGAATAAATTTTGATTATTTGGAAGTCAATTCAAAAACAATGCGATTGAAACCTGCTTTAATTCAATTTGAACTTATACAGTGGACCCATTTTGTTTGAAAGCACCACTGTAAAATCCACATTTCTCAACCGATTTTAATTTAGTTTCTCATGCTAGATTCAGTAAAGAGAACAGTATGTTCATTTTTGAAGTGAAAACTTCTTTAGCGGCGCTGAGCACTTTTTTTGTATGGGTAAAAACTTTCAAACTCGCGTCAGGGTCACGTGATGCTGATCGAAAAAGCGTAAGATCGAAGGGAAGGGAGAGGAACTAGTATCTCCCACTCTTTTTACCGTGCCTGAGTGTGCTGCGCGAATGACCGTGTGTGTTTATGTACAGCGTCCCACGCGTATCCAAGGATGGTGACAGCTGATTGCTTGACTGTTGTGTAGTAAATACACTGTTGTGTATTCGTAAATGTGAATTGTTTAAATTATGGAAATCGAACAAAGTGAATCTATTAATGAAAAAAGTGATGATGAAGTAGTGAAAGAAAATGAGTAAGTACTTTATAAATTACTAGATGAAAAACTCTTACTTGGCTTTAGCCCGTAACTGCCGTCAAGAAAAACAGCTATAAGCTGAGAACTATAAAACGTAAAAAAACGAATAATTATTATGGTTGCTGTTTACATCTCTCCAAATAAGTCTTTGCGTGTTATACGAGACTTCTTGTACGAAAATTTATTTATTTATTCTCATGACGCATCTGCATTGCTTCAAAAAAAATTGGAAAAAGCTTTGATAAATTGCCAATGATTTTAAGTGGAGATTTCAATATAAACTTTGCAGATGATAAAAATCAATCATTAATTGAATTTTTAAATAATGAATTTGTTTTAACTATGTCAAATGATCGCAATTTTAGCACAACGAAATACAAAACTACTATTGATGCGGTCTTTATTAGACACTTAAATAGGTTCGAATCAAAACTGTTTGTTTCTTACTTCAGTTTTCACTTCTGCCGGCACTCCCGGAGTGCTACCTGCTCTTTTTTTCCAAAAAAGACTGAAGTATATTAGGAATAACAATTAATTTCTTACGTGGAATGTGAACAGATTTCTGAAATGACAACATGGTGAACAAAGACTAAGACTCAAACATATTGCACAGTGAAAATTTGGAGCCAATAACTCAACCCGTTATCATCACACTGTCCAACAAACTGAGTGGTTCATTCTCAACCCAGTATATAATTATAATCGAAATAACAAGGTATAGTTTTGCATGATACGATATGCTATTATTCAACTTGATGGAGGAAAATACGACTATAATAAAAAACCAAACAGCTTACTCGGAATTATTTGCCAACTAATGTTCGTTACCCGTAATTTTGCTCCTTGGAGATACCTATCGATCAGATAGACGTGGTTGTTTGGCCATTTGGGTTTCTCAATGAAGCGTTTCTATTCTGAAGTAACAGACATCTCTCTATTTCCGGTCCATTTACGAGACCACTAGGAATTACGATCGAATTAACACTAAGGGAAATGGTTTTCAGGTAAAGGAGTCATCTATATGGAAGTCGATACAAAAAATTTGAAATGAGTTTGTATAGTGTATTTCAACATATCTTGGTTTGGGTTAAATACTTACAGTATAGCGTTTTCGAAGAAATTCTTCACGAAATTAAGCAACAAAAAGGAATGGGATCCTAATACCATTACCAGACTTGGAAAGAATGACATTCAATGGTACACAGACGGCTCAAACGCAATGGGAGGAACTGGGATAAGAGTGTTCGGGCTAGGAACCAAACACTCCGAAAGCTCGGGGAAAACCCCAAATATTTTTCAAGCGGAAATCCTCGCCACAAGAAAGTGCGCCCAGTTCAATATTAATAAAGGATACAGAGGAGGAAAGGATTATCATAATGACAGATAGTCAAGAATCCATTGAAGCATTGAGCTCTTGTGTAATCATCTCCAAAATGGTGTGAGAATGCCTAGTCAAACTGAATGAACTAGGCGAGAACACTCACTTTGGATTCAGGACACACTGGAATAGAAGGAAATGGAAAAGCAGATGAACTAGCAAAGAGAGGGAAAGAAATACCTTTCTGGGGGCCTGAACCCTTTCCCGGAATCAACCCTAATGTAATATCGGCAGAAATAGATGAAGCCGAAAGAAAGAGGAGATCAGACCATTGGAAAATCAAAATTTCTTCTGCGTGACTACAACCTGTTAAGATCAAATAAATGCATGAGTCAAAGTAAAACTGCGCTAAGAGTTTTGACAGGGATCCTAACGGGACATTGTCGCCTGAATAGGCACCTAAAAAAACTCAAAATAGTGGGGAAAGATCAAGAATGCAGATATTGTGGCATGGAAGAAGAATCCTCCATCCACATACTTTCCAACTGCACAGCACTCCAGAATCCTGGAACACAGTACCTGGAACATTACTGGATAGAAGAGGAACATTTACCTAAGTTGAAGCCTGTAGATATCCTAAAATTCTTCCGGGAAATAGGACTAAAAGAGCTACTAGTTCCAGAGACTCTTCTCAGAAACTAAGTGGAAGTAAGGGGGCACAATAGATCTTTAAGGTCTAGCTGAATGTTATCCCAGATACATACATAATAAGCTTCACTCAAGAAATGACGCTCACGCAGAAATGAGTGGGTTTGAATATGCAGATCCTCCTTCCGAGCGGAGCATATAGCAATTGCTAGTCTTGCTACGTGGTTAATCCGGCACTTCCTCTGTCTTATTAAACTATTTTTCAACAGTTTACCCTATACAGAGATTCTATCATCTATCCAACTAGAGACAGTTCTAAATCTCACTTCTGTAACATAGTTTCATGACAACGTTGAATTTTATGACTCGACGGTTATCTTCAATCACTAATAGCTGCTCTACTGCTACATTGTTCCCGACCCTGCATTAATCCGTCGGTTTGTTTTAAAGTGAGGAGAGGGTTAAAAGGCAAAACGATTCGTTAATCTGAAATCTTCAATGATGCTGCAGATAAGCCCTAATTACTTGACTTCTCCATCTCTAAAATCGAACGGTTTGACCCTTTATCTAAATTTCTGTATCTTTACCAATTGAGGTCCTGAACTTTGTGATTGGAAACTTTACGTACACCATGAGCTCAGATGGGATAAATGAGTATATTAACCCAAACGTTAAAAGGTGTTTCTGGAATGATTGATGTAAATTAGGTATTTTGAAGCTGGAAAAAAAGTTGGCCAAAGCAGTATTCGAGAAATACGAAGGCGTTGTTTGAGATTTGTCAAGTTTTTGACCAGGAATTTGTTCTAACTTGATAAATTTTCTTTCTTAGTGATAATACAGTGCTAAGACATGACTTTCAGTAACCGTTCTTTTGTATACACTGTGTTATTTATAAGATGCGACAAACGGATTCCTGTACAAAACTATAAAAAGAAAGCTTTTCCGCCAAATAGCGTTCATGAGAAATAATATCAGATTTAGAGAGGTCGTTAGAGAATAAGTTCGAATGCATTTACAATTTTCATCAATTCTTTCTGGTTCAATAAAAAATGGATAGTTATGTTCGAGAAGCCTAACTGCATTTTCATACCACTGTCAAATATTTTCAACCGAGTAAAAATTCAAAAGTTGAACCTCAAGTATGGTGGTTCGTATCGACGCTGTGTTTCTTTTTGTTCCTAGTTCTTTTCGACAATTTTTGTCTAATAAATATCAAATCTGAAATAAAGCAGAGTAATTTGTTCTAAAGCTTGTGAAAATAGAACTAAAAACGAAAAGAAAAAAACTTCGCCACAGCGGCGAAACGAACCGCCATGCTTCAGGCTCAACTTTAAAATTACCTTTGCATCTACCGGTCACCTCCAACTCGGTTTGACCACCTCTATATTCTTGATTCAGTGTTTTGAAACAAAATATGCGAGTAAAAATGATAATATGTAGGTATATTTCATGTAACATCTAGGTGATCCCTTTTAAAACAAATTGATAGGAGAAATTCACACTTCTACAACATTACTCTCACGTTTTCAACCCGAACAAGGTTATCAAATGCTCATTCACACTTAGCCTCCAGCTAGCTAGCTGTCGGTTATGTGGTGCATTGATAAACGCTTTCTAATGTAACCGAGACTTTGACTGGCGGCTAGAGATAGCTGAGGGCTACGGAGCAGATATATTTAACCGGGCATTGATAAACTCGCCGAACATAACTATCCATTTTTCCAGTTCTGCCCTGTCAGATGTTGAATGATTGGTAATCTTTTTTCCATACCACTCTTTTATCTAATTATACCTATAATTATTTCTCATTTCTGATTGTTATCATTGTTATACCAGAAAACGAAAATATTGTATTTTCACGACTGCTGTGGATTATTAATTCTTCTGAAGAGAAGTGCTATAGGCAAAGTATCGTATTCCCACATTATATCATCGATAAAATCGCACGACCTACTTTAAAGTACATAATACAGTAGGGCAATGCAAACAAAGGTTGGGTCTTATCCTTTTAGAAGAGATCCACCCATTCAATCATTAGAAATATAATAATATTACCTTAAACATATTTTGAATGCGGTTGGACTAGGATTAATCCGGAGCTGCGGATCACTCTGAAAAATATTTATATAAATTATAACTTTACTCACCCTCCGTTTTGAAAATTATTTTAGTTATGTATACAATTATCCCATAGAGATTATTTTGTTATTGAAGGTTCAAGTTAATGCTATGAATATAGAATATAAGATTATTTTCCCGATAATGCTCTATCAAATTCACAGTCATATATAAATTCAAGATCGAGGGAAAATTGAGTCAAACTCGACAAAATTTTTATAGCCTTATGAACACGTCCCTTCATGAAATTCCGCCCACATATTATGGACAACTAGCCTAGACAGCCCGGTTTTTTAAAATAACTGCAATTTTTCCCGAGGAATCGAATATGCTATATCTTAAGCGTGGGCAAAAATCCAAACAAAATCAAAAAGGTTGTTTCTTCTAGAAAACTGAAAAGTGGAGTGAAAACTGAAGAGATAACCTAAATGTATTTTAATTAGTGGTTGAGATATAACGATAGAGTGGAAATAGTTATTTTTATATCGAGTCCGCAAAATGCTACTTTGGTAACCGAGAATTGATTATCAATGTGGTTCGCGCACGAGTTGCAAACAACATTTCATCTACAAACCTCAAAGTCTATCTTTTAAATATATAATAAATAATTAAAATGCACAAGTTATCATAGAAAGTATCCCGACCTGAACCTAGATTATCTGGTTTAGAGATAAATATTGGTTCTTCTACTGGTTGTACGATTAATATGAATATTATAAATAATAACTGACGTTATTGTGAAATTTCATCATTATTTTCAATGATTTCATTTTTCAATTACAAGGTTAGATATATGTCGAAATAGCAAATAAAATAATAACATACCGAAAACCCGGTTATACGTCATAAACGATGACGCACACCAAAAAGGCTATTAAATGAACTATTTACAATATGCGAAATCTGCTTCGGAACCTGGGTTTCGAATTACACAAGTACGACAAGGATATATGAAAGAGAGAGGGAGAATAATTGTGCACAATCATCACTTTGTTTCACCTTAGGGGGTGTAAGCTTATTCCCGAGAGTTACCGACTGCTCATTGCCCTCCTATTTTAACTAGTTGGTGGTGGTAAATGGTAATTCAGTATGCTCCCAACACGGAAGGAGTGAGGGCATTAAAGAAATATAAAAATACAATCGTTATCACGTAACCTGTACATCTTTAATTTCATTTTTGTCAACATGATCATTTCAGACCCAGTTGACAATTTCTAACTACAATAGGATATTATTTTAGCCATTGTAACTTGAAAATAAAACAGCATTTTTTGAGAGAACCACAATTAATAAACTAAAAATCCCTTCCATTAATAAATTAAATTGAAAAAATAAAACAAGTAGGTAGGTACCTACACCTATTCTAAACATAAAATATAAACTTCCTGAGGAAATGAAAATCAAAATCCATTCTAAAGGTAAACGTAATTTTAATGAATTAAGTGCTCAAATAAACCACCTTGCTGTGCCAGACAATAACCAAATCTGTGATAAAGATTTGATCTCATATCTCTAAGATTATTTGTCAACGAAAACGAGAGAAAAATATCATTTGTACAAATTAATCTGCGCTTCTGGCAATAGCGGTTAAAAATGTTGAAATAGAGGGGCAATGAGCAGTCGGTAACTCTCGGGATTTAAATTCACTCCCCAGCTGGAATTAAATACACGCCTCGTTGACCGCGCATAATTATCTTTCTCTCTCTTTCAGCTGTTTTTCTGTCGCTCTTGTGTATACAACGATGGATCGTTAAGGATTTACGCAATCTGTAGGTAACAACTATTAATGTTGATATTAGTACTTATGTACTTGTTGGTATTCAATAAAAAATAATCCTTGTCTTTGTAGTATTTTGAAAATGTAAAATTTTTTGGGGTGATATTCAAATTTTGAAGTGACGTTCGATCAAGCAGCTGTTGCTATGGCACGAAATAGTATCATGCCATGAGAACAAAATTGCGATTTTGTTGCGAGTTGCATACTATACTTTTCCTATGATAACATATCGTTCACGTTCAATACATGCATACATTGCAAAAAGTTTGAAAGAAATAAACTGATTATATTTCATTGCTCCGATTTCGCCGCTAATGAGCTTTTTATCAAAATTAAAATATAAATTGAAAAAATATGTGTATATTTCCATTGCAGCTATTTCTAATTGGTACACAGAAATAGAAGCCTATAAAAATGTATTTTCATAGAAAACAACTATGAAATTACTCGTCACCTACTAAAACTTTGACAGAAACGATCTGCTGACATTTCATCAATTTGTCGCTGGACGTCATAACCTGACAAGCTGTAGTTATTGTGATTTTAGAGTGAACCTGAAACTAAATTCTGTACAAAATGTGATTGTTTATGATTGTAGTTACGGTTATAATATGAACATTAATAGACGTTGTCGTGAAAAAAGAACTGAACATTCGAGGAAAGATATCCCAAACTGGTCCAGGACCAAACAGCCAGTTTTCAAAAATGTTTAGGAACCCAAAACAACAGTGTTAATAATATAGCTTTCGCAAACTAAATCAAATATTTTTCTAACAGAATGTTTAAGACATTACCAAATTATTCTGACATTTTTAAATTTCAATTGATAATAATTCACGACGTGCCCAATTCTAGTAACTTCTCCATACGTTTCATGAGTGAATAATAAAGGAAGAAAAAAGTAGTTAATTAATAGTACATTGTTTACCGGGTAGGAAAAGCTTAACATTCCTGGACGACTGTGAAGATTGCTAAGTCGAGGCGCAAGCCGAGACTTAGCAACACAGAGTCCAAGAATGTGGCTTTTCCTACGAGGTAAACATACTATTTTTCCGCAAATCGTTTAAAATTCGAGAGATATTGATTGATTTAAAAAAAAACGCGATAATTTTATTCCCAAATAAATGGTGCTTTGAAATTCCTAATAAAATTACTTGGGTTACTATGGAAACGTATTGAGGTTGAATTGTCAAACTTGACGCTTATAAATTTAATTGCTGGTGTTCTCGAAAGTAAAATGATAAGTGATGATGAAATTTCCATTCCTGGGACTCCTCCAGAGCAGTGAATACTGCTTCATTAGAATTATTGCCAAAGAAATCAAGAGAAAAGTACGAAAATGCATACAGAGTACAGACGTTTTATGGATTATGTAGAACACTAACAACTGTACGGAAATATCATTTCCTTACAGTGAGGAAATGACATTTCCTTACAGTAAGGAAGTCCTGACTTTGTCTTCAAGAAATTTTGACAGGAATGTCAAAATTTCCTAGCGATTTGCGGAAAAGGTATTTTCCATACAGGATATCCCTGAAATAATTCCCAGCTTTATTCTCGGCAACACGAGATCGAATCAATGTTTGTTGTCCTTGACCATTGCGTTTTGGTAATACGGAATTAATCGAAAGCTACCGTCATAATAAACGTTCATAATATTAAATTCCGCAGGCATTCGCATCGTTTCTAAGCCGATGATTCATGGTTCCTTGTTCTGCGTTAATTTTGTATAACTTTCAATTTCGAGTTGGTCTAATAGTGCAATCATGAATTATTCACTGCAATTGACTTTGGAGCTGTTGATTAACATAAACTTTCATCTAATCCACCTAGGTTATCGATTAGTAATTTGATTTAAAATGAATTGATACGGAATGGCTAGTTTTTGAGTTCTCTATAATTTCATACTGCGATGATAAATTATATTTATTATACAGGGTGTACCAATTTTACGACAAACTTCGGTATGTGGGTTATTTCAAGGAATATCAAAAAATATTATTAACAAAAATTTTAAATGTCTTCAAGGTGCCTATTTTGGAATCATCTCGGACTATACAGAGTGTTGCATAACTCCGTTACTGTTGGTTATTAACGGAGTTATGCAACACTTTGTATAGTCCGATATAATTTCAAAATATGCACCTTGAAAACATCCACTATTTTTTTAATTAAAATTTCTTGATATTTCTCAAAATAACCCATATTATACCGAAGGTGCTGGTGAGATTAGTACACCCTGTATATTTCGAACATTTTCAAATATACATATTAATATACACGTATATTTACCGACATTGAATAATCTATTCAATTTTTTCAGAGCTTTGAATTGCTTCCATTGTTTTTTTTTTGCTTGTTTTTATTAGTAGTCACTAACTATTTAAATAAGGATTTATACTTGAACAAATTATTACTTAGAGAAGTTTATTCAATATTTTCCAATACTAGAAACTATTATTTTTTAATGTTTAAACTCAATAACTTATAATAAATGAAAGTAATACTACATCCATTTATCGCCTAAGATGCTTTGCTACAAAACTAAAATGGGAGCAAAGATATCAAATAATGTGCCGCTACGAGAATATAAAACTTTCATAAAGTAATCTGTGAGTGGTTATATGGGATTTTCAGGCGGAGTTCTAGGAAATAAGTCACGTCACTCCCACTTACTCTCGCTCCATTTTTCCGTGTGATGTTGGCCACCACTTGCCACGTAATTTGGTCCTCAGCGAGATCTCTGTGCAGAATCCAGAGTGCGATCTTTTCTTTGATTGCAGATATCTCCTTTATGCTTTCTCGGCGGTTTTGTACTTTTTTTTCACTTTATTTTATCTAGTTACCTCCACACTTAGCAGCAAAGTCATTAAAATGAAATTTCGTTGGATAATTTAATTACGCCCTTGCAGGTAAAATCCAAAATGGCGTTTCCACATTTCCCATGGATGTGAAGATTTTTTTTGTGTTTCCAATTCCATACGTTATCAGTGATAGCGGTGTAGCGGAAAATACTGTTTTATTCGTAAAAGGGTGATCATTTTCGATTTTTTCAGTTGCTGTGGTATTTAAGTTCAATTGAAACAATTATTTGTCAAAAAACTCCTTTACAACGTCCTGTTTTGTTGCAGCAACCAATTAATTCCTTAGCTTAAAGAAAATAGATTTCCAGTAGAGGTGACTGTGAATTTGATACAATCTAGTCTTTGATGTACTGACCAAAAGTTTTGAAGAATCAAGATGAACTGTTTAGTGAGAGAGGAAAGTCATTTCATATCACAATATTTCAAAACTAATAATTTATTATTCACCACAAATTTAATTTCTTCCATAAATTAAAAAAAAAAATTGTGACATTTTTAAATATCTACATAAAGCAACTATTGAATTATTGAAGAATTTTTTGAGTACAATTCTGTAATATTCAATAAATATCTTATTGTTGAAGGATTAATTCATTCCAATACTCTATATATGTACTTTTTAAAACAAATTATACCAACAGTTATTAGCAGAAATGGTACACCTCATATTTCGATTATACATAATTATTCATACATTTTGTATTGTTGGTAAATTCATGTCTGATATATCTGATTATTGCTCCTCTAATCCCTGGATTATTCAATCTAATATGTCTTGTACATTAAGGCAAAGATAACAAAATATTCTGTTATCTTTGATTAAGGTTTCTAACGAGGTATTTGTTTTATAGTAAGAAAAGTATTCTGGGACTAGTTTGTGACATGTACAGATAAGCACAAGAACAAATTGAAGAATTCTAAGTTTTTGAAGCTTTTGTAAACGCACTGCTATTGGTTGTGACGTAGAACAGTATTATTCGGTACTCGCCATGTAACGAAGCGCATGATATCGTTCGGAAGCATGAAAAATACAATTCCTCGTTACACGTGAGTTTGCAAATATTCGTTATTAACCTTAGCTACGTAGCGTGTGCTTGGCCGTCACCATGCTGTCATAGTATTTTTTTCTGATTTTGACCTGTTTTCTATGCGCAAAGCTCAACATTCCAAAATAGTGAGTAGCTGCTAAGCAATTCAAAAAATAACAGTGCGGTAATATTCTTACCGCACTGATGTAGCGTGAGGTGATGTTGCAAATGGATTATTACAATACAATGAAACAAATTTTAATTTCAATTTTTATATTGATGAAGTTGTTATGAAAGAAATAAGAGAATCATTCAATGTACAACGATATTCTTGAACACAAATTAATTGTTGTTAATATTTACATTTATTGTACAGTCTGTCTGGAAGGCAACGAGAATTTATAGACATTGAAGCTGCATGGCTAACTGTTTGGTTAATCTCGTTACCACTTCTATATTTCAATATAAACATAAATAACCTATCCAAACTTACTTGATTACATCTTGAATGGAATATTTTTCAATCAATTTTTTAAATGTAAATCAACGAATAAAAAATATAGTATAATTTATGGAAAAAGCATATCACCAAACCGTTGTGTTACCAGAGTCGTCTGGTAATTATCACAGTCGTTTGGGAATATTATGCTTTTCCCACTAATCATACCATATACTATCGTCTTATTATTATTCTCTGATAAGTAATCAGTGAAAATATAAACTAAACATAAATATAGATGAAGAGTACAATTTGCTTTTCATGTGAAATGATTTGCTATTTAGAATTAAGAACAAGCTCAATATAACCAAATAAATAACATTCAGCGAGGTCCACGGAATCTATTAAGCGAATTATCGGAAAAGCATTTTATCAATATGTTTTGTTTATCTTAAGAATTATTTGAATATTTGGTAACCTTTTTTCCGCTTCTCGGAAATTCTTGTGCCTCATATTTACAACTATAATTATTGAACCTCAACCAAAAATAGAGAAAAAGAAACGATTTACTTGATTGTCTTTAATGTCGGATTGAAAATGATTTTCCCCTTTTTTAAGGCTAAAATAGACACTTTTGTTTTGCCATAAGCTTTAACATGTATATCCGTATTCATATTGGAGTTACGTTGACGTAAAGAAATTGTCAAGGAAACCTTTCAGAAAACGTATAGTTCTCGACTGTATAACCTGAAAGTTTTTTCATTTCACCTTCTTATATTTTTGTGAAGCGTAAAATGGGAGCGATATCAAACAATTCATTGCTGCAAGACAAGGACAATAATGATTTAGACGACCTATTTTTGATGCATATTAAACCAAACCAATATGAAAGAAGAAGAAGACCTGTATAATAGCACTAAAAGCTCGGAATACTGACTTTGATCGGGATACGGATACGTTTAAGTATACGGAGTAGGGTACGTGACAATACGTCCAACGCTTCGTATCGGCAGAAACGTAACAGGTCTACACATGCGCAGTACGTTACGTATACGGATACGTGAAAAATTCAAGACAAGCTAAAAGTCTCTATTAACTTCTAAGCGTATACGTTACAGCTGCGTTAACGCATTATCATTCACTATAATAGCCTTCGCCATGTGAGATGTTCTTGAATTAACCACCAGGCTAACTACAGTGAATCAAAATTCCACTCAAATTTATTAAAGGAAGTACAAGATCATCGCACTAATGAATCACCATTGGTACATTAGTGTGTTGTCATATGGTAGATTTCATGGACGAATAAATGGCAGATTTAGTGTTTCCACAGATGTAGGCTGCATTTTGTAAGTGAAGTGAAATTGAATTAAATGTCAAAAAAATAGACCATATTATAATGCCTAAATTGGTGAAAATAAAGTAATAATCATAAAGTTGTTATAACATATTTATATATACTATAAATGGAACGTTTTTCCACATATTTCAATGACAAACATGGGGAAAAATGGATGTTAGGAATTCAACAACAGTGCTGGGAAGTTCAAAGCTATATGGAAGAATAACTACTTCTGTCACTTTCTATTTAATGAATCATGTTTTCCAAGGATAAAGCTTACCGGGTACACCCATGGTGCACCTCACACAGTCTTTCACATTGTCTCTTAAAGTAAAAGTCCCATTATGAACAATAAAAACCAACTAAGAATACTCAACATACACACATACACGTCGAGAAACGTTCGTTTGCAGTTGTCTGGTTAGGATGTCAGCGCTGATATGTGGAAGAATCTGCAACTACCACTAACGGCGTTATGGTTTTCATTCTGGTTCTCATTAAATTCGAAATTTAAGTACTGACGGGACTCTCCATGTGGCAGCACCCTAGCGCCTTTAGAGATCCCCTATACTAGAACAAAATCCTGAAAATAACACTTGTTTGGAATGACATAGGAAACAAAATGGTGATAATTTCCACCAAGTTTTTGAATTAAAGTTATGCGGGATACAAGATACGACAACAGTGATCATCTACTGTTATGGGCTACGGCAACTCAGCTGAAGAAGAACATAATTTTGCCTTCCTTGACTACAACAAATTGGTTTTTCATTTTCGATATAAAGAACTACCTCGAGTGAAACTGTACAGCACGCCTGATTCTGTCCCTTTGGCTCAAACACTGTCAATTTTTCCATCTCGGTTTATTATGACTCCAGTACAGGATATCAAAAACTACATTGTGATAAACTCCCAGTGACAACTGTTTTAGCCCTGTTTGATGCGCTGTAGTTCAGTTCCATGTTGGGTAGAATAAGCCCGTACTTGTTCTATAATCTGAAATATGTTCTTTGGTGGTGGGAAATGAGAAAAAGCTCTCAGAATAGCACAGAAACTATACGGAGAGGAAAATAAAACAGCATGGCTATCCTATACCTACTACGATGCGACTATACAGGACGTAATCTGGAAATCCCAGGACGGATATCGCTTGTGATTTGAGACCAGCGAACTGGACAGTCGGTCCTGATTGAAACCATAATTCAGCTCACTGGATAATACTCAAGTGAAATACTACTTTTAATTTGTTCCTGTAAGGTTAGACTGATAGCTAGATGGATTTTTGGATTATGTGTACATTCAATAGGACTAATGCTATCCTTTCACCAATTTGAGACATTTACAAAGTAAAAGTAATTGAAATTCAGTTGAAGTTATACAATATGTCTCAGTAAGTTGGAACCATATAGGAAACTTTTTTATTATTGATTTTTTGAAAAAAATGTATTCCTCATAAAAAGTTCTGCATGTTTCAAAATCTGAAATACAATCAACAGATATCACTTTTTTTCAGTCGTGTACGAGGTATGTCAAAAAATATGAATTTTGCTCAGGAGTAAAGTACCTTTAAATTTGACAATATCGAAAAATGTCATTAAAAAAGTTATCAGTACCAAAAACTATGTTCAAATATGCATTCATTTATTTTGAGAAAATATGTTTTGTGCTTGTTTATTATTGTTTCTATTTTTTCTTCGCTATTTAACAGAGCCGCCATTTCTTGTATTTTATAAAAACCAACTAGCGATTTAATGTTTGCCGTCAGTGCATCCCAGATTAAAAATCGTTACGTACGCAAATTGCTAATATACAGAATTATCATTGCTAATACAGAGAGGAGTGAGTAAAAATAACGGAAATTATTTTTTCATGGTAGATGGATAATATTAGATATCTGACAATAACTTTTAATTATAATCTACTTTTTATAATAACAATTGTCAATATTCTGAAAAATAAAGGTACTTTACTCTTGAGTAAAATTCATATTTTTTGGCATACCTCGTACACGACTGAAAAAAATTGATATCTGTTGATTGTATTTTAGATTTAGGAGCATGCAGAACTTTTTATGGAAAATACATTTTATTCCAAAAATTAATAATAAAAAAGTTTCCCATATGGTTCCAACTTACTGAGACATAATATTGTATATGGTGAAGAAAACAGAAAGTTTGAATACTTTTTTCACATCGTCGGAAATACATTCCCAGCTTTTTATGAATAACTTTCAAGTTTTACAAAGTCGAAAAGAAGTCGCCTATCGACATGTGTTTGTGCAATTAAATATCAAAAGTCCAAAAGTCCAAAAGATCCTCATACTCTTTGATAATCGGGCAGCACTAAAATCCTTACCAAGTCCTCTAATG
Organism: Galerucella nymphaeae; assembly: GCA_963978555.1. NCBI lineage: Eukaryota > Metazoa > Arthropoda > Insecta > Coleoptera > Chrysomelidae > Galerucella > Galerucella nymphaeae. Next base: position 2,542,919 of record OZ021716.1, on the reverse strand, counting down.
ACCATTCCTGTAGGTACCAGGATTTGGAATATCAAAAACTGCTAAATATCAGTTGTACTGAGGACACGTGCAAAAACAGGAACACAGCAAACTTCTCGTCAGTTACTCTCGGAGAAGCTGACTAATGAATTACTTAACCTCAGCAGGGGGCAGGTAGGGAGTGACGGGGCTTTTCAGCGGTCACTGTACCCTGAGGAATCACATGCACAAAATCGGCATTTATAGGAAGGAATTGTGAATCACTATCTCTTTGAAGATATAGACTCCTAGGACTAAAGCATCTGAGGGATGATTCCTCAAAGATGGACCTTGTGAAAAGACTGTATAGCCTGATAAGGGCTGGTGGTCTTTCCATATAAACGGCACAACTAGAAGCACAAAAAGCTTAAGATGCCGAGGACTCTATGCCTCTGATCGGTGGTATCCAAGTAGTATTCACTAGACTATGGTGATGGGGAAAATTGGTCATTGTCCTGCGATTTCTCAAGATGGCACATATACTACAAGACCAGGGTCAAGATAGCAAGACCAGAACCGATGGAAATATTTGTTAAAAATTCAATATTCATGCAACTCCTCGAGAGTTCGAACACCAACGACGTCCTTGAAAGCAGTTCTCACTACATATGGTGGTGACAAATGTGATAAAGAGTAAGTTGCAAAATCCCCTCTAGCTTTCTAGGAAGAGGAAATACTAGAACATTTCATGATAGAAATGAGCGGACCAGATTGAGTTCTTCATGTGAGCTGTGTTCACATGAAGAACTCCAAACTAGTGAATTTTGTGAAATGAATTAAGAAACCCTCATTAATTCACATATTACGGAACGTAATGGAGAATCTGGCAGTACAACATCCGAGGGACTGGAATTTTCGCTTCAACTGAAGCAGAAAATATTCTCAAACTCTTCCCGGAAAAAGGACTACAGATCTCATTGAATATCACTCCAATATATATACCTGCAGGTTAGCAAGACGAACGGAACTTATGATAAAAATAATATGAAATTTGATCAATTAAATATTGAATATCAATAATTCGAAACTTAATCCTTAGTAATTGGAAGCAGCAGGCTGAATAACTTAATCCTATACTTCTATAGCATAGGCAAGACAAACAGGCTGGTATATACGGTACACTTTGGCAAATACAGGAATGAATGTGAAATAGCCACGCCCATCAATGTTTGTTACTAGATGATGGTAGTAGAGATTGGTAGGGATTAGTACGGTCCCTTCAGCAGGTAAACTCAACCACTATTGTCAGTTCCATTGTATCTGCTGTGAAGAGCACTGCGTGGGTACCTACAACTGTCACAGTATATATTTCATTCCGGAGTACAAAGTTTAGTACTTAGATTATTTACCATACTAATCCACCAAGCGCATATCACCATATCTGTCATCAGAATACTTTCTCATTCCAACTTCGTTTCTCGACATTCACTCCTGTATTTGCCAAACTGTGAGTATATGAAAGCAAGTCCGAATGAGTAAGACCAAGAATGTTTGACTTTGAATATTCTCCAACTGAAATATAAAAAGTTAATAGCGATGCAAAGAGAAATAATATCTGTTTCCAGTTGAAATATTATGAGAGATAGTTTCAAAAAAATATCAGTATACCTTCTTGCCTCGAATAGAATTTAGTGAAATAATTTTAACGGTGATAATTTACGTATTTTAATAACTCTGCGATATGAAACAGTTATCCAGGTCATATTATTTAATAATGGAGTCAGTTGCGAAACAAGCCATTTATTTTAGTTAAAAGCCTCAACTCTCAGGAGGTCCACACCCATGTCGTGTCCTTTGTAGTAAAATACCGTTTACCTACTTTTATGCAATTTCTTTTTCAACAAAAGGGCACACGAATATATTTATAAAGATACAGTCAGATTATTATCAGTGCTGTAGGATTCGCGTATTTTCCCATTTTCCGCACAGGGAATACGAAGTCGATAGGGACACTAAGAGTGTCTAGGAAATATTTTTTGCGTATAAAAATCCTTTAACAGAAGTTGTAGTCGATTTGTTGAACTGAACCGTTTTATTTAAAATGAAACATTATTATTTTTACTTTTTGCAATGCTACGACTGGTAGACTGAATGGATACTTTACAGGAGAAATGAAAGATCGATTCAAATGTTGACAATTATATCAGTTGAGTGCATCTTTACAAAGAGGGAGACTAAAATACCTTTCTGGGGGCCTGAACCATTTTGCGGAATCAGCGCCAATGTAATATTGGAAGAAATATGTGGAACCGAAAGAAAGAGAAGATCTGACCATTGGAAAGATCTAGTAGGGATTATACAATCAAATATTCTTTTGAGTAACTACAATCTGTTGAGATCAAATGAATGCATAAGTCAAAGTAAAACTGCGCTTAAAGTTTTAACAGGAATCCTAACGGGACATTGTCGCCTGAATGGGCACCTGAAAAAGCTCAAAATAGTGGAGGAAGGGGAATGTAGATATTGTGGCATGGAAGAAGAAACCTACATCCACATACTTTCAAACTACACAGCACTCTAGAATCCTTGAGCACAGTACCTGGGAGATTACCGGATAGAAGAGGAACATTTGAAGCCTGCAGATATCCCAAAATTCCTCCGGAAAATAGGACTAAAGGAGCTACTAGTTTCAGAGACTCTCCTTATAAACTAAGTAGAAGTGAGGGGGTACAATAGATTTTTCAGGTCTCAGTGAATGTTACCACATCTTCACAAAATGAAATTTATGAAAGATATCAACGTATGCTACTGGATCTTGTCCGAATATTTTTTTTTTGAACTCAACTGACTTATGTTGGAAGGAAGGCCAATTGAATTTGACTTATGCACTCAAGTAAGTACCTCACCTTCCGGATATGTAAGGAGTTAAACGTACACATTACCATCATATTATAAACGTCTCTAATACATTTAGATAGACGTTTTAAGCTTGTGGTAGGAAGAACGTCTTGGAAGTGTATTAAGTATTAAGTACCAGGACACTTGGACCAGAGTGAGACATGAACTGGACCTCTCTAAAATCTCGTGTACAGTCTGGGTTCAATCGTCTGTATGATAAATCTATCTCAGTTACGCATCAACACCTAACTTTGAAGAAGGTGCTCACGGTCTCGATCATGGGACAGTTATTGAAAAAATAGTTATATAAAGCATAGATTTGCGGTTGGAACGTGAACAATGATTTCGAAGATAAACAGAAGATCACATACTGCTCATCTACAGAATGTCTACAGCTAGTGGAACGCCTAGTTAGACAGTAAGCTGCCAGTGCCACCAGCGCCGCCTCGCTTCATAAACACCAGTTGCCGTGTTTTATTTTTAACATTAGTACGCTATTTAATTAGGATGAAAAAAATCGCACATGTATGCACCAAATGTATTCGTATGCGATGAATATCAACTTGAAGACCATTTTTTGACATTCACTGATACTAACCCGACTTTTATTTCCAAACATCAGAAGAATTATATATTATACCTAAACTACATACAATAAATGTTTATTTAACTAAACTATTCCTATAGAAACATTGTTCTCTTGCTTTCCCCACAAACGTCTGCTTTATTATACTGATTTGCCTACATATCTCTTATAATAAATAACAAACTTTTGCAAGGGTTCAAACAAATTGATACATATGTGCAATTCTCAAATAAATGGAATACAGGTTGTAATTATAAATAAAAAGAAGTAATGCTATGAACGTATGCGATCTTAGATATTTTAATGATGCATACCCACTCGATTCACCACATGCGAAACAAATAGTGCAAGCAGACTTCGAGAGTCATTCATATGGATAACCGATTTTCGTGCGAAATTCAGTAAGTTTCGTACACGAATTGCAATCGAGTGATTTCTAAAATACAGCCCCAAGGCTCAACAATACTACTGTTTGGAAGCTGGATGCATTTTCCGGTACCACCTCTGCTTCTTGGGCTTATTGAGGTTCCTCCTAGTGTTCTGGCTACAGCCTATTTAGTCAGTCTCTTCCCATAAACGTTCTTACCTGGTTGGTTGTAGAAGTTTTTTCTGGAAACATTTGGGGTCTATGATACAGTTTCTGCCTATTATGGCCCAACGTATCACAGTTGTATAGTATGTGCAGAGCTGTTTCGGTATCCTTTTCGCATTTTCTGCATGTAAGGTCTCCGTTATACAGCCCTTTGTAGGAAAGTGTCCCGTGAATAGCCCCGTTATGGTGCATAATTTGTTTCTGCTCATTAGGAGCAGTTCTTCCGCTACTTTTTCTGATGGTTTTTCTATAAATTGCTTTCCATGTGTTTGCCTGGGCGTATTCTTCCAGTGTTTTTTGTGTTGCTCTTTGTCCCACCTTTTCAACCATAACCTAGGTGAGCACCTGTGGATGCCCACAGCTGGTTCAGATTCGTTCAACAGGGTTGACGATCCTGCTCTTGCGATTTCGTCAGCTTTTTCAAGCTGAATACCTTATTACTGTCTGGTGTGGTACTTTTCAACAAAAATCTGGTTCATAATAAAATGGAGGTTGAAAAGGCACGTTTTATTATTCTATGAAATTTAGGTCGAATAAGACGATACACAAAATGAGTGAGACTGTGCTAAGAACAATGAATCGGGATTGTTTGACTTACGTCCTACAGTCTGTTGTAGTCTTCTGGAATTGTGGGAACATATTTCAATTACCTTTTTCTATACATTGGAACAGGATAATACTAAAGCGAGTGTTGAAATAAGAATCGATACGTTTGTATGCTCTCATTTCCGGGTATTTTAATACATCGTATCTGCAAAGGAACATTTAAGTGAAATGTGTTCTCTTCAATCTTCGGTTATATTCTCCGAACATTTGGAGAACGTTCGTTAACAGGAGCAATCATGCATATATATCCAGCTACTTTGCAATTGTGTCAGCCGAGAAGATTTTATCGTATCTTGTAAACTTCGATTAATACCGCAGTCTATTTCTGAGTCTCACTATCGAAAAAGGCGAATTAAGACCGCCAAATTGAATTGTTAGGTGAAGCGTGATTTGTTTGTTGTGTGTTTGTTCGTATGATCTGGCAATAGTGTAGTAGTAGAGAAAGATAACGACCGTGATAAAAGTCTAGAGGTAAATTTGGGATAACCCTAGTTTCCTTATCTTCGGCCAACTGTTTGCTTCGCAAAAGATGTCTATTATTTAGGACTAAACTGCCCAGTCAAAAGGTACAGAGTGAGTGTTTTTTAAAGCTGTATTGTACGATGTGGAATACCTTCCTTACAAATTGAGATGTAAATAAAACTTACGGAAACCTCGAATCGAATTATCATGTTTTTTTTCTATTAGTACAAAAATACCCGCATTAACTACTGAGAGTTATTAGCAGGAGGACCTACACAAGCAGTATGAGTTATATTTGGTTTGTGAATAATCAAATTTTGTTATATAAATTAGTGTCTCTGGAATATTTAAACAAATTACTTGAGTCCTTGGTGAGTACTTGAATTATTCTGTCTTCTACATATGTCTGAGAAGTTCAGGACACTACAAGATGATGTGTTCAACGGTGAGAGAAGAATGACAGTTCATACATTCTGGTGCTGGTTCTTTGATGAGGATATATCGGTGCATGGGGTGTGTGACCTTTACGTAGGTAGTTCAAGACAAGTTGATCTATCGCTTGTCTGGTTTTGATATACAAAACTTCTCTACTTCTTTTAGTTTGGATGTCGTATGCATATCAGCCAAGAATTGGAGATTTTTTTTTATTGTATCGATGTGGTCAGTGTAAGGAATTTTTTGGACGCAAGGTGTTTCTTCATTAGATGTTGTGTCTACACCTAATTGATCTACTTGCTCGTTTCCTTCTTGCCAGAATGAAATGGAACCAATAGAAATAAGACGGTTTTTTGGATGAGATGTATGATTCCCATCCCACTTCCGATTCCAAAAAGAATGGGATGTGAAGAATAAAGTTGTTTCAAGTCATGTAACGCACTCCAATATGGTATAATGAGAAGCTTGGTTGCTGTTGAGTCTTTGCACATTTTTATGGCTTCAAGATTTGCAGTAGTTTCTCCTGTGAGTACACTACAGTCATTTGGTAGTCTGATGGCAGATTTGTGGTTTCCACAGATGTAGGCTTCGGCAATTCCATATTGAATTTTTGGAGCATCATGAATTTTCAAGGCTTGAGGGTATTTGGATATAGTTTTCTTGGAGATATCAGGAACATTCAAAAATAAAAATTAAAACATACGTTCCTTTTTTTAATCAAAGCAGGATTCTGATGAATTTTCCAATTTTTCAGTCATTCGTTAAACTACAACCATACAAATACAGGGTGTTTCATTGGTAAAGGGCCTAACTTTAACTGTAGATGAGGATCACTTTGGTGCTTCCAAGAACCTATATTTAATGTGTCTTCTGCACTTTATAACCGAGATACAGGGGGTTTTATATATTTATCCTTTTTCTTTCGAACCTCATAACTTCCGAGTTACCCTATATATTATTTTGAGATTTGGTACACGTAATAACCATTACCCAGAAACTCCATCAAAAGCATCTCCAAAAAGATAATGCAGGTCCGGCTTAACAAAAAATTCCAAAACTCACCTTTCCTAAAAACAACACCCTGTATATTGATTTTTTGAAAACTGCTCTTTATAATTGGAAAAGGTATAAAAAATCGAATCTCCTTATTTCCTTTTCATTTTTCCGCAGACAATTTTACTACCAAAAATTTACCGTCAAAGTTATAATTTATGCACGTTTTGGGGGTTAACAATGGTATCGGAGAGGTTTTTTTTTATTGTTTAGCTTGAAATGAAATCCATTTAATGCATCTAGAGAAGCATCCTAGAAATTCAATTGAGTTTGTATGTTTACGAGTACAGACCACTGAAAAATATGATTACAGGACCGTACTTAGAACATACTCACTCAGTATGCTTCGAATATTTCGAACACCCTGTATAAGGATATGTATCTGGAAACTATGCACTTCTACATTTAGAATAACAAGAGTATATTACGAGAAATAAATTTACTTTACTTCAAAAAACGAAGAGATTTTTATTAATTTTATTAATTGACATGAACAGAAAACAAGAAATTTTAACAACATTGTCCAAACGAGTACTTTTAAAGTTTTTTTTAAGTATAAATTTATTTCTCATATTTTACTCTTGTTATTCTAAATGTAGAAGTGCATAATTTGTATCTGGGTTATAAAGTGCAGAGGACACATTAAATATAGGTTTTTGGAAGCACCAAAGTGATCCTCATCTACAGTTAAAGTTAGGCCCTTTACCAATGAAACACCCTGTATATATTTTGAATATTGAAATGTCAGTTTACTCCCCAAAAACTTGTTAACCAAAAGTGTCAACCATGGAGTCACGTTTATTCAACAATTTTGAAAGGAATTAATAATTATTATCTTTTTTCTTAGTATCGATTGAATTTTCATAATCCGACCTTGCAGTTATTTGTTTTTTATTCAATTTTAAAGCATTTGCATATTTTTCTGCTCCCCTGCATGAAATATCAACCAAGGCTTGTGTTCCTTGCATTATGTTGATATATGATTCACAATAAAAGATAAAAAAAAACATTTACACAAATGTGGTGGAAAAGTCCTGCAGGAAATAAACCCGAAGGACAAAATTGTCCGAGAAACATTTTCTAGTGCCTTTGAGGGACTTTTCCAATTAAATTTATTTCAGGACTTAACAGAATTTATTTCATAAAATTCTTTGGATGGAAGGAGCTGTAAGGCGCACAAATTGAACTTTTCGGACTTAGAAACATCTACTTTACATCAAAATATGAAGCAATTGGTGAACTTAACGTGCTATAAAAAATTTTTAAAACAGAATTCTCATCCAACAGCTGGAAAATTGTTATGTTTCCAAGGTATGAATGTTAATAAGTACTAACAATCTACGATTGCATTGAGAAGTAAGTTTGATTCAAAAGCATAGACAAAATTTAGCTTCACGTTCCACAATACTCTCACAGCATATCGTGATAGAATTTTTTGAATGTTACAGTAACAGGTAGAGGGTGTTAACTATTAAATGGTACCGTAAATATGGAGGAGTACCGCACAGAGTAGATTACTGGTCTTAGAGGATGTGAGTCCGGGATTCTTAGTGGTTCCTTCGGAAAAAATATAGGTACGCGAACTATATATGTATGTTTATAAAAAAAGTACTTCCTGGCTTACTTCGATATGGAAAATAATGCAATGTTTCTTCGATTGAAGATGTCTCCTTAACTTCTTGTGTGGAAGTCAGAAATTTATATGTATATTGAAAGTACTTATTTTTTTCTCTGAAGATGTTAACTTGGCCAAATCCACAGGTTAACTGTTATGAGCAGAAAGCTTGGAATGAACTGATCCAGTGTCGCAAAATGCTTCCATATTGAAATAGACGTGCATTCTCACAACTAACTCGTCCGTGGTAATATTTCGTTCAGCTGCCATATTCACCAGCAGCTGAGCTGCACTGGAGACACTTGATTCCATAGAGGTCGATTCTAAGCTAGCATGGAATTGCAAATGTGCTCTACGTGATGGATTGGATTGCAATGGAACTTGTACCTTGATGTTGAACATTCAGTTGTAGATTTTAAATAATACAGGGTATTGATTTTGTAACATGTCTATCGACCTGCTTCGATTTGACGAAATAATTTCGATTTTACCGCTTGCCGTCATAGTAACCACTTCCAATTTAGTTCTGTGATCCAAATTTCTCTTATCATTGATCGTTACGACAATTGACATATGATGTCAATGCTCGATTCTCATTCTCGATTTTCCTTCTTTTCGTTACCGACCCTTGAGCAGCAAGGACGTATCTTCCTACCGTCTCTTTTAATTTTTTTATTGTTTCACCCTTTAAATTGCTGTAGTAAGCACAGCGGCCAGGATACCCCTGACAGGTCACTACTGCCAGGTTACCGTCTACTGCTAGAATACTGCCAGGATACATCTGCCAGGTTACCGTTTACTGCCAGGATACCCCTGTCAGGTTACCGCTAGATTCCATTTCTTCAACCCCAAGACATCTCTACTTCCACACCGACAACTATACTTTAACTCTTAGACATCTCTACTTTCACTCTGACCAAGGCCTCCTACAACACTAGGCCGGAATGCTGAAATTTGGCAACTTTGTAGAGCGGGCTGATCATGTCAGACTTCTATCATGGCGAGACCGTGAAATAATATTTATTTACGTTTATAGTGCCTCTGTATTTATAATTCGTGATATGTAATAGATGATCAGAGGATTGTAATAGTGTGTACTATCTTTTTAAATTGATTTTATGAACTTGGTGCTTGTTATTCGCAGTTAACAGACTGACAACTTCAACATAGGAGTTCTGTTTGCATCCGTTTGTTTTTAAGGTAAGATATTTAATAATACCGGGTTCCCAAATTATCGTATACATACAATATCTCGCTTATTTGACAAGATAATTGAAAAATTGAAAAACTGTTTTGAATGGTATTAAAGTACCCTCATAATGACTTATGAAAAAACTTGATTGCATTTGACAGGCTTGTGCAGCCACCTATCACTTTTTATTTTAAAATGGTACACACTGTATATTGTCATTAAAAATTGCGTGTTATTCTATTAGGAATACAACGATACAACATACTTGTACTTATTTTTTATTATTAACAACAAAAAATTAATATTTTAGACTTTTTCATAAGTATTACCTAATTATCCTTATAAAAATTATGTTGCCTCCGCCGCTGGTTATAAAAATGTCGAAAAGAAGTACATCAATTTTTTGTTGTCAAAAACCGATGCCTCTGTCAAAAAAAGAACTTCAAATACTTATTGTTAAATAGTACCTGAAGTCATCGATTAACTACACTGTTTAACAATAAGTATTTGAAGTTTTTTTTTGACAGACGCATCGTTTTTTGACAACAAAAAATTAATCTACATCTTTTCGACATTTTTATAACCATCAGCGGAGGCAACATAATTTTTATAAGGATAATTAGGTAATACTTATAAGTCTAAAATGTTCATTTTTTGTGGTTAATAATAAAAAATAAGTACAAGTATGTTGTATCGTTGTATTCCTAATAGAATAACACGCAATTTTTGATGACAATATACAGGGGGTACCATTTTAGAATAAAAAGTGATAGGTGGGTGCACAAGCCTGTCATATTCAATCAAGTTTTTCCATAAGTCATTATGAGGGGACTTTAATACCATTCAAAACAGTTTTTCAATTTTTAAATTATCTTGTCAAATAAGCGAGATATTGTATGTATACGATAACTTGGGACACCCGGTATATATAAATAAAAAGATTTTAGCATCAGTATAATTTGTAAACATACTCTCTAGTATGTGGACTCATATAAAATATAAAGCAATTAAGGCATAACATGGTAATTGTTTCAAATAAACTGATTGAAATTGTTTAAAAGTGACTTGAGCCAAGACTAATTTTTATATTATTATACAATTTCTGATTCTTGTTAAGCCATCAAGCCACATTAAACATAAATGAAGTATATAAATTAAGCCAATAAAGTTAATTACTCATAAATTAATGATTCAACTAATAAGTAACACTTCTATTAAATCTTTATTTTGTTGTAGATGTCTGCAACATGTTCAGTACTAAAGTTGTACTAGTAATTATGATTTCAACAGTGAAGGATATATTACAGTATTTAAGTTTCCACCCAGTGATAAGCCGAAGAAAGGATCCCACATGCAAATTGGGAACTAATTCAAACTTCAGTGTGTATTAAACTCAGTATTAAATATTTCCCCAAAGATCAAATTTCATTCACTGATGTGTACAAGGATAAGGATGGTGACCTGAAGACATTTACAAGGAAAAGACCTGTGTTAAAGGAAAATGTAATACCACAAATATTTCCCCGTCTCTCGAAATATCTTCCAGTGGAGAAGAATCCAGCTACAAGAAGTAATCCTGGAATGGGAAGAATAAGGACAGGCACAACAAGAAGAATGGTTAAACAGTGATGTGATAGTGAATTTTTGTGAAGATTAAATCTAAATTGAGTTCTCATTTAAAGAAGTGGCTGTGTCAATAACAAACAAACTGTATATATTTATATTTGATTGGATTTGACAATGATGAACCCATATGTCAGGTGTAGTATAAAACTATTTAAATGAATAAATGATAAGGTAAGAATTGAGCATAATTTATTCAGTATTTAGTTGATTTATACTTATTTTAGGGTGATGTCTCGTCAGCTGTAGAGGCTGATTTCATTCATATTTTATATTCTTATCAATAAAATACCTTTTGCAGTATTATTTTCTTTGGTCTACCCATATATATTTCGATTTTCATTCGTTGAAAATGTTTTGTAGCCTGATTTATTTCATATTTCTCAGGCCTACAATCGTTTTCATCGGCCCTCTTTTTGAAAGGCGCGCCACGTTGCCACATCTAGGTTTCCGGCCTTGTGTTAGAGGTGGCCTTGCTCTGACAGCTATACCTCAACTTCCAGACATCTCTACTTCCACTCCGACAACTATAGATCAACTTCAAGACATTCTACTTCCACTCCGACAGCTCATTCTTCAACTTCAGGACAAGCTAAGTACCTTTAAGAAGTACAGATTTTTTACCTTTTTTCAACATTTTTACCTTTTCTTAATGGCAGAATAAATTTAATATTTGAACTTCTTCTTTTTTTAATTTCTTCTATACCCGGCTGTAAGAGCTGTAGGGACTGTGTCCGGTTTTATGTAAATTTGTTATTTTTTATTTTCAACGTTCAGTAAATTCTACAAGGTGTTTCTACCTTTCTCACCTTAGTTCTTTTTCGTAAAATTAGATTATTATTTTTGTCGACGTCTAAAAAGGTAGTGGCGCCCTTAAGTTCTTATAGTCTGTCAACCCTCTGGCATACCTAGTGTGGCATCAACATGGAGTTGATCCACCCTTGAGAGAGTCTCTAGCCGGGATCTGTCTCTTAAGGAGAGAACTAGTGTTACAATTTCATCAGTGGCAAGTATTGGGTAGAGCATAATAAAATTATATTCAAGGGAATGGAGGAAATAATGTCTCATTTGAAAACCGTTTCATTGATATGCTGTAGCCGTATGAAACAACCTACATAAACGCGTTGTTTCAAATAGCCCCAGAGAAAAATATCGAGTGGTGTCAAGTCGGGTGATCTTGCCGGGCACTCAACTACACCTCGATCTCTGAGGAAAAATTGTATTCAAATATTGTCTAACGTCTCTTTGATAATTTGAAGATCTTTTTGAAAGTATACGTTCATATTGGGAAATAATCGATTCATTCCAGGTATCCATTATGGAGCAAGTCAAGATATTTGGTATGGGTCAGCGTCCCTTCAATAAAAGAAAGGACTGATCAAATAGTTTCTCACCCGCCCACACATTTACTTTTTGTGGACTGAGTATAAACCTCCTCCATCCAGTGCGGATTACAATCTGACCAGTACTGACAATTATGTCTGTTAACAGAACCGTTCAAGCAAAATGTGGCTTCATCACTGAATACCTAAAAAGAAATTGTTTCGCATCCTTGTTTTCTTCGTAACTATTTCACAAAATTGTAATCGCCTGTCAAAATCATCCTTGCCCAATTGTTGAAGATTTTGTACTTTATAAGGATGAAAGTTATTTTTATGCAGAATAGTTTGTAAAGACTGTATCTGTAGATCTACTTATAGGAGCTCGTTCAGGATTTGGATTGATATAGAGATGAGTTACTTTGTCATGGGTACGTTTTCGATCATCATATACAACTAGCATTAAGATTTGGATGCGTTGTTTTTCTGATAAATGTGCCGTTATTATCAATTTACTTCTAAATTCCGTGTTAATTTGGAATTATCCTCAGTTTTGACAATTTGTACATTAATGATAAACTTTATAAAAATGCGAGTGACCTTTTGAATGCATTAGTACTATTGTTTTATTTTGAGAAGTCCAAATAATTAGTAGGTAGGTACGGTACTCTTCAATTTAGAAAAATGAAAACTTTCCCTTCAACCGTTTGAAAGACAATCCCTTGGTGCGAGACTTTTCAACAACGCTGAATATTATCCATAATTTTATTTAAATAGATAATAATTCAGTGAAGCATTACAAGTATGAACCAATATAACCTTTGCGAAAAATCCAAATTGAAATGAACATATACGCGACTTTTTAAACAAATTAATATTCCACAAGTATTGATAACAAAAAAGTCATAAAAGCGAGTTGTATCAAAATTATCGTTTTTCATTTATGTTTACTGACCCAGATTACGTGAGATATGGGTTTATACAACATGCATGCTCTGAAATAAAGTTTTCACACGTTTTAAAATTACCTAATTTTCATTCGAATAGGGAGTTATGCATTTATAGTGAATATGTTCATGTAGGTATATTTCTTCGTCAGACTATGTAGCCTGAGCAGGTTGATGTATTTCATCATAATAGGAATGGTCATTAGATTCTTTCTGAATCAACAACAATAAATATTCAGGGGACCTATGTTTGAGTTCACTCGACTTATTATCGCATGCGATATTCGCACTTTATCGAAGGATATCCGAAAAAGGGTATGTTCGAATATCGCAAGCGATAATTATCGACCAAAAAACAACGAGCGGAAATTTAGCATGCGATAACAATTATCGAAGGGCGTGGCTTAAATACAAACTTCAAATTATTGTCTGGTAATGTAAACAAACCACAGTGGTGATATACCGAAATGGCAAATTTTGATGAAATTGCAATGATCGCTATTGCAGAAGTAGTGGAGGAAGCTGCTGGTGCCGTAGCAGGCCAGCGGAGGCCCTTCTACCCTCGCATAAATGCATTCGAACTTGGAGATAGACAATTTGTGAGAATGTTTCGTCTATCAAAAGAATTAGTTCGTGAAGTGATTCGACTAGTTTCTTCCTATATAGAGGAGGGAAGTAGAGAACCGACCACTACATAACGCTGGTCGGTCTTGCATTAAGGTAAATGCTCCATTGAGACATAACCGGCACGTTTTTCCTTCGATTCGTTCATAATATGATAATCAAATAATCAAAGCGCACAATAAAAAGGAAATGAATAACTGAGTCTCAGATGACAGACTGTCTCAAAAAATATAGCAGAAAAGTTGTCAGCATGACAAGCTAAGTCATGTGATTTATATTCCTTTCTGTTATTGGTTGAATTTGTCACCTAAGCTAAGACTTCCCTCACAATATATCACATCCTTCGAAATCGGCCAATCCTTTATCGCATTCGGTTCGGGAATAGGGTATCGAACGAAAAGAGTATCGCATACGCAACTTTGGTGATACAAATATCACCTTCGAAATTTATCACGTGAACTCAAACATACGGGCCCTGTGTTGATGTTTCGAATTCCCAGTTTAGTTGTCATTGATGACAGGAGTATTTTTTTAAAATTAGATTTATTTATGTGGAAAAATGTCATAATTATTACTCTTCAAATTAACGATTGATGGCGTATGTGTCATTGTGCATTATTTATGTGGAAGAATCATTTTTCTATCAGTTGTGATTTGGCCTTACTAGTTGTACGTTATGTCACTTTGGCTCTAAAAATCCATTAGTTTGTTTTTGGTTAAAATAATTTGATCTCTTGGAATATCAATTGTACATTGTATAACTTTGATTCTATAAATTTGCGATGAAGTTGTGACAGGTTTCAATTTGAAAGCAAAAACATATATTTCTCTGGTATTTTCCTGGCTTTGTCGTTATAGAAGAAATGCCAGTACATTGATATTCTCGTATTCCTTCCCAATTAATAGTACCCCGGGAATAGCTATTTGTATTACTAGGGAGGAAAGTGACACTTTTCCTCCCGCAGGATGTAGTTTACTGCACGACGCGAAGCGGAGGGCAGTAAACATCCAAGGGAGGAAAAGGCACTTTACTCCCATGTGATACATATGATTTTTCCTCCTACCCACTTTTTTTTGACAATTTATTTACGACACAAATATGTAACGAATATAATTCAGCCCATTGCTTATATTGTGTATATTGTTTTTCATACTTATCTTTAGATTTTTGTGGTAGTAAGGTTAATGACGCTATGTTAGCTTGCGCCTTAATATTAGGTGGTGTATTTGGAAATTCAAAATCACTTGAATCGCTCTCCATTTTTCAAAAATTCAACTAAGTTTAATGAATGTAGCGACTTTGCACTTCAAAAGTCAATCGCCGTGTTTACTGTCAGTGAGCCACAGCATACTATGCTTTTCTTATTCTGAACTCAAAAAACGTATACCTATCTTCCTGAAGTTGAAATTTGTATTGAAGAACTACGTTGAAGTACCATTAATGTTTGATTTTTACCAAAAAACAGGATATACAGGATGTTCTAGAAATTATGGAAACAATATGAATATAATGAATTCACAAGTTTCATCGTTTACAACTTACTTGAAATGAGAGGGAGGAAAAATACTTTCCTCCCTAGGGAGGAAAGTACTTTTCCTCCCTGGGAGAAAAAGTATGAATTTCCTCCCTGATTTGAGGGAGGAAAGTGTGTACTTTCTATAGGGGTAGGAGGAAAACATTTTTTATTTACAATAATGCTGTTATTTCATTGGAAGTACAATTGAGTACAATATTATTATCTTTCATATATCTTCCATATCTCTGTATTTTGTTTTTCCTTCATAATCTTTTCTAGTAGCTTGAAGTTGAGAACCACTTCCATGACCGCATTGCTACTGTGATCCATTTACAGGATATTCACATTTTCGATGTTTTATAAGGAACCATTGGTATCACGATGACTATATATGATCAGTTTCCTTGGATCACAACCACAATATTTTCCTGCCAATCTCCTGCACGCCAATGGAACAATATTTCAAGTTATTCACGCTCTTACCTGTCAAGATATTGGAAGCAAAATAGAAATTACTTCACGTTTTAAATTATAAAATGGGAAATTTACAACAAAAGTGATTGACGGCAAAGAACATTTAAAATCGACTTCAATTTGACAATACGATTTTCTCTATGTGAAATCAACAAGCCAATTTGCTGAAACCAATCAATTTAGTACATGTATCACCCACACAATTTATTAAATAATATAGAAGCTTGTCGCCAGATTTACATATTTTATGGGAAGCATAATATTCCCTGAGATTACGTAGTATGTTAAACAAGACCAAGTAGTTAGTTCACAGATAATTCTCACGACAAGTTTTTATGTCAGTTAATAAATTATGTAATACCAATATGTACTATAAGTTGATTGTTTTGATTTAATTTGAAGTTCATCTTCTTCATTTCAGTGTAATGAAACGAAGGCTTGTTTTTAAAAAAGTATTTTGTCATCATTAATTTATATAAATATATTAGAATCCAAGCCGCCGCAAATAAATTTAATTCATATACAGATACATGCAATGAATAACGGAACATATGGATTTAATAAATTCTCCGATCTAAAAAGTCTACCAATCAAAATTTTCTATACATTTACTTCAATAAATCTCGAGTATATAGCTGAACAGCTGGAATTAGAACCACTCTGAGAAACCCCGCCTCTTCTACTTCCAATATTTGATAGTTATGTGGTTAAGTGCATCCGTGCGTGTGATTTAATATTCAAGTGTCCTTTGACACTAGTAGTAACCGTCGCTACATATTGAAAAAATATGCCCACGTTTTATGCTATATAAATTGATTGTTATTAATGTCTTGTTTGACGATAATATGTTTCAATTTCTTTTGGTTCCGTTTTTCATTGCATGTATCTGTATACGGATTTTGTTCCTAAAATTATATAAAAAAAAAACACCAAAACTCCCTTTCTGTTTTCTGTCCGTCCCGATATATGTCGTATTTCATCAGGTCGCCTGCAAATTGCAACAGGTCAAAAAAGGAAATAGAGGGAGGTGTGCTTTGATTAGAAAGGGAAATGAACAGGTTCAAACAGTGACCATGGATTACAGACCTTCAACTTGGTGTTTTTATGCCGATCGCCGCTCACATCGAACCGAAGGTGTAGAGAATGGAGGAGAGAGACTCTGGATGTGGTAGAAAATTATATCGCAACAATATACAGGGTTGACTGGTAGAAAATATTATTTCATAGTACCGGGTGGCCAACTAAGAACGGCCGTCGGCCATATCTCAGGAGTGGATTATACCACAGACTCGGGAAAAAAATTTTCATGACAAAAGTGGCCTCGAGAAAAGCCTGGAAATTATTTTCAGAATTGTAGGTCCACCGCTAGAGGGCGTATTTGACGGTTGAAATTTGAAAATGGGAATTTTTTCAAAATTCACCCCATTAACGAGCATATTAAACATTATAGTCAGATTCCTGGACAATTTCTGCATACTTTTGATGCGACAAGTTTGAGTCTATCTCTTCAAATAAGGAGTGGGGGAGAGTGGGAACCTTGCTACGAAAAAGCACCTGTAATTCCGGTTCTGCTTGACCGATTTTAATAAACTTGATGTTGTTTGAAAGAGCTTCTGTTGATCAATCGGAAATTTGCAAATATGAAGCAATCTGATTGATAACATAAATGATAGAGGGCGCTGTTTTATATTTTTCAAATAATATGTTTTTTCGTAACAATTTCAAATGGGAGTATACAAATTGAAGTGGGTCTTTGAAAAGTAGACTAAATTTGTAATAAAACACCGCAAACCGCAAGGCGATATCTCTTTCCGTTCTTGAGATATCGTAAGAAACAGGTAAATGGCAAAAATTGTTATTCCAACGTCTAGAAGGCTGGTTCAAATTTTTCGATTTATCACATTATTTAAAAATTCGTACTTATTATTAGTAGCATTACATTTAGGTGATCTAGTGGTAGTGGCAACCATGATAACAGTTTAAATTACTGTAGACCGATATAAGGTCTTTTCATTCAGGCTAAATCTAATAATTTCTGTTAACGCGAACCAGCCTTCTAGACGTTGGAAGAACAATTCTTGCCATTTACCTGTTTCTTACGATATCTCAAGAACGGAAAGAGATATCGCCTTGCGGTTTGCGGTGTTTTATTACAAATTTAGTCTACTTTTTAAAGACCCACTTCAATTTGTATGCTCCCATTTGAAATTGTTACGAAAAAACATATTATTTGAAAAATATAAAACAGCGCCCTCTAGCATTCATGTTATCAATCAGATTGCTTCATATTTACAAATTTTCGATTGATCAATAGAAGCTCTTTCAAACAACATCAAGTTTATTAAAATCGGTCAAGCAGAACCGGAATTACAGGTGCTTTTTCGTAACAAGGTTCCCACTCTCCCCCACTCCTTATTTGAAGAGATAGACTTAAACTTGTCACATCAAAAGTATGCAGAAATTGTCGAGGAATCTGATTATAATGTTCAATATGCTCGTTAATGGGGTAAATTTTGAAAAAATTCTTATCTTAAAATTTGAACTGTCAAATACGCCCTCTAGCGGTGGACCTACAATTCTGAAAATAATTTCCAGTCTTTTCTCGAGGCCACTTTTGTCATGAAAATTTTTTTCCCGAGTCTGTGGTATAATCCACTCCTGAGATATGGCCGACGGCCGTTCTTAGTTGGCCACCCGGTATATATTATTTGAAGGAACAGTGGAATTGATTTTCAATATTACCCAATATTACTTTTGTTCTCATGTGAATTTTCCCTATCTCGTAATAGACCATTCCAGAGCATCTGACTTTAACAAGAATGCCATACTGTCCTGGAGGTCAACCGATCGGTTCGTGATGAAGCTTGTGTATTTTGGCATGTGTTTCGCAGCATATATCTAGGGTGGGCTTTACGGAGACAAGTCAATAATTCCTAGTAAGTAATTGTCGTTATTTTTTCAAGTATTGAAGTAATAAAAACAGCATCATTAATTCAATCAAAAAAGTGATTGGTTTATTCACTTTGGAAATGGATTTAAATTCAACCGTTTCATACAATGATTGAAATCCTCAAATTTAAAATCATTATATTGATTTCCGTAAACATCAATAACTATTCGCTCATGTGATTAACACAATACATATATCCTTAATTATAGTAACGATGCTACTAAAATAGTTATAGTAATGATCAGTTTGATCAAATTTGTGATTAAAATCGATCTATATTGGTCAATACAAGGTGGTGATTTATATAAGGTTCGATATTTCTTTCTGTGTAACTGAAATATCAAAACTTTCACGATTATTTTCAAGAGTATCTCCCTCTCACCTTTCTGCATTTGCAAAAAGGTCAGTTTGATATTGCAAACTTCCCAGAATTCATAAATTTATGAACTCAGAATATTAGCAGGCGGAACTGGAAAATATAACCAGGTAGACCAACAATAATTGAAAATACGGTAAGAGTGGATCGTTCTTAAATTGTTTCAAAGCGATCTGTTTCTTTGTCTCAATGTATAGTACGGAACAAAAATCCGATCGAAGATCTTCTGTTGCTATGAATATACAAGCTCTCAGACTGAAACTGAAATCTAATGGATTGTGTCAAGAATTATTAGAAAAGTGCTGCATCATGATACCAAATGGCAAAGGACTCCTGAACATTGTTAATTGAAGTATTTTGAACAAGCCGGTATCAAATTCAATGCAAAAAATAATTTATTTCATTTGAGAATACAGCTTGAAAATTACCCATCTAAATATAAGACAAAGGTTACATACATGGTATTGATCAAAACAATACTGCAATAATTTTTGCGTGTAATTATGTTGATGTTTACGGTTGTATTTCCCGAGGTGCTGACATTTTGAGAACAGTTTTAATCAAGTTGTAATAAAGTAGCCTTCCAAAAACAACAAGGCCACAGTATGAGATGCTGTTGGAATTCTCAGAGAATCATCCCATTGTAATAAGAGGAAAGAACAAACCATGCGAGGTTGTAGTGATTAACAATTTGGTTGCAAAAAATGACATATATAGCAAAAAACTGATTATATTCTTGACATTTGTTCCACTCAGCGAGATCGTTAAGACATAACAAGCTGTCAAACTAGCCCAGTTATTTTAACAACAGACTATTTTTAGGCATATCGTTATATTGTTATTGTTATGATTTTATTTTATGCCTCTTTGTTATTATGTCAAATTTTAATTATTTATATTTTTTTTTGCTTTAACCTATTCAATTTATTTTATTTAAATGTTTTATATTTGTTGGGCGCCAAATTGTTTATAAAAAAAAACAATTAATAATTGATTACCTTATTTTTTATTATGAGAGTCTTTTAACCTCAGGGTCGAATAGTTCCAACCTGACAAACAAACTTAAAAAAAATACTATTTTTTTTTTAATGAAACATCTATGATATGAAACAACAATCATTTATTTTTTTGTCCAAATTTAAAAAAAAAACCTTCCTTAAATAAATTTTCATTTACCCCTCGTACACTCTTATTAATGCATTCAGATAATTTCTAATTATTTAATTTTTTTAATTTTTTATGAATTCTAATTATTTAAGTATTATTATTATTATGTAAGTATTATATTTTTTTATTTATTATTTTAAAGTTCAAACTATAGTATTTTATATGTAATAAATTTAGCAGTTTAATTAATTAATCAAAATTTGTACCTAACCTCAAAATTATTATTCTTTATATTATCTTTTAGATACTTAACGAACTAACTATATCTTCTTCGCTTCTTATTTAATTCAACTTCACCATAATTTTATCCTTTTAGATATCAGGAAATAATTAATAATCTCTTACACATTTTTTTAATTGACAATCTTCACTATAAATTCTTTTCTCAAAAAAAAATCTGGTCTCAATTACCATGGAATAGAGCTTTTAGATGCTGTCTTCGTCTCTGTATGTCTTATTCAATTTCATATATTATTGCTTTACCTCCTTTCCTCAACTACAGCTTATCTTTAACCAAATTTCTCAAATATTCTCCTTCGTCAAATAGTGTCACCTTTTTCCTTTACAATTTATACTATATTTTTAGTTTTCTTTTTAAATTCAATTTGATTTCTAATCTCCAAAAAATGTTTTTTCAAAAATTGTTGATTCTCCCAATTTTCTCTACCTTTCAAAATTCAAGTTTCTTTTCATCAGCTTCTAAATTTTTTTTTTTTAATTGTCAAAATTTCTTACTGTCACCTATTCTATCAATAAATCAATCGTCATAAATTTTTAATACTTTCTTTCTACTTTTAAATCCATATTACCTTTTATCCCACCTCTTACAATTTATCTGATGGCTTTCACATATTTTATACATATAACAAAAAAAACTTTACTTTTAACATTACAGTTCATTTTCTATTCCTAATATTTTTATACTTTATACATCTAATGATCAATCATGTTTTAATTTACAAATACACTTTCTGATATTTTTTACATATATTTTTATTGTTTACACTTTAAAATATTTTAATCTTTAATAATATTAAAGCTTGGACCTTTTCTCTTTTTGTTATTGGAATTGTTATTTTTAAATTCATATTTTATCTATGTTTTGAAATGTTTTAAATATTGAATATTTAATTTCATTTCATTATATTACAGAAATTCACACTTAACGATGGTCGTCAAATAACATAACGTGATACGGAATAGGACCGATTATATGAAAATACAAATTCCGAATTGACGAATGAAACATATTTCTCGTTACAGCCCTGAATTCACGTATATATTGTTCAGAAGGGTAACATCACATTACAGAAAAGGTTGTTTCATAATTTACCTTCGGCGAGGATCGTATAAATGATATAAGGGACTTTCTCAACGCTTCTCTGACAAATATACGCTCGGTTTGACAAAATAAAATATATATTTGAAGAATAGGATACGGCAGAAATCCTTTTAGTTGAAAGAACAACACATCTCAAGATGAAATGCAAAATTGTTATTGACTGAGGCGTATGGCAAGTTGACAGTTCCTTTTTTATTCTCAGAAGACATCATCTGATAAATTTCACTAAGGATATCCAGTTTTTAGAATAGAAGGTTTATGCAAACTGTACAACTTTTTTATTTATTAATAAGTACTACTTTCTTCTCTTGTTGCATAAATTACTATTCTCAGTCCTAGTTTTGTATACTTATAGCTTCGATATGAACAAACTTTGCCAATTTCAGTTTTGCGCAGTCTTGAAAATTTGCTTATTAAACCTACTTCAATTGCTTTCCATTGCATTATGCTTTACTCCTTTTAATGGAATATTAAATGCGAAATGGAAATCGACCAAATACATAGTGCTGTATTCACTATTTCATAAGTCAAACTCACAATCCTAAATAAATTAGAACGGTGCCTTTGAGAACAATACTACCAACTCGATATTGAATTGAAATCAAACATTCCTTCATCGATCTTCATATAATCAGCATTCGCTAGTTTTATGAATGTATCTCAAAATTTGAAACAATATTGGGCAAATAACCCACATAGCATTGAAAGAAGATTCATATGCCAAGTATATGCCTTCAACGTCCCGTAAAAGATGTTCGTTTCGGTACATGATTAGCATATGCTGTCCACATACTTTTGAGCACATTTCTATACATACATCCATAGCAAGTGCTAAGAATTTCAGTTTCAAACTTGTTTTTTCCGTAGATCTTTCGCATATGATTCGCACATACCATAAAAGTCAACCTTAAGCTTTTTTTAAATTATATATTTAGCATATGTAATAATGATTTACCATTAACTAACCCATTTTCACTACATTCAGCGCATATGCTAAGTATATACCTTGAAGAATATCAGAAGTATTTTATTTCACAGATATCCTAAGCATGTGATAGGGATTATCAATCAGGTCAGGTAATTTTACATCAGATCTTCAGCACGTTTTACTCGTTTTACATACATGTATGAATAAATATTTACGATTTCCGTTTAATAGATTCTAAGCCATCATTGGTGTTGTACCCTTTCATTTTAAATATGCATCTGCCGATATCAGAATTAACCCAAAAGCCCATCCTCAGCATGTGCAATATATAAAACATGGGATATTATTTGGTACATTTAAAGCAAATACTACGCATATACCTTTTTAGCATGCGATAATGACTTAATATATTCTTTATTAAGCTTACTTCATTCGATATTGAAGCCATTATCATATATATCATTCCATTTATAATATACACTTAGCATTTACCTATATATCTGAATAATCTGATGATTAACCTTAAATCATATTTTTAGCATGTGCAAAGTATAAAACAGTACATTATTTGGTACATTCACTGCACATGCTGAATACGTCCTTCGCACAAGCGATCACATCCTGTTTCAGTATATGCTTATCGCATGTGAATGACACATTATTTGGAAGAGTATAGACATCATCTACATTTCTCCAATTAGTTATTGAATTGAGAAATACAGCGTGTATAAAATTGATTTGATTATTGATTAAACATTCATGAAGTGAGAACAACTCTACAGATAATGTTATTAAGGAGATACATTTGAGAAGAGTTCCTTTTCAACAAAGTATTCGAAATAATACATAAACGCATCGAAAGAGGGCGCTGACTTTTATTTGTAGCTTTACACCGATTCATATGTAACCATGAAAATCAAATACCGGACCAAAGCTAAGGAATTGAACTTACCTGGCGAAGGGTTGCCGTGATCAGCATGGCATGCAGATGACTTGGGGGTCCCCCCAGAACAAGGATTTTTCATTGCACTAATTAATAATGTTACATTCGTAAATAGTAATTGAAAATTAAGAGGTTGACAACAAAGTTAACTTCTGTATCATGTACATGGCACCTAAGAAGTGTATGCATTGCAAGCGAGAAGCTTCAGTAGAGCATGTGCAAAGTACATTATTTTCGTAAAAGGAAGTGTAATGGAAATGCGTAGGTCCTGCGAATAATACGAGATATCTTTAGCATGTGCCTAGCATCTACACTAGCACATGTATAGGAGATTAATAGCACTCGGATAGGTACCTATACAAAATATACGCCAATAGCACATGCCTGGGATGTACTGTATATCAGAAGGCCTATAGCTGGAAAATGCGTGGCATGTGAAAAGGATGTGCTATCACATGCTTGTTGGCACTTTGAGCTTTTTAGTGCTGGGTACATACTCAGCATCTTATGAGAACATCTTCCATCACATTCTGAAAACCTGACCAGCATGTGACCAGGGCGCAACACAATCTATTTATAGCACTCGTTTTGGTATTATTTGAGAACATGCTTTGCACATCCATGTTCTTCTTGAAAATATTCCACGCACATGCTTAGGATGTCAAATTGCTATGTGGGAATTGAATTATTGGACCTCGTTATACAATAAGGAGCCAACGGCTAGTTTCCGAAAACGAGATTTCATCACAACGCGAACCGAAAGATGTTCTTCCAACAATCATCAGTAAAAATCTAAAGATTTGTCATGTCACTTAGTTTATACCAGGATCGATTATTACTTCATAATTTTCAAATCAAAATATTCCGAAAACGGTACATAATATCGAGTTTTACCAAGAGTACCTTTTTGGTGTAAAATTAAACGATGTTTATGTTCACTTGGAGTTTTGACTAATAATTCTACCCTAAAAAAGTTATGTTGAATAATACGTTGTATGAATCGTGTAACTAGCGCCCTCTATGAGAGTTAGTTATAAAAACAAATTCATGGGATATATCAGCTTCCAAAACATATTCGTATAAAATTTCATTACAATGGTGCCAGTAGTTTCGGCAAAATCGTAAGAAATGTGTAATTTTTTATTTTCTTCAACGCCCTTTATCTTGAAAACGGATGGCGTTAGAAAAAAATTTTACTAAGCAAACCCCAATTATTTTTCAGTTTTTTACCTATCCTAGAGACGGTGTTACCTTTTTTTGGAACACCCTGTATATTCAAGTATAATTAATAGTGATACCCCGGGGTAGCTATTCTTGAAAATCATACGATCCGGTGCTTCTCTCGTACGATGGTATCTATTCCGTGCGATTTACCGAATCCCACGGTCAAAATCTACTAATTCATGAACCTTCATGTGAACGTTCAAAATTATTGCGCTGTTGCCAGCATTATTAGATACAAAAGATCTACTCTTCAGATATTCTAGCCCCTTCTTTGTACGGCTGTCATAATTTTCTGTTATTAATTATTTTTCATATTTGTTATTATATATTACCAATAATAATAAAGGTAGTCTGTTTGGTGAATTGAAATTAGTTTGAAAATTGTATAAAAATGAATCAGTCGGGTTTCAATCCTTACAGAAGAAATACGCCTACAAACGGCACGCTTCCAAGCGATGGTCATATAAAAACCTCGTGCCCCAATCTTCGTCAATTCGTACTTCCTCCTTTGCCTCCCGTGAATTCTCATTACGTACCATATATAATAGTACTCCATGTCCATGATAAAACACTGATTAAAAACACTGAAAATCAGTAAACCAAGATAATATTGTCATGGAGAATATAAATAGTTCTGATTCATTCATTTGACCCATTTGACTGGATACTTATATAGGTGAAGTGTGGAATAGCCAATTGGTTTAAAATCGATAATTTCATTCGTTTAGGGCGTATTGGGAACAAGGTTTTGACTTGTAGATTTTTTGTTTTTGAATGCGCATTAAAAAAATTATAGGTAAAGGATGTGACAGTGGCCAATACTATATTTTTTATCTCAAATGCAACCCCCTGTATATGATTCATCCCTTAGATTCTCCAAAAATCCCAGGAATAACTCATTCACACTATCCTCAACTGTTTTGGAAATATTGAGTGTATTTAGGTTTGTTACAGAAATTGAAATTATGAAAAATTCGCTACACACTTATTTCCTATTTAGCTCTCCGTATTTATTCCCCAATTAGCACTTGATATTGAAATTGTTAGTGAATCAATTCCCTTGTTCATTTTCACTTATTTTGGATGGAAAAAAATAGGAAAACAGTCTCGTTTTTTTCGTATAAAACTGCCTGCCCGCATGACATCGGTGATCAGAGTCAGTGCTATTGTCGCTTCAATTTCGTTATCTGTACGTAACAATCTCTATACCAGATTAGCATATTCCCAATACATTCGCAGTGAGCATTTTGAATATTTCCTATTTCCTACATCGACATAAATTAACTGTTTTGCTTTCTATCAAGGAGTAATCAGTATTAGTTATAAGGTGTTTAGTGTAATGTAGCAAATTTGCGAAATAAACTGATTTTCTTTTTTAATGTTAATTTTTGAAACACTTGGTTTTTTCGAAACTGTTGAAGATAGGTTAGGTTAGGTATAGGTATAGGATTTTACACATAAATTATGTACAGAATGTTCTAGATATTGGAGAAATAAAAAACAATCAGGGGGTTGCATTTGAATTAAGAAAGTTGGTATATACCAATCTCAAATGACACTCCCTATAATTTGTTCAAGCGCATTTAAAAATACAAATCGATAAAGGAGAAATACAATGATATAATGATAGTAATTTCTGGCTGCTTCAACTGTAGAATCAGATTATGTGGTGATGTTTCTGAAATTTTTGTGGATACTAATTCATTAAAAGGTGAAATATGGATAGTAATTTGAATCCAAGAGGTAGGTTGATTTTATTAAATTCACCTCTTTATGCCGACCTGGTCAATTCACGTACATGCATGAGTACACAAGGCAGTAGTGTTGTGAATATGGTGTGGGTGAACAATGACGTATTCCTTACAAAAGTGAATGTTGTTTCCGTCATTGGTAACTATTTTCTGTCCTCAATCAATTTGGTTTTAGAACATCTCAACACCGTGGAAGTTTCCAGTACTGTTTCCTTAAATACCTCACGAATGTATTCGTCATTGATTCGAATGGAAATATGTCTTCAAATTATAAGCAAAATATGCAACACTCTAGTCGAGTGTTTTTTATACCCGACCCAGACAAGTCTTATAATAACCTATGTGAAGCTATTACTGAAACTGTTCATAATTTAGGATTGAAAAATAGAACAAGAATTCCTCTGAATACCACTAGAATCCGAAAAAATGAACCATGGTTTAATGAATCTTGTATCCAAGCTAAGAAATCTATGAATAATGCACTTAAAAACTGTGAGCAAAATAATTTTGAAGATGAATTAAAAGATGTATTCATGAAACTGAAATGTAATTATAAAAATCTAATTGAGTTGAAGTTATTATTGTTAAATTGTTTGTTAATGTAGGTATAGCGTATTGTTTGATTTGAACTTATACACCCCTGCTGTAAACTCATGTTTTTGGATCGAAGAAAATTGCCAATTTACCCTTAGACCAAAATTTATTTGAAAATCTCATTTCTAACAATTCTCTCAGATGATTCTACCTTCCGGACACTGGTCTTGTTTTGTTGCGATAACATCAATCATTTCCAACAAATCTTCATAGTCAGTTATGTCTTCGTAAGAAGCATATAAACTCTCATTCTCTTGCGATTTAATATGGGCTCACTTTCCTCAATTTCCTACCGAAAGTTTTGCCGAATCTACTAGTGTTCCAGTCAGTAGTAGGGAGGCCACTATCCAAAGACTAGGCAGCTTAATCTTACCGCTTGCGTCTTCTTCAAAAGACGACATATCTACATTATGGCTTGTGCTCATTGTTATAACGCTAAATAATAATGTTAAACCAATAAATTACTTATCAAATATAAGACTCACCTAAAACCAGCATACTTTTCGTCTTCACATCTTCACTTTGCATCGTAGACACCGAACAAACGTAATCCCCAGATAGTTCAGGTACTGCTTTCACGATATACAACGCCCTGTGCATGGTGTAGGAATTATCACCAATGGCATATCCAAGATTCAAATGAATCTTGAATCTCTCCAAGGCTTGTGGTCCGTTCTTCACATCTGCAAAACCCCAAGCTGTTGTTTTCACCAAGTATGTGTAAGTTCATGCAACTTTGTGCACTTGAATGTTGACAGCTTCTCAATAATATTTAATGGATGTTTACTGAGCTGGGCGAAACTATCAACTATTCCGGAACTTGTAAGTGAACTTGAAAAGAAGTTTTATAACTTTGCTTGGATAATAATATTAAGATTACTATTTACATCCTAGAAATTTCATAATATACTAGAATATACATAAGTGGGAAAACAGCTGATGGTTGGAATGTGGATACCGATGATGTTAATTCCAAGAAATTTTTTCTCAGCATAAAAAGTTATTCTATCTTGATCTTGTCTGGAAAGGTTTCCACAGCAGCCAAAATGATCCATTGTATTTTTGTTTATGCTGTTTCTTATCACCCATCTTTCTGCACCAGTCTGCTCAAGAAGCTCCTTAGCTTGGTGATACAATTACTGTATTTCTCAATCAATCATCTTGCATGAATATGATATATCACGAAAATATGACTATTTCGTATGATAGGTGATATAGCGAATTCTACTGGGCAAACTAACAGCCGTATTAATAAACAAATGAAAAAGTTTGAGACGAAAAACCAAGGTCATAGGACGTATTCTAGAGACTATGATTTAGAACTGGATTTGAAAAAAGCAATCAAAAGGTGGGTTGAGCGCTAGTTCAATTTTCAGTCCAGAAAACAAAGGGCAGGATTTCAATAGCGCTTTTTTCAATGCAAATGATGTTCATTCCTATTTTTGGAAGATTTGTTTCAAAATTTTTAGATGGGTTAGATAGGACGAAGACATTAATAAAGATGCTGACAAGTATTAAGCCAAAAGCAAGGAACTCGCCAGATAAGGACAGTGCAGGACAACAAAGAAGAACCCTGCTGCCAAAAACGGGAGTGGAATGGTACACGTACACAAGATGAGAAAAAAAATTGATAATTGTCATTCGGGTACTGACAAACAGCAAGCACCTCAACAAGCTACAGCAGAGGTAATCAATAAGAAGAAAAATGAGCCAAATCCACTCCAGATACGGCGGAGAAAGACCATTTTTTTTAAATGTTAGAGGTAGATGTTGAAAAAAATGGGAATCTAGCCCATACAAGTGAAAATGAGGAAAAAGACGACATGCATAGTGAACACTAATTGTGGAGGACTACACCTCTCCAACAGGCCTTGAATAACAGTACCACAAGTAAACCAGCTCTAGCCAGGAATATAGCCATTAACCATAAATTTTATTTTCAAACTCATGTGTAAAGAGTTACCAAAATATTCAAGGACTATACCTCTTCTTTTTCAAGAAATGGGGTTCATTTGTGTGTAGTTTGAACATGTGAAGTTGTCTCAATTGATAGATGAATGAAAAATTTGGATATTTTCATTATCATCCAAGCTTCAGCGACATCTAAGAAACAACAGATCCTTGTACGGGTGACCAAACAGAAGCTTCTAAATGGAAAATCCTGAGAAAACCCACCGAGGAGAAAGTTCGTCATATCCATGGGAAAATGAGTCAGGATTTCAACTGGAGACTGCTATAACACTCTATAAAAGTGTCGCTCGTTATAGAAGCAGCACAAAACGAGGAACAGTTCGTTGGAAGTGTAAAAGGATGCACGGATGTAAACATTTGCTCATTATTGTTTCATACCATATCCATTATTGATAGCTGGAAGGAATGGACGGAAGAAACTGCATATGGACATCGTGCGCTCAGAATTATTTCCAATTACTACCAATTCAATCATCGAAGAGGTTGTTTTAGAAACCTGTTGCCCGAATACTGCTAATTTTGAAATTTGGTTCGAGACTGTGTGAAAATATGGAAATTCAATAAGAGAATCGTTGAATCCTGGTTATTAAATCGGAAAAATTGATTCATTTATAATTCAAAATCCTAATAAAGACTACAGCGACTGTCAATTTGACTCCAACTTGTCTTGTGATTGAAAATACTGTAAGTACAATAACATTGAACAAATTGATTGAACTACCAATGAAAATTCATTTCAGTCATATTTCCTTGAAGTGTCAGGACTTTATAAGAAAGCAATGAATGGAATCATAATTTGATGAATTTATGAGTTCAATATTTGATGTCATTGTACTTAATCCAAAACAGGAACAAATTCGTGAAATGGAGTATAGCAGATTTCCATTGTATCGTTTTGATTTGTGTGTGTTCCTTTATCCAGTGGTTTTGTATGTTGTTTCCTGATCCTCATACTACAGTTTTTGGTATATCAAAGACTGTTTTGATTCTTGCCAATCTGTCAGCATTTCTACTTCCTTTTTATGTTTTACGTTGTTTTTTGCAATCCTATAGTGGTTCTCAGCTCTCATGTCCAAGATAAGATCAATTGTCATTTGTTTTGATAATTTTATTACAAAGTTAAATTTTAGTTTCATCAATTATATGAAGCTCAACTTTCTGTAACAAAAGTTTCTTCTTGTGCTAGTTATTTCACTTATTTTATTTGCTATTAGGGAGCTTGATTATTAAAATTTGATTAAATCTACTGAGAAGCTGTCCCTCTGCTATTATTAATTATTAATTAGAAAAACATAATTAAAACGGTCCAATACCTAGAATTTACTGAAAATATTATGAGATTCATCACCTGGAATCCATTGGTACACTAGGGTATGGTTAAAATACCATTTTAATACTAAATCCTCATCAACAGCGTCTAGTTTATAATCACAGTCTAAAACAACGGGACTACCATATTTTGCCACATCTGGTATTTCTAGGCGATTTATTTTGACTCCGATGCCAAAATTCAATGTAACTGTAACAAAAAAAAATATGAGAGAACTCATTTATTAGTTTTTATTTTTCAACATTTTAATACAGATAGGAAGTAGTTTCAGTACCAAGGTTCTGAATATAGGCGATCGGAGCACCACTAAAGATGCACAAAAAAACGAGTTGACCGACCACTACAAAACGCAAGGGAAAAACCAATTGGGATCGATTGATTATATTATTAGGAACAGAAAACCTTGATAACACTTTTTTGTCCCGATGGTCAGTAATTTGTTATTAACGGCGGATGGAAAAAGCGTTACGCTAATCATTTATTAAGGTGAAATGGATAAAAATGAACACTTTTTAACTCCTGATATTTTTTCGACAAATGCTTTGTTTTCAAGTTATCGGCAATTCAAAGTAAAAAATCGACCGAAAAATGGATTTTTCGAAAAAAATTTCTCGGCTTCTACCAAATTTTCAAAATTCAAATTACTCGTGAAAACATATACTATTAGATGATATTTTTCATTTTCTTTCTACATTTATTTACCTTGTCGAATTCGTCAAACCAAATTCGCGAAATTCACGGATTCCAGGGCGGATTTGCCGCGAGGGAGTGCGTAATGTGTACTGATTTGCGGAATTATTTTTCGATTAATAATGTTAATTATAATCCGTGTTTTTTGCTATCGTTAATGCTTTATTAATTTTTGCTACAAAATATATGTTATGGAAATTATTAAGTTATGAATGTTGAAATAAAATGAGACTTATTCCAAAATAAACAAACTAATTTATTTACATAAGATTCACATTTGAATATGAACACCTGTTTTAATGGAGTTACATAATATATAATCTTCAGCCTCTTCTTCATCGCTTGAGTCTATATGATCGTTTGAAGTGTTTTGATTATGGCAAACTGTAGAACACGCACATAGTTCGCAACATGGAGAATTTTGAGATCAACAAGAACATCTTTCGTCATCTTTGCACGGTGACTTTCCACTACACTTACAAATGAATTTATGTAACAATTCCATGGCTGTATCTCCTTCAAAATAATTGACTAACAATAAGTCGTTTTTATCCATCCATCCATATTGAGTTGGATCAAATGACATGATATTACTACTTTTTGCTTGCGACCAGTGGACAGTGTAGAAAAAAATAAACGATAGCCAAAAAATACGTATTATAATTAACATTATTAATCGAAATAGTTCCGCAAATAAGTACACGTTACGCACTCCGTCACGGCAAATTCGCCTTGGAATCCGTAAATTTCGCGAATTTGGTATGACGAATTCGACAAGGTAAATCAATGTGACAAGAAACTGAAAAATACCATCTAATAGTATATGTTTTCACGAGTAATTTGCATTTTGAAAATTTGGAAAAGCTGTGGTAGAAGCCGAGAATTTTTTTTCGAAAAATCCATTTTTCGGTCGATTTTTTGAATTGCCGATTACTCCAGAACAAAGCATTTTTCGAAAAAATATCAGGAGTCAAAAAGTATTTATTTTCATCCATTGTACCTTAATGAATGATTAGCGTAGCGATTTTTCCATTTGCCGTAATTCTGCAAGTTTTTGGTTAATAACAAATGACTGACCATCGGGACAAAAAAGTGTTATCAAGATTTTTTGTTCCTAATAATATAATCAATCGATCCCAATTGGTTTTTTCTTTGCGTTTTGTAGTGGTTGGTCAACTCGTTTTTTTGTGCATCTTTTTAGGGGTGCAACGTTCGTCTAATAAAGCTCAGCGAATTTCAGACAAAATGTCTGACATAGTTTCTGTTCCATGTTATGATTAAACGTAATTAACTGCAATATTGAATGTTATAGACACTGACTATTGATTTTCCGATCTATTTAGTGAGTGTTGACAATTTTAATCGCATCGCGTGTGAATGTAAATTTGATCCTATGGAAACAATAAGAAACCAATTTGATATTCATTAATGATTTATATTTTTTATCAGAACTTAATTTGTTTGAGAATCATTTTCCGATAATGTCATTTATTTTTCTGTCAGACTGTTCAACCTACATAGTACAAGTACAAGCATAAACCAGTGAACCAATGAAACAATAACTCAAAGTTGTTGTGCGTCAATGGAACGAAAAGGATTATGATTGACGTAAAAAATGATGATGAATATATCGCAGGTTCTAGCCTAACCAACCGATTAAATTTGGTAGTTACTAAGCCAGTTCGCAGGGCTTCATAAACTTATTGATCTTAAAAAAAATTCAGCAAAACTAAAAAAAGGAAAAGAAAAAACAGTTTTAGGGCGCTACTAATTTTCTTTCCTAAAAAAAACAAGAAGGAAAATCAAATTTAAAGGTTAGCTCACTTTTAATCTGTTGACACAAAAAAAATATGTTATAGCGTTTCTGTGTAGTAAAAAAAATATCAAAGTGAAAAAAGATGTATATAATTTCTAGCTTGAAATCTCAATAAAAAAAAGCGTTGGTAAACAGTGAAAAATACAGTCTAGACAATGGTCGAACAGTTCTCAATATATATGAATAGTGAAGTATTGAAGATAAATTAGGATGATATTTTAGAATCAATGTAACAATATTTTGTTAACAGCTATCGCAATCGATAATGTTTCATTATCCACTTCAGAATTAAAATCGGCGTTCGATGGTCGTGAACAAGTTTTTTCATTAGAAATATGTTCAATAAAAGTTCCATCCTTCCACCTTCATTATTAATCTTGAAATTACATTAAAAATTCCGAATTGCCTTGTCTTTTTACTGATTATATGATTATTAACCTATTCAATATTCGTTATGAAGCGAAACACTTATATAAGGAAATTACATACAAGATATTTTATTACTGGCCAAGGTAATAAGAAAACACAATTTTGAAGAAATATTATTGAATTGATAACGCTGGACCGCAGGAAGCAGAAACTGTATGATAGACCCCAAATGATTCCAGCAAAGAACCTGTATAAGCTGATACAGGAAATAATTTGGATAAATAGGCTCTACAAAAAAAATTGGAGTATCCACAATAAGTCCAGGAGGCTGGGATGCTACTTAATTTCTTGATGGGATATATCTTAGGATTTTCCCTTTTTGTGATACTTAAGTTGAATTTAACATAGTAGGAGCATGTCAACGAATATCAAAATCAACTATCCATTATGCGGATGATAGTATTTCATACACTAAGGTAGTGAAAACTATTATTATTGACCGAGCACCAAAATTACATATAAAGAATAAGGAGCGAGGCATATAAATGTTTCCACCATTGTGGAGTATATGCCTACTGTTTTTTCCACCACTAGCTAAATTCAAGACAAAAATGAGAAATAATTCACATTATACGCTGTTA
Organism: Galerucella nymphaeae; assembly: GCA_963978555.1. NCBI lineage: Eukaryota > Metazoa > Arthropoda > Insecta > Coleoptera > Chrysomelidae > Galerucella > Galerucella nymphaeae. The sequence continues at coordinate 2,508,926 of OZ021716.1, read as the reverse complement.
CAATGCTAAAATATCAATTACCAAAGGATAAGAATGGAAAAACTGTGCATATGACTATGACAGTTTAAACACACAGCAATAAAATATCATTAGTCCTATGGTTCACAATCACAAATATCAAGTGCAACGAATTAACGGAACCAATTATACGAAAATTTCACAAAACGTGTTTCACTTCAAAATCATGTGCAATTGAAGGAAAAACGAATTACAGCGGCATTGCGTTCACAATACCTTGAGTGTGAGAGTTATACTCATACTCCACACTGTTCACAAACTCACCACAAGAAGAATTTACCCCGTAGTCTGGATGACTAAATTTTCAATAGGTCAGCAGCATACTATCACACATATCAAATTGTCAAAATTTGCCAACGTAGCTTTCTTACAGACTAGGGCAATACAGTGGACTAAATGGTCATTCCAATGTCTAGTCCTTCATCAAGCCGGCTTAGTTTTTACGGGCGTTATAATTCAGTTTTAACTCGTTATAGGACGGGATTGACACCGATGACGATGGACATTGAAAGCGGACCCAAACTAATCTCATTTCATTCTCTCGGTTTGATTACTTAAAGACATTATAATTTCTATAATGAGAATCGCACGTTGCAAATGATTAAGCAGTCGGTGAAAAAGAAATTGGGAGAACTGTTTCATTTTGATTTATCCAAAAAGGCAGTTGATTCATTTATTTGGAATAAGTTATTCGCATGAATTTTTTATCCAACAATGGACCAGAAATTCAAGCAAATCGCTGATGAAATCACATGTATGTTCGAAGTAAGATTGGGTGAATAGAGTTTGTGACGTATATCCGAGTTATGTGTATGTCGTTCATTTTATTTGCTATTTTGACATATAGCTAACTAACTAAATTATTATCACAAGCTTCTTTTTCTAACTGAAAATACTTGAGAACTTTAAAAATGCTGATATTTCTTCATATGTCTAGGCTTTTTTTTGTATTATTCATTTTCCTTTTATTTCATAAAGTGTTCAATTACTTGAGTACAAAATTCCATTATTTCTTCTCCTTTTGTAAGCGTTACTCCTGTTACAATTTTTGATTCACTAGCTGCTTTTCCCTTCCAGGTACTTTTTTCAGGACTTCTTAAAACAGGTTTTATTAATTTTTTTTTTGTTCCATCTCATTTTTTCTCATAAACTGCCCAAGATCCATTCTGCAAGAATATCTTGCCACGTCATAATCACTCTTCATTTCATATGCCAAGTCCTTTTTCCAAGATTTTTTCTTACCTTGTATTGACATTAAATTTCGTAGTCCATCACGTTTTTTTTTTCTGCTATTCGAGCTACATGTATTTTTTGCCCCTTCTAGTATGGCATTTCCCATTTTTTGTCACAACCCTCCTACATTCATATATTCAATACATATTTCCCATTTGGCTCTCTGGTTCTCTATCCACTTTGGCTCCATATTTGGGTTGTTTCTTACTATAATTTGTTTGTAGTTTTTTTGATCTACTTCACTACCAGATAGTTGTCCTTCCTTCCTCTAGTCCTCTCACAGCTGACATTTGCATAATGTAATTTTTGCATTATTTTCTTGCATTGTTGTTTACTCCCAAAATATAGATATGCGCTGCCACCCACGTATTATATCAACCCTAACACATTATAGCTTCTGCTAAGGCGAATATTTCATGAAGCTTTTATTTTGTGGACCCGTCCTAAATATACACTAAGCAGCTTTTATAGCATATGAAAAGGCAGTAAATTTTAATAACCTACCTCTTAAATATCGTTATAAAGTCTTTTAACCTCATAAATTCAAATAAGTCTGCAGTTTTCACTCGCCTTATTATTGATAATTATTGTTTCCACCAGAGAATTTAGTCAGAAATGAAGAATATATTCAAGAATATACTTTATTATGAAGTTGATAGAATGGACTGTATGAGATTTCTGGAATGAGTTGAAATTATACACTTTCTCATCCATAAATATTCATTCGGCTGCTTCATCACACAAGACCGTCACAACTTGAAATATCTCAACTCAATTCCATGTTTTTTGGAACATTTCCATTTAACTGTATTAATACTTCATTGTTCCAGGATCACATAGTTTGTTGTCAAACTTTTCGAGTTTGCGGTTAGAGGTGAAGATAAGGCTATTGTTACAAATTTTACATTTCTGCTTCAATATGATATGTATCGGTTGTGATATACATTACTGGTAATCGCCGAAACCGGTCTGAAAGTAATACTGTTCTTTCTTGGGAACTCAAACTCAAACCGTTCTTCTTTTTTTATCTTTATGGCCTCTACCTTGTCAGTAGGTACTTAATTATAGCTGGTTTTCGCCTTAACCATTTGAATTTTGAATAATTAAAGACTTTTGCAATAATTGTAGCTCGTTGAGACTAAGTAGTAAGATAAACATATATTATTGTTGTATCAGAGCAGGATCAGACACTTGCTCTCGATTTTTATTTTATTCAAATGTTTATGTTTGTCATAAATCATCTCAAAACTGACACAAGAATGACAGATGAGTGCAACAAAAATGCAATAAAAATTTTTTTCTGTGACGGGAAAAAAGTTTGACATTTTATATCTGTTGACAGGTCACAAAATGTCACTTTTTATGAAATTACTTTTTTCCCACGGGAAAAAAATGAGTACTTTTTTCCCGGATATGAACACATAATAATTTAATTTTAGAATATTTTATTATACAATAAAGTTACATTTCCTTTATATCAAAAGTACAATTATTTAATGTACATTGCATGAAAGACACGTTCCTTAAACCATTCGGTGCAACAGACGAATTTTCTTGTGTTGAAATTATATTTTTTTCTGTAATCACAACTCCCGTTGTGGTACTTGGTCTCAAATCCGGTGTGTCACAGAAAAAAATTGTGTATTATACACGGGAAAAATACAACCTCAAGCTAAAATCTAGTACTTTTTTCCCTTGTATAATAAATAACTATTGTTGCACTAGTGCAAAAAAGGACCACTTTTTCCATCAAATGTGTTTCACAAAAGTGTTGTTTTTGCATGAATGTAAAAAAACAATATTTAGAAATTTCAATTTCATGAATGAAAATGGTAAGTACAGTTGATTTTCCAAATCGGAGGGAATGGTATTTGAATTGATACTATTAACATTTCCATGGCAACGCAAGGTAAACTAATGTCATCACGAATTCATTCATTTCACATTATCAGTTCTTATTTCCAATCCTTTTTCTCGTAGTAGTAATAGATACCAGTATTTATAATTGTACCAATAGGAAAAAATAGCGTAAAGCATTCGTGGATAACTGGTCTCTGGAACAATTGCTTCATTTCGCACACCAAGCCTGTGGCTACGTTACTTCGCTATTGAGTTATATGTATGACGTTAGTAAAAAAGATGTAGATGGTGCCCTACAACAATTATACATTGGTGGTTTTTCCTCAACAACCTATTATTACAATCTCATTATGTTTCTTGCTGATAGTATTGTAATTGATGATTTTAATTCTGGTAGTATTTAATTTTTATTAATACGAATACCAATAAAATTTGATAAAATAACGATGCGGCAGCTGCCATACTGTTAATATCGAGTATATAACACGTATTCGCCACGTGTTCGTTTCGGCTAAATGTTCAATAAAACTAGGAATAATGGCGGTAATATTTCGATCCCGAAACTAGTCCGAAACCATCTGTAAATTCCCTTAATCCATTCGCAGAATATATTGAAATGCCCTAGTACTTAGCACTGTGACAATATGATGGTCCAAACATTTCTTACGTTCCAGTGTTGCTGGAAACATAAAGGCGATATTGACTCTTAGTGCGCGCTCTTAAGAAAATCTGCTCGGGTTTTCACAGAGAAATTTATTGCCAGGAAAAGTATTCATTCAAAAAAGAATTATGACAGGCGTGCTGCGAAAATATTTCTGCACAAGGGCGTAAAAAGACAAATCAAAGCGAGACTAGCGACTAATTAAGGGCGGCTAAAGCGTATTCTGCATATGTGACACACAAAGAGATCGAATATGCGAAGCAGAACATTTGATGTATTTTGTATGAATCGCCAGCGACCGACTGCTGCTACGACACGCCTGCTAAAGTCCGAACTGTGATGAGGAAACCTGAGAATGTTGGTTGAAATCCAAAACGTCCGGACAGACTTCTTATGCTTCTATTAGAACACAAAAAAAGGAGAGTAGAACTTGTGAGAACCTATGTTAAATGGAGTGTAGTGATTGAAAAAAAGACAATAAAATTGTAATTTGGACCAGATGGTCGTGATCGAGTATACAAAAGGTCTGGAGAACGAATGAATTGTGTTTGGTGTTTTCATCATGCATTGCGGAGAATAGTCGTATAAGGTAAATTGATAAAAAAAATACTGATTGGTACATACGGAAAATTATTGAAAAGCATGTTTTAAAGGATGCTGGGTTTATTGTGTTTGATACTTTCGTCCTGTCTGACCTTTTGCTATCATTTATGAGAGTATTCGTACACCTAGGTAAATTAAAGTTTCGTTTAAATGCGTATGGGTGTCCGTATATGGAGGTAATTCATAAATAAATTATATCTATGGGTAGCTAATTTGTAGGTCCGCGTCCATTATACACAAATGGACACTGCAGCATACCGGAAGAGTGTTTCTGTTCGTAACAAAGAGGTGTTTGCAAAAATGGATGTTTAACTAGATATCCTCCACGAATCTTTTCAAAACTTTGATATATTATGTAATTCACTATACCATAATCCGAGTAGAGCGAAAAAAAATAACATATGTCAATTCGCATTAAAAAGTCTATTTTTTGGGCCGACCAAGAACGTGATGTTTTTATTGACCTTTTACTACAAAAACTAACTCGTTTCGAGTCGCTCTTCCAGCATAAAACTTTTCAGCGTTATGACATTCACACAACTTTTCACTCACCATAAATTGTAAGTTTTAAAAATCCGACCACAAAACAAATTAAGATATCAACCACTTTTCACACACTGCAGTTAGAGAAACAACACAAAACTCTTTTACTGCATTAGAGCAATAAAAGAAAATGACAAAATGACATATAAAACCCAAATTAAATAAAACCTAAGTGCTTTTTCTACACGGGGTAGTCTTTTGCGAATTTGGGCGAAGCAAATTACATAGTGCACAAAGTGAAATATTTGAGGCAATTAAAATGATTACAAAACGATATTGAACAGTGTAGTACAGTGATAGAAAACTGTTGATTGATGTAAGACTTCGTTAGCAATAAATATATGGGTTTCTCTATGCCAATGGTTTTAATACCCACGTTGTCTGATAAAAATAATTCATGACCATCTGAACTTAATGAGTATAAATAAAATAAAATTCCTTCGTCTTGGACAAAAGATAAGAAAATTTAAATTATACGAAATAAACGAAATGGAAAAGCATCAGGAAAAATATTTATTCGAATGAGTTGACTATAAAAAATATATTAAGTTATGAAATCAAACAATTTTAATTTGTTAAATATAATGTAGATTTAAGAAATGCCATTTAGATGTCTTATACCAAGAACATTGCTAATTTGCGATAACTTTGTCATAGATTCCGGGAGTGTGTTGCTTGAGAAGAGTTATAGCTAAATTATTGAAATAGGGTTGAAGCATAAATTTTGTTTTTGTTCGGAATTGACGCTTTATCAGGTCTCCTTACACCTTGCATGCCTATTTCTTCAAAAAATATAAACTTCACTTTCGAAACAACTTTGAACTAAAACGCGTTTCACGATGGCTGCCCCATCCGTTGATGTCACTCTATTTGCTTACGTTCTTATTCGTGTATCACGCTCTGAGTTTTTATGACCTAATTTGTTTCTGAAAGCTTCAAAAATGGATAGAGCCGAATAAAGAACTTTGTATTACAAGTATTGCATTATTCTAGAGTGTGAATCAAAAGAATTAATTGATATTAAAACTCCAGATGAAATATTTGTTACTTCACCTGGTGGCACAACCAAAAATGCACTTAAGAGAAGGACTTTGTGGTTGAAAGCTATGCGTCGAAACAAAGACGATATTTAAACTAATACTGCTTTTGTTTGTGAAGACCATTCTAATGTGAGTACTTACTCCAATGTTGGTAATTTTTCTCTTAAATAGTTTGAGGTTATGTAGGTATCTATATGTCTAAGAATCAACCATAAGGTACAGTCCTTTTATTCCCTTTGCATTGTTTAACATCATAAATTCAAGCAGTATAAATGAGTCTTCTTTGGGCAGGTTATCAGTTTGTGCTTTCACCAAACCTCCGCTAGCCATATCTTTACTCACAAAATAAAATAAATGAAATGGAAACTGGTTTATTTCCAATCATTAGTTATTTTTGATATTAACTTCACTATTACAGATTAATATCTAAGCGAAATATGAAGTATGCGTGTACTCTGTTATCAATGCTTAAGGTAAATTCAATATTTATGGTATAATTGGTAAGATAGTTTTTTATTTGGTCAAAAGTATGTCATTGTATTATGCTCAAAACGTATGGTGTATAAATTATGCGAAAACTGGAAAAAAATTTGCAAGTTTTCCAGAATAGCACAGGGTATTCCAGATTAAATACTTGAGCCGTTGCTTCATTGAATGGGCTGTGCAGGCAGTAATTTCGCTGGCCTGGGTTGTCGGCATTTGCAACATAAAAAATGGAAGTATGCGATAAAATATTGTGATGATCAATTGAAAAGAGGGTAGCAGATACACGGACTTACTTTCACTCAAATAAGTTTGCTATGTGTTTTGCAATCTGGTTATCCAGAATATGTTTCACCACTAAATTATCATACGAGCTTTTATTGGTAACTTGGAAAAATCATAAGCAATAGTCATTCTCAATTAATTCAACTAAAAATTTACTTCCACTGTTAACATTATATGCAAACCAGGGCGCACCCAAAACTTGCGCTTTTTATGTTTTTTTTGTCATAGATAATGACGTATACCCTAATAGAACATTGTCATAACAGATATGTCAAGACAATGGTAGCAGAAAAATAGCATTGTTGAACTTCTGAAGCTATAAGCTGCAAGGTGATGTTTTATTCGTGAATATGTTTGCATTTTTCGATAAAAACTTCCTAAACGACTTCTAGTATACTTGTTCATGGAAATAGGTATAATTTCCACTGCATAACAGTTATATATTCATTTTTTGTTTTCTTCCGAAGACAAAAAGATCGTCAAGGGAACATTATAGCTAATTTTCTTTTTCCGTTGATAATCATTTATATTCCATATTCCCCACTTTTTGAACACTTATATACATCCGTTTTTAATGATTCTCATGGTTCATTTAAATTAGACTGGGATGAACATTAAAGTTTTATGAAGTTATCAACCGACATGAGATGGATAATTTCACCATTTTGCTCTTTCTTTTCAAGTACATTAGCAGAGGGGATAATTTGGCTCGGAAAGAACACATTTGATTGCGAAGTAGAGCCTACAACCTCAGTTATTCCACGTACTTTAAATCTCCAGTCGTTCAGTATTATTCCATGGATTTAATCGATATTATTTGTGCTGGTACAATCACATCAAAACATTCAAATAAAAAGTGTTATTCCCCATATCATTTATCAATCCTTTCGGAAACTTCGGTGATACATTTTTCGCAAAAATAGTGCTCAATTGAAACACAGATCTGCTTTATTCTTTTTCATTGAAATTTACGGAGATGTTTCTATTTAATACCTGCCAAACATAAACTGAATCACTCAGATTACTAACAATTTGTCAGGTCTATCAATCATTGACAGTTGACTCATGCAAGCCAGCAAACTTCTAGACTTTAATCTTGAATGTGGTTACCTTGTCATAGCTGAGTTAGCAACTTTTTCGTCTGATGAGGGAAACTTGAAAAGCATATGGTTCACTCTAGATAAAGGACGAAGACATTCCCATCGAGTGTGCTTCCAAAATTTTCCATAAATAGTTCAATAAATAAGGGGACAAACCGGTACTTAATTGAGCATCATATTGGGCAGAATTTTAGATCCCAACTGGGTCTTCTCCACATTCGGTGTATTTATCTGATATCTGCCAAAATATTACATTAAAAGAATTTTTTGTTTGATGGAAAATGGATACAACTTCATAATTTCCAAAAATGATTCCTATGACTTTTTTCGGAAACTCGAAAGTTTCCGTGATAACAGTTTCAAAACGTACCCTCACTTCGCTTCGTACCTCGCTTCTGCTGTAGGTCCTAGAGAGCAAATTTGGGAAATGTAGGCATAAGTAGACGGATATACTGTACAAATACTCAAATGAAAGTGGATATCTACTATGGTTCAAAGTATAGATGTAAAAAATACTCAGTTGAAGGTTCACGTGAAAGAGAAACCCATAGCTATTATATCCATAGAAATACTACAGACAGAGGCAACAAGCTAGGTCTTCAGCATGTAAAAGAGATATAGAAAGCAGGAGGTTGAGACTGTTTTTCTCTAAAAGCGTGTATTCTATATATTATTATGTTACGTGTATCCTGAGTGTGTATGACACGTCTAGTATTAATTAACCAGTATCAGATATGTAACGTGGAGTATTACGTGGTGTTTGTGTAAAGAATTATTTATTTGAGTGTATATGAATTATATGTGTATTGTGTGTTGTCTATGCATGTATTATGATTATTTTAGTTGTGCTCCGGCTAACAATGATACAGATATTGAGTTTTCCTGGTTTCCTATATCATTGCACAGTTATACTGATCTTAAATGGGACAAAGATATCCAGAATATCCCCATAGGGCTAATAATATCAAAGCTACTATTTGTAAATTCTCTTTTTTCTATTCATATATATTAAGTCAATCACTAGATAGGCACTATTTGGACTAGCCAAATATATATCAAGTATACATCATGTCAAAAGTAACTTCTGTCATTCTGACGATGATATACCTATATATCGAAACAATTGTCAATTTACTTGCAATTTTTACAATTTTTTCAAATATATTGTGGAGTCATTTAGAAATAGTTAGTTTCATTTAAAACCATATGATACAGATATTGTCTAAATTTAACTTTATTTCTTAATTTTTTTTTTAATAAGTACTTCGCTCAGTCGGTTAACATGAAACGTCTCAAACTAAGGAAGAGTTCAAAAACAGGCAACCACCATCACCAATAGTGTTGTCCCTCTTGAATTATGACTCAAAGATTTGTTTTTAATTAATAAATCTCTAAATTTTCAATTATAATTGATTCAATTAATAAAGTTTCAATCAACATGTCTGTTATTAATATTGTAAATGAAATTTATGTTGCTTTTAACAATGGCAACAATGCGAAGAGAAATCTCGTTTCGTCTACAATGCGGCAATAGTGTTAGTTACGTGAAAACACAAAATGGCGAAAATGGCTTTGAGAAGAATAGTATATTATAAACGAAATTTCTACAAATACCTTTATAAGGTGAAGAAATAATGATGCTAATTGAACAACCTAAACCTATCTTATTTAATCACTGCTGTACTATTAACGTAATATAACCTTTATAATCACTTATAACCTGTTAGAACCTTGTCGTCGCACTCTTTCAAAGTATTGTTTTGTCCTATCTGCATTCCAGGAAAAGAAATCGGTGGTGGACTAAATTTTGTATTAAATGGGAATCAAAAATAGTTTGGGTACATGTACTGCTATTTGGAACATGTATCTGTAAAGGTAACCACGTCTGGGTCAAGTTGGACTGCTTCACTCGTTCAGGTAAGTTCCGTAAATCTGTATTATTTTGACTTAAGTAAATACTTTATAGCTGAGTACACATGACTCGAAAGTCAAGAAAACATATTCGTATTCTGTGTAAAAATAATTTATTAAATCGCAGAGCGCTTTCGGCTATTAAGCCATCTTCAGTGCTTACCTGTAAGTAAGTAAAAAGAATTTGTAGAAAATATAGAAGAAGTGGATTAAAAAATTACTTACTCGTCAGGTAATACAAGAAACTTGGACAACACATTGACGTCATGAATTAAAATTACATTAAAATTAAAATTAAAATGATCCCCTGTTTAGGGTTTGTTGACTCTAAATTTAGAACATTATTAAAAATTTTCTTTAAATTATTTTAAAGTAAATTAAATTAAATAAAAAAAAAAAAAATAAAAAAAAAAATAAATAAAAAAAAAATTAAAGAAAATTTTTAATAATGTTCCAAATTTAGAGTCAACAAACCCTAAACAGGGGATCATTTTAATTTTAATTTTAATGTAATTTTAATTCATGACGTCAATGTGTTGTCCAAGTTTCTTGTATTACCTGACGAGTAAGTAATTTTTTAATCCACTTCTTCTATATTTTCTACAAATTCTTTTTACTTACTTACAGGTAAGCACTGAAGATGGCTTAATAGCCGAAAGCGCTCTGCGATTTAATAAATTATTTTTACACAGAATACGAATATGTTTTCTTGACTTTATTTTGACTTACCAGCTCTTGTAAAAGTTGTTAAAGAATCACTGGAAATATGGACCAACTATTCTACAGTCCTTCCTAATGATTCAAGGACTAATTTTTATTACTTAGCAGATTATTTTCCGCATATCATTTTTCATTCTACTTTTTTCTTCCTACCACCCAGCATTCCAGGAATCAACAACCCCTTAGTTTCCTCTTAGTTACCATCCTCCAATCCTCATCGTTTATTTTCTTTTGTTACGTTAACAAATTTTTATTAGATATCGATGTTTTTCATCATTTGACACATTGAAAAAATCTCACTCAAATTAAACTTATTATGTTAAAATAAATACAGGAAATTGGAAATATTAATAACAGAGTAATTTTTAAAATCAGTAATTAATAATAAATTGCATTTGTGTTTATAATTCACAATACATTCGACAGTCACATCGTTTGATTGGTTGGAATAATTTAAGATTGTTGACGTTATTTTATTCTAGTGTTGTTAAGAGACTTCTATTAAATTGTACTCTACAGGTATTAAATCTGTTGAATAAATAACTCATGAATCAAATATTTTGTAATTTTATGATACAAGGTGTTTCAAATAAGTTTTTGGAATAATTTTTTAAACTGTATTTATTTTGTGATCGGAATGAATTATAACAATATATATATACACAAATAGGGACGAAACTAGATCTGATCATCTCTCACTTTTTTTTTCTCACCGTAGCTCAGACTTACACAGCGGTCTATGGCTTGTTGTCTCTATCTATATTTTTGCCAGCTTCAGTAGTTTTCCAGAACTGAGGGTACATTATGTGCGTTTAGGTTTCAATAATGTTTTTTTTTCAGTGGTTCTTATCTTGGAAGTTTATTATTTCCATGGAATAAAGCTGACATTCCGATCTTTCTGTTCATATATGTAACTCCGCGCAATCAATTCTAGACCTTAGCAAGCCCATACTCCAATGATCGTCAAGTGTCCGTTACTTCATCATTTTCCCCAGCTACTTCACGTAGTGGAGTAACGGCGAGTTTGAGGTGGGTTTGGTTGGTAGGAATCCACGTGGGGATGAGTCCAACACTGTCTGGTTACTGGTTAGGACCCAGTTGAACATGAGTTTCCTATCTCAGCCCGAAAAAAAACTACTTGCTTACTTACTCAGTTAATCCCAGCTCACATCGGCAATTGTCGCGTACCTACTTCGGAGTGAGCTTATATTTTTAGTCCCTCTTCAACCATGCAGCAGCCGGGGATATGAGTTATACTTGGATAAAGTGAAGGAGATGGAGAAAGTTTAAGTAGATAGACGCGCCTTTATAAGATATTATTCTTCTGCTTCCTTCAGAGAAAAGAAAACGTCAATAGTGGAAAGCGTACTAAAATGATCTTAAAATGGACATTAAAAATTCCAAAAAGCAGCATCTCCCTCGCGAGACTTTATTTTTATGAATATAGCGAGGGTGTAATAAATTCTACCCGGAGAAGTGGGAGGAAGAAGGTGGACGAGAGTAGATGGTAAAAAGGGTTAAAAAAGTGAACTCAACCGAATTTTTGCAGCTATGTAGATTATTTCTTTGAACACTGATTCACTTTGGGGACGAGAGTTAATTTTTAATGGTTTTAATGGACCAGCGCCGAGTTGCCGAAACACCCTTTGAAGATTCTAGGTTAACACTTTCCACGGTCTATATTATCATGATACAGTTCCAATTGGGAAAACAACAGAAAACTTAGAAATTAATACCAATAAATAAAACGTGATAGCATAAATTTCACTGAACAAGGAATAAAACTCCGTTATATGCATGATGGCTTGCAAAAAGGAATATGGACAGTTTAAACATCATAATTGAATACCTATAATAAGTACCTCCGGGTAGATGCGATGAGATATGGAAAAATATTCATTGTCAACTCGACATAAGGGGAAAAGTTTTTTTATTAAACTAAGTAGATAAAGGCGGTTGGAAATTAATTATCTTTTTCATTACATTTCAATTACCAAATTCGGCAACCGGGAAAGATAATATATTCCAATTTATACACACACATTTAGGGTTAATCTAATTTACTACACAACCTCCAGAAAATCGAAATTCCAGTAGGGGAATCGGAACTATATGAATAGGTAAATTCTCTTTTAATTACTGGATTATCATGCTTCGCATGGATCACTTCAAAGGTCGATGAGAAATAACCCGATCCACACCAAACAAGTCAAGCGTGCTGCTTATTGAAAGAAAGTTCTGCAAGTCATTGTTGGAGTAGCGAAATTGGAAATTGAATATACAAATTCATTCGTTACATGTTGAATTAGATGAACTCCGATTTGTTTGGGAATTTGGAATAAGTGGAAAGCTTAACATGGTTAAATGGTTATAAGGAATTGTAAAGGCAGAACTTAGAGCAAGTCAATTACTACATTTACCAATATGTGAACCTCCATCACTTGGATATGTCCTCTGTATAAAAAAACCAACAAACATGAAAAAATGAACACCAGCTTAAATAATCTCAAGTGTTAAATTCCAATTTTGCAGTCAGTGCATGACCATCAGCTTACCACATGTCAATACTTTTTACAGTACTGTATGGTTCTTTCATAAGATCTAGGGATTTGTGCCAAGTTATGTTGGTGTCGCAGCTAACTTGTTTTCCATTATCTCGAATTTCTTTCCCTACAAGTAGAATTTTCCTAGGTTACAGGTTGATATTCGTTGAAACAGTACCTCGCTAAGTCTCGCCGTTTAGATCAGTAGTAGGACACCATCCAGTCGAATGGTGAACTTCTAAACTTGATATCCATATTTTTGCTTCACAGCAATAGTAACTGGTAGTCTGTTTTTAGTATGTTCTGGAACCCTTTAACCATTAAATTCGCTCATCTTCCACTGCATGCACAATTACAAACTTTTCACGAAGCGTAACTGTTGTGTTGGAAGAAATAGGTGAAGCTGAAAAAAGAGATCAAACCAATGGAAAGATCTTGTAGGGCTTGGACAATTAAAAATCCTTCTGTGTGACTACAACCTGTTGAGATCAAATGAATGCATGAGTCAAAGTAAAACTGCGCCAAGAGTTTCAACAGGGATCCTAACGGTACATTGTCGCCTGAATGGACACGTGAAAAAGCTTAAAATAGTGAAGGAAGAAGATTGCAGATATTGTGGCATGGAAAAAGAAACCTTCATCCACATACTCCAACTGCACAGCACTCCAGAATCCCAGAGCAGAGTACCTGAAAGATTACTGGATAGAAAAGGAACATTCACCTAAGTAGAAGCCTGCAAATATCCTAAAATTACTCTGGGAAATAGGACCAAAGGAGCTACTAGTTTCAGAGAATCTCATCAGAAACTAAGTAGAAGTAAGGGGACATAATAGATCTTTTAGGTCTCAGTAAATGTTACCCCAAAAATACATACATACATACATACGACTGTTGTGAAACTAAACTTAACTCGAAAATAATTACATAGTGCTTTTATTTTTCATATCTAATATTTTAACGTCAAATTCGTATAAACTGTGAGCAAAAACAAACAAAACATATATTGAAGACTTTGACAGTTTTTCTAACCTCAAATTCGAATGGTCTTTCAGCCACTGGCTAGTTTATAAAACATTTAACTAACAAGTGATTAACTTCACCTCTAGGTTTGTGACGATCTGTGGTGAAAGTCACAAACATTCAGGAATTCTCAATTTCCAGCTCTCCACCAATATATTCGATTGAAAAAGTTTTAAAATCAATTATAGCGAAGAAGTTTTAATAAATTTTGAACAAACATACATGCAAACATAACAAGTTGAAAAGAGGTATCTAAAAATAAGACGCATCTAGCCAAATAAGAAATATCACATGACTTTTTTCTGAGACGGTATACAAGTAGAATCCAAAATAGCGTCAATAATGGGTTTATTTGATCCATATGAAAAAAAGCATAATCAGGAGAGCGATAAAAGAGAACGTGATAGAGTTTATTGGAGATTTAACGTAAGAAGTGGATTTATCAACGAGACGAAACAAAATGTTTCAGTTTCGTTCAAATCGCCATACACAAGAATGTCGTAGAAATCGAGTTACCCCATGATTTGTGTTGTATACCACCCCGTATTCCGGAGATCCGGAGGGATTTCGTCATACATATAAATAAATGGGTATGATTGAGGATTGTTCAATTGAATCTTTCCGTGTCCAGAATGAATTTTATGGAACTATTCATAAACGGTTTCCGCATAGATTGTTACGGTTTAGTAGTTTTTGTTTACAAATAGAAATAAAGATGGTGCGCTTGCATTGTTCTGATGTAGCCCTGAAGGCTTTGCATATTCGTATAGCAGCTGTTCAATTATTCCACCTCAATTTCGTGGTGCGATTTCCTTTAAATTACCCTACTGATGATATACATGCATGTTTCCCGTGCCATATTGCTTATGCCGAAATTGTTCAAGCAGTTGCAAGGCACTGTTATTTTTTGACCGTTTAAATTTAATAATAACTCACAACCAGTTATTCAGTTATCTAGTTCAGATAAATAACACTTTTACAATTGTTAATAGGATGGGAACAGTTGGAAATGGTCAATAGGAATATAATGAGCGTTATCCATTTTTCATTCCCAAATTTGGGTCCCTATAGTATAATAACGAAGGGCGTAAAGGAAAAATGATATTTGAAATACCATCATAATTTTTAGTCTTCTTATTACCTCCCAAGTTTTTGCCGTTTTTGGTGCAAATTCCTGGGACAACCTATATATTAGAAATTGGACGAAAAAACTGTTATTTTTTTTTGGCTGCTACGACTTCAATGAACTATAAAAAGCATCCAACCATTTCAACATCTTTAATAAAATCCATTCTCAAATTTTCTTTACGTTTTTTTGATCAAATTATTTGCTTCCTTCTTAAAAAATAGGTTCCGATGAATATATTTTGTTAATTAAAATTGTTCAATGACATGGAAAAATACACGTTTGCAGTACGAAACAGAAATAGGAAGGGAAATAATACCTGGCATTTTCCAGAACACACCATTCTTGTTGTCCTTTCCTGAGGGAAAATATTCAGTGAATCTCAAAGGAATTCGATATAAAGAAAAAAATAAGTATAGTGATCATTCTTTGAGGACATGATTGTCGAGGAACAGGAATTTTTTTATCGTTCAATTAACCCTTACATTTATAAATAATGATAATTGGGAGTTATAACTGAATATAAACACTGTTGTCCATTTTTCCTCTAAATAATACGTAAAATTATTATTCTATCATTATTTTGACGTTTCAAACGACGCGCTGTCAGAATCGATTTGCATTATTTTTTGGTTACGTTTCCAAAAAGACGATTTGATTTATTTCTTTCAATTCATTTAAGCGTGAATTCTGATAAAAATAGAATGTGATTGGCTAATGAGAGTGAATTCTTTTCCATTATTCACTGATGTGAAGAATATATATCATTATGTAGCTAAATATGTAAAAATAATTTGTGCGTTATTATTAAGTCGTGGAGAAAGAAAGTTCTCCTTGAACATAGTAACAATAGCAATATTTCAAATGTAAATCAGTCTGATTTTGTTATAAATCTGCACTACAGCTGGCTGTTCGCAAAAGAAAGGATTTTATAGATTGATTTTCTTGGTTTTGAAACGGCATTTTGGAACTTGTCAATCATGAAACTGGCAAAATATGATTTACTTGAAAATGCATGCAGTTACTTGAAAAATCGTTACTAACACATGGGAGTGAATAATTGACAGTCCAGAAAATTTCTTCTGAAGTATGGAGTCTTTTGAGAAGCTGTATTAGGGCCTCTTCTGGCTGTTTTATTATGTTAATGATATTGCTAAGTTCTGTGATTATCCATTTATTTTCAAATTATCCGCTACTGTCATGATACTTTGAGTTGAGGGTGAAAATGCGGAAAAGATGATAAATTATGTGCAGAATGATATTATTTATTATATATTATTATCAGAATCGTGGCTTATCGAGAATGGTTCGTATGTAAACATAAATTAAACAATGGTTATGAAGAAGCGATAAAATTAATGTTGTATGCGATATTAAGTTGTTCAGTCAACGATTTCATGATGTATCCAATTTCGATGGATGGAGTCTGTATTCAAGATTTTATGATTTTATATTCTATCAGAACTTCTCTGTAAGTATAGCGCAAATATAACAAAAATAACATTTTAGCAAATAGATATTTCTCATGATGTCCCATTGTTTTTATAATCTCCTTATCACGAGAACTAATTTGATTCTTAACGTACTCTCTCCACCTCTTTTTTATTTTGGAATGGAAAAATATGTAGTAAGGTTCTCGGCCATAAGGCCAGAATCGCTCTTGGAAGATGCAGGCAAATGTGTGGAAAGAATTGGGTATTAAATCCTAACATGACCAAATGGTTATATACACAGGTTGTGAGGCCAATGATAACCTATGGATCAGTTGTCTGGTGGCCCAGGACACTGCAGATTGGAGCGCGAAGGCAGCTAAGTGGTATTCAAAGGCAGGCCTGCTTGAGTATCACAGGGGCCATGAAGACGACTCCGACAGCGGCTCTGGAGGTGATACTAAACCTACCACCACTGCATATCCTCATTCAAGGAAATGCAAGATCTGTTAGTCACAGATTATCACAGGGACCTTCTCCGATAAGCCAAGAACACGGTAAGGTCTACAAAGAACTATATGAAGAAATAAAGGCAGATCCAATACTGGGAATGCCAAAGGATCAAATTGCCCCACAATATAGTTTTAAAAACGAATATACAATCGTCATTCCAGAGAGAAAGGACTGGGAAGCTGGACCTCCCATAACGGCGAATCTCAACTGGTACACTGATGGCTCTAAAACAGACTCTGGAGTAGGAGCCGGAATATACGGGGTACAGGAGAAGAAAGCGATCTCTCTAAGCCTAGGGAAACATGCTACTGTCTTTCAGGCAGAGGTAATAGCGGTGCAATGCTGTGCAGAAGAGTTGATAAGACGGGAGGTGAATAACCAAAGAATCGTCATGTACTCTGACAGCCAAGCAGCACTAAAGGCGATACGCTCATATAAGATAACATCAAATCTGGTGTGGGAATGTCGCAAGGCCCTCAACAGACTAGGTAGTCATAATAAAGTAACCCTAGCCTGGGTACCAGGCCACCAAGGAATAAAAGGCAATGAAAAGGCCGATGAATTAGCCAAGCAGGGAGCAGCGGAGGTCATGATAGGGCCAGAACCTTCCTGTGGAATTGCTAAATGCCTAAGTAAAGGAAGCATTCACAAATGGATAAACAACCAGGCGTTGCACTGGTGGTATGGAACCCCAGGACAAAGGCACGCTAAATTATTCCTTAAAAGCCCTTCGGCCAAACTGTCACACGACCTACTACGCCAAAGTCGAGAAACGACGAGGATAATAGATTCCCACTATTATCCTCGTCGCTCACAGGGCACTGTAGGCTGAGGAAACATATGCATACAATTGGACTAGCAGAAGACAGCCTATGCAGGTTCTGCCAGGAAGAAGACGAAACCGCGGAGCACGTACTCTGTGCGTGTGAAGGCCTAGCAAGGTTGCGGTTTCACTTATTCGGAGAAGAAAAACCGAAGGCAGAGAGCTACGCAAAGGAGGCGGTAAAGTCTAATAAAAAGAATAAAGCTGGATATCGAGCTCTAATATAGGGAGGACCACAATAGATCTGCTAAGGTCGCAGTGGGATAGGACAAAGAGCCACTCCAATTTTAATCTAATCTAATATAATCTAAGATTCTCGGTTGTTAAGAAAATATTTCATATTTATTATACTGTCGTTTTATAAGTACACATTTTCACAAAACTTTTCTGGCATTGCAAATATGTTTCAAATGTATTCATAAATAACAAAAAAAAATCAAATTGTGTTCTATCTTGGAGGGACTGAATAATAAGAAAATCATGAAAACTGTAATAGAAAAGAGGATGCGGTGGAATGATTGCATGCTAAAAAACGTATTTCTCTGGACCTTGACCTTTTATTGACATCAAATGTATTATCCACAATAAAAAAGTGAAAATGTAACCTTCCAGGTACTGGGTGATGATTTTAATTTGATGATTTGGGAAGCAATTGAGATATCGAGAAACGGTTTCGACTGAACGGATTCAGGCAATGAGAAAAAATTTTACAGGCTGTTGTATTTTTTGCCTAGATCCAGGAAAAAACTTGTTTTTTTGTGGATCAATAGCTAACACACTTTAAATAAAACACCCAGTATGTTTTTGTACCGTCGGATAGGATGAAGCTTCTTCTCTTTAAAAATGTATGGTTTTATAGCAATTTTATAGCAATTCCTAAGCAGCTGATTATCTTTTAAAAACTGCAATTTATTCAATATAATAATTCCGTAGTCAGCGCAAAGCTTCTGAACTAGTCATGATATCGAGAAACGTTGAACGGCTTAGAAAAACCCAACGTTCAACTAGGTTAGTTAAACGTTCGGTTGATTGAAAACCAATCTGTTACACAAACAAGGAGAGATTTCAACTCACAGAATGATCTCCAAAAAATCCAAGTTTTGTACTGGAGTCTAGGGAAAAGCTCCAAATTGGACAACATAAAAATATTCTTGATGTCTGAACCACTTCTCGATATATCGGTTTTCAAGTTATGGGCTCGTCAAATGTGTCGGAATTCAAATGATCACCCATTATTCCAGTTATAAAATAATCACACTTTTATCCATAATCTTTTTGCTTCTCGAAGAAATTAGTTCGATATAAGATAAAACGAAATATCCTGGAACTGAGCATATCTATAGTTAGAATCAAGTAGCTACTTATATGACAAGGGAAATATGGAACTAATTTCAAATTGCAAAATCCAGCTCATAAATAATGTTAATGTATCCTTCAGCGGAAATATGCACTGCAGCATTTTACTGAACGTTGCATCCTCTCAAAATGGCATAGCAATTTCAATGACTGATTAATTTTATATATCTTCGTTCGTAGCCCGGATTCGCAATTCTCTGTCGAGCCACTCAAGAAATCTTCATTCATTATCATATAGTTGGAAAAATGACAGGAAATATTCACCGTAAATAGTTTGTGATGCTATGCTTAATTTTATTTTTGATGCTTTTCTACTAAATTATATCTCATATGTTGTTTGTTTTCCAATATTTTGAGATTGAACTTTTGATGTTGGAAATTCAGAAACTTAAGATATATCAACATTTGAACATTGGATGATTCCGTGGAATGTCTTACACAAAACACTCACATACACTACCAAGACCAAGAACAAGTTAACAAGATCAATATCAAGAATAATACTGAGTAAACAAGCACGAATACTAAAGTTTCGCAAACTTATTAAAAGCTGTCAAAGCTGTGAAAACATTCGATATTATCACGTATAACTATGGGAAGAATTGCTTTGCATGTATAAATTGAAACGCTTTCAGACGAAACACTTTGTGGCCGGCTACCAGTGTTTGAAAAGAATCACGTTGCTGAAAATACATTGAACACAATAGAATAATGTAGAGAATTGAAAACCATACGTAGACGACCAATTTCTAGAACTGTACTTTAATACATACAGTTTCATGACATATTCATAAACACTGCTCTTAAATTATCTAATTGACATTGTCCAATCCATTTTGGTAACATTATTTATATTATTGGCAAGTT
Source organism: Galerucella nymphaeae (assembly GCA_963978555.1). NCBI lineage: Eukaryota > Metazoa > Arthropoda > Insecta > Coleoptera > Chrysomelidae > Galerucella > Galerucella nymphaeae. The sequence continues at coordinate 2,488,791 of OZ021716.1, read as the reverse complement.
TCAGCATGGCCTCAAGGGGGGAACTAACTGGAAAGGAAAAATCTAATATCCATTTAGGAAACATTCATAATTATTGACTGAAACTAAAGTGACTATATATAAACCTTAGACTTCAAATAACCCCACAGAAAATAGTCCAGTGGATTGAGGTCGGGACTTCGTGCAGGCCATTCATAAGTACCCCTTCTTCCAATTCATCTGTGATGAAATCTCGAAGAATGCGAGCGTAATGGGGTGGTGCTCCATCCTGCTGGAACCAGATATTATTTGGTAATTGTCCATTTACCTCCAATGCCGGAAATCACAGTTTCAGTTGATAATTATGAATGTTGAATGAAATGATTGATATTAGATTTTTCCTTTCCTTAGTTACTTTTCTGTTAATATCTCAGTAGGTATTGGAATACAAAATATCTAACCCGATATTTTTGTATTCGTAATAAAATGTTTCATCAGAAACTAAAATAATATACAGGGTGTTCCATTGCAAATTTTAAAATCGACATTACTTCCGACAAGACCGGAAGTTCAAAATTGTTAAAAAATATGAAAACAAATAGGCAATCTACTGCAGTATCCACCTTCCAAATTTCATTTTGATATCTTCAATAATTCCAGAGATTACTTGGTTCCACACATTTGCCCATCACTGTATATTATCATTGTGTTATTTTATATACATCCATTACAAGTTTCGTCTCCAATTTTCGTCAATTTTATACAGAAATCATGGATCAACAAAAAATATTCTTATCAGTAATAACGACATAAAGAGTTGTAGATAGCTACTTCTGTAGATATGTGATCTTTTCTAATAAGTATATCTAATAACGTAAAAATGAAATTATGAAGGAAACTTATAAACTTATTGAAAAATATCATCTTTTTATTCAATTTCCTTCCCAACCTTCAGAAAAACTTTTTTTTCATTGCTCCATGCCTTTTTTTAACCACAAAATCTCTTTTAGTAGACATAATGCGTTTATAGACAATATCTATTCAAGACTACTTGCTAGTGTGAACAGATTGCCACCCCAGAACAGAGCATCATTGTTGAGATGAAAACGATAAAGTAGGGATGCGGCATTTGTCTAATGATAATCTTATGACAATATGCCATCCTGTTTTTACATAATATTAGGACGATTACCACTAATTTCGTGGGAAATCTTCAGGTATGAAACGCTTGCTTTTGGTTAACGTCTCCAACCAATCTCTTTTTGGACTATATTATTCAAGGTTCTACTGGTATGTACCTAATCCGATTGATATAAATTGTTGACATATTCGTGAATAATAAACTTCACAATTCACCCCAACATCAACAGCTTGGTGACACCTTGAACAATAGCGCAAGATCAATAATGCCGAATACAGAGTGTGTTCCATGTGCATCATTCCCCTAAATACCATAGACATTATAATGCAATATGACAGTTCACGGTTATATCGTCAAGCGGTTTGCAAACGTAATGAAACTACACCATTTGCCACTATCAAAGATTTCATGTTTTCGTAATTAAACACTTCCACCAGCGACAGCAGAGGCTTAATAAACACCTACATTATCGACCCGACGATAAGTCTCCACGACATCCACGACAAAAAAATTTTGTGAAACAGTAAATGAAGTGATCAAGGAAAGAAAAAAAAAAGGAATATTTCGAACAGAAACTTGTCAATTTCAAGATATTATCATTCACATAACTAGTCGTTGACATACAAGCTGGTTATTCCTTGGATAGTCCATTCAAGATGTGGTGTAAGGTGGAGAAAAATTGAACTGACAAAGAACTCAATACCATTAGACAGGGTTCCTAAAACCATTACCACTATAATAGGAAGGGTTGGGATAGGAGTGTACGGAAACCAAACACTCTAAAACCTTGAGAAAACCCAAATTTTATTTCGAGTGGAAATTCACGCTATTAAAAAGTGAGCCCATTCCAGTATTGACAAGAGATATAATAGCCGTAGTATTACCATAACGTCGAATAGTTTAGCAGTCATTGAAGCACTGAGCTTTTGTGTTATCAGTTCCAAAATGGTGTGAAAATATCTAGACTAACTTAGTGAACTAGGCGAGAAAAATATGGATTCCAGGACAGATTAGATTAAAAGGAAATTAAATCGCAGATGAACTAGCAAAGAGGAAGGCTGCACCCCTTTTGGAGGCCTGAACCCTTTTGCGGTATCAGATGCAATGTAATAATGAAAGAAATGGAGAAAGTCGGAAAAAAAGAGATCATCTCATCGAATAGATCTGATAGGGCTGAGACAATCAAAGGTTCTGCTGAGTAGATTAAATGAATGCCTAAATCAAAGTAATATTGAACTAACAATTTTAACAGGGATCCGAACGGAACGTTATCGACTGAATTGGATCCTGAAAAAAGCTTTAAATAGGGAAGGGAAAAAATGTAGATTCTGTGGCGTACTAGCGAATGTCACACCAATTCAAATTCTAGGAGACTACTGCATGAAAAAGGGACATCCATCTCAACTGAAGCCTGCAGATATCCTTGAATCTCTCCAGGAATTAAGGTCTCTGAGACTTTCCACAGGAGCTGGGTGCATAATAGATATTCTGGGTATGAATGAATATCACCACATATATACTCACACATCCAAACGAGCAACGATTGTCTTAAAACTGTATGTAATCGTTAGTTCACGAAGGTATCGTCACATTTTTGAAACCATACCATGTTTTTTTATTTGAAAAATCTCCGCATAATTTCAACAACCACGGAAGAAGCTTCCTTGATCATTAAGAGTAGCGTACAAATTACGTAATTGTATTAAAATACTTTCAAAAGTGTATTTAGAAAGCAGAAATAATGAACGTACAAGTCACCGGTAACACCATAGGCTATTACCTTCACAACACGACGCCTTTCCCTCACTCGGAATATTTCATTCGACTTTGATGTCAAGTCAAAAAGCCCGTCAAGTGAAAATAATAAGATTGAACGTGGATATGAGGTGGCTTTGAGGTAAGGTTCCATACTGAGTTGAATACATTGCCATCAGTTTATAACAGACTTTGAAATGCGAGTCAAATGTCTGCATGATATAAATCCAAGTAATAATTCATAGAAAATGTATAAATCTCAGGAAAGCAATAGAATATGTGGGAATGTCTAGTGTAACTTTGATCTTATTAGGCACATTTTACTAGATTCAGGATAGCCAAAGTGGAAACACTTCTATGCACTTTTCCACCATTGTCAGTTTTTTCCCATGCGCGTCAGAGACAGTCTCCGCGAATATAGGTTTGTCTTAGAAAAAATCCATAATTTGGAAAATGCTCCTACTCCTACATTCCGTTCGTGATTCGCTGTCAAGCTTTAAATGGTAGTAGTTGTAGATGTCACATCATTGTTAAATGTTTTCATGTTGGGTGGGAAGTATGGGAAACTATTTTCACCCCTAACATTAGATTTTAAAATAACAACCATTCGACTTCACTCATGATAGCACCGGTGACACAACGTTCTTTATTCCTAATGAAAAATATCAATAGTTTCAGATTCAGATTTTTGTGATTTGTCAAGTTTCATTTGACTCTGTCGAATGCTTGCAGCCTTGACAAGCTTTTTTGAGTGAATTCTCACACAAATGGTGGTGCTTGCTGTTATTGACACAGTCATTCTCGCACCGTGCAAGGTGAGATATTTTTATCTGCTTATAGTTTATTTAGAAACATATTCCAATAGATTATTGATAAAGTGAACATGAAGTAAAATATTATTAACAATAATAATTACATGTCAAAATCTAATCATAAGATCAAACGAACTTACCTTAAGTGATGTTCGATCTTGATTATATGTAGGCCTCGTCGAAATAAAGAACACTATGTAGTACCTTCGGGTTAGCCCGAACCGATCACTATTTTAAAGCTGAAAAGTAAGTAAACCCTCCCTTCTGCCCCGTCACACACTTGCTTCATTACTCAGTCTATTTTAAAGCTGTTGTTGCACTGTAACGGGAATAATTGAAATAGTTATAGGGTGGGTTAGGGACTTCTTTATTTCGACGAGGCCTACATATAATCAAGATCGAACATCACTTAAGGTAAGTTCGTTTGATCTTATGATTATATTTCGGCCTCGTCTCATAAAGAACACTATGTAGATGTTTAAAGACCTGCATGCAACAACTTGTAACACTTTATATTGCGCTTGGTTAATAAATGAGAATCCTTTTTTTTTTTTTTTTAAATTTTAATATAATTTTCTAATTTATAATATTTTCCCCCTGGGAAAGAAAAGGGAACAACATGATTAACAAAGAATAATATAATAGTAATCCTTAAATCTACAAACATTCAAGTAAGTGTGTCAAGACATATTAACCTTCGGGGCTAGTACAGTACGAGCGAACTGTTGATTATCAACCAAAGGTCTATTATAAAATTGTGCAAATGTCTTGGAATTCTCCGACCAGCCTGCAGCCAAACGAATAGTGTCGAAACTCACACCTGCTCGGGCTGCAAGGGATGTAGCGGCATGGCGTGTGCTGTATGGTTTAAATTGGTCTATATTTATACCACTTTCTTTCAAAATTGTCTTAATCCATCTACTAATGGTCTGTGAAGATGCCTTGTGGTGTGGTTTCTGTTATGAAAAGAGATTGGCAAGACCCTCTCAAATCTTTAGTTCTCTCTAAGTATTGTAATAAAGCGTTAGCAACACAGATTTCTGGATCATCTTTAAAAAATGGTAGAACGAGATAAGGCTGTGGTTTGTTCAATTTTGTAGATTTAATGCGATCAATTATTTTAATTTCTATTTTTTCGTTTGGTTTGACATTAATATATTCTATATTGATTAAACTTAATGTTTGAATTCGATGACCCGTTGCTAATGCTAGTAAAACTATAAGTTTTTTTGTAATAGTCTCCAGAGTTATGTTGCTATTGATTAAGGTTCTTATATAATTTAAAACAATACTAGGGTCCCAAGTATTCTCGTATCTTGGTCTTGGAGGTCTTCTTCCAAATATACCTTCAAAAAACCTTTTGATTCGAAAATCAGAAGCTAGTTCAGGGCCTGTCATCTGCGCAAGTGCCGAACGGTGGGAGTTGAGGGTACCATAAGAGGACCCGTTGTTAAACTGACAAGAAAGAAATTCCAAGACATCTGGCACCCTGATTACAAAGGGGTTCAGCTTATTTGTTATGCAAAATTGCCACCATAGTTTTAATCCTACTGTATACTGTTTTAGGGTTGACAAAGATATTGATGAAAGGCAAATTTCTATTGATTGTTTTGGAATTTCCCGTCGTAATAGCGCTTCCCTGATAACCGCCCTGCTACCAGGAAAAGGGTCTCCGACAATGGGTGATGTGTTCCGCTAAAAGAAAGAAGGGTGGTTTTAGGGTGCAAAATTAATGGTTTTGTCACTAAGAGTGAGTTAAAAAGAGGAAACCATGGTTGAGAGGTCCAAAGAGGTGCTACAAGGATTCCTTCTGCCTCATCCCTGATAATCTTTTGAAGCGCTCTTAACACCATTGAAAAAGGTGGAAAAGCATAAAAATAAAATTTGTTCCAATTAAAAGTAAATGCATCGACCTGATAAGCCTCTGGATCTCTCACCCAGGAAACAAATTTATCACACTTTTTATTAAGTCGACTTGCAAAAAGATCTATATCCGGAAAACCAAATTCGTCTTTAATTTCTTTAAACGCGTAATCTGCCAGGCTCCATTCGGTTTCCTTATGTATTTTTCTAGATGCCCGATCAGCGTGGATGTTTTCTTTTGAGGCAATATAAGAGGCAAAAATATATATATATATATTACGTTCCTGGCACCAGGTCCAAATTTTTCTTGCTAAGTGGTTTAAGTTCTCATATTTAACACTGCCCATCCGGTTAATTGTACACACACCTGTGGTATTATCAATGCGACATACAATATGATGTTACAATTTAAAAACTTTTTTACAAAACTTTTTAGGCCCAGATATACAGCTAAAAGTTCAAGTTCGTTTATATGATAATCATTTTCTTCTCTTGACCAAAAGCCATAAGTTGTCTGACCCTTAAAATGAGCCCCCCAACCTGACCTAGAGGCATCAGTGAAGATTTCGGCCTGGAAATTGTCATAGCGTATTGTGTTATTTGCATATTGAACCTTGTTTGACCACCAAATGAAATCCATGTCTAAGAGTGGTGATATGTACATCTTTGCATCATAATTACCCTTGTTAATTTTTAAAGCTGAAAATTTTTCTCTTTCGAACAGCTTAGTATATAAAAAAGCATATTTAATAGCCGGAGCAGATGAAATTAATGACCCGATGAATTTTGAAAAATTCCGTATTTTACAACAGTTCATGTTGGAGAATTTTTTTAATAAGTCCATTAATCTCAAGCGTTTTCCATTTGGCAGAGAAATAAGCATATTTTTTGAGTTGTACACGAAACCTAAATATTTGCATGTTTGATTTGGCGATAGGTTACTCTTTTCAAAATTTATTATGAACCCTAATTGTCTTAATAAACTCAATGTTTCTTTTACATCCTTTTCACAGGACTTTACCGAATTTCCAAAAAGAAGGATATCGTCTAAATAGACAACTGACACAAAACCTTGTTCCCTAAGAAGTGTCATTACAGGTTTTAATATTTTTGTAAAAACCCATGGCGCGCAACTTAATCCAAATGGCAAACAGTTATATTCATAGAGATAGTTGAAATAAAATCTCAAATATTTTTTATGGCTATTTTTTATAGGAACAAGGTAGTAGGCATTTTTTAGGTCTATTTTTGCCATAAAACAATTCTTTGTAATTAATCGCGCCACTGTTTTATGATCTTCGATCTTAAAATGTTTAATTTTAACAAATTCATTGAATTTTTTAAGGTTGAGGATCAGTCGGTAAGACCCGTCTGGTTTTGAAACCGTGAAGATATTGGAGATAAACTGACCACTCTGAGGGGTAGCCAAAGAAATGGTACCTTCCTGCAACATTTCCTCAATCATTACCCCAATAATTTGTTTTTCTTTAAGCGTCCAAGTTGGCTCTATGGGTATAACTGTCTGCTTGGGTTTTTTATTTAAGGGAATACTAAAACCTGTTATGTGAGATAAAACTCTTGTGTGAAATGAAAGTGCCCGCCATTTTTGAACAAAAAACTTGAGTCTACCACTGACCTCTACATGAGGCGACGCCTCTTTCCTCTCTGATAGTAGTCCTGACCCTTGGACTGATAATGGCGCCTCTGGACGAAGGCTTTTTTGCCGCTGGTGGTCGTGGTGGTGGGAGCTTGATAACCCCGTCCACTCTGATGAGCTCCCTTCCTTGGTATGAATGGACGTCTGAAGTTTTCCTGTCTACTAGACCTTGATAAAATCGCTTTCTTTTGAATCTTAAGCTGTTCGCCCGATTTTTCCAGTTCTTTGGCAGATTTAATGGTATTGTCCAGCTCGTCTCCAAATAAAAAATTAGAGAGTGGAGTAGACCTTAAGGTATCTTGAAGATTTTTATTCAAATTTATTAGGAGAAGCTCCCTCCTAGACACTGATTCTGAGTGATGCACATCACTGAGGAGCCGACCAATATCATTTAGGCATTCAATGTGATCTTTATTTTTCTCCCCCCCCTCTCTGATCATGTTTGTTATTAAGAAAGCAACAGCTGATGTTGCGGCACCTATCTGACTCTGTAACAGCATGAGTCGTTCATCTCGTTTTATGGTGTTCTCAGGTAAGGCCACCTTAACTTCTGCATTTATCTTAGGAGGGTATAATTGTTGACAATTTTCAGGTACCAAATATTTTTGGGTTATTTCCTTCCTAATGTCGTCTGTCAAACCTGAGCTCAGTATTCTAGTCCAAGAAGTAGATAATTCCTGTTGGATTGGTTCAGAGAAAAGCCTCTTGCTCTGTTCATCTTCTCTCAAGATAGAAGATATATCAAAAACTGGTGGAGCTATATCTACTTGTTCTTGGACCTCGTCTAAAACAAAAAAGATGAACATGGAAATAGATTCAGGTGTAATGTTTACCACTCTAGGTAAAGAAGTGAAGATGCCACCCTAGGCATATAAAGACAATTCTCTTATTTTTAGTATTGGTAATATTTACCACCCTAGGTAAATATTTTATGACTGAAAAAATATGTTCCATTATTATTATTATTATTATTAACATGTATTATCATACCACCCTAGGTATATTAAGTCTGTATTTGCCACTCTAGGCGGAAAAAACCATTAAATTATTCCAGCGTGAACCATCCTTGCTCATTATTAACAAAACAAATTTTCAGACTTACTGTTTTCTCCTATTCCGGCACAATCTCCATCCGATGATATTTTTCCACTCTCGCTGTGACTGCGATAATTCGATTTCGAAGAATCTGAATCAGTGGATGTTGACCTTGCACGATAATGACGGCGTTTTTTCCTCTGATGTTTTTCGACCTCACCTAATCGACGTTCTATTCTTTCTAATACTGCACTAATCTCGTTATGAGATGCAGATTTACTACGAATTCTACTTCTATGTCTTTTTCTTGAAGATTTCGGCATTATCAAAAACTCATTTGCACTGTTAATCCGAAATAAAACCAAGCGTAAACAAATTGGGAATTTGATACGGAAACGTATTAATCGGTTCGCACTAAAAAGAAGACTGAGTAATAAAGCAAGTGTGTGACGGGGCAGAAGGGAGGGTTTACTTACTTTTCAGCTTTAAAATAGTGATCGGTTCGGGCTAACCCGAAGGTACTACATAGTGTTCTTTATGAGACGAGGCCGAAATATAATACCTAATTATTTCTACTATGATTTATTGTAAAAGTACAATTGCTTGCATGATTTGAATTTATAGCAGATGCTAGATGCTTTTTGAATGGTTGTAGTTTTGGATATGTTGCTCTTATTTCCACACGATGCGAGAAAAATTTCCGCCCGCTCGTGATAAATAGTATATTATATACCGCGGGACTGAAGTAGTACATTTAATCCTGAAGGTAAAGTTTATGGCCCGACCGCAGGGAGGGCCATAATTTACCTGAAGGATTAAATGTACTTCAGTCGCAAGGTATATACGATACTTTTCGTACTTCCGGTATGAATTTATTAATTATTTCAATAATTTCAATCAGTTTTTTCTCTCTTCAACTCATTTAATAAACTGTCTTTAAAATAAGTTACCATAGTAACATTGCGTTGTGACAGTTATAATTTAGAAACATTGTCATTACTAGTGTCATTGTAAAGAAACATTGTTATTGATTTTTTTTTTTTTTTTTTTTTTTTTTTTTTTTTTTTTTTGGCATTGTTATTGATAATTATTGGTATCATGAGTGAAGAAGGTGTATCTGATATTGACAAAAGAGCAGCCGAAGTAGGTGAAGAATTGTTACCACCGAAATCTAGAAAACTATACGAGCAGCAGTACGATGCTTTTAAAAAGTGGTGCCGCTTAAAAAATGTGAGACAACCTACTGAAAATGCGCTGTTAGTCTACTTCGATGATAAATCAAAAGCGGTTTGTGCCTCAACTCTCTGGGCACATTACTCAATGCTGAAATCGGTTATTAACATTAGAGAAGATATTGATATAAGTAAATTTCCAAAATTATTAGCTTTTTTGAAGAGAAGAAATGAGGGATTTAAGCCAAAGAAGTCAAGAATTCTCACGTCTGAGCAGGTAGATCAGTTCTTACGGGAGGCTCCGGATGATAAATATTTAATGCTTAAGGTAAATTTGGAAATTTGTTTATATTCAGAAATTTTAAGAAATCAATTTTTTTGTAGGTTGCACTTATTTTGGGCGTTGCGGGAGCTTGTCGTGGAAAAGAGTTGGTTGATTTAGAAATCGACGATGTGATTTGGGCGATTCCTTCCTAATTGCGATTAGAAACACCAAAAATAAAATTGACCGAAATTTTGTGATCAAAAATTCAGAAAACAGTGCCATCAGTTTTGTGGCGATATTTCGGAAATATGTGGCATTGCGAAAGACAGGGACAACTCATTCAAAATTTTTTGTTCAATACATCAACAAAGAATGTACTACGCGAGTAGTAGGAAAAAACATGTTGGGTACATTTCCACGGCAAATAGCAGCTTTCTTGAAATTAGAAAATGCGACGTCTTATACGGGACATTGTTTTAGACGCACATCTGCGTCTTTGTTAGCTGATTAGGGAGCAACAATAGACGTGCTGAAGAGACATGGAGGATGGAAATCCTCCAACGTGGCCGAGGGATATATTGAATCGTCTATTAAAAATAAACAAAAAATTTCAGATAAAATATTTGGTCAAGTCGCCGATTCGTCCACTATAGTTATGCCACAGTCCTCATTCTCGCTTCCTGTTTCCGCAGGATCTTCGAAACAAACACCAGTTCAATATGAAAAGGACCTATCTGTTACTCGTCAGTTACCTGCTGCATTAACCCAGGAAAGACTGGTCAATATGACGAACTGTCACAATATTAATTTGAATATTAACGTTAATTACCATTCTAATTAATTATATTTTTCAATAAAATATCCCTTAAATTCGTTTGTTTGTGATTTAATCGTTCCGGGAGTTTCGTCAATATTTAATCCCGGAGGGATTAAATGTGACACTTTAGTACCTGTCACAAGGGAGTGAAGTTGTCACTTTAGGCCAGGAAGTACGAAAAAGTATTTGACGTCAAAAATTGACAATTTTTCATCCGAAAATGTTTTTTTTTGTGAAGGTCGACGAAAAGCATATTTTCCTATCTCTCGATTCAATCATTCCATAATTGTGACCTCACTGTCAAAAAAAATCCATAATTATCTTGTCTTATCTATAAAACTGACCTATAAAACCTGTTAAAAGCATAAATCAAAGATCAAATACTTTAACCTTTTGCAGGGATATTGCTTAGCCCGGTCAAGGTTATCTTCTTTCCTTCTTATCCACTGTTTCGTTCCGTTGATTTTCCGACAAAAGATTATACACATTTACTCAGATAATAATGCATTGTTTGTGTAATACTGGCATGAAGATAATGTCGTTACATATAAAGGAACAAGGGCTCGTACCTATTAAGCTTCCCTTTTCGGATGTGAAAAGGCTTCGTTTTGTTGTTTTAGTGCTTTGTGTGGTAAGTTTGGTATTTTCTGGCTTAAGTATTATACCAAGCTAATAATTCAAGATTCTATTATGAATTGATATTCCATTCAATATTTGTCTGCATTTAAGGATCATTAAGATGTCTAGGTAGCTTTGTAGTAGCAGATACAGCGAATTAATTAAGATGTTATGGGATAACACATACAGAGTGTTCAAATGAGCTGCTGTTATGAGTAAACCGGTAGAAAATGAGAATCATTTTCTTGGAAAAAAAGTTTCGTGACGGCGCATTCAACAATATCAAGTTGGAAGGAACAATCTCACGATTATGACAAAGCTACTGTCACCATTGTCATAAAATTTTGTATAAATGTTTTGGAAGCTGAGACATTTGTTTTGACGTGTGAATAGCGCCAACTCCTTTCGAGTTGTTACTAACATACATTACTTTTTGGAAGTTTATATCATAGTTCATATTTCAGGATATTCGAAAAAAAAATAAGTGTTGTGAAATTGGAGTAATTTATCGGCCCAAGAACATCAAATTATAGTAAGCGTTCAAAATTTCCTCAGTTCGTCACAAACGCAAATCTCAAAATAAAAAGTGGAGTTGAGACAGTATGAAAATATTGTTGAAAATTCAACTCATGTAAACAAAATCGCATATGCCACAGTGCAATTGTCACTTTGACAGCGGCAAAAGTTACCTGAAACTTTCACAGCGATAAATGCACTTGTGGTTTTTTCACTTATGCATTTGTTTATCAATTATTGCAGTGCTGGTTACCATAATAAATAGTTTGACATGGTTGTCAAAAACTTACTGAATTTCTGAACACTAACAATGAGTCGATTTATTGAATTGTCCTGCCGAATTACACTCGATTTTTGTATTGATATCGGGTTAATTTAATTTAGCAATTTGACTCGAAAAACTGTCAAACTAAATTTTTAATAATTGACAGTTTTTCTCGTCTAATTGCTAGGCAACAGTTTCTTATAGAACAATCCAAATTTACCCGATGAAATACAAACCTGTCGTGCAATTATAAATGATAACTACTTTCATTTATATTGAAGATTTTAGATACAATAGCATTTTATTAACCTTAGACAAGTGAGATGATGGGACTGTCAATCCAGAAGGAACATATTCTGGAGAAACGAAAGCCATTCAGGAAAATTTTATCACAGAATTAGTTGACCAGGATTCAACAATTAGCGTGTGAAATATGCCACCAAACAATTTTGTGAAATTTTCGTGAAATTTTCCAGGAAAGTACAGCCAAAAGTCTAAAAATATTTTATTCCCATCTTCCTTTAAACGGGAAGGATATCTGGTTGTGGTAAACTTGTCGAAATTGTAGGTACTGCAACAAATCAATTATATGTCACAGACTATTCAAGAATTTTGATGATTATGTGTGTACACAGTGCTGTTTATAAGAAGCGACATAGGAATTCCTATACAAAACTGTCAAACGCGAGCTAACAGAGGTTTGGAAAGGTTGAAAAATAAGTTCAAATGCACTTTTAATTTTAAATGAATTAATGAATGAGATAGAAAAATGGATAGCTATGTTTGAAAAAGTCGAACTCCATTTTCATATCAATTTCGAATACTTACAAGGGCTTAGGACATAGTCAACAGGCTGGAGACACGGGATATTGCAAAGTTAAATCTGAAGTATGGCGGTTCGACTTGCCACTGCGATGCATTTTTTGTTTTAAGTTTTAAGCGGAACCATTTATTCCAAAAATTGTGGAAAACGAACTGAAAACAATAAAAAAAAAGTAACACCGGATCGCACTGCCATTCTTTTTAATTTCCATGTCCCTAACCTATTGGCTATACATATTCGGCTAATGGAGCTCCTCCCTAGAAAAAAAAAACCTATTGGCTATGTCCCAAGTACTTTTAAGTATTGGAAAGTGGTATGAAAATTGAGTTCGACTTCTCCAAACACAACTATCCATTTGTGCATTGAACCAGAATGAATTTGAGGTAGTCAAAAGTGCTTTTGAAATTATTTTTTAACGACATTTCCAAATCCTCCATCAATTTCTATAAACGCTTGGTGAAAAATTTACCTCTAGTTTGACAGTTTTGTACAGGAATCTCTATATCGCATCTTATAAATAACAGGGTGTATAGACTTTTCAAGACTTTTTTTTGTTTATGCTCAATGAAGCTTCCCTGTACTTTGATGAAAGTTGTCGTAATTGATTGAGTCACCATTATCTTAATCGATAGATTGTGAATATGCGAAAGCTTGGATTCACTGGCCCACTCAGTTATATGATCCTTTAGACTACACAGTGTGGTCTACGGAGGTTAATACACGCGAGGATTTGGGAGACAAATTTAACAACACTTCAATGACCACAGAATAATTCCCAACCGTCTATTCGTGCAAACGGCTAGAGCATTTCGGAAACTCAATTTGAATATTTCAAGTGATTGATCAAATTAATTCCAATTCGCTCCCAATAATTTTTCTTTAAATTGATTTCTCCATCAATAAATAATACTGACGCACCGTATAAGTAGTGCTCTTTAAGAGAGACAAAACAAATTTATGTAGTTTCATTATAATGAAGTAATTTGACTGTATTTTCTGACATATGGAAAGTTTCACTCGATGGATTGGACTAGTAGTTACTAGTTTGGAAATAAAAATGCCCAACAACTCCTTTTTAAATAGTACTAATTTTAAGAGGCAATAACCGTGGAGCCAAAAAATAATAATATTTCAGACTCCATTATTGTGACAAGATTTATTTTGCTTCTGTTATTGGGCAATTCAAATATTAAAAAACTATTATGTGAAATGATATTGATTTCTTCATAAAAGTCTAGATTTTACTCTCGGCTCCATTAACTTTGAATGATGCAGTGCTTATTTATTTTCCAATAATAAAAAAATAGTTGAGAAAATTTTTTTATTCTGAACAAAATGGCTGGCCCAAAGTTTTATGTCTTTGTTCAGTTGTTTCCATAGAGTTTATGAGAATGAAATGATTATAATGATCATTAGGGTATGTTTAGCGAAGATTTCCAATTATTTCGTATCCGTGTTTAGTTCAAGTCCGATTTCTTCGACCAAATACCGTGTTTTGAGAAATACCTGACCTTCATGATCATAAAATGTTTCCAATAGTATTATGGACGCCATTGGTACGTTCATGACAAATATCAGCCATGTTTCCTTGCACCCTACCGGTGTGGCAGAGCTTAGAATTGAAACATTGTCAAATAATCTAATATAACTGTTGAAAAAATGTGGAAAATACAATACCGGACCACCTTGTATAAAATATATTCCAAACTTATGCAGCTCTAACTAAAACAACAATCCGTTTAATTATGCCGTCCTCAAAAATTGCTGCCTGCTCTTAACCATTCAAATAAGTCCCATGCATCTGAAGCATGAATTAATGTAAAACAATTACTTCAAGACTTGCTTAAAATGAGTCCTCAAGCGCAGGCGAGGGCTCATGGAACGTAAAAGAGTAGAACGAAATTAATTATGGTATGGCTGACATGGGCAGAAGCAAAAAAAGAAGTTTTGTTTTATGGAGCGTCACATTTGGGACATTATTTATTCTAGCAGGCCATGAAACGATTCAGAACGACCCTTTAGCGGTGTTTGCCGAGTCGCAAATGGTCGCGCATGCCATCTTGCACAAATTCTAAGGATTGCCGTTCACTAGCTGAATACTTACTGGGGACAAGTTTTATCGTTTTGTGTGAATAAAGCAAGAAGCGGGTTTTTCCGGGAGGATCGCCGAGTTCTGAGTGACCTTTGGACCAATAAATTTTGCGAATGTTCCACGTTATTTTGTCGTATTTTTAATAATTCAAGTTTGAACTAATTCACTATGTGCCTATCCCGCCCAATCCCAATCAGCATGGAGCTTTTCGCAAATACACCAATTTTTATCGTTAATTCATATACACGTTAATCTATTCTCACCACGTTTTATATAACTTGCTTTGTCGATGGATTGGAGATTTAAAATTTCCAGCATAATTCAGACTTTTAGATTTGAAATAAACAAAATTATGGGAAAAATTGAAGTGAATAATGATGTTAATAATGTGCGACACATGCGACAGTTCCATAAGAATGTGTAAAGTAGTTATCACTGGATAAATTTATTGATCCATTCACAAAATAAGTAATAGAATGGAATTAAAAATGCGCTCCACGTTTTTAATTCCAAATCAAATTATTCATCACCTTTAGGTTTGATGAAGTTTTTTTTACTTCACATATCATCACTTTTATCACTTAAAATAACACAAGATAGGTTTTATTAGTAGTAATACTATGAGAACTTCAAAATAATCAGGTTATACATTGATAACTTGTTGCATAGTTACAAAGAGTGTCAGTTTGACAGTTTGAATAATCTGACCGCGAGGCGGGAGATGGGCGGGAGTATTATTCTGTCAAACTGCAATAATTTGTGACTGTGCAGGAAGTTTGAGGTGTATAACCGTATTTATTTTGAAGTAGGTATTGTATTTGATACGATTATTTGTTGAGTGAATATAAACAATTTATTGAATGAGTGCGAAAAAGTGAAAAAAACAAGTAGAACAAGGCTTTTCCCAATGCTAAAGGGGAAATTGAAAATAGTATTTGGAAAATTATCAACAAATGCAGTATCACTGTGAAAAGTATGACACCAATGTCTTTATTATTCACAAAGAAAGCTTGAGCATACAGTGGTTAACTCCTTCCTTTTTCCACCTCCTCACCAATTTTAAACCCTTTTCTATCAACCCATGGTATCGTTCCGATTTTTTTGCCAAGTTGTTTTAAAATATAATAGTACCCAAAGGATTTATCGACGTACGTTCATCCATTACTTAATTGTTATAATTCCGTGAAAATTCTAAAGCGTCTATTAACAAGTTTGGGACTAGAGGGTTCTCCTTTTTATTTTAGTTTTTTTACAATAAACTCAATAGTTGAAGCGGCTTCCATTTTAAGGAAATATTTTCACAAACTTCCATCTTAGCACTTATAATTCTTGAATTTATCTATTCCAATTCCGGGGAGCTCACTTTGACAACAAATTAATTTGCATGCATTCGCAATTCACACTCTCCGTACCATCACATGATCCTCATATCGATGAGCGACTCCCTTCACATTTATTCCATAGATTCTATTCCATTCGGAGTGCCCTTTCCGGGTAAAAAGATCCTTTGAACTGCCCCAATGACTAATTAGAATACATTTTAGATGGTTGGAGAAAATTTGCTCTCGTTGAAGGGGTTACATCACACGATTCACGTTTTAAATACATACCTATTCAAATGGAGCTCAAACGGAGTGCTCTCAGAGTACACTGTGATTTTATCCGCTGCTTCATTTCCATAATTGATTAATGCTTCGGTATATTTTTTGAAGTGACAAAAAGAATGTGCTAAAGAGTCTAGCTGCTTTTTGGAAAATTTTTTTGTGTTTTATGTTGTAAAGATATACAATTTGAATGGTATCCAAATTTAAAAAACCGCGAAAGTTACAACATAAGTTGGATACAAAAGTAAGGAACCAATATAATGAGACGAAGACATGTCTCAAGTGAATTCTCTCCACTACTAACTGTGGAGATGACAATTATTTCTTCTTTCAGCCAACTGATAAATTGAATGTCTCTATTAGTGGTTGATAATTTTTCCTATTTAACAAAAACTTGTGCAACATAACTTTGTTTACCCAGATTGCCATAAACATATTTGCTCCTTGAAATTACCCATTGAGATAGAATTATTTGAATAAAAATTCTATCAGCTTAAAATTCGTGCTCAACCAAAATGACTCATTACATAACGAGTACGTTCATAATATATCGAAAATTGACAGTGTACTTGTCAGTCAAACGACGTATATACACCATGGTGGAGAAAACATTTATAAGCCTCGCATCTTATTCAGCTTGGGACAAACCCCCACGCGAAATAATCTTGGTGCTCGGTCAATAATAATAGTCTTCACCACCTTGGTGTATACTATTATTGTTGAAGTTACACACAAAAAAAAACGAAAAATGGATATTTTTTATTATTGGCTGTAACACATTTACTTTCGGAAGTTTCAAAAAATGGAACTCACTGGGAAATTTTATTTGGTTTGACATTGACTAGCTTTTTAAAACGTCGTATCTTCAAGGAAATCAATAACTTATTTTCTAGAATACGGATCTGATTGGATTGAAATATTGGGTATATAATTTTCGAGGGTAATACTACAAGAGCTCAGATTAAGCCGAATATTCTTTGTATAAGAAAACAACCACAAAAAAATCCTGTCATTTCTCAGCTCGCGCGGTGAAACAATTCCATGAATAGAAAACTCAATTCAACTTCATTTTACAGACTGGAAGTGAAATACAGGGGAAAATATTGTTCAAAAAGACAACTGTTAGGAACAAATGTAACGATGTTTTCCAGGGAGATCATGGTTCGATATAAAGCCGTTGTTTGTCTAGCTAGTGTAGACATAAAAGGACAAAACGAAAAGCGTGGCAGTCTCTCTGGCGATGTATTCACTGAATGGACTCCTGTTGGCAACTGGTACTGACTTGTAAACTATTCCTCATTTAGCAGAGTATTGACCTGTGTGAACAAACCTGTTCGCGTTGAAGATGCGTATTCCATACACAATTTTAAGTGGTAGTGTTCTATATACTTTTGGTATAACTGGAAATCACATGTATTAGGTCAAAATATTTACTTCAAGCTAGTCATAACATGTGATTAAAATTCATAAATTCTTATAAAAACGTGTGAGTAGTTTTCAATCCAAAGAAAAAGTAAGCTCGTCGTAAAAAAGGAATGACAAAACTAACAGACATGGTATTAATCATTTTTTTCAGCACAGTCATACAAAGACCGTTTATAAAGCGATAATAATTCATTGAATTGGCCTAAAAGGCAATTAGGGGGATTTCTCTCACAGCGAAAATAGATATCAAAGATAAAAACGTCGAGTGAGAAAAAGTTTCATTTCGCACAGGTACATTGCAGGCTTTTGTGTTTCCATAGATGGAGAAGGGCCTCATTGTTTGATGAGCCGGCTTATTCATGGATAAGGGAAGTCGATTAATCACACAAAAGGACTGAATTACATCGATTTTTATCGAACTGGAATTCACTTGTGTAACGCTGAAATTTTTATGTTCTATTTTAGTTAAAGTGTAATCAGATCTAATTCCGATTTACCCAGGATTTTTCGATAAGTACTAGTAATGGTGAATAATAACTGTAATATCTTTTGATCTGTACAGGTTCATAAAAGGAGCGTATCGAATATTTACAAACCATACAAGTTACGGAAGATCAACCTTTGAATTTTAAAAAAGGGTTTGAGTTAATCTTTTTTATGGTTACGCAATAGCAATGAGATTAGCCAGATAAATGGGTCAAATGCTCCCCAATGGTTTCGGCAGCAAAATAGTAATTAATGATGATAGTGACGGAGACTAAATTTTTATATATGTAAAATAATTATATTCCTAGTGAATAATCGATTTTTAAAATGCTATTCTATTGATTTCTATTTTGCCAGGTTCAAAATCGACGATCTTAAACAGAACTGATGAAAGACCTTATAAATTGGAATATCGCATCATTTTATCGAATTTTGGCAAAGGCTTATCTAGTAAAATGGAGAGAAAATTCGAAATTCCAGTCCCATGCCGGTAAATACTTACTCAATATTCTTATCTCCCACTGAAATAATCAAAATCATTTCCTAGCTAAATAATAATAAGCCGCCAGGATTTGACGGTATAAAAGCCGAAACTCTAGAATTAGTATCAAAATACATAGCAGAACCTTCATCCTACATGAATAATTTAATTTTTCAATGCGGAAAAATTCCCTCAGCACTGAAACTCTCCATTTTAACGCCTATATTTGATAATGAGGACAGAACTGAGATGAACAATAATAAGCAAATAGCATTAATTACCTGTTTGGAAAAGTAACTGAGATGATTATAAAAATAGGATGAATTGAATTCATTGTCCCCACAAGATGCTATTTTAAACTCAACTAACAATATATACAGGGTGTTTTTTTCATATGATCCTCACAACGTTTGCATGTGGATACCTCTCGTGAAATTGGACAAGATGATATAAGGATTGAGGGGTCCAGCTCACTTACTTTATAATAATATATGTATATCTTACTACTTAGTCTCAACGAGTTACAATTATTGCAAAAATCTTTAATTATTTAAAATTTAAATGGTCAAGGCGAAAACCAGCTATGATTGAGTACTGACAAGGTGGAGGCCATAAAGATACAAAAAAGAAGAACGGTTTGAGTTTGAGTTCCCTACATATTATATTCTAATTTGCCAGTTTTTATATGAATGTAGAAAAAATATTGCATGCAACTCTTGCAAAACGTGTTTTTTGCACTTGTTGCATGAATAACTATTTAGATGATTAGTTCTATGTGTTAGATCGTAGCTAAGTAATGGGGCATGAAGTTTTTTTCAAAAAGTAACTATCTCGTACAATTATTTTAGTAGTTCTGGGATTGGTTAATATGATAATCAATTATTTTTAATATAATTGTAGTTTTGTAGAATTTTCAGTTTTTTGTTGTATATTTTTCAACAAATAAAATCCTTCGTCGAATATAACATAATCATCATGAATACAGAAATAATCCTTGGAAAAGTTTAAGAAACTCGATTAGACAAGTTACATCCATATTCTTCAAAGGTTTTTGTAAATATCACTGCCACTACCCACGTATGCAACTATCAACAGGAGACTTTTTCCTTGGCGACAAATTACGATCTTCATTTCGAATTCATCCAACGATAAAACTCCCATTTTCATGGATAAAGTAATTTAAATTTGACTATTTTATGCACCAGTGAACTGTCTGTTGCAGCCCTCGACTCAATAATAAAATACATAGTCTGTTCTCGACATTTCAAGGACACGATATAGCTTGTTTTATTATTTTACCTACGACCCCCCCTGTAATCAGTCAATAACACACAGTCGGCGCTAATGTAATGACGTCTATTACGCACGGTAAAAAAAACGCACAGCTGTAAAGTAAATCGCACGGCTTCCCTAGCAACATCTTAGCAACTGTCAATAGACGTCGCCATTTTATTCAAAAATCTGACATAAGCCGTCAAAACATCAAATTTAGGTATAGGCTGCAATAGCGATTTGTGTAAGAACTGTCAAGAAACTTTTAAAACACTTTTTTATTATCCTTATAACTTATAATGGTTTGTGTATTTTGTGGAAAGCTTTATTCAATTAAAAAATGTCGAGTGAAAGTGAGATGGTTTTAATATTATCATGGAAATCGCAGAAATAGCCATATATTGTTGATGTTGTTCAAATATTATCAATAATAAGAGTATAAATACATGTAGAAGTAGGTCGTAGGTAAAGTATAGTACGTAACTAGTGTTGTAGAGCATTTTACACACTCACGGAATTACGCACTCGCCGCTACGCGGCATCGTGCGTAACTTTTCCATTCGTGCGTAAAATGCTTCTTACCACACACGTTACGTAATATACTATTACCTACGACCCCCCCTGTAATCAGTCAATAACACACAGTCGGCGCTAATGTAATGACGTCTATTACGCACGGTAAAAAAAACGCACAGCTGTAAAGTAAATCGCACGGCTTCCCTAGCAACATCTTAGCAACTGTCGATAGACGTCGCCATTTTATTCAAAAATCTGACATAAGCCGTCAAAACATCAAACTTAGGTATAGGCTGCAATAGCGATTTGCGTAAGAACTGTCAAGAAACTTTTAAAACACTTTTTTATTATCCTTATAACTTATAATGGTTTGTGTATTTTGTGGAAAGCTTTATTCAATTAAAAAATGTCGAGTGAAAGTGAAATGGATTTAATATTATCATGGAAATCGCAGAAATAGCCAAATATTGTTGATGTTGTTCAAGTATTATCAATAATAAGAGTATAAATACATGTAGAAGTAGGTCGTAGGTAAAGTATAGTACGTAACTGGTGTTGTAGAGCATTTTACGCACTCACGGAATTACGCACTCGCCGCTACGCGGCATCGTGCGTAACTTTTCCATTCGTGCGTAAAATGCTTCTTACCACACACGTTACGTAATATACTATTATTCAATACATACAAGTAATGAAAGTACATTTGCGTAATATCAGCTACAATTTTTAAAAAGATAAGTATTTCTCCAACTTTTTGGTTTCAAGTTTTCTTATGTCTTCCTCCCTTCCATTTTGAATTCATTCGAGCTTTCCAGACATAGAGATGGCCTGTAGCTCATTCTTCTTAAGAGTTCGTACCACTTAAGCGTTTTATTTCTAATAATCCAAGTATTGGCTCTTACTCCAATTCCTTTCTCACATCCTCGTTTCTGATCCAATCTCTCCGTGTTGTAACCTTTACTCTCCGCAAATATTTCATTTCCATTGCTTGGATTCGACTTTTGGATTTCTGTGACAGTATCCAGCTTTTACTTCCATAAAAATAGGGATTAGTCGATAAACTGTTCCACATACTGTGATTTGGCTTTTGCACTGATTTCCTTTTTTTCCTATTAATGATCTTGATAATGAATGCTACAGTTTTAATGCATTGGTGATCCTTTCATTCATTTCAATATCTCCATTTACGTTTTTATATATCTTTATAACCAAGGTATTTAAATACGTGTAAAGATGTGCGTTGTCTGACAAATAGTTTTCCCAACAAAACCGGTAGTGATAGGAATAAAAGCGATTTCGTAGATGAGGCACGAAAAATTGGCATAATTTCCTTCGGAGGATACAAAATCCTGAATATGGAAATCACGGAACGCAGATTAGGCAAATGGTCGAAGTTGTCGTTAACTCCGTGCATTATGTCGGAAACTAATTACCATTGATCTCCTATTGTATCCCAGAAGCTTATGTACTTCTCGATAGAAAATGTTTAAAGATATTCTCTGATTTGAATGCATTGTAATGACCTATTCTAATTATAAAATCTGGAAACGATCGTTTCAAATTCTCAAGTTATTTCGTTCCAATAATTCTTATTATAATGAAAAAAAATTGATAATTTTTTGTTTCCAAAACAATAAGGGCCAGTTGTATGTACCTAATGTTTATGGTTAACCACCGATCACAGCATTAGAGTGTTGTACGAAACGTAGTCAAGGCCATCTTAATAAGAAGCCAGAGATTTTTTCAAATGTAAGGTATCATGACATACAAATGATTTCACTCATGTTTTATTTCATAAAGAACTGACTGGTTAGCTATATCCGTGTTTTAATTCACAATAACGCATGTTCGAACTAAAAATTTGATACCGGTCAGCAAATCATTCTGATGGTTGGCAATGGATCCGTAACCGCAAATTTCTTTCTTCGAACAATGGATTTTTAAATCACCAACTGCTATAATTGTTTCCACGAACAATGGAAATGATTTTGTACTCCACTATATCAGTGTTCTAATAGAATTAATTGACAATTGTTTCGATATATTGTTTTCACATTTCATTTTCTACTTCGAAACCGTCATGTCGAAAACCTTAGCTATTTCTTGAACTACACGAGAGATACCTTTTTTTATATGAGGCACCCGATTGTTAGAGCATCATTTGAAAGAGTACGTTTTGACAGATAACAAGTCTACTTATAAAGTTTTCCATCCTGACAACAGCACAAAATCTCCTTGTTTGTCATTGGCTCTAGCCTACCATAGTCTACCATAGGAATTCAAATTTCAAAGTTGTTTTCTCATTTTTATTTGGAATCGTAGAGTGGCGTTAATAGCTGCAAATACTTAGTTGAGACCCAATATATCTTGTGATATTTCCGTTGAAATTTATAAAACGAGCCCATTGTGAACTCTAAAAAAATCCAATATAATAACAGTTTCCACTGAAGTGTATGGAATGGAATACAAGACAAGTGACATGTTTCATTTGCCTTTTATTATTTGTAGTCGACATTTCGAAGCTTGATTCATTCAAAAATTCCTCATGATTCATTTTTAGTGGGATAGACAGAATATAATGGACTGAAAATCAATATTCGTTAGTTCCATTTGTATAGGTAGTTGTTTGCAAAAAATTTTTTTCATTAATTCCACCAAAAATCTGGATAAATATGCAAAATAATGAGCAAAGCACGTTAAATAAACAAAAAATTAACCGTCATGGGAACAAAATTGATGGAACACGCATGATGCATGAAACTTGTCAACAATCCACTGCTCTTTGCCTCTTTATAAAGTGGGAAACGCTCAGAAGAAAAAAAATGAATTACAGTTTGGTATCAAAAATTACAAAAGGCAAAACAATGGTTATCACAATCAGCTGATAGGTATCATTCGATTGGATATAGTTAGTTGGTTGATAACACAAAAAAAACTAGATTTCTCCCCAGAATTGCGTATTGCATGCAATAAACAGCTGGGTACCAACTGCGTATGCTTTCGATCAAGACATCTTGCGTCTTGCGTTGCATTGCACCATGTCAATCGATCTATGAATTTTTAGATCTTGAAAACCTTGGAATACCTTCCTTACACTACCAGTTCCATCAAATTTTTTCATCAATCTCGTCACTGTAGATGCCACAAGGAAGAGTGCTTGGCCCAGTTTTATACCTACTAAATAAATATGACATACCAGATGTGAATGGTATAGAAATTGCTTCATTTGCTGATGACACCACTCTTTTTGCAACAGGAGCAAATGGGGAAGGAGCTACTAAAAAGCCACTAATCAATTCAAAGAATGGACCAAAAAGTGGAGAAAAAAACTCAATTAGTCAACATTGGTGAATATGAATTTAACAAATGATACAAATAATCAAAACATGCCAACTTCAGTTGATGGAAAGAAGGTACCATATAGAAACGCAGCAAAATATCTCGGAATTACTCTGGATGCTAAGCTGAGATGTAAGGAGCATGTAAATGAGAAGAGGGAAGAGCTAGGAACAAAATTTGAAAAAATGTGTTGGCTTATGGGTAGAAAATCCCAAATGTCGACACATATGATAAATTGCTTATGAACAAGCAGATTCTGGAGTCCATTTGGACATACGGACTACAGCTTAGAGTTTGTGCCGGTTTAAACAACTGTAGACACCCTGTAGATCATTTTATTAGTTCTGTCAACTTTTGTCATAATAAGTATAAGTATAATAATTTCATACGATTATAAGTATAATTTCATACGGTAATTTTTTGTTGACGATGGTCAGTGAACATTTGGATTGGATTATTAGATAATAATGTAATCGGCCCAAATATGTTACCTAAACGACTTAATTCAGCATCGTATTTTCATTTTTTTAACGACAATTCACCACTGCCATTTCTCGATCAAGTTCCATTAGCAACTAGATTGAATTGTTGGTTCCAAAATAATGGTGCTCCTGCACATTATGGTGAGAACATCACTAAATCAAACATTCCTCGACTGTTGATTGGAAGAGGTGGACCGGATCTAAATCCTTTTAATTTTTTCTTTTGGGGATTCTTGGAAGAAAATATTTACTTTGAATCTGTTGAGTGCGGAAGATGTAGCAGCTCGTATTCACGCTGCTGTGACATTTATAGACGGAAACATGCTACAGAGGGTAAGTGATTCAATGATAAATCGTGCAAATATTTGCATTGAAGTAGGAGGCGATTTGTAGGAACACCTTTTATAAATCAATTTCTTGTTTTGTAACAAATATTCGTTTTTAATAAAGTTTAAACATTGAATGTTAGATCTTTGTTTTTTGTCAATAACTCTGTAACCATGGACATGACGCAATTTTTTCATTCCTACGTTTTAATTCGTTTCAGCCCCCCGATTTATATTCTGAAAGGACGGTCGTCAATTTTGAGACACCCTGTATATCCATACTGACATTGCATTCTTATTACTAATGGAGGCGTTTTGTTAAAGTGTTGTTTCACAGGAGGAGTTTTAATAATAAATAGTAACAGTACAAAAGGACTTTCAATCCACCATACAAGATAGCACCCATACAAATGTTCCAAAATAAAGTACTCCGTACTATTGTGTACTATCTACTCATAAGTTTCAAATATTTCTATTGATATAAAAATCCAAACATTTTCACGCAATCCCAATTTTCCATTATCCCAAGTAACAGGAAACCCAAAAAAAAAAATCACCAAACGAATGTTAAGACTTCACAGATGAAAAATCAACCTATCCTTCTAATTTTATGAGTGTAATTTTCTCTAGATGCCCCAATGATCTTTTGACATTCACTGATTTGAACTGATTTGTCAGACTTGTGAAAAATCAATGTCCATTAGGAAAAAACACTTTTTTCACTAGCAGTATCAAATACGAAACAATATTTCTGGAACTTGATCTTCATAAACCGGAATTGATTCTATTTTTTGCAGGAAACACTGAAAAATAGGAACGGCTTTCCAATTACACTTTTTTCATTCTTATCAATTGTTATAATAATTCTCTATTATTATACTGAGTGAATCACGATTAACGGGACGGAGTTTTATAGCGAAACAGTGGAAGTTTCAAAATGTTTGTCACTTTAATAGTTGGTTCAATCATATAGGCTACATTTTGAGATTATTTTGAAATATACAGAATGTTCCTATAAAGTGTGGCGTATCAAAGTTATATTTTTCCTCAATGGAACGCCCCATATTGCATTGCATTTTCTGATTGCCCATAAAAAATTGAAAAACTTTTCACGATGGTTCCCTATACCTAAATATAGAGGGTTCCAAGTTATGCTGAATTTTTTGGAAATTTGAAAATTTCTAAAAAAATTAATAACTCATTAACATAACAAATTCTTGAAGAAGTATGATTGGAAGTACCATTGGAAACTATAAATAAAGTCCGAGGAAACGTTAGAGAATTGAAAGTGTATAAAACGTTATTTTTCAACGACCTTTCCAAATCTATGATCATTTTTATGAACGCTATTTGGTAAAAAAGTTAGCTAGCGTTTAACAGTTTTGTACAGGAGTCCCTATGTCGCATCTTATATTATTATGAACAGGTATTTGAAAGACCTACCAAATAATTTCTTACAAAACCCACTTTTTCATTTGAAAAGTTTAGTCATCACGCTCACGTGGATAACGTTGGAAATAAGTAAAGAAGAAGAAACACGGAGCACCCGCTTAAAGATTTTCCTCAAAGTAACCGGCCTGCGAAATAACAAATTTATTCCCTCCGTTCGAATTGTACTGTATAATATGGAACATCAATATTTGCCGGACCTGTATACGGGTGATCACCAATATAAAAAGGTCGAATATTTTCCTAGAACTCGCAAGTAACAAAACCCCTAGGCAATATAACGTAATTTCCTTGCAAGTCATCTATTTTGGTTACTGTGGACACTGTATAAACACAGACTTCTAGTACAGAATTGAGAAGTAGATTTTCCTACCAAATCGATCTCATGTACTCTATCTAAAAAGAACTACTGATTGCTTAAAGTGCTATGATGTCAATGGATATAATAGAAATTACCAACAATATTAAAAATTCACAAGAAAACTTGGAATTCTGGAAAGGTTGAATATATTTAAATCTCGTTCTTATCTCAGTGTGAATGTAACTCTTGGTAAATGACATTTCTACTTTATTGTATAACATTTTAATGTTGACTGGCATATTTCAATAGTTCTCCTTAAATTGTGATTTTTTATAACACTTGAGAACGCTGTGACGCTGTTAGCTTCAGTTAAAGGATAAAATGTGAGCTTTCCACTTTTTCACAGTCGCTTCACACAGGAACAGACGTTTGGAATAAAAACGACACCAATAGATGAGTTCAAGTCTAAGGTCAGTGTGGCCAAAAAAGAGTGTTTTTTCCTGACAGAATGAAAGTTAAGGTCTACCGTTCAATAGAAAGATTTTGCATGCTTATCATTGCGAACATCTAGATTGCTTTATAGAATTTACCCCCGAAGCGTATATCTTGAAATTCATAATGAGTTTTAATCTGAATACTCAACATATCAGTGAGAACTTTAGACATGTCACAATTTCATTTCTGTTATTCAGTATCCACCAGCTCTGTCAAATGTCAGTGGAAAAAGTAATTGAAAGAATTGAGATACTATTAATTAGGAATGCTACAAAAATCTAATCGAAAATGGACGTACACAATTAAACCAATATCAACAAAAATAAATATAACTGACATTTTACATAACTAGTGACTGAATAACAGATAAAACCACTTTGACGATGGTAATACTGACCTTAGACTGAACTCCTTTATTCCAAATAGCTAGCCTCGAGTCCTGAACAAATTGGAAACTATGATAAATCAGTGACTTGCTTGATTTCCAACGCAGTAATTTGGCTTGTGTTTGGCAGTTATTGAAGGTAGACTACCTTGTGAATTCCAATAAAAAAGAAGAAATGTGAATGCTGTTTGGAAACTTGTTGCTTGATTTATGGAACTGAATTTTGAAAAATGTGGTAGTTCATCTGCTTCAAACCCTCACCAAATAATGATTTGAATCATGTTTACCGTCTTTTTCAGGAAAATTAATGTGAATGACATCACAAGAAACTCTGGCCTTGATAATATTGGAATTCCTTGGTCTCGGGTGTTTTGGTAGTCAAGTATTCACAATAGAGTAACATAAAGATTACAAATTCTACATATTAATGACTGAGGAAATTCAAGGAATCGTTGATTTGGTCTCTGAGAGCTATCTGCAAGGAGTTGAGGATCCTATACTGTCTTCGTTGGTTTGCAGACTGGGGACATTCTAGTGATCTCGGGCTGGTTATGATAGAATAATATTCCAAACACGATAGCAAAGCAGTACAAATACTTGGGAACACACGTTTGCGTATTTCTCATTCAGAAATATGCATTTGAAATATCATTCACCCGCTGATTTGAGATGTTTAAGCGCACCAGCCACCTGATGCACTCCAATTCCGCGATCCTTCAGCCCAAAACCAGAACGTTTGGCGTACTTTACACAGGGTGAATATGTGGGGGATTGTTCTTTGATCCTGCTCGATTATAATGGCATAAATTATCTATCTGTTCTCTGTTCCACTAGTCAATATCTCTGATAACTTTGTTAAGGGTATTGAATATAAATATCTGATCCGCCATTTTGTGTTGGTGGTAATCTTAGATTTGGAACTTTTCAATGGTTTGTTTGTTGTTTCCAGATTTGACTTGCAGAAGACACATTTAGTTGAATTACATGAACTTATTGTCTTGAATATAATCAATCAATATTTTTCCAATAGGAAATTCACTCTAACAGCTATTCCAAATGTCAAAACTGTACTGGAGATGATGCAAAGTATAACAAGATTGAAATATTGCGATGAGTATATTAAATAACTTTCGTGCTCTCTTGAATAAACCTACTGCCTTCAACAAACTCTGCTTAATCTCAGATTTCCCGATTTCAGTATATTTAAGTCGAAATTTCTTTTTTTCTTTCCAGTATCTTTCATCTTAAGACCACTTCTACTCTCCTTTGTTTGCACTAATAGCTGTCTCAGTTTTCCCTTTGATAAATACTGAAAAACGGACTTGGAAAAAACAATAAATGAACTTATGTACGTCCGAAATACTACTTTTTCCAAATGCATCTTCCATATTATTCCAGACAAATCCTTTTGAAAGTCAAAAGGCTTGGAACCAGCTTGATATATTTTTATTCAAAGGAATCCTTATCAAAAACAAATAAGTTTATCTGTCAGGAACTGAGATATAACTGTTAAGTGACTTAAAAATTCAAATAATCCTAACCTTCACAGGATAAGAGATGGTCCCAATATTGATATGTCAAAAGCAAATATAGTCCGGGGAAGTAAGGATATACAATGGAAAAGATTTCTACCGGAAATTTTACTTTTTTCAACAGAAGTATACAGATTGCGAAGAAGCTTATCGAAACATGCGGATTATACAAGCACGAAAAGGAAAATATGAGAAAATAGCTTTGAAGAGAGAGAGAAAGAATAATTGTGCGCGGTCATCGAGGCGTGTACTCTATTCCAGAAACCAAACCTCAATTTTTAAATAATTAGAATAATTTCCGTAAAATGGTTTTTCAAGCGACAAGCATAATTAGAATAACAATAACGACTTTCTAATACTTGGAAATATAGGTATGGTTCATTCAATAGCCTTTTTGGTGTGCGTCATCGTTTGTTACGTATAACCGGGTTTTTGGTATGTCGTTTATTTTATTTGCTATTTTGGAACATCTAACTTTAAATTTGATAATTAAGTTCATCAGGATCGCATTTAGCAAAATTCGGAAATGCTATGAAATTAATAGTTACCAGATTCTTTTTCTAACTGAAAATACTTGGGAACTTCAAAAATTCTGATGTTTTCCTATGTATCTAGGTATATTTTCGCATATTTCAATAAATATGACAATAAGATTCATATTCACTTTTCATAAATAATGATTGACCTTAAACAACAAAGTACAGACCTGGCAAGAGCTGTCAGTGGGACAGTAGAAAAAGATGTAAGACACATTGCCAATACGAAAGGTATATCTGCATCCTATTACAAACAAAGAAATTCATTCCGATTGATAGGTCGCGCCTGCGCCTAATCTAAACATCAACCAATCAAATTTTGGTAAGTCAATGATTAGGTTGGATGTTTGTAACACATTTAAACGGCTCATTATTGTGATATTTTGATTAGGATTAATCACAGACCTGCCCTTTTTACCATTTCTTTCGACGTAGTGCATTAGAAAGACATCAACAATCGATGACGCACACTAAAAAGGCTATTGAATGAACCATAGTTGTCTGACACCTGATAATGTTTGGTGTTTTCAGATTTTGAAAATTTGAAAAAGCGGTCCTGCAGAACTTCACAATATATATTTCTTCCAATCTTGTCTCATTTCATGAACATTAACGCTATCTATACACGGTTTACTGCAATCGATAGATAATAAGTTGTAGTTTCATGAACAAGAGCAAGAGAAACAGAGAATCCAATTGAATCTGGAAATTTTTGGAAAATAGTTTAACCTCTTGTGGTATTACTAGTGAGAAAATTTTTTTTCCTTCCGTTGTCCTAAAATATGACGTTGAAAAATATGATTCATGCATTCATTGATATTTTGGAAATGTTTGTCTCCAACAACCACGTATTTTGAAAAAAAAATTCAAACTTGGTCATTAGGAATGGAGAAAACAGTGCTGAAAGTTTGATAGCCACTTGAAAATATTAAAAATTTTGAGCTTCTGATAGACTTGTTCAATTTTTCAATAAAAACTATGAATACTCTCATTCTTTCATTCACGTATTGTCGATAAAAGGAAAAGAATTCAACAGTTAACTAGAAGTGTGAACCGAAGAAGGCATTAGCGGCAGAGTGTGTGTATTAAAATGAATGACATGTGCGGTTGAACGAAGTTTAATGGTTTTCGTTCGATTTTATAGGAGTGGCTCAGTAGATATTGCACTTTGGGCACTGTCTTCTCCATTTTTTCAAAATACGTGGTTTTTGGAGAAAAACGTTTTCAAAATATTAATGAATCCATGAATATTTTCCAACGTCAAATTAAAAAAAAAACGGGAGAAGAAAATATTTTTTCATACATTCATGCAAAAAACAACACTTTTGTGAAACACATTTAATGGAAAAAGTGGTTATTTTTTGCACTAGTGCAACAAAATCTTTGGTGCACTCATCTGTCATTCTGGTGTCAGTTTTGTGATGATTTATGACAAACATAAACATTTAAATAAAATAAAAATCCAGAGCAAGTGTCTGATCCTGCATACAACAATAATATATGTATATCTTACTACTTAGTCTCAACGAGTTACAATTATTGCAAAAATCTTTAATTATTTGAAATTTAAATGGTCAAGGCGAAAACCAGTTATGATTGAGTACTGACAAGGTGGAGGCCATAAAGATACAAAAAAAAAGAAGAACGGTTCGAGTTTGATTAGGTTCCTAACATATTATATTCTAATTTTCCAGTTTTTGCATGAATTTAGAAAAAATATTGTATGCAACTCTTGCAAAACATGTTTTTTGCACTCGACGTGTTGTCCTACTCGGCCTAAAGACCTCTTTGGACAATTTCAAGTCGCGTGCAAAAAACACTCACTTTTTGCACTTGATGCATAAATAACTATTTAAACTCGTAGAAAATTATTTTTTTCCCAATTTTCTTGTTATTTTTCATGAAACAACAACTTCTTATCTATTGATTGCAGTAAACCGCGTATCGATAGCGGTAATGTTCATGAAATTAGGCAGGATTGAAAAAAATATATAATATATTGAAATTTCATAGGACAATCATTTTGAATTTCCAAAATCTGAAAAAAACTATTTTACGACAATTTTCGACTTCCCCAGAATAAGAATGATTTAATTTATTTTTCTGTGGATGATAACAGTGAAAAATAGAGTAGTATCTTATGTGGTAACCATGACCAATGTTATCATTTTTTAGCGCTAAGTATATTATTCATATCATCATCATTATTATTATTTTCTTCATCATTTTCAATTGTAGATTATATGATAGTAATGTCATTACACAGAATATTTGTCCTACATTAAATGCATCTCAATTATTATTATTTCCACCATCATCTCCTCCATATTTTCATACAAACTGAACTCCTCCGCATCCATTCGAAAGAACTCTGTATCAAATTATTACATCGATTCACACGTTAGATAAAATTATAGCCCACTTGCTAATGTTCTTCCTATTGTAGTGATAGAACACTAGACATGGCATAGCCCAAATAATTCGAATTCTTGTATTTCCACTGGAATATATATTTTGTATAGAACAGAACTGCAGAATGGAGAATGTATTGATTACATACGAGCCAGACATTCCTCCATATCATATAGAGTGTGCCAATAAATATTATGATTTTTTTTATAGATCCATTCAAAATTGATAGTTTTCATCGAATATATTGGTTTTTCTACTCCTATATTATAAGTTATTAGTTAAATGCCCATTTTCCCTCTTACAATAATGATACCTACTCATTATAGCACTGGCTTTAATTATATTATGAAACTGAAAAGTTGACGAATAGAAATCTGGATTTTTAAATAACCAAATAGGCAGACCCAATCTTTTTCGTAGAATGTTTGACAGATTCGTGTGTTTTATGATAGTTTGAATCTTTTGCGTTAGTTTTTGAAAAAAATGTCGAGCACTGGTCCAAAATACTCAATAAACAAGGTGAAAACAAATTCAAACTTATTAATTTTTGTTAACAATAATTTATTGCTAATTTTGTTTAACAGTAGCATACCTATCTCCGGTATGTTCCTTGTGGTATTACTTATTATTTTTTCTCCGATTGGCAGCAAATATTAATTTTGCTGACTGATATCAATCAGCCAAAGTATTATTTTTCCTGCCTAGGGAGCAAAGTAATTACTTTGCTGCCTGTGATTATACATTTCCATAGCAACCAACCAAAATAAAGAGATTGTGGGAATTGTAATAATTTGCATTTACAATATCCTCATTATGAACAATCAGAGAAAAAATTATATGTTCAACTCGGCAGCAAAGTAGATTGACTGCCTAGTTAAACAAATAACTATTCTCTTATTTTTTGTAAATGAAACCTCAATATTATGCTTTTATTTTTTATTTCAACGTTCCGGTAGCGTTCCAGCTACCGTTGTCCAGATGAATTGATTCTTGGAGAATCTCTGGTCCCCATCTGACAAAACAACAAAATTTGACAACTGGGGACTAAAAATTAATTCATCTGGAACGCTACCGAAACGTCGAAATAAAAAATAAAAGTATAATATTGTGGTTCAATTCCCAAAAAATTAGAAAAAATAGTAACAGTAAAGTGTCCACGACGATTAAGACAAGTAATATATCAAAATTGGATAGTAGTAGATGATAATAATATTGGGGTTTTGAATCGCGAATGTTGCATCTTTTCATGCTATTGTGTTATCCAATGAGGTATTTGTTTTTGGTCACAACCTGTATATTTGTGACTTTCTGTTTTCCTCACTATAAAACAATCCCAACTAACTAGCACACTTAAGGTCTAAAGTAATCAATTCAAGAGTTACAGGTACTTAAAGAATTGTAAGTTAAAAAATTCATAATTAAATCCCCTGTAATTTTCGTCAATTTTATATTCGTAAGTAATTATTTAGACATACCATTATTATAATTTTCAATAATAATTCAAATTAACACCCCCAAAATTATAATTGTCTACTACTGCCCTATTCTGATAAATTACTTGTCTTAATTGTCGTGGGACACCTTGTATATACGCTTTATGCTATTAGTGCAAGAATGTGGGTCCGTATCACAGTGAGCAAAGGCGCCGCATAAAGTTGTTACCGAACTGTACAAAATTTCTTGTTCGTAGAAAGATAGTGTATGCAACTCTCATGTAATGGTTATTAATACACTCGCATTATCCATACGAAACTCACGCGATCCATAGAAAATAGTGAACTTCATTTTCAACGTTCATTCGATTCAATAAAACTGAATATATGAGGATTTTACTTCATGAAAATCCATACTAAATGATGACATAAAACAGTTTAATCTGTTTAAATCTTGAATATATTCATTGGATTTAATTAAATTGAATTGTTTCATTTCATTGTTTAGATTTAATGAATATTTGCGAATTTGTGTTTAAAAATTATATATTATTATAGGTATATAATTGAAAATAGTTAGCCCTTATGAATCAATATTTGCATAGCAGAACTAACCAAGCTATAAGACTTAGTAGCGAAGTACAAGCTGACGGAAGTGAAAAATAACCAAACTACGGTGAGATCAAAAAGACCACTAAGTGGAGATGGACAAGACGGAAGCGAGGAAGTTTTTATTGAAAAGGAGAAGTGATTCAGAACAAAACATGAAAGGCAAACAACATAACAACGTGAAAATAACAAATGAAAAACCAAGCAAGGCTGGAACATGTAGGACAGGAACACAAACTAGAGACATAAACAGCAAAGGATCGGAGAGAAGGAAGAAAATACTAAAAACCATTGAGGAAAAAAGATTGCTACCCTCTCATCCAAAAAATAAATGAGCAAATGATATATTTCAAACAACAAAGGAGAAACAAGAAGAACTTACCGGATGCACGAGAGAGAAAGAAGTGGCAGTATTATTCCATCTGCGCAAGGAGACAACAGAATTAGTCAGACGTATTTGACGAGACTCTAGGAACGCTGGATATCCTGGCAATAATAAATCCTATGGAGGTTGAATTGTTATGACAACGACAAAGATTGTCACAGGAAAGGGAAGAACGATTATAAAAGACAAGCCTATGCTTCTGATCCCAATCCCAGTGAAGTTCAAATGAGTGTATGACTTAGAACACACTTATCAGTCAATATTCAATAATCAATATCAGGCGGATTAGATAGGACCTACTGCATAGGAAGACTCTCGAGTACGTGTTCAGAAATGAAGATATAGTTCTTGTACTAGCCGCCGGAAGGGGTGAGATACACGCAAAATTTGCGTGGGGGATGCAGCCTTTTTTTCAATTCTTAGAACGTACTTGACAATAGTGTGCTTATGATTTAATTACTCACAGAAGCATCATGTATGTCTTTGCTGATAACTTAGACTTGCTGCTGCTTTAAGAGGCGGATAATAACTGAGAGATGATACGAATGGTCCATACTTCACGAAATATGATATTGAATTGGATGAAAAAGGACAGCTAAAAAACTGCATACAAATTGTAGGTAATGATTATCATGGATCCTAGAAAAAGCTACGAAGCTGAATTCCTGAAATCCTTAAAGTATTACGAAGTCTCACTTTTCATCCACGTGAAATTATTTTGCAGCAAACTTGTAGACAGGTGAACGCCTTGATAAAACTTATGCCGATCATAGAAGGACTACAAACGGCAGAGCGGATGCTGCTAACAGAGGAGAGAAAATTCCTATCTGGAGCCAGCTTGGTGAGGAGTGCATAAACGTGGAGGAAGAGAGTGAACAAAACACAAAAAATGGTTATGAGAGTATAATGTGCACACAAAACAACATCGACGGCAGCTCTACAAGTAATCGCTGGATGCTCACCAATGAACATGTTGATAAAATAGAGTATAAATAAGTTGTTACAATAAATTGATAATAATATTTACTTTGTCTCTTTGGGTTGATGTTGAGGCTGTGGTGGAAGTTGATCAGGTGGTTGAACTTTCGTTTCATCTTTCTTGGTTTCGGCTACTTTACTTTTGCCGTTGCTCCAGCTAAAAGTTGTTGAACTTTGGGGTTACTCCTCCGATAATCAGAGTATTGTTTCACAATTTCTTCTTTGCCTACGACAACTAATTTCACCGCTGTGCTGGCCGTTATTATCACAACCATTTTCGTTATTTCAAAAGCCTGACTTGCGAAATTTGTGACCAATGGACCGATTCGTCGTTACAAATGGATTATTGCAATAAATTGAAACAAAGCATGGTTTTAATTTTTTATATTGATGAAGTTGTTACAAAAAAAATGAAAGAAACATCTAATTTATAACGATATTCTTGAATACAAATTAATTGTTGTTGATATTTACATTCATTGTACAGTTTGTACAATTTGTAAATTGTACTGGAGGGCAACGAGAATTTATAGACGTTGAAGCTGCATGGCTAATTGTTTGGTTTATCTCGTTACCACTTCTGTATTTTAATATGAGCATAGAGAAACATATATATATATGAACTTACTTGATTACATTTTGAATGGAATATTTTTTTATTAATTTTCAAATGTAAATCAACGATCGAAGAAAAAATAGTATGTATAATTCGTGGGAAAAGCATATTCCCAAACTCCTGTGTTACCAGACTCGTCGCTACGCTCCTCGTCTGGTAATCATCACAGTCGTTTGGGAGTATGATGCTTTTTTCCACTAATTATACAATATATACTATTGTACAAAGTTTCAGCTCTTGCAATTGGAAAATGACGAAAATATGAATTCCCAAAAAAAATGACCAATCTTTCGGTTTTTTCTTTTTTTTTCGGTTTCTAATTACCCGATTGACTTGTTCAACACCCCATTTTGTTTGTATTTTAATTATCTATAATTTATCCATACATACCATCGAGATTGCATCAAAACGTTTTGCGCTACATGAAAAAAGAAAATTGGGTTTTTTCCGTTTCAAATGTCCATAACATATCAGAAAATGTCACACTTTTCCAAGTTCAAACTATGACAATCCACCTATCTACAGTAAAAATTGATGACCAGGAAAAAGCATAATATTTTCATCTTCATAGCTCTTCCGGTAGCGCTTGAGACACTTGATTCCACAAATATTAATCTTGAACCATCAGACCAAGCAATGTAGCATGCAATTATGGTAATTTTTCACAAAAACCTTAGTGAAAAATGGACAGTGTTATCATATAGGTAACATAACGTAGTATAAAATTGATATGTTTTGGAAACGCGGATGTTTTTCAATAGTTTGTTATAAACTCAAAAAAAATACATTATTTTCGTTTAAAGTATACAGTTATGTCGATGATACTCGTAGTAAAAACGAGGGTGATTGGAATACAAACAAAACGAGGGATCAAGCGACTTGATCAGGATAATAAAACCGAGGAAACTGGTGCTATTCAATTTGCGACGGTGATTTATTGGGGAGGATAAATTGTGGTTTAAGCATGCTTATGACAAACATTTACGCAGATTTCCAAAACGCCAATTATGGGAAAAATTAAAAGGGCAGTTATATATACCCAAACGCGACATGAAATAACTTTCATTTTATGGGATTCTGGACCACAATTTACTGGTCTCTAATTCGAGAAGAGCAAAGTCGTTTTCCAATCAATCCTGTCCCTGGCAGTGACGTAACGATTCCATTTCACTGATATTGGTTGGTTTTGAAAATTCAATCAACTAGAGAAATAGTTTTATTTATGAATTATCAGGTGGAAGTTTATCTAACAGCAATAGAAAATTTGAATTATGACTAACTATGATTTGAAAATAATTTAAAATATACAGTTTTGCATACTGAACTAAGTTGTTTGTTTCAAATCGACCTTTGGCTATCTTATGGCAAATTACTATCCATAATTATAATGAAATGTCAATTTAAAGTAGTTTTCATTACGAAGTAAGTACATAAGTAGTAGATAAATGATATTTACTTAGGTACCACAAATAATTCGAACACTCAGGTATAACTTAGTCGTTATAAGAATTGTTTTTTGAAATAAACTAATATGCAAGGAGCAAACAAATGGATAAAAATGTGAACAAAGTCTTTGGTCTGCCAATGTACAAATTTGCGTTAAACCTATCGCCGACATTTATCATATGGTTATCTCTGTTATACTATGTTGTAATGGAACAAACGGTTTCATTGCGGAGGCTCAGATTCTGTGAGTAGGAAAGAGAAAAGTAGTATGTGGATAATTTTATAGATGGGAAAAGACACACCGGGCCAACTGTCATCTTTCAAACATTGGAAATTCCATGTTTTCATCAATACTTTGTGACGTGCTTTCTCTTTTGATTATGATTATGGACGTCACTATGACACCCATGGGTTCAGTATCTACTAGATTTTCTCGGGCGCCAGATTTTTGGGATGGTTGACTCCACCGAACTCTTGAGAATGCAGCGTCTAGAGTTACCAGGGTAGCAACAGATGGAGGTTAAGTAATTCCAGGGGTCTGTTGTTCTTGACTTTGACGTAACACGTAGTGGGAAACAGGCTTTAATTGCTCACCACTATCGGAAAATGAAACTACTAGTTGCTGAGGAATTATAGTTTTTTATTTCTACTTCGAAATAATTTATTTTGAAAATACGGACCAAGAAGCTTTATTTTTGAATAACTTAATGAGTATTAAAATTAAATAGTATATTACAATTATTACTAACTACGTTATTACTAAAACCAAAAACCACAACACCAAGCAATAAATTAGTTGAGTTCGCTTCACAAGATACGTACAAGCTGAGGTGCAAGGCTCACTTTTATGACTAGATGCAGGTGGAAATAGTGAATCTTAACTAGCGGTCAAATGATGAATACACAAAGAAAGCGTTATTAGGGTACTAGCGGGGTCTATCTAAGCGTTTCTCAATATTTGTGTACAGATTTAATCAAAACAAAAGTGATTTATAAAAAACACCTTTGATTGCCGATACTTGAAACGGAAATTTTATCAATTTGCCTGGAAACCTCCCGAATGTTGTACCTGCTTTGGCAGCGTACATGCACAAGATTATTCCAGTTTATCACGGTTGTCGGAACCTGTTTTTAGATTGAAGTTACCACAGTCGTTGGTGCTAAATTACTCACTTAAATGAAAGCTAAACAATAGAGTC
Organism: Galerucella nymphaeae; assembly: GCA_963978555.1. Lineage (NCBI taxonomy): Eukaryota > Metazoa > Arthropoda > Insecta > Coleoptera > Chrysomelidae > Galerucella > Galerucella nymphaeae. The sequence continues at coordinate 2,450,295 of OZ021716.1, read as the reverse complement.
CGAAAACCTCTTCCTTGTGATCCTGCTTATGCAGCGAACACTCGTGAGATTATTTCGCTGAACGCCTTGGAAAATCCTTGAAATGTTAGCACCTGCTAAGGCAGCGTGCACGTACGAGACTGTTCCAAGTTGTCTTTGATCAATTATCTCAATCTACTACAATAAACTGTTTCCTTCGGTCGAGTTTCTTTTCAATATTTTCAGAGCCAATCAAGAATTCACCTGCTGGGGCAGCGATCAGCCTTTGAGATTCCTGAAAATATTTTCCCGTCAGATGAACGGCGGCTGTCGGGCTTCCACGAAATACTTTGAAAACCTCTCAAGAATCCACCTGCTCTGGAAGCGACAATCCTTGAAATTTCTCAAATATATCTCTTTTCCCTAAAGCCAACAATATAAATTATAGTTCGGAATTGTACACAAATACACGAATTAAGCTTATGTTGTAGTTCGACTTTGTGTTTATTCGAAAACCTTCAGACTTTTTGCACCAAAGAGCAGATGAATTTGGCTTTGTAGCGAAGTAGAATCACATTTAGTCCTTCAAGTAATAATGATAATAGTAAACTGTTTCAAAGGGCAGTATAATACTACTGGTACTGAAATACTCGCCATTATATTTAATCCGTTTTCCAAATCTACCGAATGAAATATTGTTTATAAAATAACTTTCATTCCAAATTTTTAAGAGTTCACTATCCAGTCATCAATTTCACCCCTACCGCTGGTAAGTTAAGCTTCGTGTATCAGGAATTTGGGGTGTCCCTATTTAGACACATGGTCATACTACTATTTTTTTGCTTAATTCTCTGAGTAAACACATTTTCGACCGCGAACCATATTAAATTTGGATGGGACACTACCATTCGTAGTTTGCTAAGGTTCAATTTTCATGGGCATTCCCAGACCAGTCTAGATCGTTTTCTTTAAACAAGTACGCTGATCAAAGAAAAAGATATATTCGAATGCGACTACAGGTGAAATTTCAAATCAAGAGAATAAATTCTGTCGGCAATTATAGAAGTCATATTAAACTGAAGCTTGTTGTATACTTGATAAAGGTACAATCACGTTTATTTTAGAATTCATTGGAACTTTGCATGATTGCATTCATATTGCTGTGTATTTTAATTTTATTTTAATATAATATATGCTTAACGTTCAAAATATGGAATTATTTATCGTTCAGGTCGAACAACATTTGAACATTCAACTTGTTTCGTTAAAATTATGGATTTATTGTTAGTTCAACTGTAGGAAGTGAATACAATCAATCGTAGTAATTTATTGCTCAAATTATGTGGTTGTGAAAATGATTTGGAAATAATTCGTTTCATACCACAATTAATCGTTCGAAAAATTGTTAATAATATAAGCCATTTTGATAGAATCGAAAACATTCCCTCAAATTGTTACCAAAACTTATTTCACGCCATCTCATCAAACCCAGGTTACCGTGACCTTGTGATGGTCATCCACTGCATACGAGGCAACTATGCAACACCATACTACCTTGAAGTTGACCTTCATGGAGTCAGATATCTAGAAATCAGCTTGGTTGATTGTGAATAATGTAACTGTATCTCTTTTGACCTCATCATCGCGTTTTTGAATCAACGTCTTTGGGTAAGCATATTAGAAAAGCTTTTCTTTGTTGATATCCATACAAATCCGGCTCCTGCATCTAATTTTGCCTTGAAGCCGTTCGTGTACCAGGTTTAATTAGCCTGATAGTTACAGTCTCGTTCCAGTTTTCCCTAGTTAATCAAGTTATTATCTGTTAGTCACAGATTATTACAGTGGCATCTTCCAATGAGTCAAGGAAAAATTAAGGCAGATTCCATACTGATAATGCACACAATTGATCAGATTGATCCACGGTATATCTTTAAAAATGAATACATAGTATTCATTCCAGAGAGAAAGGACAGAGAAACAGTGCCTTATATGACAGCGAGTCTCAACTGGTACACAGGTTCTGCATTTGGAGCCGAAAAATATGGGGTACAAAAGATAATCACGATCTCTCCAAGCAAAGGTAATCACGCCACTGTCTTTCAGGCAAAGGTATTGGCGGTGCAATGCTGTACAGAAGAGTTGATAAGACGCGGAGGTGGATAGCCAATGGATAAACAGATAGGTGTTGCGTTGGTGGTATAAAACCCAGGACAAAAGCACGGTAAGCTATTCTTGATAAGCCCTTTGGTCAAACTGTCACACTAGCCACTATGTTAAAGTTAACAATCGACTTGCAGAAGACTGCCTATGTAGGCTTTGCCAGGAGGAAGACAAAACCGCGGAACGTGTACTGTGTGAGTGCGGTTTCACCTATTTGGAGAAGGATAGATCTAAAGAGAATATGGGGCTTCAAATATAAAGAGGGACCAGAATAGATCAGCGAAAGTCGCGGTGAGTCAGGACAAAAAGCCATTTCCATTCTTACTAATCTAACTTATAATCAAAACTATTACTCGTGGTTGAACATGAAATTGATATAAGGTGTGGTATGTCATATTTAAAAAAAAATCAAATTGGCAAGCAGCTTGCATGTTCTTAAAGTGAAACAATATTTGATGTTGGTGATTTCAAGTCTCAAAAATAGCTTAGCGTAAACTTCAATTAAGTTTTTTCAAACAATGTGTCCATAATTGGAAATTAATAGTTGAAATTCCAAATATTTCCGTTTTTTTCCTAATTCAAGAAATATATGGCTAAAAAGAAAATAGTTCACATTGCCTTGGCTCGACTTGAGTGTAATCGACATCTGGACCCCTAAATCGAGTTATACCGGACGGTTGTGACGTAGGCAGGAGACTAGAGACTATCCCAGGGGGATGAGTAATACGACTCGCCAGGAGAAGGTCCACTGAGGATTTCAAAGCACCTGATTTATTTCATCCTGCCTACTGATAGCGCTCATGGTACAAATAGTAACTACAAAACAATGGAAATGTCGGTTGATATGGGTAAAGTGTTAGATTTTTTATACCAGCTGATTCGAATTGATTTTCGGTGTACGTCCAGCACATTATTTTAGCATTAGCGATAAAGTCAGAAGTAATAAATTTGGCTTTATATCCTACACCGATATACACAGTGAGTTTCAAGTATAGTACAGTTGAAATCGACGCATGAGTACCGAAAACTACTCATGCGATCTTCTTCAAATTGCCCTACTAATGATATAAATGCGTGTTTCCATGGGGCAGCCCGGTGTAATATTATTTAAACCGAAATTGTTTGAACTATTGCAAGGAATTGTTACTTTTGAACCGAACAAACATTTTTCATATTCTTCATTTGAATACCAATCAAAAAGGTCCTATGATTTTTAGAGGTTCGAAAAATCTCAAATTTGGGTACTTTAGACCCATGAAAAAAATTATCATCTATAATTGCACGAGAGGTTTGAATTTTATCGGGTAAATTTGGATTGTTTAATGAGAATTAGACGAGAAAAACTGTCAACTATTAAAAACGCGACACCGAAGGTGTTGACAGTTTTTCGAATCAAACTGCTAAAGAAAACAGTTTAGAAGTTGAACAACACAAATTTACCCGATATCAATACAAACATCGAGTGTAATTCGGAAAGACAATCCAATGAATCGGCTCATTGTTAGTGTTTAGAAATTCCAAAAGTTGTTGACAAACATGTCAAACTATTTATTATGGTACCCAGCACTGCGATAATTGATGAACCAATGCATAAGTGAAAAAACCACAAGTACATTTATCGCTGTAAAAGTTTCAGCTAACTTTTGTCGCTGTCAAAGTGATAATTGCACTGTGGCATATGCGATTTTTTATACATGAGTTGAATTGTCACTTATAATTGCACAAGAGGTTTGTATTTTATCGGGTAAATTTGGATTGTTTAATGAGAAACTGTTTCCTAGCAATTAGACGAGAACAACTGTCAACTATTAAAAACGCGACACCGAAGGTGGAGCGTTTTTAGGTTGACAGTTTTTCGAGTCTAATTGCTAAAGGAAACAGTTTAGAAGTTGAACAACACAAATTTACCCGATATCAATACAAACATGTAATTCGGCAGGACAATTCAATGAATCGGCTCATTGTTGGTATTTAGAAATTCAATAAGTTGTTGACAAACATGTCAAATTATTTATCATGGTAACAAATGCATAAGTGAAAAAACCACAAGTGCATTTATCAACAGTAAAAACACAAGACCTTTTTTTTATCGGATAAATTTCTCTTTGCAACGAAACAGTTTTGCCAATCACTAATTTTACGAGAAAAACTGACATGATAAAATCGCGACACCGCAAGTGGAGCAATTTTATCTAATGTCAGTTTTTCGAGCCAATTTAGTGATTGGCAAAACTTTGAGTTGAACAAAAATTTATCTGATAAAAGAAAAGCTCGAGTGTTTTTTGGCAAGATAAATTAACGACGGGATATATCGATGAACAACAAAAATAATTATCTCATTGTCATTGTGTAAAAGTGACGTCCGCTTACTAGAATTGAGGAAGAGAGGTTTTTATCGCGATAAAAAAGGATGCACCTTTTTTATCGATGTCAAAGTGACAATAACATTTCCAGGTATATGACATTTTAACATTGAAGTTAATTTATCGCTGAAAAAGTTAAAGCTAACTTTTGCCGGTGTCAAAGTGACAATTACACTGTGGCATATGCGATTTTTAATACATGAGTTGAATTGTCAGAATAAAAATAAAGTATTGTTAAGACACCAACGTAAGTGTTTAAAATAAAACAAGTGGACTGTATTAAAACCTTCATCGACTTGAAAACAATTTATTTCACTCTTACAATTAGGTATGTCATGTATCGTTACAACCACATGTTATTTATACCCGTCTTTCTACACAAGTGGCCCTTCATCCCCTTTACAGATGGTGGTCTGTTATTTTAAGACTACCCTGTTGCCAATACCTTTAAGTATCGCCGTCTCTCTGACTCATGCGCTGCATCAGCCTCTTGTGGGCGCGCGACTTTAACAATTTAAAAAGAGGTATGAACAATAAAATTTTCAAAAATATCTATTGACCATTGCATGAAGAATTTAAAAAACATATCATCCATCCATATTTTATTTTTTTTAAATATATTTTTCATGGGTCAAAAGTACCCAAATTTGAGATTTTAAACCTTTAAGAATTTATATCTCTAATGCCCGGTTTTATAAAGTAGAGTTAAATATCTCGAGTTACCTCGAGGATTAACTCTCAGGTTAAAATCCATAGATCACTGTAAAAATAAATAAAAGAAGAAAACTTCGGTCCATAAAACAGAGTCCACAGTGTCTTCTATGATTCGAGTGCAACCTATAACCTCACATTTTTTGTTAAAAGTGGCATGGAAAATGTTGTTAATATATGAGCTATCACAAGCTCAATAATATCTTCAGTTGAATGTTTAGATAAACGGAAACGTGCTACGAATTCTTTATCATTCCAGTAATCTAAGGACTCTATTCTATTTCTAAAAACCCTAGGTTCTCGAGGTGCCTCAACCATTTGAATAATGTCTTCCTCATCATCTGTTAGGAAGTCATCAAAAATTTCAAATATATCTCTCACTTCATCCATGTCCACATTGAAAATATATATCATAGAACAATATACATATCGGATATGATATATTATCTTCACATTTTATCATTTTGCGCATGACAACCGCTAACTTGAGAGTTAACCCGAGCCAAATGGTGGGGCAGGGTTAACTCTAACCCCGCTTTATAAAACGCTGTATCACCCACCGGTCAACGGGTTAACTCTCGGGGCAGGGGTAACTCGAGCTTATAAAACCGGGCATAAAAATATTAACTTTATTGTGGAAATTCATAGGACCTTTTTTATTATATAAAAAAAATTTGTCCGGTTTATAAATTTCAATTCCTTGTAATAGTTCAAACAATTTCGGTTTTCCCCATGGCAACATGAACTTATATCATCAGTAGGACAATTTGGAGAGGATCGCATAAAAAAATTGACTGGACTGTTAGTTTTGGTTTGTGATAGTTGTGTAACACGATCCAATGATATTTAGTATTCACATCGTAGGTGCGAAAACTTATCAATTTCCACTCTAGTTGGGTAATTCGCTAAACTTCGTAACTCAATAATTCAGATTATTTAGGGTGTGTTGTGGTGAACTTCATTGTGAGTTGTTATCCAACTTAGTTTGCATTAGTTTTTATCAATATCAAAAAAGACAATCCGTCTGGTGGAGGATGTCTCTATATCCAATTGTTTTTCTGATAAGGAGTAAATTGGGATGATGAGTGGTATAAATTAGCATGAATAAAATAATCTACTAGTGCTTTCTTAACAGATAAATTTGGAGGCTATGAATTTCCAACACTTTAACATTAGCTGAAGCAAAAAATGAGAAGTCTTGAGAACCATATTATCAAATTGCTTATTTCTTCACACAGTTTTATACTTCCATGATAAGAAGAGCAATGTTAAGTTTAGTTTGAGAAAAATGAGAACAAATATTTGAATGTGACAAGGAAGGAAGAGTGGAGAGTGTGCTATTAAAGTTTTTTCTGTTTTTGATGAGAGCAATCCTCGAATTTTGCTAGAGACCGGTGAAACCCTTAACGTTCGAGATGCTCACACCATTTTTCGCACGCTCGCATTGGAATAAATTTTAAATGAATTTTTTCGAAATGCACGAAAAGTGGAAAGTGACATTTATACTTCTCGATCAGTTTAAAATACATTTGCATTTTGGTTGCCGATTTGCCAGTGATATAATTTAATAATCGTTGGGCAATTACTTAGTGCATGTTTTCAAGATATTATTTATCAACAAACAAATGCACTTACTGTGAAACTAAGGATTATATTTTTAAGTCTTTACTTTGAACTTGAACTTTCGATTAATTCACTAATATGAAATGAGCGAGAGTGATACTGGAGTAGAAAAAGCGTGGCAAATATTATGTGAAGCAATAATACCAGAAAAATCCAGGAATCCAGGAATATTTTTTTGTTGTTTATTTTGTGTAATGGAAGAAGTGATATATTATTTAGGACCGCTTGAGTGTATGTAGGGCTGAGACGTCGGTTAGTAATGCACTTACCGACGTCTGAACGGCAAGTAAATCACTTCCCGACGTGCTGGACTAAAAAACCAGTAAACACAACCTACCGTCCTGACAACCGATGCTGTAAATAAATAAAAAAAAATCGATCGCGCAAGAAGATTGAATTATTGTTTTAACTGGGTTTTCATTTTTATTTAATTTTGCATTTTCTCCACTTCTGACATGTTTACTCAACAGCCTCTGAAGAAGGCGCCACACATAAATTACTATCACCAAAGGAAAGGAACCGGATATATCAAATGTTTAGAGAGAAAAATAAACATAACAATATATGCAAAGCTATAAATGGAAGTAATAATCTCTGTTATTCCATATTCGTAGTCGTAACATGATACAATTTCTTCCGCTTTGTTTTGTTATTTGTAAGAATGTCATCCATAACATAAATATCTAGTTCTACTACACTGGCGTAACAATAGGGTGGCAGGGCTGGCAAAATACCACGGGCCTACTAACTAAGAAGGCCCCTGCCCAAGGGGTCGCGAGCTCAGGAATATTTTTTCAGATTTTCCTGCTTATAATCCAGAGCGAGACAACTGAAGACAATAATGCAATTTCGAGTTAATTGGTGATTCGTATCCTTGATGGCAGGTAAAGTTGATTGTCAAAGTAAGATTTCAAAAGTCCAGCTCCAGAAAATATTTAAGTGGGTGCGAAAAACAAAAGAGAAAAAAGCTATCGAAAATTAGTCAGTACTTGAAAAATTATAACTCAAATAATCAAAAGATGAGTAAACAGTGCTCCCAAGGTTGAGAATTAGAACTTACTAAAAGTATACCAGAATTATCAGATGCAGCACCCAACACCAGTGACTATCCAGAACAACAACAACAAGGTACTAGCAAAAATCGAAGAGAATTATAATATTTTAGCATGAACAATATTGTATATTCGCCATATGTTACTTATAGGGGTATTTTTAAGATGAGGCACCACCAAAAAAAAAGGTATATCGCAACAAATTGTGTTTGAGTGCAGTTTTTACTTACAACTTTCCAGAAAGTTATAAATCTTATTTTCTCAATATTAGACTATTTTCCGATTTAGATGGTGTCGCTGTTCTGTATCCGATAGAAAACTATATCTGGCATTGATGTGTATATTTTGGGAGGCTCGATAAATCGACTCGTAATAAATAGTGAAATATTATTTAACCCAACGTATTTACGATCCCATTTTTCATCAGTGTATGAGAACAGTAGGTAATCAATATGGATTTTCGAATGGAAAAAGCTAGATTATGACAAATGTTAAAGACTTCCTGCGTTCCCCTTTTCATGATGATTTAATGTATTGCTACAATATTCTCTAATAAATCAGGATTTAGAATCTCCTACATTTTATAAGCCCTTTGTGTATTGGTAATATACTGGTACAGCAATACGTTTGGATGAGCTTCAACAGCTACAGTATAATTTTTGTTAATGTGATTGATAACGACCACAATTTGAATCGCAGTCTGGATTTTTTCCATAACTTGTTGATTTCGTGTTATTGTGACTCCATGTAACATTTTTTTCCATTAAAAAATTCTTATCACATCTAGCTGAAGTTTGTTGATATCTTTGGTTCCAAAACCTGACACTTCGATTCAAACATGAATGCGAGAAACCCCGTATTTGATATGAGAATTCCTACCCTTTTACCAAGTAATTGATTGATTACAACTAATACATCAACTTCGTATGGATATTTTCCAAACAACGCCATCTGAATTTTTTTTTTTTTTTTTCTTTCCTTGCTTATTTAACGTCGGCCTATTTCTGCGACTAAGGCTAATCACCGACGCCGGGAGCACTCTACCCCTAACCGGAAATTTTGAGGTTCCCACTGGTGTTCCAACCAGTAGTAGCGTTCTTTAGCCCAACATCCATGGACTCCTCGGGACCTCGGTTTTACGTCTCCTCCGAAAGACGGTATATCTACATTATACCTCGTGCTCATTGTTATAATGCCTGCGAACTGTGATATGCTACTACGCTGCCGGCTGTACGGGCCCTATACTATGGTTTTCCCTGACGGTCAACCATCCAAGTACTAACCAAAGCCGACATAGCTTGACTGTAATTATCTTGACTATTCCACTACAGTGCTGGGTCGTCGCCCAACTTTTTATAAAAGTTTGACTATATCAATATTCTACGAATAGATTCTAATGCCGAATGAATATTTATCCAAAAACACTTTCCCCCACTCTTAATTTGAAAAAAAAACAATTGAACAAGTTCGTGCGCTATTTAGCCCTCTTTTTAGTTTACTCATTTGACACTCGGTTTAATTTGGCATATTTCACGAAAAATAATAATATACCACAAGTAACATACAGAAGATATTTTCTTTACAGGTTACGCTCTCTAGTAGTTCACCTAGGAACTTGAGATTTATTTCCAGCAATTTCTTTTGACCGTTTTCACTGAGAAATTTTCACTCCTAAAGTTATAACATGATTAGTTTCTGATATACAGTCTGTTCGCTGAATCTTTTCCCATGTATGAAATAATTCACAAACTACTTTTTGTATTACGTCTCTTTCCCACTCACAGAATCTTAATCCCCGAAATGAAACCGTTTGTTCCATTACAGCGTAATATAACAAACAGAGATAGCCATATGATGAATGTCGGCGATAGGTTTAACGCGATAACGCGAATTTGTACCTTGACGTAGTTGACAGACCAAAGACTTTGTTTACATTTTTATTTTATATTTTTATTCATTTTTTCGCCCCTTGCATATAAATTTATTTCAAAAACAGTTTTTATAACGACTAATTTATACCTGAGTGTTCGAATTATTGAGGTAAGTGAATATTATGAATCTATTTATTTATTATTTACTTCGCAATGAAAACTAACCTTAAATTGACATTTCAATATGATTCTGGATAGAATTCCAGCAAACTAAATTATATGAAACATATTGTGCTTCCACCAATGTAGAAAATAATTATTAATGACCTTATTTTCTGAAAGATCAAAACTATTTATGAATGATTTTTATTTTTAGGTCCTAAATGTGTTGGAGTATTTTGAGTTAGAAAAAAGAACCTTTGGAATCACTTTCATGTGTAAATCAACAGAGTAAATATTTATTTAGTAAGTCTTCAATTGAAATATTTTGTTAAAATGTAGGTGTAGGTATTTTGTAATGAGTATATTCAAATCATGATATATTCAAGAAAAATTTAGTAAGGTAATCATGTAGATTTTAGTAGTTTACAATTCAATTCAACTATTAAATTTATCTTATTTTTGGACAGTCAGCATTGAAACATTGATAAAATGAACAATCAGAATATCATTAAAAATATAGTATTTATTAAAATTGAATCTACTATAATTTTTGTTTTTGTTTTAGAGAAGCATATTACTTTGACCAGGTACCTTAAATTGTGAATTAAGGAGAAGAGAAATTGTATCTATTGACAAAACACCTCTGAGCATTTTGTTGAAAACAATGGGATTCAAATGTAGCAAAGATGACAATCGAAGAGCTTTAATGGAGCGGACAAGTATTGCAGCCTTGAGAGCCACTTTTCTGTGTGAATATATGGAAAACTTTTCAAGTACTCACCCAAAAGAACTTGTATTTTTGGATGAAACATGGATCTATTCAGAGGGAAATAAAACAGTATTGGCAAGACAACACTAAAAGTGTAAGTAAACCAGATGGTTATGATGGAAAATGTTTTATAATTGTTCATACTGGTTCTACCGAAGGATTTGTCTCTGAAGCAAGTTTATTCTGTTCAAAATCTTAAGAATCTGATTACCATGGAGAGATGAACAATCTAATTTTCATGAAATCAATGAGTACTCAATTAATTCCCAACTTAGAAGAGCCATCTCTCATTGTTATTGATAATGCTCCATATCATAGTGTCCTTTTAGAAAAGCAACCTTCTACTAATTCGACAAAACATGAGATTGTTACATGGTTGACAACAAACAACATTAAATTTGATACAAAACCTGAATCGCTACAAACTGTAAAAATGAATAAAACGTGTATAAAATTGATGAGTTACTACGAGAACATGATCATGGTGAATTCAACGCTATTGAATTAATTTGGGCAAATTGCAAGTCATATTACAATAAATATATTGGTAGAGATGGGTATTCAGATAGTTCTGTTATAAATATGTGGAAAGAGGCACTGGAACAATATGTGATCAACAAATTTGGGAAAAATGAGTTAGACATATTCAATAAATTATAGAAAAGTGGTATGCCCGAGAACAGAATATAGTTGATATTAGCATTCAACCAATCACCATAAATACTGGTGATAGTTGTGATTCCGACTATGAGGAGGATTATTGAAGAATATTGTTTATAAATATACAAGGACAGGAATATTAGGGAAGCGATAAATTTGTAAAAATTTACTCTACATTATTTTCAAAGTTTTTGGAACATCTTTATTTCCATTTTCAAGGATAACATTCGATATTGTATTACAAGTTGTTTTAAATGGTAAATACATCTAACAATAATTTTGATTTCCCCAATATTCCTGTTCTTGTACCTACATTATTATTCGGCAAATGTATATATAACTATATTTAAATGAGTCTCAAATATATATAAATATTTTAAAATATTCATTTTTTATTTTCACAACCCAGATTTTTATTTTCCATAGTTATGCCGTATGGGTGGGACGGCCCTATAGTAATGGTTGCCAGCCATAACCAAAATAGGGCAATTCTGATTTGCAAAGTTTCTACCCAGGAAATTGTGACTAATACTAACTCTTGTACAAGTAAATTCGCAGAATAACCCCATAAAACTGTGGAGTTCTAACAGTTTTTCCAAACTAAAGGTTTAGGTAGCACATTGTTAAATGGCTGTAAAATATTCACAAATATCTATCACACCAGCTTCAATAATAAATAACGCACACCGTAATTTTAGCCACATCGAAATTAAACCATTGAACATCTCTGCATTGAACTACGACCTACGTCTTATTTAATGTATTGATGTATTGCATGTGTATATTAATGATGACGCATGGGAAAAGATCCACCGAACCAACTGTATGTATATTGTATATAGTCGAGAGATCGGCTTATTATTATTATGATTATTATATTATATTCGAAATAATAAGTTATTTTTCTATTATTGTCTATTAAATTTCTTGAAGATGATTTTGACAACGGAATAATTTGTTAAAGTTCTCACAGTTTCCAGCAATCTCGAATCTACTATTCCTACCCTCATATTCATATTCCGGCGCAGTAATGATTTTTTCAATTCGCCTTCCCATTAGTACAATATGGTACAAAATACGATCCATCTAAATTTTCTTGTTGTTGATCAGCAGAGTAAATATAAAATCATTCCATATAAACTGCATCAACCACTCAGGGTTATCAGCAGTGGGACTATGCAAGTAACATGTATTTAACAATGAATTACACAGAGTTATTAAATTCCAGAACAAAGATTAGTTTGGTTGAGGAACCCTAATATGTCCTCTATGTTGCAATTTTCATTTAGTACGTTCTCTGAAAGTCCTTTAACACCGCGCTGTTCTCGTTGTTATTCAAGTTAAGGACACTGCACCAATATGAGTGATACTATTATTTGAATGTTGGTGGGTGAGTCGCGTGTGACTTATTCCTTGCCGTGTGAAAAGCGTCTCTGTTCTTCTAGTTCTCGGTAGATCAGACCATTGTAGGAGGAATTCCTTGATTTCTCTCAGTTTGGTAGAAGAATGTGTCCAAACCTCTTCCCAGTTGTCTCCAGTTTTCCTTATAAAAGTTGTTTGAGGTTGCTGCGAGTGATAAAATGCTGTTAGTGGTCTACTCAGCGGCTGAATCGACACGTTCAATTCCATCGATTACGATATGTGAAGAGATGTTCTATTGATTTTTTCATGGAATAGTGGAGCTATTTAATTTTTGATTCACTCCACTTATTTGCCACTTATTTATATTACTCAAAGCGCTGAATGCCCTATTGAAACTGTGATTTGAACTAATGTACCTACAAGGTAACTCCAAATCAAGTGTCAGATCGTAAATCGAATACTTTGCTTCGAATATTACTATATATCATGCAGCGATCATGTAATAATGGCTATCAATACACAAGCATTAACCGGGAGTGTATCAATGACCATTACATAAAAGCTGCATACACTATTTTTTCTACGAAGAAATTTGATTTGAAAAAAAAATTGAAAAAATGTATTCAATCGAAAGTTGAACCCGGCAAGTTCAGATCAAAAAAAATCCTCATGTGGTGCTTTCACTCACTGCGCCACTGGACAGCATGTCATTTTTGAACTAATAGCATAAAGCGTAGGTATATGTTACCGTTGTACTTTTTGGTGTGTTGCTCGACATTTCTTTTAAAAACTATCGCAAAAGATTTAAACACGTCAAATTGTCAAACATTCTACATGAAATATTGGGTCTTCCTACTGGTAAATTTTCCTGTTCCATTATGGAAACCATTGTTATAATGTGTATCATTATGAAACTGGCATTTAATTACCAAATTATAGTATAGGAGTAGAAAAAAATTATGATACTCCATTCAATATTATTCCGAGATCTCTTTGATCTTTGGAAGTATAGTGGCACCAATTGAAAAAGTTCATCGACGTAGAAGGAATTTCAAAGAATCCTTCAAGTGTTTCATAATATTCGCCGTGAAAATTGTTCCATGAGCAAAATGCGCCCATTCAAGTGTAATCATTTTCTTCACCTTAAAAGGAAGCCACAACACTAAGAGCCGTACCCATAATTAACCACAAGAAACTGAAAAACTGGATCGACTTCCAACAGCAGCCCACGTAATCCATTTATTCCCGTGCCCTGAGAAATACTTTAATTAAAAATGGATAATGTTAAAAATACCATACCACATCAAATACAAAATTTCCTCAGTTAATATTGAGGGTCTACAAGATTTCAAGTTGTTATTAAAAAAAGCTCATCACCACAGCAAAAGGAAAACGCTTCAATAAAACCGAACAAACATGATTTTAACCTCTAATCTAAATAACAAAGCCTTTGAAGCACAAAACATCATAAGGTTTTTGTACTACCCGTTGTTAATGTTAACGCTATTGAGCTATTTTTTTATTCGGTGGTGTAAAAGTGGCACTTCCAATTTCCTGGCTTATTTATTTTTGAAAAACTTAGTTTGACGTTGAAATTTAATCCTAGCTGCACACATTTTTTTCGGAATATTCACATTGGTTTGAATGTCAGCACAACTCGTAAACCTCTATATTTAGTTATAGGGAACCATTTTGCAGAAGCATCCTATTTTCAAGGAGCAATCAGGAAATGCAATAAAATATAGGGTGTCCCATGGGAAAAAATATAACTTCCATCCGCCACACTTTATTGGAACATCCATTCATAAATGTACAAACTACTGAAGTGACAAACATTTCAAAACATTTTCTTCTTAGGTATATGAAAATTTTTTTATCCAAAAACTTTCCATTCAACACACAAAAACAGTAACTACCGCAACTTCAGTGTATTATCTTTTTATTTTTCTCAGTTAAATGTTAGCTGATTTTTTGAATTGTAATTTTCCCTAAATTTTGTTCCAGGAAATAAAAATAGTGGCACTTTTTATTATTAATATTTTTCCACTAACATCCATCAGATACCAAACCTCTTCGTCACTTCCAAATTCAAATTCAGTTTGTCAAGAAGCCACACCCAATTTTTCCAAAAACGCCATAAGTAATTTTTGTTTCAAGCGGTAATTTGAAAATAGATGGAGCACCACATTTGACATATTGCGGCTTATTCCAAGCAATTGAGCTCTACTATTGAATTTCCTCAAATCGTGCATTCTGGAATTTCGCTAATTTCGATGTAGAGCATCAACGACGAATTAATCCATCTTGAAGTATCTAGAAACCTGTAAGCTGATATATGATACTAGAGAAATTTCAACGTTATGGACAAGGTTCTAAGTACTGAAAATTATGCAGTGAGATTACGATTACCTTTGTGTATGTTAATTCTATTCGATATGTAATGGTTGAAACGACTCAAGTTATGGATTAAAATGAAACAATAACAGAAATGTTAGATATGCATACCACGCAATGTATTTGTCTTTGTTTGTGTTTATACAGGGTGTTCAGGGACTAATGGGAAATAAGTCCGCACCGTATAATATGTAATAATGTTAGTACTTTTCCTAAACTTATTCTATGCAGGCCCTCGTTTCCGAGTTATAGGTATCCAAAGTTTTAATTTTGAATTTGGTTTCCATTTTAATTTTTTGTACTGGTTATTTGATCTTCATTAAATTCATGGCAAAGCTGAAATAAAGGTACGTTTATGTTCATTTTGTAAAGGTTTACAGATTCACAATTGTGCCTTGAAGCCAGGGACGGACTACTCACAATGGTTAGTGATCCAAGAATTTTGCAGGGATGGCACAAATTGACTTTCCCACACATTAGGCTTAAGAAAAGGTACTCTTGTTGGAATTCGATTAAATGAGCCGTTTGGCTAATATTCACAGTTCTATTAATGAACTACATACCAATTTACGTGATAAATATACAACTTGATAAAACTTACTTATCAATAGTATGATGTCTAAGGTTCACCTACAATACTTCTGAAGAATGATGAAGAATGACGATAGCAGATGATAAAAACATTGAAACCTCATTCCATGGGAATCAAATAGGTACGCAAACAAAGAAATTAGTTGCTTTTTATCAAAATTACGGACAGAACCATCAAGAAAACCTCAAAACCATAACTTATTAGACATTAAAAAACAAAAACTGACGTTATTCTGATAAATGTTCAGTATGTTCTATGTCTATGAAGGTTGTTTCTTCGCACTTGAAAGAGCAATCCCATATTATTTTTAATAACATTGCAGTGTAACACAACTCTGTCTATCAAATCTTGCCTTTGCACAGGTGTTGGGAATACCTTACTATTGTGACTTAATGGGATCAACGTCTCCTGATCGCGATGGACGTTGAAAAGGGCCTCCACGACCAATCCATCTATAAGGAAACCTTGAGTATTATAAGTGATATGAACTGATATGAGGAGGAAACCCTATCGTGCAGGAACCATGAATTTTCACGAGCCAGTCATGGCACATCATCAAACAGGTTCCATAACTGATTTTTCAAAAACTCCAAATATCTTTGACCGGTCAAAGTACCGTCAATAAGATATTAGTCTAGGGACACACTGTATATTGTTGACCAGCAAATCGATATGATAGATCGCTATAAGTTTCAAAAAATAGCTGTAGAAGTTCAACATATACAGTTTACAATTAATAACATATTATAAAAAAACTCGCATACACTCATACTATATTCAGAACCTTATCTGCACAACAAAAAAACTCTTGCAAACCCAACTTCTTGGGAAGCAGCATTTCGACGTTGTAACTTCCGCACGCCACTTGTTCTTAAATTCAATGCTGGCCAGATTATCCCAACTCAGTGACAGCCTCTGTAAGCAAACGTTTTGAAAGTTAAATCAACGCACACAGGCGTAGAACAGCTGTACCTTTCCTAGAGTTATCCGCGCGTGCTGTGTTTGTGCTGCCAATACGTTTTTCGCTCAACTTACCAGAAAACCAATCATATGAACACAAAAAATAGAATAACTTTGTAGCCCAAGGGTGGAAAATTCATAATATCAAGATTACTTGAATTGATTACTTGAACGTTTCACTTGAATTTTTCAATTAAACTCAAGAATGTGTGTAAATATTTCATTATATTTTCCCATTTTTTGGTTTATTTGGTGGGTGAAGAACAGTAATGTATTACAAATGTAGGAAACGCTTGAGCTGCTCTACTATAAGCTGTCTCCAGCTGTTAAAGCTCATATATTTTCTGTTCTTTTGACAGAATATATTATTTCCAGGCTACAAGAGGGTTGAAACTTCCTTCATTACCTATATCCACATTTCCAGATTGAATTCCATCCCTATAGTCTAGTAATTAAAGTGTAAATTTTAATAAATTGCTCAAAATTTTACATAATGATTCAAAAAACGGATTCGAGTTTTCTTAATTTTTGCGTTTTCTGAGAAGATTTACCATAGTAACATATATTTTTTTCTTCACCATCGGAAAGTAGAGATTTCAACGAACAGAAACCACACCAACTTTTTGAAAAAAGCTGATATTTTGACGGGTGAATTTTCGATTGAAAATTAGGGTGTTTTTTCGATATTAATTCAAAATAAGGTGAAAAAATAAATATTTTCAATTAAATAAATTACATCGTATTTGGGACATAAAAAGGTAAGTTTTCACAAAATTTCGTTAAAAAAAAAAATTTTTGTAAAAGATAAAAATAAAAAACCAAAAACTTGGTTTTTTGAATTTTTCACATAAATTTTAAGGTTATGTGAAAAAAGTGTGAATACAAAAGTTTTAGATCTTTTTATTATCTACAACTTTTCCATTTGACTTTTTTCGATAGGACTTTTAGTTTTGCTTAAAATCGAGAAAAACCGTTTTTTACCCTTGAAAACTCACCCCCATCCCCTTTCCAACCTCAGATCGCCCGTAAATTATTTTTCCTTCCATTTTTATCATATTCCCCTCCTTTTCTAATGGGTTTCATCCTATTATGATTTTTTTTGGTTTTAAAAATTATCGACCCTGGACTACTACCTTAATTCCCAACACAAATCCATATATCAAATGCGGTGGAAACAAATGTTATTTGATGTCAAGATAATAGTATAGTATTATTATCCTGACATCTATTGATAACACGCTTTAATTAAATACCACATTTTTCACAGGAAACTGTGATGAAGTTAACAAATGTTATTAAATGCGCATTGCAATCTTGAAAGGAAATTTAATAGTTATTTATGCAACAAGTGCAAAAAGTGAGTGTTTTTTGCACGCGACGTGAAATTGTCCAACGAGGTCTTTAGGCCGAGTTGGACAACACGTCGAGTGCAAAAAACACGTTTTGCAAGAGTTGCATACAATATTTTTTCTAAATTCATGCAAAAACTGGAAAATTAGAACATAAATATGTCAAGAAGCTAATCTAACCTGATAAAACTCAACTCGTTCTTCTTTTTTGTATCTTTATGGCCTCCACCTTGTCAGTACTCAATCATAGCTGGTTTTCGCCTTGACCATTTAAATTTCAAATAATTAAAGATTTTTGAAATAATTGTAACTCGTTGAGACTAAGTAGTAAGATATACATATATTATTGTTGTATTAAAGCAGGATCAGGTACTTGCTATGGATTTTTATTTAATTTAAATGTTTATGTTTGTCATTAATCATCACAAAACTGACACATGAATGACAGATGAGTGCAATAAAATATTTTTTCTACTCCCGTTTTATAATATACTTATTAAAAGACTAAAATCTGTATCATAATGAAATTCATTATGATACAGATTTTCATTATGATACAGATTTTTAAACCAATAGGAATGCGACATTCGCACAATATTTAATATAGCCATGGATACCTGGTTGACATTTCTGAAATTAATTATATTAGGTCTGTGGCCCTGCAATAAAAGTGTAGCACTGAGCTATACGAATTTATTTATTTTAATTATGTTTTAATGCTTCTTGCAGTATACAAATGCAATATACATATATATTCCCAAATTTAGTAATTTTACACGTATTTTTTCACAGATAGACCTGAATTTTTCAAAATTATATAGCTCAGTGCTACACTTTTATTGCAGGCGAACAGCCCTATTAAGTGACACTTGATTTGATAGCTGTCAAATAATTTTGATTTTCAAAAGTAACAATATTTAAAATTAATTAAACTAATAATTATTGATTGAATAATTTTTATTAATCGGAGTAGAAAAATCATTGTATGAAACTTTCATGTAATGGCCATTAATACACTCGCATATTATATACGAAACTCGCCTGCGGCTCGTTTCGTATCCTACAATATGCTCGTGTCTTAATGGCTATCATTACATGTTCGTTGCATAAAATACTATTATTGCACTAGTGCAATAAAGTACCACTTTTTCCATTAAATGTGGTGCACAAAAGTGTTGTTTTTTGCATGAATGTAGAAAAAGTAAATTTTATCAATTGGATGGAATATGGCTAATAATTACAACACCACCCATCATTATTAATTCAGTTGATCACTTTGAAGATCACTGAGTCTTTGGTGTCTCGTTAACCTGACATACATTTCGAGAAATGATATATCCATTGGAGCATTATCCCAACAATTATTAGAATCACAGACAAGCTATTGGAAGATTGTTAGTTTACACATAATATGTTTTATTCATACATAGCATTTATTTGTTAAGTTTATTCCATTTTTATCAATTTTCAGGTGAATTCAGTTCAGTTAATTCCAAATTCATGGTATCATGGATATTGATAATAAACCAACGTTACTGAGCTGAGCTATAACGATGGATGTTAATATTAATATCCGTCAATTTCGATTTCTTTGTATTGAAGTTCAGGTAATATAATTTTGGTCTTAAAATCACAGACATATTACTGAATATATTAAAGGAAATACTAATGCCTGAAAGATCTATTAGATTATTTCCACTCAGATCATGAGGAAAGTCTTGAATATAAGTAGTTTTTTCAGGATATCCGTTTCCTTTCATCCAGTAGTCAGTCTACTAGGTGTTGGTGTTAGTCTTAATAATGTGGATAGAGGCTACATATTATATTCCACCGGATCTACTTTTATTTGCTAACCCAGCTCAAACTTCTTGAAGTACTTATTCAGGCAAAACTCTTAGTGCAATTCTACTCTGACTTGAATTCATTCTCACTTGGTTGTAGTTTTCCAGAAGAATTCTCAGAATTTCCAGATATCTTCTTTTGTTTGTTCTTGCCCAACTATGCACAGCAGGCAAGACTCTCAGCGTGAATATTGTGTCTGCAGAAGCCGGCGCGACTGATTTGGTTACTATCAAAGACACGACCACCTATAGGTTGATAGCTAGTAATTGACGAGAGCAGTATTATTGCAAAAAAAATCCTGAACTTTTGAAACTAATATTAAAATATTGGTTTGTAGAGAGGAATTTCCATTTGGATGGAAATTTCTCAGGCTCTAACATTCCGTTTATAATTGAATAGGGAAAGATCGATTAGCCAATGGGCAATTTTCAAAATTTACGAAAGAGTAGAAAATTTTGACAATAGATAGCTTGACAAATGACATTTAATCAATATACACTTCTGCTCATCAAATTGAAAGACTAAATGTAATTTTTAATTTAAGATACGTTAGTACTTTTGACACCTGAACTATATTTTTTAAAGGAACTGGTTTGTTAATCCGTTGTGGTTTTTTCACATTAAAAAATAGTTTTCGAAACCATAGATCTGTCTTCAGAATCAAATACCAAAAATATGTGATTACACTAGGTGCGCATGCTTGTAATCATAGAATTGTAACTCTAAATTTGATCCCGATTATTCTGATAGTTGACAACTAATTCATCACTGCAAATTTCTTTCTTCGAACAAAGTATGTTTAAATCACCAACTACTGTCAAACTGTTTTCACGAACGCTTTTCTTATTCGCATTCGACTGTCGGTTTCTAATAGCTTCTGATTGTTTCACGAACAAATCTAATACCAATGATTTTATTTATGTCACATATTTTATCAGTTATAAACCTTTGCTCAGCTCTCAGTTCAAACTAAAAGCTTTTTTCTACAAATAATAAGCTTCAGTTATTGGTGTTGAAATTAGTGAATTGTCAGTGGGAAATAATAAAAGTCATCATGTGGTTAAAGCATCTGAAAACTTTGTTTTTCTGGTCACGTCCGCAATCTGGTAACACTTTGTAGTTTCGCCAAACCACAGCCGAACATTCAGCGAAAAGATGGAAACTAATATGGTGTCTTTTCCTTTTTTTATAAATTCTTATTCCACACAAATCATTATATTCTCTCGGGCACACGATTCAGAGAAAATTGGATGCTGCTCCGCTATCTCATGTAATGTAATTGATGGATATTGAAAGTGTTTGAATTTTTAAATTATGGCTAATGTCTACTGGAATAGTTCTCATATGTGGCTTCGATAGAGTATTCTCCTCAATGAAATTTTCCACCCAACATAGATAATGATCAAAATTACAAGTTTTATCTTTGAAACAGACTATTTTCATTATTTGGTATTTATTGATTCATACGTGAGCAGGCTTCGAAGAATGCAAGGGACTCCCAAAAGTGTTACCCTATGCCGCACCACCATGCCGCAGATGACTATGAAGTCCAATCCGACAAAAGTGGTTCGTGCGCGAAATAACTGGACATGTGGCAGTCGTGCCGTTAGAGCAACATAAAGCGGTAATTTCTAAATGGTACACA
The DNA here is from genome assembly GCA_963978555.1 of Galerucella nymphaeae. Classification (NCBI taxonomy): domain Eukaryota; kingdom Metazoa; phylum Arthropoda; class Insecta; order Coleoptera; family Chrysomelidae; genus Galerucella; species Galerucella nymphaeae. Next base: position 2,428,822 of record OZ021716.1, on the reverse strand, counting down.
ACTATTTCTCCGCCAGAAGTGCTCCGTGAAATGAGAAAAAACAATCAGCAAAAAAGGATCATTTTTCATCATGACAATGCCAGTTCTCACACATCGGATAAGACATACACCTATTTGACTGGCCAAAACGTCGAATTGATGGGTCATCCTCCGTACAGCTCCGATTTGGCATCAAATGACTTCATTTTATTTCCGCAAATCAAGAATAAATCACGTGGCCAACGTCTGAAGAAGCTGTTGATGCATTAAAAAACCATGTTTTGGGGTTTCGAAAATTGTTTCGAGCTCATGCAAAGTGTATTATTGATCATCATGGAGAATACTTCGAAAAACAATGAAGCCATTTTCAATAATAAATTACTCTCTCTTCATTATAGGGCTGTGTATGCGTGTTTGCCGAACACCAGCAATGCTGAGAGAAGTTCCTCTTGGAGACGTTATCTAGTATGCTGAAGTCACAGGCTGGTTGACGTACTGGTGGGAACTTCCTTAAGAATCCTGAAAGTACCTGACGAGACTTGATGTTGTGAGGCTGGTTGCCTAACCAACTTATCAGGTTATAGAACTAAGGTAGGTCTCTTATACTTTTCGTTCTTTTTTTGTCGGTGTGGGTGTTGATTAGTGCTATGAATACTTTTGGTTATCTGGATATTCAGGTAACATTGTAATTTTGTAAGGGATGGATAGATGTTTTGAAAATAAAATTCAACCTAGGCTATTCGCCAGTGATGTAGTTTCAATATCGTGGAAAAATTCAATCAAGTTGGGTAACTAGGTTTTGAGTCTATTACGTTGAGGTTAGCAGAAAAACAAACAATACTATACGAATAAAATTATTCAAATGTATATTGTTAATGTATTATAATGTATTATCGCTTCCATGTATGCCAGAAGAGCTTTCAATACCTTTTCCTTCTATTCCTGAGAATAAGAAAAAAACATCTTGAAAAATAGTGGAAAGGAGACGAGATAAATATCTTTTGGTTGTTAGTTTAATGCCTCCAGATAAAAAGCTTACAAATCATGGATTTTAAAACGGAAAATCTGAAGGTTTCTGCTAATGGTCTGGGTCTTCTCATTCCATTCAGTTACTAACGAGACGAAATAAAAAGTTTTTTCTCATATTTATTATCGGTCGAAAACAAATTCATTCCAAACATCAATTACTTTCCGTTTTATAATATCCGCTAAAATGGAAAAGGAATCCATACTTCTTTTGTGAAATTTGATCATCTATAGATTGGTGATGATAGAATTGTATACAAATTTTACTTTGCAATGTATTCAAAAATGGAAATTCCTCCTTTTCAAAGTGTATATAATCAAATCCTATCTTGCCTTCCAAATGAATCGAAAAGCACTTCTAGTTTTTGTTAAAGTGAAACATTCCGGAGACGAAATCCTTCCAGACCGTACTAAGTAGATTAGACTGTAATCTATAAGAATATTATAACATAGCTGGACACATCGGTATGTGTTTCATTTGTTATATGCGGATGATTTAGTCCTGCTATAAAATTCTCCAATATATATTTCGAGGAAATTAAGTACTCTAGAGAAATTTTCGTCGGAAAATAAGATTGCGGTGAACTTATAAAAAACAAAAAGCTGTTCAATTTCCAGGTCCGCATTAATTTGGGTGAATCAGTTAAAAAACATGAACGAGTAACGCCTGTCCAAACAATGTTTTCGCGGCTGATGAATTTGAGCGGAAGTAATATCAAATACAACTTTTTAATACAACTCGAGGTGTATTTTAATCTTGCTGTTGGTGAGACTGTGATTATTTTTTCTACAAAATAATTCTACATCATTATTGAACAACATTGTCCTACTGGTATTCTAGAGTTCTTTGTCTAGATTTCGAAAGTCAAATTCAGGTCCTCCATAAATTGTGATAGTTGTGATAGTCCTGATCCTGATTGTTTCCATATTTTGGCTCAGTGGATACTCCGTGAATCATGGCAAGGACTCTTTGATGAATTGGCCGGCTTGCCTCATTTTAAGTGCCATGTTCCACAATTCTTCAGACTGTTTATTTTATTCCATGTACAACCATGTCTTTTCTGTACCATAGAAAGACCTCTAGGTTTTTTTATGAGTTTGCCTCTCCATTATCCTTGTGATGTGAGTGGTAACCAGGCTGAGGGCAATATATTATGACTGCCCAGCTCTGGAAGCATCTCCGAGCATTCCGTAGTGAGTTTGGAATGCATTTGCATGGAACTGAATGCTACTTGGCTATGACAATGGACTTTTCCTGGACTTGTGCCTCAACAGCTCTCCTGCAAAATGCTAGAGACTCTTGTCTTTTGCTTGGCTACACACTGTGTTCATTTGAAAAAAAAAACCTCAATGTTTCTGGATATACATAGTCACCACATTTTGGTGTAGAATATATTTTCACTCTTCCATACAATTTTTCCACTTCTTTTTGTCAGTGGCTAGGTCAAGTTAATGTGTTTTGGCATTTATTACTAATATCTTGCATATCTGGAATACTGAGGGTGGGTTCTTCACAATTGTAACACAGTGTAAAATATTCTTGTTACTACAACTTCCCTAGATTTTGAGCCATCTCTTCATACGATATGGATAATGTTTCCATTAGTTTCATAATTAATATAAAAATTCGGAACAAATTCCATTCATTTTACTTTCATTATATTATTCACCACACATCCATTCATGAACAGAAATGTGTTTAACTAATACGTTCTCAAGAATCTTATTAGATTTTCGTTTTTGGTGCGAAAACTTCACTCGGGATTAGAGACATTATCATGAACTCACAACAGGCATGTGATTGATATTCTGGATAATCCACTATTCAATTTCAATTTCTCGACACTCGAACCCCATACAAATGAGTATGATGATTTCTCTTTGTATATTGGATCGAATGGGAAAGTTCCTTATATCATATTTCCAAGCTAAAAATCAGTTCCAAAGAATATATAAATTTATAATCAAAAATGTTATATAAGGGGAAATGCTTACATTGATTTTAATGAATATGTTCATTGGATATATTATGTAGAAAAATACATATCACAGTTAATGTTTTATAATTGGAAAACTGCTCACAGAAGTGTCAAAATATGGGAAATGGTGCTTAAACTAGCGCCCTCTACTATAAGCAGAAATTGAAATACTTGGAGTTCGATTTTTCTGATACAATAATTGAAATAGAAAAGATAGTGGTTAGATTTCCCATGATAAATAACAAAAAGAATAATTCATATTGGTTTTCATTCCAAAATCCTTACGACATGTTAAGTAAATTATTGTGTGATATAATAGTATATTACGTAACGTGTGTGGTAAGAAGCATTTTACGCACTAATGGAAAAGTTACGCACGATGCCGCGTAGCGGCGAGTGCGTAATTCCGTGAGTGCGTAAAATGCTCTACAACACTAGTTACGTACTATACTTTACCTACGACCCACTTCTACATGTATTTATACTCTTATTATTGATAATATTTGAACAGCATCAACAATATTTGGCTATTTTTGCGATTTCCATGATAATATTAAATCCATCTCACTTTCACTCGACATTTTTTAATTGAATAAAGCTTTCCACAAAATACACAAACCAGTTATAAGTTATAAGGATAATAAAAAAGTGTTTTAAAAGTTTCTTGACAGCTCTTACGCAAATCGCTATTGCAGCCTATACCTAAGCTTGATGTTTTGACGGCTTATGTCAGATTTTTGAATAAAATGGCGACGTCTATTGACAGTTGCTAAGATGTTGCTAGGGAAGCCGTGCGATTTACTTTACAGCTGTGCGTTTTTTTTACCGTGCGTAATAGACGTCATTACATTAGCGCCGACTGTGTGTTATTGACTGATTACAGGGGGGGTCGTAGGTAAACAAAATTATTTATGAATTTTTGAAAACAGTGTGTAAAAGCCAAATGGAATAAATTCATTATTTCGGTTACTGTACATATTTATAAAAAATCCCGAAACACGTCAAATTTAAATTATAACTTGACATTCTTCAACGTGAAAATGCAACCCCTACCTTCAACCCCCTTAGAATGACAGGTACAACCCCCAATTTTTTAAATGGGAAGTATAGGCTTGTGATATATCATTTGAAAGGTCTCTTCATTCTCTATTCAAAAATGTTATTGTTTTTAAATTTAATGCAAAAATTAACATAAAAAAAATTAATATCATGTTGTTACCGAAATTCGCTACAATACAATCAAAAACTAAAATGTAATGCAAAACGTAATAAAATGTAGAACACGAAAAAGAACTATGAATGTTAATGAAGTAGATGTTCAAAATGTTCTCCGCGAACGTCTTGGCAACATCCTAATCTCAAATAAAACTGTCTTCTAACATTATTTAACATATCAGGCGTGATCGACCTAATCGCAAGCGTTATTCGTTCTTTTAAGTCATTTAAATCAGAAGGTTTAGTTTTGTACACATGGCTCTTCACATATCCCCATAAAAAGAAATCTAATAATGTAAGATCAGGTGATCGCGCTGGCCATTCAATCGATCCTCGCCTCCCTATCCACCGATTGGGAAATATTGTATCGAGGTACTGCCGGACATTAAGTTGGTAATGTGGTGGTGCTCCATCCTGCTGAAACCATATCGTATTCGCTGGAACTTGAGGATTACCTGGATCAGGATATAAATTTGCCAACGTTGGAATGACATCATTTTGAAGTAGTGCCAAATAATTGTTGCCATTCAAGTTGCCCTCAATAAAAAAGGGACCAATTATATTGTTCCCTACAATCCCTGCCCAAACATTAACCTTTTGAGGGTATTGAGTGTGTTCTTCTCTCATCCAGTGAGGATTTTCCGTGGACCAGTAGCGGCAATTTTGCCGATTAGCATGACCGTTAAGTAAAAAAGTACACTCATCAGAAAACATAACGTCTTCTAATTGGATAATATTGTTATCCAACATGTCCATCATTTGCTCACAAAAAAAAGTTCTCCTATCAAAATCGTCTTCCATGAGCTCCTGAGTAGGTATCATCTTATACGGATGCAATTTATTTTCTTTTAATATGTTTGCTATCGATGTATGGCTAGCATTGAATGTAGTGGATGCCTGTCTACTCGATGTATGTGGGTTTTCCTGAAACTCAAGCAACACATCTAATTTGAGTTCATCACTCAGTGCATTAGCAGCTGCTTTTTTTATCTGCCTTACATGACCAAAATCGCGAAACTGCTTTTCTATTTTACTTATTGTTCCTTGGGATATAGGCGGTAAATTAGGAAATTTCTCATGAAATAGGCGAGTTACTTCCTGTTGTGTTCGGATGTTATCTCCGTAACCAATCATTTGTAAAACTGTTATTTTATGCATTTCCGTTAATCTAACCATTTTTCAGAATTGAATTGAACAAACTTTATACTTAAATTACAACAATGACAACTTAAATAAAACAATTTACTACTGCTTGTTAAAATAGCGTTGCCACGGAAATTCTTTAAAGTTTTTTAATGGTTACCATCTAAAAACCACATTGCTACGGTTTTTGTTCACTTTCTCATTATCAAGACCTAAACGGGAAATAAGTTTTAAGTAATATTGTAATAAGTTCCGGGTATATTTTAGCGAATTTCGGTAACAACATGATATTAATTTTTTTTATGTTAATTTTTGCATTAAATTTAAAAACAATAACATTTTTGAATAGAGAATGAAGAGACCTTTCAAATGATATATCACAAGCCTATACTTCCCATTTAAAAAATTGGGGGTTGTACCTGTCATTCTAAGGGGGTTGAAGGTAGGGGTTGCATTTTCACGTTAAAGAATGTCAAGTTATAATTTAAATTTGACGTGTTTCGGGATTTTTTATAAATATTACAGTAACCGAAATAATGAATTTATTCCATTTGGCTTTTACACACTGTATAATTATAATAATTGATCGTATTATAAACATTCTATTGCATTTCATCAGTGGAGCGTGAATTTTTAATTCAATTCTCTCTAAAACTGTCACACTTCAGCATATTGCATTCCATAAAGCAGCCTATATATAGCACATCATAAAATTTTATTTGGGTGTGATAATATATCCCTCGTTTTTTTTTTCAATGAAAAGGATCGACAAAAAGGGTCAGGATCACCAAAGCTACTTGAGTTCTCCCTGTAAGTTGGACAAAATGCCTTCGTTATTTTCACGATTACATATGAAATTACGATTTTGTTAAAGCCGTCAGTTTTTGTTACTCGCCTATTTATTCATAATCCACTAATTTGTGTGACTCTGCCATGCGCTTTTGCGAGAATTTTATTGTATGGAGATTGTAAGTGTGAAAGTGACAACCATTTTGAAAACGAAAAGACTTTCAATCGAGTGACGAGAGCATGATATGCATTAAAATTCCAATCCTGGCCTTGAAGCTTTGTGAAGAAAGTACATAAAAAGGCATGCGTGAGGAGTTGGAACCAGTTGGAGCTAGAATAATCCATTACAATGAAATTTATTTTGCAACCGATTATCGTTTTCAGTAACGGGTAAGTTGACTGCCATTTATCTCCTAATTTTAAATATGTTTCCAGATATTCACAATGTATTTATCCCGGGTAACATTTATCAACGGCGAAATATTTTGATTAAAGTATAAATAACTCATATAATAGCCTTTTTGGCGTGCGTCATCGATTGTTAATGTCCTTTTAACACATTATGTTGGAAATAATGGAAAAATGGCAGCTCTCTGTGAATAATCCTACTCAAAATATCACAATAATGAACCGCTTAAACGTATAACAAACGTTAAACTTTGACCTAAAAATTTTGATTAGTTAATATTTTAATAGCGTGCAAGCACGACCAATCAATCGGGAGAAATTATGACATACAAAATAGGGAGCAGACGTACCTTCCGTAGCAGCAATGTGTCTTACTTATTTTTCTAATGTCCCACTGACAGTTCTCGTCCGGTCTGTACTTTGTTGTTAACGGTCAATTATTATTCATAAGAAGTGAATATTGATCTCATCAGTATGATTATTTAAGTAATATGAAAATGAGTCTTAATACACGGTTCTACAGTATTTGTAGTTAGAGAAAGAAGCTTATAATCATTAAATTCATAGCCTTTTCGAATTTGTCTGAATACGATTCTGATGATTCTATTTAAGGTTCAAATTTAAGGTTAGCTATATTTCAAAATAGCTAAAAACATAAACGATATCCATAGGCGTGCCTACAGGGGGGGCAGGGTGGTCCATTGCCCACCCTAATCGGTCCATCCCAATTCCGAGAAAAGAGAAATTGGAGGGCGGCAATATGCAAAAGCAATGTTTCGGCGGACATGATTTTTTGTTTTTTCATCAAAAGATTCCGATTTGATATTTGGCCCCCCCTAATAAGAAAGTCTGCGCACGCCTATGACGATATCCCCAAAACCCGTATAAATATACGTCACAAACGCACAACAAAAAGGCTAATGAATGTACTATATTACCAAATTTGCCCATTCACAAAGTCATCTTGTTTGGAAAAAAAGCAAATTAATAGTTTAAATTCTCAGAATAAAATCTTAGGTACCTAACATGCAATAAGAAACTTGTTGCGTTTTCATTCGAATTTAGGTTTTTTCCGATGTTTTCCTCTGCATCTGGACATTCTACAATATCTACTTTCCACGTTTATGTGAAATTATACTGATACAAGAAACACTCACTGCACTAAAAATGTATGATACTGAAATGTTGTTCCTGTCTGTTGTTCTAAAACGGCAGAATGTGAAAATGTGTTCAGTTCAATATCGATGAAGGATGAAAAAGGCAACGGATTTTCATACTGTTGGATAGTCTATCAGTCATTAAGGCTCCATGCTCTTGCTTAAACAATTTTGAAATGGTGTGCAATGCCTAGGCAAATTGAATAAACTAGGTGGGAACAATTTAATCTACCTCAACTAACACCTTAAGGACACATTAGAGTAGGAAATAAAGCAGATGAACTAGCAAAGAGGAGTAGTAGTATTGGAACAAATAGGTGACGCCGAAAGACAAGATCTGATCAATGAATATATTGAGTAGGGTAAGTTTCTTCTGAGTAACTACAGCCTGTTGAGATCAAATGAATTCATGAGTCAAAGAAGAACTGCACTGAGAGTTTCAAGAGGGATCCTTACAGGACATTTCTGCCTGAATAGGACCTAGAAAAAGCTTAAAATAGTTATGGAGGAAAAATGTAGATTCTGTGGCATAGAAACAGAAACCTTCAATCACTCACTTGTGAATAGCACAGCAGTTCAGATTCCCAGACTCAGCACCTGGTGGACTACTGGATAGAACAGGGACTGTTAACTCAGTTAAAGCCTGGAGATTTTCCAAAATTTCTTCGAAAATAGGACTGAAGGAGCTACTTGTCTTCAAGATCTTTAAGGTGTCAGTACTGTATATCTGTATCTAAAGAAGGGAGGGTGAGTGTAGGCTCACAGCACTCAGGCCACATGTGACCCATTGTACATCCTCCTAGGTCAACGTCCATCCTGTCTTTCCAGGAAGGTGGGCAGGTCACTAGGAGACATCTTCTCCATACCGGCGGGTGTAGGCCTGTTCACACATTCTGCATGGAAGTGTGTTCACTAGCCCCATAGTATGGAGGTGTTTCCTCAGTTGACAATGTCCAGTCAGATATCCTACTGTTAAACGTAGGTTTCTCCTGGACATCGTGAAATAATTTTTCGAAGCCAGCTTCCCAAGGTCGCTAAGGGTGATCCTGGCAAGACTGCATCCTTTGATCCGTCCCATCCTTTAAGCCAGTATACATACATACAAAAATGGTAGAATCTAAAATTGTTAATATCTGACTCCATGCTATCTTCTGATAAATTGGATATACAGTTTGAAGGTTGTTATCAGTGCTATGATTAAACTGAACAAGAAAACCTTGTTCTATAAAATTTTCAAAGGGAAACCAAAGAAACATGTCATCATTCCAAGTTCCAATGAATTGTGATGAGTTGTATGAAAAACCCAAGCATATTGGAAAACCCAATAGTTATTTAACATTCCATTAATTTATCATCAATGCAAATAAGACTACAAAGTAAAACGTTGTCACCAGGAGGTGAATATTACCACAAGCTAATGATTTGTTTGTTATTGTTTGCATGTTGATTAGCGAAGGTGTCATTATTTCCAGAATATGCAATCAATATTAATTAAACCCAATGTAGATATTTGATAGGGTAATTTCCTATTAATGGTTGTGGATTTATTGTTGAATAATTCTAATGAACTTGGGAGCAGATCGCAGAACAAGATAATTGTAGTTCAAACAGTGGATTTGGAACGATTATTTTTAGAGATTCGATAGCTGTAATTGAAAACTCAATAATAGTTTTCTTATTAATGTGTCGTCTAGTCAAAGTCAACTTATAGATCAAAATTTTTCACCCGCTTCTCAAAAATTATGATCGAGATGTCTCACGATTCGTCATCGCATCTAGAAACTCTCTGAACTATTTAGAGTGAAGTTATAAACAATTAACAAAGTTGTAAACAATTTAATAAAGAAAAGGGTGGCTGTTTTCTTGCAAATATCTCGAAAAGAGAATGAAAGAGTAAGATATATTCTAAAAAGAGTCTTATCTTCCCGAACTGTAGGACCAATATCAATAATTTTGACAAAGGGTTGAAATTACGACAGTAAACTGGCCAGTTCGGATTTTTAATGAATAAATATTATCCAGGTTAACTAATCTAATCAACTATAAAAATTGAAAACTGAGAAAATTCAGGCACGTACAGGATAACTGCTGTTTACACTGACTGCAGTTATTTTTGGCTTTAGTAACCCATGAATAACTTGATTAACAGAGAAGTGTTTTGCTCCATTTGTGGTTGAGGTAATAATTGATCAATTATGTTTCAGGTGCTAGTTGGTAACTTGAAATTTGTAAGTATTCGAAAAATGGCAATTCTGTTGGTATTAGTATCTGGAAATGAAAAAATAATGTGCCTGAATTCAGAAATGAATGAGAAAGTAGAAGCACATAAAAGAATGCAAGAAAACAGGTGTGTTAAGCTGAAAAAATAAGGGTCGAGCTTGAACAAAAATTTAGAGGGAGTTTAATGCTCACTCAGACAGCTACAGATCTGTGGATATTTTCAAACAATTTAACACAAATGAAAAGGAAGAAATAACTAAATCTGCAGCAGAGAGATTTTTCCTCTGATATATTCTTCTTGACATCCCAAAGATTAGTATGTCCAAGATTTTCTGGTGAATAAACCATCGAGAGATGAGGAGACCAATGGACTGTGGTTGAATATTAACAATTATAGCCAGTTCCTTCTATATTCACATTAGTTTATTGAAAAATTTATTCCGAAAGACCACCCCTCAAAATACATACACAATCATAATTTTACAAGGCAGGTGCAAAATCTTGATCTAAAAGGCACTTGTTGACTAGAGTACTAGAGGTTTTGGAAAATGTATACAATAGAGAGTTTTCGAAGCCGCTTAAAAAACACTCCGACTAACGCTATTTGACAACTTTGACATACGGTATGTCACTTAGCGTATATCGCTCCCGTACACCACCGGTATCTTACGGACAGTAGACATAGCGGTTGCATTAACGAAAAGACCACGGTAAGACGAAAAATCTAACCTCAATTCAATGTATTCTGTATGTTGTCTCTGGTATCTGTATTTTCGCGAATTGCGGTAGCACATATTATTAATAATTATCATGCTACCAATTGAAAGTAATATCTTGAACAATCTGAAAAGTATTCAGTTCTCTGAGAAATACAATCAGATTTTGCTAACTTAAATTTTGGCAAACAGCATTTATGCAAATTCACGCCTTTTACGTGCAGTAGCAAATCAAATAATAATGTAAGAGACAAAAAATTATGTTACCGTTACCGTTGGTACGCAAGAGGTTCGAAAACTATATATTTATCTGTCAAAATAGTCGTGCGTTTAGATTTATATTATCCGATACCGGCTTATTATATGTACGTTTTCGAAAACTCTCTAATATCAGACATTTTAAATTGTAATGGCCGCATTAAAAGTTACTATGTCCTCGTACAGCGCGCGGCTGATTTATGTAAAAAATCCATTGTTTTGCAAACAATTCCCTTTTCACAAAAATTCTGAAATGGGTAGATTTTAAATGCTGATTTTCCAATTTATAAGTGAACATGGTAACTTCACCACTTTTAACGTGGCGTCGTAATTGTTGATTTGAATCGAAATATGCCCATTTCTAAGACCATTTAGTACTTTATTTATTCAGTGATGACATAGTTGCTCAATTATCAATTTTAAGCAGAGAACAAAAATTCATTTCATTCTTCGGTTTTTATAATATAGTATAAATGTTAGAAGCTATCAACAATAAGCTGTACAATGTTTAAGGTGACACTACCGGTGTATAGAAAAGCACAGCTGAATCAAAACAGTGAACTATAACAGCAATAATCGATCGTTTCCTGCTTTATGTCAATTGAAATATCGGTTGACGTTTTGTCCGATTTAACAAATTTCGAGTGAAAAAGTATTGGACATGAATTATGGCTACTTCAAACGGAACCCAACGCCGAGGAATTTTGATTTTTATAGGATGTGAAGATAGAACGAGAACTCCGCAACAGGTATGCGATTTGCTTAATGCAAAGTACTAAAACAGACCAATTAGCCGATCAGCAGTCGGTAAAATTGAAAGAAAATGTACAAAATGCAAGGGTAACAAAAAACATGGTGTTGTATTGAGTGTTAAAGATCAAATTGAAAGTTCATGTAGAATAACAGCAGAATCCACAGAAGCTGCAGGACCGAATCAACGAAGGAGTTAATGGAATAACTTCGGAAGTTATTCGTCATGTGTAAGAAGAATGTGTTCGTCGATTCAATATCGCTGTTCGATGATTGTGAAACTTAATCACTTTTCATCCATTCATCCTCATATTAGTCAGTTGATTAAGATACTGCTTAATACGTTACTAAAGGACCTTTCAAATGATGTATTGTAAGAACATCTATTCAATTAAAAGGAATCCACAATCTCGTCACAACGTTAAAACGGATGTCATTTTATTTCCGCACATTATCAAAAAATCGGTACTTCAAAATGGAAATCTATATGTTTGGATGTGTATCCAAAATTACATATTTGAAAAATAAGTTGTTGAATAATTTTGCCGTGCACCTATGATTGAATTTATTCATTGTCTTTTTTCGACATAAATCATAGTAAAAAAACGACTACTCTTGAAAAATAGTAATGAACAAAAAATATTACTCATGATAAAACATGTCACAAAAACGTTGAATCGATTTTCTGTCGCACTTTCCAACACGTTTGTGTATTCGTTGTTTTTTTTTTTCAATTCCTCAAATGTCCGCCTTGCTCACTTTAAACTCTAAGCCCAGAGAATGTTCATCATAGGTACTTGTCATGTCTGTTACATACTGGATCGGTATAAAGTATGAAGCCAAGTACAGTTTTTTAAAACAGGAAAAGCTATATTCATGAAACTCAACAATATTCAGATCTGACAAATTCTAATCACGTTTCTGGTCATCATTCAGTTCCTGAAGGGGTAATATTTGAAGGGCCCATAATGCTTATATATCAGTTTACAATGTCTGTTTTTCCATTTATTGTTTGCCTTGTATACATTTCACCGAGCAGAAGGTAACTACAAGTGAGTTATTGTTAACTCTTGGAATTTCATTCGATATGATACTGAAAAAATATCCCTACTTTAATTTTTATAATCGGAGACTTTAACGCAGAACTTGGCGAGATCTCTGGAGAAACTGTAGCTGATATCTATTTTTTCCCTAACATGTTTACTCACGACAAGTTAAGTAATGTTCAAAGTCGCAATCTTCTCGAAGTCATGTATATTATAACTTCCTTAATAAATAGTCATTTTAATACTGAGAGAACTGCAAATTTCAGTCTTGTTATTCCTTGGAGGAAAATGTTGTTGATCTATGTTTCTGTAATGATGATGAACTTCATTTTTTGACAAATTCAGTTTAAAAGTTCATCGGTATGCGTCAGAAAACTTAACAGAGCTTGTTGTTCATTTGAAATCAGAAAGGAGCTTCTCAAAAATGTCATTATATATGGGGTGTTCCATTCATAATGGACATAATTTATTATATTTCCACTACTAGCTGTAGAGTTGACAATTATTATTGCTCCTTCCAGCCAACCGAAAAATTGAATTTCTTCATTATTGGTTAATAATTTCTCTCCATTAAACCTAGCTCAATAATATATAAAGTGTAGATAGACTTCCTAATTTGGTAAAACACCAGAGAGTAGAAAATTTATGTACTTGAAATGAAAATTTTAAAAACTTTTCAACAGAAAATGGTTTCTAAGTTGAGTGGATTGAAATCAGGAGGAATCACGTGATAAATGCTTTTCTCTTGTTGACAAGATCATAATAATTTTGTATTCACAGGAGACTGTGATCGTATTTGCTGCTTGAAATTACCTATCAGGATAAAATTATTCAGATTTAAATTCCATCAGTTTAAAATTCGCGCTCAACCAAAAATTACTGATAACATAAGGAGAACTTTCATGATCTACGGAGCGAAAACAGACAGTGTACTTGTCAGTTAGACGACGAGTTACACGCTTTTCGTATCGCGTTTTTGAGTGATGTGGTGTATAAGTATAGCTTTTACACTTATGGGTCATTTTGCACCAAATCCATCCTATGCAGTCAAATCCACTTAAGTCAAGGCCAATCAAATCTGGTCAGTATTGTACTAATATTATCAGTTTTTTGATATCCACATTAATCGATAAGCAGAAAACACGATGCGATGGACTGAACAATACCGGTTGAGTCCCAGGCAGACATGACGTGACTTGACGCGTAGATACTGGATGTTATTGGTGCAGTGTGAAACAAAATGAATATATTTGTATTATTTTTATCATGAGCTATTTGAACGAATCCTGGACTTGACTGGATTGGACTGATTTTGTGCGAGATGACCCGGCCCTTTCGCACCAAGCCAGTCCAGTCCAGTCGAGTCAAGTCAAGTCAAGTCGGACGCTTCAGGATTGGAATCATTAACTTACCGTTAAAAACAAATGCAATGTGAAATTTACGTTCACACTAGGCGCGTCGCCTCAAGTCCAATCAAGTCAACACTAATTGTTAAGACTGATTGCGACTCAGCCGGTTTAATATTTTTATGCCAGTCGTGACAGTCGCTTGTACATGTACAGTGGATGTGGACTGTGGAGGCATTAATTGTGTTGGTGCAAGGAAACGAGCCAATATATGATCCTAAACACCCAAAGCACAGAGATCGGGATTTTATTGCTGCTATATGGAGAGGCTTATATATATATATACAGGGTGTCCCACGACGAGTGAAAACTATCTGTATATGGCAAAATACTTATAGTAAAATCATGAAAATTTCTACGTTTGGGTTTTCGGATACGATCTTTTCAACTAAAATATTTTCAAAGATGGCCGACTTCCGGTTCTACCGGAAGTCGACTGTAACTTTGTTATTTTAAATGGAACACCCTGTATATTAATACATTTTTGAAATCTACGTAATACTTCAGTATACTTTTGACTGAAAACTTTTTTCGAAAAATGCACACTTTTTGAGTTATTGATTTTTTTGTAGAAAATTTGACCGTTGAAGACCCTTATAAATTATTTTTTTACGAGGAGACCCTTGAAGATATGAAAATGGTTTCTGTTCAGTGGCCTTAAGCAAGGTCAAACGTAATCGAATCTATGTTGAAAAATTTTTCATTTTATACAGGGTGTGTATAAAAAGTGTTCAAAGTTTAACTTCATAAATATCAAATTTCTTCATTTTTTCAAATAGAACCACCCTGTTTTTTCTATTTTAATGCATTCAGGGGAAAAAAATAAGGCAAGTTCATGTATACTTTCCTATACCTAAACCTTACCGTTATCCAGATATTAAATGTTTTATATAAATTTTTAGAGATGCGGGTGTGGTCTAAATTTTGATACAAGCACTAAGAAACAAAAAAGTCTTTTTCTTCATCTGTCTAAAAAAAATCAAATCAAATTGTTTTTATTAATTCTATTCCAACTTTTAGTCGTCTCCGAGATATTTGAGGTTTTAAATTGTTATTATATTTTAAACAAGTTTAAATTTTTCATGTATACTTTTAGTAGGCTTTGTAATAAATGCCACTTATTTAACTGACATTAGTTAACACCTAGAGAAGATTGTGAGCTAAGAGTTCGAAATTCCTTCAATTCCCTTTCTGAGATGATGATTAGCCGTGCGACGAATGAAGGTATACTGAGAAGGGTTGAAAAATGTATTGAAGTTCAAGCGAGCAATTTTGAACATTTACTTTAAAACATCAGACTATTTTTCTTTGGCTTTTAATTTTCCATAACATTTTGTAGCATATCTTATTATTCTCACAAATGGTTTAACTCGATTAACTTTTGCTTAAAATGAACCGAAAAGCTTCAAATTGTTAAGTATTCATTAACAATGTGCGATTTCGATCGCAGTCAATCTGGATATCTTACTGCAAATAAAGCACATGTTCTTGTTAAAACTTTGTCATATTTACCAAGTAAATTCACATAATAATTTTTATTTCTTAGTGCTTGTATCAAAATTTAGACCACACCTGCTTCTCTAAAAATTTACATAAAACCTTTAATATCTGGATAACGGTAAGGTTTAGGTATAGGAAAGTATACATGAACTTGTCTTATTTTTTTCCCATGAATGCATTAAAATAGAAAAAACAGGGTGGTTCTATTTAAAAAAATGAAGAAATTTGATATTTATGAAGTTAAACTTTGAACACTTTTCATACACACCCTGTATAAAATGAAAAATTTTTCAACATAGATTCGATTACGTTTGACCTTGCTTAAGGCCACCGAACAGAAACCATTTTCATATCTTCAAGGGTGTCCTCGTAAAAAAATAATTTATAAGGGTCTTCAACGGTCAAATTTTCTACAAAAAAATCAATAACTCAAAAAGTGTGCATTTTTCGAAAAAAGTTTTCAGACAAAAGTATACTAAAATATTACGTAGATTTCAAAAATGTATTAATATACAGGGTGTTCCATTTAAAGTAACAAAGTTACAGTCGACTTCCGGTAGAACCGGAAGTCGGCCATCTTTGAAAATATTTTAGTTGAAAAGATCGTATCCGAAAACCCAAACGTAGGAATTTTCATGATTTTACTATAAGTATTTTGCCATATACAGATAGTTTTCACTCGTCGTGGGACACCCTGTATATATATGGATATGGATATATTTACAAGCCTCGCACCCTATTTCGCTTGAGGTAAAGCCCCTCGCCAAATAATTTTGGTGCTCAGTGAATAATAATAGTCTTCTCCACCTTGGTGTATAATATACTATTATTTTGTATCACGTGACCTATCCACTGAACCGATTTTTCATCAGGTTCCAATGAAACAAATTTAAATAGTTACTTATGCAACAAGTGTAAAAAGTGAGTGCATAAAACACGTTTTGCACGAACTTTCATACAATATTTTATTTACAAACTGGAAAATTAGAATAAAATATGTTAGGAACTCAAACTCAAACCGTTCTTTTATTTGGATCTCTATGGCCTTCACCGTGACACTTTTGTGATATTTTCTTTTCAAACTTGTACTACAATCCGAACCTAAGATAAGGCCGACAGTCGTTATTATTTGCCCACCCGCTATTTTCAGAAAAATAAAAATAACCTGACCAGACAAAACTATAGGGCTTCGTTATCACTAGCTTGAATTCCAAATTTCATAATCATGTTCTCTAGGACTTTTGAAATTTTAAAAATCTGGAAATTGAGAATTGGATAATAAACTCTGGATATGTTTAATGAATTAATAAATGGTCAGTAGAATTTTAATACCAACGACAAACAAACAAAACCGATGATGTTCCAAACAACCCAATCATATCCCAAACCAGATGCTGACCTCAATAACCCACAAATTATGTTCTAAATTAATGTTGCCATGTATAATGTTAGAAGCAACCAACTACTAGCATATTCAATAATATTTGTTTGTTCTTGTTTACATTGTTTTATCAACATACTGTACTTTTTCAGTACTCCGTAAATTAACATTATTATTAGTATAATTATTATTATTATTATTATCTAGTTAATTGGAGTGAAGTATTTATCACGTGATTCGTTCCAAATTCAAGCAAGTCAACTCCAGAAATCGTTTTCTGTCAAAAAGTTTTCAAAATTTGAATTTTGATAACATAAATTTTGAAAACAATTTTCTACTCTCTGGTGTTTTACCAATTAAGACAGTCAATCTACACTTTAAATTGTTAGTAAAAGTAGAAAGTAGAAAAGAATAAAATTGAATACCTCACTTGTGTTCAATATAAGTAAAATTTGAGAGAACTGGAAGAAAAATGGCGAACAATGATTTAAAGAAAAACCATAACGGTTAATAAGAAATATGATGTGAAGTAGATTTCAAACAAGTCAGTCTTTGATTTGCTCATTCTACAGAAAAATACGAAGTTAATTGATAGGTGAAAATAGGAAATGAAAATATAAATTAGGTGTGAATCTACATTTCAGCCTACATGTTCAACAAATAGAGAAAATGTATGTTTCGCAATGATTGATGCACGTTACCAATATAGGAATAACTAAAACCATAAAACAGTGGAAGTAACTTGAGCTTGAGCCTGAGCTATTTAATTCCATGCTAGGGCTTTTTGTGGGATAACATTAAGAGATAAAACACTAAAGATTCAAAATAATATGGTAGGTTTTGTGCAAGTTTAGTTACAGATCGTCAACAAATATATAATTTGTAATTTTGTGTTTGTATTTTTCACACAAGACTATTGTTTTAACGCGGGTAGTAGTTGTTGTTGTTCAGAATGGTAATGTTGTTTTTAAATTAGGTAGCTGGTAGGTCAATTTTTTGTAGTGGAGTTTGTTCAGAAATAATCGTTAAATATACGCATATTTTTCAAGAGTCTAGGTATAATTTAATGTTATATACTTTCATTCCTTCTTTTAAATATAGTATTTTCCAAAAATCTATTCGAAGAAGTAAGTGCAGTCCTAAATTCTAATATTTGGGATCATTTAATTTGAAAAAGTTTATTATATGAAAAAGTGCAGGAATTATGTGTTACCATAATACTAGGTACCTACTAGAACATAAAATTTTTGTATGGCGATTATAAATTACAGTTTAAAGCTGCTTATATTTCCAAACCGAATCGACAGGTTACGTCGAGAACTACAAGAACCTTAAAAATGCCGACCATATAAAATGTGAGATTCGAATAAGGAAAAGTATTTGATGCATTAGAAAACTTGTACATAGTAAATTTGGAGCCAAAATTAACATTTATCAACAATTTAATAAATTTCAGGTAATATCACGGAGTTGTGAAAATTCAATTTCGCCAATGAAAAAATAATTACTGATTCTGCAACTTACCAACAAATATAATAAAAACGTCTATGCTCAAGCACTTTTCCACCTTCATAGCCAATAATCAAAATAGATCCCACACAACACTTAACACCACAGTCTACACCTTAGCGTGAACAATGACTTAGTTATTAAAATTTCACTACGAATGAGAAAAAAAATGTTTCAAAATATGAAGGAAAAATCGCGAGCCACGTGTGTTTTCTTTTCCTTTAACATGCGTCGAAATACACCCGGCGTCAGCGTCGATGAGCGTCGAACTGAAATACCGAAACCAAAACTTTGTTGAGGCGCTCCAGCAAAGTTGCATGTCATGCGCTACACTGTCGCCGACAATTTATTATAAATTCCAATTACTCTCGTATATAAATATTGAATTAAATGGGGTGAATACATGGAAAATTACAACTTTAAGAATAATTATCCTGATTATCGAACGTTCAACAAAAAAAAAAACAAGTTCTTAAAGAGAACGAAGAAATGTGAAACATTATAATGATGTAACATCACCAGTTTTATCACTAGAAGCTACAATATGCAGCTGAATGTTGTATTTACAAGGCTATTCTCAATTTGAGCTCTTTTGATCATGTTACTTGTGGGGGTCAGCCCACTTTTTCTTCTTCTGTCTTGAATCTGTCCATAAATTTTTCTAATTATTCTTCTACATGTATTCTTAGTTGCTCTTCGTCCTTGTCAGTCCCATATTTTCTGCCGGATAGGTAACTACCGACTTAATCGCTGCCCAGGGCTGCTCAACTTATTCTTTTATTTTCAAATTTATTATATGCTCCATACCCCGATTGAATTATTCCCATTATCTCGCTTCTTGTGTCATTTTTTTTGACTGATGGAATCTGAAAAAACATGTAAACATGTTCTCTATTACAACACCAGCTTAAAATTTCAGTTCTCGAAAAGCTGGTCGAAATAAATATACAATTGTAGAAAAGGTCAGGTAACCTGGTCCATTCGAACCTTAACTGCCAATTCCATTTGGTAAATGATATCTAAGGACTGAGAACGACAAAGAGTATTCGAAATATTGACCGAAGTATTTGTTCTGTTGTAGATTAGGTTACGTTAGGTTTATGTGGACCTGATCTATTCGGTTCAACATTGAATATCATATTTATTCATGAATCATCAAACAATTCCAGCTTTCTGCCAAAGTGGATTGGTACATTTGGTTCATTATATCCCAGGACTGAGCGCGAAGGAGAGGTCCTGCCAAAAACAAACATCTCACTTCTGTCTCGACAGGACTGCCACAAGACATATGATAAAGGCAGTACGTCAACACTGTATATGAATGTGATGGACTGAACCAATCCTGGTGAACTTAGCCAGGAATTCAAAAGTCATCTTGCTGTCTAGTTAATTTTAAATGATTGTTTTTTAATACTTGTCAATGAAAAATTCTGATGCCTTTTCAATCCCCATACCAGATTCAGATCAGGTGAAATTTGTAGTTCTTATTGAGAAGAGTCGTCTCTGAACATTTGTTTCCGTCTGAAATTAAATTATGCAGGACCTCAGGATTATGTATATTTATGTGGTAGATTTGCACCAGCGCCTAAGGAGGGACACTAGACGAAATTATGAGTATAAATACGGAATATCACGTTATTCACATTGTAACTATACCAAAAAGCAATTAGTATGATGACGCCTTATAGTCGACGGCGATTGATGTAAAGTGTCTACGTCTAAAAGGGGCTGAAGACATCAACATATCCGTTGTTTTCGCTGGAATACATTTATGCTCCGACGACTTTAAAAAAACAGTTGAACTGAAACACTTTGATTGAATTTCTCGGCAACAAGGTTAACATCAATCTTTTGAATAATAAATCATGTGTGAATAATTCGATTGAATAATGTCAAACAGTTTTCACGGAATATTGTGCGACACTATTGTAATCGCATTTACTTTTCCAAAATAACACGATAAAAAATGGCGACATTGGAAATATATTGTCGACGCCATCCGTCTAGTTTCTATACAAAGCAGACGTGAGACGAGTGAGCTTTTCAAAAATCGTTTGATATATTTCCACTGTAATGGTACAGGCTGTCGCAGAAATGCAAAAAGCACTATTATCAAAATAATCTGCACAGGACTAAACATTCTGACTAACCACAGTTTATCGCTGAAAAACCTTTTAACATGAATTATTATTCATAAGTTCATTCCCGAAGAAAAATTTTTGGAATTGGAATAAATAAAGAACAATGTAGGAAAAATAAAATGATAAGATGCTCTAGTGGCATATTATCTAAACTTCTGTTTTTTGATAAAGTTTTCGATAGTAGGAGAGATATTGTATGCAATTCGTCAAAAAAGGCTACTTTACACACTTGTTACATAAATAACTATTAAAGTACAATATTTATATTATATTTTGGTGACATTGTTGATGGTGGATAGGAGCAGACTTCTTGTTTTAGTTTGGGCCCAATGAGTTATTAAAAAAACTAAACACTGTTGCCAGGTTTATGATATCTTCGATATTACAGAAGCTCTTATCGTTTATGTTTCAGCGTTTCCAAGGTAATTCAAAAATATTTTGTGTGAATAAGTTAACTTGTCAATCTGACAGCTATAAAAAATGTTGGTTCCAAGATTTGGATGATTATTCAATCGACCAATTGATAGAGGATAATACTCCTAAAAGTATTTATTTGCCAAAGAATTATCCTACCGAATAAACCTCGAACACTTATAAATAATAATTTTGCCATAACTTCCTAGAGCCCAACAATCCAAGCAACATGCTTTCGGAATCTATAGAAAATCATCGCAAATTATCAATGTCCTTGGAATATTATAGCTGACAGGAGACTTTTTCGACGGAAAAAGTAGTAAGTTCTGTTGCATGTTACAGAGAAAGGAGTCTAAAGTGAAATTTTTAGGCGATACATTTCATATTTTTCAATTCTCACCAATTTATCACTGAAAAAAACAAAAATACTTGAGCTTCGCACAATAGCAATATCCTTGGTCCAATCCCACAAATTTCTCGAACTAAAAGCGTTCCATGCAATCGAAATGTTCATGAATATATGGAAGTTTACCAGATTTAATGCTTCGCTGATGACACTGCCATTATTTACACAGCTGAAAATTGGGAGGATTTAAAAACAAAAACAGAAAAAGATCTACGCAAAATTATTGACTGGTTTAACCATAAAAAATTAACTGTTAACTTTGAGAAAACACATTTTGTTCCCTTTTGTAGTTATAGATCTTCTTTACCGCAGAAATACGAGTACAAAACGATGACAACGCAATTATCAAGTCAGTGAACGAAATCAAATATTTAGGCATAAAACTAGATTCACACCTCAAGTGGAATGCACATGTTGAAGATATTGCTAGATGTTTAAGACATCTCCTTGCAAAATTTAGATATCTTAAAACATGTTTAGATATTCCTTATTTGAAAATAATTTACCATTCACTTGTACAGTCGAGACTAAACTATGGTATACTCGGATGGGGCGGAATTCTTCAAATTCACCTGAAAAAGATTGATGTTTTACAAAAAAAGATCTTAAAAATTATTTTAAATAAAAAATGGACTTACCCTTCAGATTCCCTGTTTAACGAAAGTAAAATTATGGATATTAGACAGTTATATACATACTCTGTCTTAATATATATCTACAAAAACCGCAAT
This sequence comes from Galerucella nymphaeae, assembly GCA_963978555.1. Taxonomy (NCBI): domain Eukaryota; kingdom Metazoa; phylum Arthropoda; class Insecta; order Coleoptera; family Chrysomelidae; genus Galerucella; species Galerucella nymphaeae. The sequence goes on along the minus strand of OZ021716.1, from coordinate 2,406,648 downwards.
ATCCTAAAAAGCATTGAACACAACTATTCTACCCGATATAAAACAAATAATCATGTAACTACAGAGACTAGTAAAAAATCTGTGGGCCAAAGATATGTTACATATCTGTCTGGAAGAATATATAACTCTTTACCAAATATGTATAAGGTTTATTTAACAACCATAAATTCAACTGCGCTGATAAAAAATATACTTAAAAAGTATCTATTAAATTGTGATAGGAGAGATATACATAAACTAATTGAAAATAAAACAATTTCAAGTTAAACGTAATCTACCATTTCTACCATTATTTAAATTGGATCGATATTTCATGTGTTCACATTATTTTCTTTTTTTTTCTTTTTATTATTAGGTGGTCTTATCGGTTATTATTAAAATATGTTATATGTTATATGTCATATGATATTTAAGAAGTTTCGTATTGTCTTTTGATATTTTTCCTTTTAATATGTATTATATTTGCTGAAAGATATAAAATTAATACTTAGTCATAAGCTCGTGCACGACCACATCTGGTTTTAGCGAGCATGTACGACAAATGTTTGATTGTTCTTTCAAAATAGTGTTATGAATAAAGATTATTATCAAACAAGAAATATTTCGAAACAATGTTACTATACATATATAAAGGAAAATCTAACGATAGTGTGTGCATGAAACTAAACTATGGATTGAACAAAAATATCACCGAAATCCGAGAATTGTCTAGCTTATAAGGGCTCGTGAGTTTGTTGTTATTAAATATTAACTGATTAACCAACACAAGTCCATCTACTAGGTGAAAATCAACAATATTGTAATGTTTTTCTCCTCCGTTCTCACCTCCAACTGTGAACAAAAATTCAAAAAATCTGACAACAAACCACGTGGGTTTCAAGCAATGAAGTATTGTTTTTCAAAACTTACGAAGCGTTATAATAATTATTATTCTGCGATAATTATCCATTGATAACGCGCTTTATTGAATGTGACAATATTACAGGCAACTGTGATAATACTTGGAAAACTATTATCATATGTTATCAAGCACTTCGCATATCTGGAGTGATCTTCGATTTTTCTGCAGATATTATGTAGTTATTGAAGATTGTAACTAACTAATTATAAACATGAATTAACAAAGCATTACAATTTCAATTAGTATCACTTTTCCCACGACAAAACTAATATTGAATAATTTCAAGTTGTGCTGGTGACCTGAAAATGTTCAAAAACTTCCTTCAAGGTAGACAAATAATTAGACTCACTTGAAACTGATTATTTCCGTCATGGACAAGTCTGGAACAAAAAAAATCAGAAGGTGGAGGTAATTCACAAAATACAAGTACACAGAATCATAATTTATATGTATTCACTCCAAATACGATATTAAAACATTGAATAAATCATAGCAGAGTTCTATTATAATATTCTCCAATATTGTTTCACCCACTCGTTCTTTGCCAATACATTTTCAACAAGCTGTAACAAGCTATACCAACTAGCTTTTTCTTGTCTGATTTAAGTGGGAATATGTTGGAACAGCTTTTTAATTTTATAATGATATTAATTGGTCAACTATCAAATTTAATTCTACATATTGTATCTACATCTTGAACAACGTACATGAAGAATAACCTCTCTATCTACATGGAAAACCGTTAAAGAACACCTACACGGCTGGAAGCTTAGCCGCTTGACGACCCGCAGAATATTGTTCTGTTTATAAAGTGTAGTAAATAAGCTATGGGGATTCTGGCCATTGGTGGAGGCGCTAACATGGGAATCTCCATAAGAAAATCGTCGAAAAAGCCAAGGTTTGAAAACGTCAAAATTTACGCTAAAAGTGGTGGGGGTAAACTATTATATACATGGTAGATGAAAAGTAATTTGCCTACTCGAAAGGCCTTAACGTCTAGTGTATATGAAAAATGATAGAAAAATTCTACCCCCGTTCATCCCCCACGCAGCACCCCTTTTACTAAAAGTTAACCAATCATAGCAAACGATGTATCGTTCGAAAGGCCTTAACGTCTAGTGTATATGAAAAATGATAGAAAAATTCTACCCCCGTTCATCCCCCACGCAGCACCCCTTTTACTAAAAGTTAAGCAATCATAGCAAACGATGTATCGTTCGAAAGGCCTTAACGTCTAGTATATATGAAAAATGATAGAAAAATTCTACCCACGTTCACCCCCCACGCAACACCCCTCTTACTAAAAGTTAAGCAATCATAGCAAACGATGTATCGTTCGAAAGGCCTTAACGTCTAGTATATATGAAAAATAATAGAAAAATTCTACCCCCGTTCATCCCCCATCATCCCTCTTACTAAAAGCCAATCAAACGACGTCTCGTTGGAAAGGCCTTAACGTCTATTATATACAGGGTGAATCAAAAGTAACATTATATACAGGGTGGGTAACATGCATGCAAGGCATAAACGTCTATTATATACAGAGCGCTCGAAAAGCCATAACTATTATATACAGGTAACATGCAGTCTCAAGAGATCTTCGCTGTCAAACGTCACATCAAACGTCACGCTGTCAAACGTCACGTCAAACGTCACGCTGTCAAACGTCACGTCGTCACGTCACGCTGTCAAACGTCACGTCGTCACGTCACGCTGTCACATCAAACGTCACGTCGTCACGTCAAACGTCACGCTGTCACGTCAAACTGCCACGTCGTCACGTCAAACATCACGCACGTCACGTTTTCACGTCAAACGTCACGCTGTCACGTCAAACGTCATGTTAAACGTCACGTCGCACGTCAAACGTCACGCTGTCACGTCAAACGTCACATCGTCACGTCAAACGTCACGTTGTCACGTCAAACGTCACGTTTTCACGACAAACGTCACGTCGTCACGTCACGTTGTCACGTCGTCACGTCAAACGTCACGCTGTCACGTCAAACGTCACGTCGTCACGTCAAACGTCACGTCGTCATGTCAAACGTCACGTCGTCACGTCAAACGTCACATCGTCACGTCAAACGTCACGTCGTCACATCAAACGTCACGTCGTCACGTCAAACGTCACGTTTTCACGTCAAACGTCACGCTGTCACGTCAAACGTCATGTTAAACGTCACGTCGCACGTCAAACGTCACGCTGTCACGTCAAACGTCACATCGTCACGCCAAACGTCACGTCGTCACGTCACGTTGTCACGTCGTCACGTCAAACGTCACGCTGTCACGTCAAACGTCACGTCGTCACGTCAAACGTCACGTCGTCATGTCAAACGTCACGTCGTCACGTCACGTTGTCACGTCGTCACGTCAAACGTCACATCGTCACGTCAAACGTCACGTCGTCACGTCAAACGTCACGTCGTCACGTCAAACGTCACGTTTTCACGTCAAACGTCACGCTGTCACGTCAAACGTCACATCGTCATGTCAAACGTCACGTTGTCACGTCACGTTGTCACGTCGTCACGTCAAACGTCACATCGTCACGTCAAACGTCACGTCGTCACGTCAAACGTCACGTCGTCATGTCAAACGTCACGTCGTCACGTCACGTTGTCACGTCGTCACGTCAAACGTCACGCTGTCACGTCAAACGTCACGTCGTCACGTCAAACGTCACGTCGTCACGTCACGTTGTCACGTCGTCACGTCAAACGTCACATCGTCACGTCAAACGTCACGTCGTCACGTCAAACGTCACGTCGTCATGTCAAACGTCACGTCGTCACGTCACGTTGTCACGTCGTCACGTCAAACGTCACGCTGTCACGTCAAACGTCACGTCGTCACGTCAAACGTCACGTCGTCATGTCAAACGTCACGTCGTCACGTCACGTTGTCACGTCGTCACGTCAAACGTCACATCGTCACGTCAAACGTCACGTCGTCACGTCAAACGTCGCGCTGTCACGTCAAACGTCACGTTGTCACGTCAAACGTCACGTTGTCACGTCAAACGTCACGCTGTCACGTCAAACGTCACGCTGTCACATCAAACGTCACGCTGTCACGTCAAACGGCATGCTGTCACGTCAAACGTCATCTGTCACGTCAAACGTCATCCGTCACGTCAAACGTCACATCGTCACGCTGTCACGTCAAACGTCACATCGTTATGTCAAACGTCACGTTGTCACGTCAAACGTCACCTTGTCACGTCAAACGTCACGCTGTCACGTCAAACGTCACGCTGTCACGTCAAACGTCACGTTTTCACGTCAAACGTCACGTTTTCACGTCACGTCGTCACGTCGACGTCACGCTGTCACGTCAAACGTCACGCTGTCACGTCAAACGTCACGTTGTCACGTCAAACGTCACGCTGTCACGTCAAACGTCACGCTGTCACGTATAGTTTTCAAAATTTATTAAAATGTTATAATACGGTTCATCTCCACACCATCTTATATATCACAATAATGGATATAAGGAGATAGAACCATGGCGCGTTGTATTTAATATTTAAAGCGACAAATACATCCCCTATAGGCCTACGGAATTGATATGATATAGATATTAAGAATTTATATTTTATTTAAAATAAAAAAGGTTTTATAGTGCAATGCTAACTATATTTATAAGTTGAACGACCCAAGTACCAGGTCATGTGGCTCATATTAGGAAATTGCTATAAAATATTATTTTGTAATATGTATTTGACAACACGTCTATGCTGAATATCGAAAAATGGATAATGTTGTGTAGCACCATGTACCGATTAGCAAACAGGAAATACGTTTTTGCTAATTCTCGACATTTAAAAACCTGTCAATGCAGGAAATCTCTTATCGTGCGGTTAGTTTGGAAAAGCATATTTTCTTGCATTATCACTTTAAGGATCTGTGGGAGGGGAACTAATCATATTTTTTATTCATTTAGGCGCGTTATATATTAATTAGCGAAGTCCAGAGAGCTCAGTCGCAGTTAATAGACGTCAGTCAATAGTTTTATTTTTACCCCATTCTATTGTAGAACTTTGGAAAGCATTCAGAATTGTCTTCAGCTCCTATTGATTTGATTGTCAATCAATATGGGTATGAACGCATATATAGAGGTCAACGACGTATTTGTCGACGCATATAAGTGTAGAGAAGCTTTTGTAAAAAGGTATAAGAGGAATGCTGATGGAAAATTTGATACTCTTAATATCGAATTGTCATTTGAAGCTGGGTATGGCGATGTATGTGCAAGCATGTTGGTAACGACAAGAAAGAGTTACGATGTAAATAAAATAATAAAAAAAAATGATGATTGTTATTATAATCCTGATACAGATTATCATTATTCTGATTTTGATTGGACTTATGATAAGCATACTGAACACTATGACAGCAAGTCAGTTATAGATCTGAACAATATAAATTGCATAAAACCAAATGTTGATGAAATATTAGTAATTATATGGCTATATTTTGATTAAAAAAAATTTAAAGTTTTTTTATCAAGACTAACTAGCACCTAGCTTCGTTACTATTGGTCCGATTTGGATGGAACGTTAAGTCAAATGATGCACGTCGAAACGTCACATGACACGTTGAATGATACACATCACGTGGCACGGGAGAGAGGTGTCAAACGACTCCTAGTACAGAGTCTCCTCACGGGGTGGTGGGGGGGACATCCCGGTGGTGAAGAAAAGGTTGAGAGGGGTGATCAAAGTGCCGCCTACTACACACCAAACTTCTTTTGTAATATATCTTCAGAAGTGTACAGTCATCGTTTTGAGAAGTTCGAATATTGGAAAATTGAATAAAGACATTGCTTTTTACGAAGATAAAAGTGAGGTTATAGTTAGCCCGTAGACTGCCGCAATCTACTTATCCGTTAAGACGTATTCAACCTACACCATGTTCAACAGAACAGAAAAGGATATAGAAAATGAAATTAATAACGTTTACACCATGTCATGTGTAATATTAGTGGCTATATTTGTTTTAATTTTAAAAATTATTTTGAAAATTGTAAAACGAAAATTCCAATCTTCATGTAATATAAAAGTTGATGAATATACAGAGTGTTTCAATAAAACCCATGTTTTTTTAAAAAACTTTATTTATAATGGTAATACAGTATTTGGAAACCAGTGACGGAGGCGTTGTACATTTCTCTCGGTACACGAATATACTCCAGTGACGTGGCAGGGGTTTGGATCGTGGGTAAAGTTTCCAGTTTCACAGGGTGTACCATCAAATTTGCAAACGTCAATAATACGTGGAAAAATACCAAAAATGTCACATTTCTTTTGCAGAAACTCGGCTTTTTGTTGTCCTCGAACGTAAATGAAGTCTGCGGCATACAATAACTTGCTTCCCAATATTTCATTTAGTTTAGAATATTTTACATCTCCTGAAGAGTATCGAATGCCGTGCACATTTCTTTCCAAGTAGGATGTAGTCTTTTTGTCCTCGTTACTTAATGTAGAAAACGGTTGCGGTGGTAAAAATATGTAATGCGATCTTTTGAAGCCGATTTCTATGGTGAGCTCTTTGACAACGAAAAGCCCGTCTACGACAAAACCTTGAATGTCTACAAATGCTACTCTCATCTTGACGTCTGCTCGAACACTAACTCACAACATCTAGTTCAAGCTTTTAACAATTTCAGAGAGGGGGAAGTATTCCATTACACAATCGTGAATTATGATGCAATAGACTTTGGTATTTTCGGGAAAGCCTATGTTTGCTTCAATGTCAAGTTTCACATCGACTGTGGACGCCTTCATGCTTTCTTCCTGTTTCGAACAATCGATAACAAACAATGCCCGTTTCTTGAAAGAAGAATAATCCAGCAGGGGGCGCTTCTGTGTGGAGTTTGCGTAGTTGGGATAGAATTCGGTGTAGTTAAAATATGCCTCATTGTAGTCAGTTTTAGCGAAATCCAATTGCATTCTTTCATTGGGCCAATAGTCACCATTAAGTGACAGTCTTATACTTTGTACGTCAGCATTGTCAAATAAAGTCGGGTCAGCTGTACTCGAGTTACGTTTGTCGGTTTGAAAGAAAACAATAACAAAACGAGGTCTTTCAACTGAAGTGGATGTCTTGACAGCCCAAACTTCACGTCTTGCTCCTTTAGTGATTGAAGGTAGTTCGTGTAACTCCCACTTCCTGAATGGAATAACTATAGGTTGATCTTTTTCAATGGATTTCATGAGATTTAATTTTATCTCGTCATTAGGAAAGATATGTTTAACTTTTAACTCAACGCTTGTAATATTAATTTTAGCTGTTGTAGTGGCAGAGACATTCTTTTCAGTAATATATAGACAATCATTATCATTTCGTGCCCGAACTAGTCGTATTGTTTGACGCCCACATGTAATCATGGAATAATCGTTGAAAATGTTGAAAATATGTTTGAGAGGTATTTGCAGGTTGAAGGACTTGTCGCTTATATTCAAAATAGGATCTTTTGGGTAATTCCAGCCGGCTATAGCCATATGATTGGAATCTTCTTGGTTATAACAGGTCATGGCACGTACGGCGCTTACTATTCCAGGATCTCGAACTGTTTCCATTTCCCTGGCACTTTCACTGTACGTACATGAATCGAATAGAAAGGCTCCAACATTATTTGCTAATTTTACGTCACCATCTCCGTGTATTTCGAGAGAACCCTTAATGCACAACAATGTTTCGCTCATTGCAAAGAACGAATCAACCTGATTTATGCTAAACTCCACAATGTCACTGCAATTGAATGATTTTATGAATGGAGCATAGGTTCTATATTCGGCCTTTCGAATTGACTCATCAAACATCGGTTTACGATAGATATCAAACATTGGAGGCATGTCGTTTTGGCGTAGACGTTTTCCATACATAGTTGTCATTTTTCAATTTAAAACCCAGCGATTGCAGGACCAATTTGTTTGCGAACGTGAGCTGTTTCAGCTTTGGCGACTGCTCAGCTAATGAAGTTGAAAGTGCTGCAGATTGTCTTTTATGATTGATTATTAGTCCCATCGCGCTCTAAGCTCCAACACCAACGTACTTAGTTCTCCACGAAAGTTTACAGGCTGACCGTCCTGGTCTAAAGCGATGACGGTGATATTGGTTATTTCACTTTGTGGTATAACAGGTAAATAGAGTAAATTATGAGGAATTTCGTCTATGGAATATCCTGGATCCACTTGTATAACGAATTCATATATAGTATGAGCAGGTCTGTTTGCATCGAAGGCTCCAGTGGTAATGTTACAATCGAAGCGAATACTAGATACTTTAATGATTTTGACGGGGAGATCTGACGAGTGCAATTTGTTAGCGTCGAGTATTTTCGGTGAAAATCCCAATATTCTCCCAAGACTATTGGTCTCCTTGAAGGAAATTTTGTATTTACTGGAAATTTCACATTTCAACGTATTGTGATTGGGTTTTAGTGAAAATATGTCCTCTGGTCTAGTTGAATTGCCCGCACCCAATTTATCTCGGATAAACGCTTCAAGATCGGCAATTTCGTAACATCCTGTGGGAAAATCAAAACTTTGAAGCTTGCCCTTGGTATCGTAGTAGTAAAACTTACAATTTTCAATGTTCGGTATACTGTGATAAGAATGAAAAGATCGTAGAGCTATTTCGTATTCCTTCTTCTGATCGAGCTCAATAGGCGTAGGAGGTTGAAAGGTAAACACGTGATTGGTGCTGTTAACTCTCAGCAACTGCGACATGATGACTAATGAAATACGAATAATGTTTGAATTTAAATAACATTTTTTATTTTTTTAAGGTTTGTTTACAAAGGAAACAAGTAGCTTGCGAACTCGGAGGGCTGTCACAATGCGTCGTCCAATCAGGTCGGTTGTAATGGATGAAACAAGGCAATCGTATTTGTAGTTGAAAATTTGCTCGATATTCATTGGGAAGTTTATGCCATATTTCCAGCAATTCCGAAGGTCTTACACACTCTATTAGATGTTCAATGGGAAAGTGCTTTAGTTCTTCGGCAGTGAAACTGCTTAATGTTTTTCCATGGTAGATATGTTGTAGTAATAGTTCAATCATTGTTGTAGAAATTTCAAACACAAATGACCGCAATTGATTTGATCGTAGTTTTGATATTGGGTATTGTTGTAGAAAATTCGCGCACTTTTTCCGAGATATTTAACAACTTCCTTCGGAGGCTTCAAGTTACCAAATGAATCGAAATACTCTACATTGTTGTTTATCTTTCGGTAAGCTACCCAATGACTTCCGCTATTCTCAGAGGTGTCCAAATTAACCACTGCGCATTCTAATTTTCGGGGGCCGGCTTTGGGGAGAGTGTCTCGCATGAAAACTCCTCGAAAATGCGGTATTTTAAGCGATTTTGCGTATTGTGTTATGTCAAAGTCGGTTAATGCGTGATTGGGTAGCTTTATTAGTTTTTTTTCAAATACAATCCGAAGCCGCCTTTTGGGTACTTTTTCAGATACAGGCCAGATCCTACACGTTCCATAGCCTTATTATGACGTACATCTTCTTCCAATTCCTTTTGTGCATGCTTTGCATCAATGACAGTTTTAGCAATCCCAGCAGCACCACCTGACAAAGCTCCGATTGCCGAAAGACCGGCAAACAAAGGGATAAGTGGTAGGAAACCTCCGGATTTCGCTATAGGTATTACTCGAGGAACGTTGACTTCTTTCTTCCCACCAAATTCTTTAATAAGTGCTTTGGCTGCTCGTAAGGCAAACGTTGCAGTGTCTTTCAAAGATGTTCCTCTCTTCAATGACTTTCCCACTTTTAGAATAACATCTCGATGCAAGGAACGACGTTTGCGACGACAACCCATTCCCAGCTTTCTTTTCACCTTCATTCCGCCTGTTACAAGTAATGCAGCAGTTTTCTCTCCCAGTGAAGCGTCTTTTGATTTAACACGAACCCAAGCTTTATCTTCAAGTATCTGATCGGCTTTGTGTCGTTCTTCGAGAGACCTATTCTTCCAGTAAGAAATATCGTGTTGCTTACAAGTAGCGTCCAAGGGGTTGATGCCCGGATCTCCACGATCAAGACGTTTTTCCAATTTTGTACCGGCTGAAAAAAAAAAAAACAATCAATTTTTTACATAAAGGGGTGGAGGGGGTAGTACTTACGTCCACAGTACTGATAGCTAGGTAAGTGCAGCTCAATAGGTAGTTTATTGATGAGAGAATTTAAGAGACCTTCTCCTTCAAACACCAACATTAAGACTGATACGCGTAAGTGATAACACCTATATTTAAAGAGTAGTACTACGAAAAACGACACACACAATGAAAATAATTCAACAAGAGCAGACTATACCCATTGAAAATCTGGATTTTACCTCAACACCAACTATTAGTAAACATGGTAAATTATTACCAAATTCTTTCCGTGCCATTATATGTGGCCCCAGTGGGTGTGGAAAGACGAATGTCGTGCTGGCGCTCCTATTTAATCCGAATGGCGCGAAATTCAAAAACGTTTATGTTTATTCAAAATCGTTATTCCAACCAAAGTACCAATTGCTGCAGGAAGTTATAGCGCAAGTGAAGGGCGTTGGCTATTTTCCATTCAAAGACAACGAGGAAATAATAAGTCCAGATGAAGCTCAGCCTAATTCTGTCTTTTTATTCGATGACGTTGCATGTGATGGTCAACAGAAAATTCGGGAATACTATTCCATGTGCAGACATAAAGATATTGATGCTGCATATCTTTGTCAAACATATTCAAAAATACCGAAACAGCTTATTCGCGACAATTGTAATGTTATTGTGTTATTCAAGCAGGATGAGGTAAACTTGAAACATATATTTGACGAACACGTATCTCCTGACATGACATTTGACGTATTTAAAAATATGTGTTCAAAGTGTTGGTGTGATCGCTATGGTACATTGGTAATTATGAAAGATTTCGCCCTCAATGATGGAAGGTATCGCAAAGGATTCGATAAATATATTAAATTGTAAGCTGCGCCTTCAGTCCATACCAATATGTCTGACGATAGGGTCGCTACTGCATTGCGCAAGAAAAAAGTGTCTGAACTTGCTAGATCAATTCGAAAAAAATACTTGGCATTGAAATTGGGTAAATCAGAGCAAGATGAGTCTATTAATAAACTATTTAAGCCGATATCCAATCCACTAGAAGAAATTGTACAATCCTCGAAGACATTACAAAAATCGATTACAAATTTACAACCAAAGGAGGAAATAAAGAAAGAAGAACCCGATGATAATGATGTGTTTACACGTTTCCTCGAAACGGAACCGGTGGCTGAAACCGATGAAGAGGGGAATATTCCAATGCCCGAATCTCCAGAAATAATGCGTCCTGAGGTGACACATGAATCCATCCAAGAGTATTTAGATCAATATCCTGAAATTAGTCAATCGTATATCGAAGACTATTTCCAAGATAATGGAAGAATCGATAAAAATTACGGACCTTTCTACAATGACGATCTCGGTTGGAGTTTAGGTACGCGTAGAATTGGATTTGATGGAAGAAACGGCAATATCAACATACTACAAGAACGAAATAAAGAAGCTGGATCCGTGACTGGTACACCTGGCTTATACCAGCTTTTATTCTACCACGATCCAGAAGGTTACACCCAGCAGGATTTGGAGGCATATAAAACCCTTCTAGAGTATACTAAGGTTCACCTAGATACACGCAACCGTCTTAAGGGTTCAAGCACTTACAAATATCACAATGTTATCAAACCTTTGTTTAGAACAAAATCAGAATCATTGAACCGTCGTCCATCTACTCGAACACAACAGCTACTAATGGAACGTCTATCAAAAATACCGAAAAGTGGCGGAAACGTTCTCGATTCCCGTTTGGTTTACAACGAAGACCCTATGGAATACATTTATTGGGATGATCCCAACGAGTTGGTTGAACGTTTACAGCTACTAATTGCTTCGAAAGAGGCAGGTAATACGTCACACGACAACGAAATAGTAGCAATTATCAATGAACTCAAGGAAGCTGATATAATAGAATAATACAAGTTGAAACTTGTTCATTTCAATTATGCCAGTCGATAAATTCGGACATAGACATCAAACGCCCTATGCGCGTTTACCAGCGAAAATTACGTTCCCTCATACACCGGACGGTAATATTGATATTGGAAATGTGAAAATTTGTAATATTAAAGAACCGACAGCAAATAGTGACGCTGCAACAAAAAAATATGTTGATGACTTGCGTACTATCAACTCACCACAAACACATAATATAAAGAATTTAGAAGTAGGATTGAACGAAATCAAAAACGAGCTTCATAAGATTGAAATTCCCATATTACAGGCGAATATTACCGAATTACAAAATAAAACTAACGAAATTAATACATTCATTTCACGTAATCCCCCAGTAGCAGGTAGGGATATGGCTACGAAGAAATACGTTGACGATTCAATTGCCACTGCAAAAGTCTTCATCCTAAGAGAATTTAGTGCGAATGCAAGTATACGTGAATTGAAAAAAGAATCTGCAGAAAATATCAGAGCCGTTTCGGATTTGAAAAGTAACATTTTAGACATAGTGAACAATATTAAGGCATTGGATATGAATTTCCATAACCGCATTCAGAGTCTGGAATTGAAGCTAGCCGGTAATACATCATAATATGCACACCAAGGAAAAGATTCAACTCGTAAACGAGCTTCACAAACCTATTCGGAAAAAATTCCCTCGCAGACGCACCATTATCAAGGGCCTTGACGATCTTTGGCAAATGGATCTTGCGGAGATGAGGAATTTTGCATCACAAAATAGGAATCATAAATTGATACTGGTCGTCATTGATTGTTTTTCAAAGTTTATGTGGACACGCCCACTAAAGACGAAGACCGGAGAGGAGATTACTCGGGCATTCTCGGACATTCTCGCTCATACACGACGAACACCGAAAAATCTACAATCCGATCAGGGGAAGGAATTTTACAACAGCAAATTTCAAAATTTAATGAAAAAACATGATATAAATCATTATAGCGTACTTAGCACGATGAAAGCTTCTATGGCTGAGCGTGTTATAAGAACATTAAAATCGAAACTCTACAAATATTTCAGTTTAAATGGCACCTACAAATGGATTGATATTCTGCCTGAAATTACTCAAAACTATAACAATACAACACATTCCACAACACAATATAAGCCTTCTCAAGTCAACAAATCCAACGAAAAATCTATTTTGAATAACACATATAGTCATTTAAAGATAGCAGGCCCGCGAAAATTTAAAGTTGGTGACATTGTGCGCATATCCAAGGCAAAACATGTCTTTGAAAAAGGATATACACCCAATTGGACTACAGAACTATTCAAAATCATCAAAGTTAAAATTACCAATCCTGCTACGTATTTACTTGAAGACATGCAAGGTACACCAATCAGCGGCTGCTTCTATGACGAAGAACTACAGAAAACATCGAATCCGGACGTTTACTTGGTGGAAAAAGTTCTTAGACGTAAAGGCAAGAAACTGTTCGTGAAATGGTTAGGCTTAGACAAAAAACATAACAGCTGGATTAATGGAGTTGATGTTTTATGACGTAAAATGCCATATAAATTGGAGTCGTTTCAGATCTTAAACTTAGTTAGCAACATGAGTTATCAAGGTGTTAGTAGTGGTTACGAGAGTAGTAGTAGTGATAATAACTATTCTGCAGAGCTGGATAGAATTTTGAAAAACTATGAGTTTGCTGCAAAGTCTGAAAATGTGTACCTGCTTTCAACACAATATACAATTTCCGGTTATGAAGTAAAATGTGGAATTAGTCCGGCAAGATCATTCACGCCTGCTGTTATTCTATCTCAACAGCTAAAGTGCAGCAAAATAGCTTTCAGCACTTATGAATGGTATACCTTTATTTCAATGATGACGCAACAGATGAATGCTTTCTTTCATGCCACAGACGACACTGACAAGTTACAACCTGATTCGTTTTCATGTGGAGAGTACTGCACCATTACTCCATCAAATTACGATGGGTGTAAGTTGATTTTCGTCAAAAAACATGGAGTTGAATATTATATGGATGAAGAAGAAGTGTCTCAAATTTTAGAACTAAATAATTTGATTTTACAACGTATAGCTATATTGGAAAATTTAAATTTTTGTCAGTATTATTATAATGTTTTGGATTTCTGTAAAAATGTCGCCTCTGAAAGTCCTTTACAAATTTTATATGCATTTTGTTCCATAACTCCAAACGATATGTTGAACAATGCTCTTAGAGAATTTGTATACTTTTGTAAACATACAGTTATCAATGATTTGAATAAATAGTTATATATAAGTGTTGTGTTACTTCGTCCTAGCCCCACCCAAAAAAAAAAAACATGTTGAAAAATAATTGTTTTTATTTAAAAATACATTTACAACCACAATTTCAAAGGAGACATAAGGCTTATAAGTAAATAAACAAGATTTACAACAGAAATTTTTTTCTTTAATTAATTTAAAGCAATGTACCAAATACATTTGAAGCAGCAAGGGAAGTCATATTTCAATCAATATTACCACTCCGAAGTTTGTTAATAAAATCTAGGTGATGGTTACTAGTTAACTAATATATTAATACTTTGCTTTTATAATCGCTCTAATGTTTGAGGTTGTGTCCAGCAATATAATTTCTCCCTAATTTTTTTCATCGAACCCAGTTGGATTAATTCCAGTTTTGACTTCAGAGCGGTATATTGATTAAAATTTCAATTCTCTTGTATTTCAAAGGACGTTAAAGGATTCGACTTCCCAACGTCTATTTGTTTTCTGTACGTGATATTATATTTCAAACTTCTGAAAGCCATCACGTGCGGCCGGTATGCTTCTGTCACCCTCTGGGGTAGGAATACAGCCTTATCTTCTAGCTCCAGTAGAATTGCCTCCCCAAATTTTGTCTTGACAATTTGACCCGCTGTAATTCTGAATGGTATATCTTTAGGTAGGTCGGTTAGTTTAACAAGTGGTTTCTTTTCTATAAGGGATACAGCATTCAGTTTAGTAAGGTCCATCTATAAAGAAATTAAAATTTGATAATTGAAGTCAACTTCTTTGAGTAAATAATCATCAAGTATATCTGGTTGTGTGAGAATAAATTTTGAGTTCAAATTTTCCATAGGGAATTTTCATCAATATAAATGATAATTTTTAGATTGACCTCCCATCGCAATAATTAACTAGCGCAAAATGCAATTTCTATTGAAAAATAAAATTGAGATATTTTTGAGATACAAGAAATAATACATCAATGTGGAAAAAATGAAAAAAGATATGAAATTCAAAAATAAACTTACTTTTTAATATTTTAAGGTACCATACACAAACTATTAACTCTCGTCTATTAACTGCGACTGAGCTCTCTGGACTTCGCTTTGTGTTTTTAAATGTCGAGAATGAGCAAAAACGTATTTCCTGTTTGCTAATCGACACATGCTGTTACACAGCATTATCCATTTTTCGATATTCAGCATAGACGTGTTGATACATACATATTACAAAATGATATTTCATAGCAATCAATTTCCTAATATGAGCTACATGACCTGGTACTTGGGTCGTTCAACTTATGAATATAGTTAGCATTGCACTATACAACCTTTTTTATTTTAAATAAAATATAATGAACCGTATTATAACAATTTAATAAATTTTGAAAACTATACGTGATAGCGTGACGTTTGACGTGACAGCGTGACGTATGACGTGACAGCGTGACGTTTGACGTGACAGCGTGACGTTTTACGTGACAGCGTGACGTGACGTGACGTCTAACAGCGTGACGTTTAAAACCATTGTAGACTTCTTCAGATACTCCATGTATATGGACACGTTTTGACATTTCCGCTACACTCGTTAAACTTAAGATGCGTTTGACCTTGTATATGATTTTCGTAAGGCACTTAAAACTGGCATATTACTCGCCCTGTATATAATAGACGTTTATGCCTTTAGGATCTTCTGAGCAGGCGCACGTTAAGGCCTTTCGAGCATGTTACTTTTTATCCACCCTGTATATGAAGTCGTTGAGGTGTTGAGCTTAGTTACTCACCCTGTATATAATAGACGTTGAGGCCTTTCAATCGAGACGTCTCTGATTGGTTAACTTTTAGTAAAAGGGATGATGGGGGGATGAACGGGGGTAGAATTTTTCTATTATTTTTTATAAACATTAGACGTTAAGGCCTTTCGAACGATACATCGTTTGCTATGATTGGTTAATTTTTAGTAGGAGGGATGATGGGGGGGGATGAACGGAGGTAGAATTTTTCTATTATTTTTTCAAATACACTAGACGTTAAGGCCTTTCCAACGAGACGTTGTTCGCAGCGATTGGTTAACTTTTAGTAAGAGGGATGATGGGGGATGAACGGGGGTAGAATTTTTCTATTATTTTTCATAAACACTAGACGTTAAGGCCTTTCGAACGATACATCGTTTGCTATGATTGGTTAACTTTTAGTAAAAGGGGTGCTGCGTGGGGGATGAACGGGGGTAGAATTTTTCTATCATTTTTCATATACACTAGACGTTAAGGCCTTTCGAGTAGGCAAATTACTTTTCATCTACCATGTATATAATAGTTTACCCCCACCACTTTTAGCGTAAATTTTGACGTTTTCAAACCTTGGCTTTTTCGACGATTTTCTTATGGAGATTCCCATGTTAGCGCCTCCACCAATGGCCAGAATCCCCATAGCCTATTTACTAAGTGTTTTTTGTGTAAGTATCACATTGTTTTTGGAGGTATGTATAAATATAAGCTTTTAACTTGAAAATACCAGTGAAAGTCCTGATCTGACCCCTCTGGACCTGTTCGTCTAGGAGTTTGCGGTAATAGCCATTACGATTGCTCTCGGCTGGTGTAAACCTTGAAGTAGGAGTGGGCCAATTGAGCCTGGGCCTATGGAAAAAAGCGCTTACTGCGCTACCTCTACTGCAGGCAGCCAATGATGTAATTGAACCAAGGTTTTTATTTAATAAACCATACAAAATGCAAATAAACACAGAGTCGGATGCTGTGAATTAAATACGCATATATATATATATATATATATATATATTTATTGATGGTTCGAAAATGGAAGAAGGCTCAGGATGTGGAGTTTACTCGAGAGCACTAAGCCTTGGGATTAAGTGGGGAATGGGAAACAATACCAGCGTAGTTCAAATAGAACTGGCTGGTATCTCAATTGTCACAAAACTGATAGTGAATAAGCCCTATTAACCTTGTCAATTGCACTTTTTGATGCACATATTGTGGCCTATTACATTATGAAAATTCAGACTGACACAATGAAAATGGAATTCCCGTTTTTTTTGTAGAATCGTGAAAATATCGAACTTTAACCACCTGTTGAATCCAAAATGCGGGATTCAGAGAGTTACCGCGATGGTAATTTTTGTTTACGATGGCATGGGCTACAACATATTGAAATTTCAGCCATTTTCACCTCAATGAAATTGGGATAAATATGTACAGTTACGTATTTATTAAATAATAAATTTATTCCGTTTGACTTTTACGCACTGTATGTTCAACTGGGAAGCTGAAACAAAGTTGTCACTGGAATTATTGCTAAAAATTTCCACCTATGCGAATGCCATCACAGGTACAAATTTTAGTGATACTAATTAAAAAGCAAATGATGTAATTTAATCTTTTCGCATCGAATTGAAACTGAACATTGAAAACCGTGAATCAAACAGATAGTATGAACAGGAAAATTTGAAGCTATTAGATTTAAATACTTCGCCGTTTGTGAACGTGATCTACACATTGGGACGATAAACCCATTTATGCGAATAAAATAGACCAGGGATTTCAATTGTTAACTAGCTAATAAAATTCTCAAATGTTAGTCATATGGGTATAAACAGGGTTGACCAGATTTAACTGACGTGAACAGAGTTCTCGTTAACTGCAATAGATACAATATTGATTGAATGGAGAAAAAGTTTGGTATATTAATGGAAAACTGCATGGTTTGAAAGATTAAAAATATCTCGACTGGTACAGTCTTAAAATCCACTCTCGAACCTACACAGATCATTTATCCCCCTTTTTTTTTAATTTTTCACAACTCGTTTATAATACCTCATTACAATGGCTGCACATTTTCTTTTTGATATTTCCATCGTATACATGTATCACTATAGAAAAACACACTTCAATATAAATTTATTGCAAAATTAGGGTTACGTGAGATGTCCTACATACAGTGTGGAAACCACTTATGAAATAAAATTCTTTATGTCATCATTTTATATATATATAGCAATTAGAAGTTATAGGAGCAGTTGCCAAAACAAATGCAGCCAAAGAGGACTGAGAACTCACGAATGAGATCTTCAGACTCCATCTGATTAGATGATCACTTAGCTATGTTATAAACCAAACTTTTACTGTCCACTATTTGATGAATGAATTATAAAAAAAACATCATATTCTTTTTTAACACATTTGTCTTATTTCTGATGGACACATTTTTCTTTCTTTTTTATTCCTTTGTAGTTATCATAGTTTACCTCTCTGGCTCGTCTTGGCCAATCAAGCGAAGTTGTTTTTTCTAATCACAATTTTATTAATTCTGTTAATTTTATTTTCACTTCCAACTACATACACTGCAGCATTCATACTGGCATTTGTGATCCGGTTCCTTTCATACCCTCTTCAATTTTAGTCAATTATTTATCTCTCTTCTCCTGTTATCTCAATCGTTTTTATCTTTTGCTTTTTGTATCAAATTTTTTTTCTTTTGTATAAGTAACTTTTCTCTTCTCTTGATTGATTAATTTGCCTAAATCGAACAATACTGGACATTCCTTACCTCATCTTAATGGCTTTGTTCTACGACTCATGAGTACAACGATTAGAGCGATTGTGTCTCCTGGCAAATGACAATAGTCATGTTTATGACGGGAATGGATAAATTAATTTGGTCTGGCCTAACAATTTTCTGTAGCTCATTGTTAGAGGCATACTAATTATCGGTCTTATTTATTGGCTAATTTACCACAGTCATTTGGTGTTGAATAATGTTGGCTATTCATTCAGTTGTTTTCTTTTCAATTAATTAAGCCCTTCGATATGTAGGTCGTTTATTATAAAGTTAAAATAAAATAGAGTTTTCCTCTAAGAAGAAGAGTTCGACCCAGCTGCAATATTCGTGAATAATGGGATATGTGGTATGAAGTTGCACTCCACCAGATTCTATTGACAACTGAATCTTTCATTCATCAAATAAGAGCGCTTTCAGTCGAGACACTTTGTGGCCGACTACTAGTGTCTGATGCAAAGGCCACACAGAGCGCTACGTACGCTATGTTCGCGATCTAAGCCACGTAGTCCAATGTTTGATTCTCAGCTATATTCAATACATCACGAGGAGAGCCGCGGTGATTTTTGTTCCAGTGTAGTAGTGTAGTATGATCTGTTAAAGGAAAATGTCGTTCCTTGAACTGTTAATCGAATAAGTGTGAATTATGCTTAACAATTGGTCAAACTGCTCATTTGGAAATATTCTCTAAACTTAGATCCATCTTCTCGCAACTGGACTACAAGATAATGAAATTCACCGAAATCATTTCTCATTTCATTTACTTCGTGAACACATCCTCTTGAACGTTAATTTTTGCACAATGATAACAATAAAAACAACTTATCGTCATCGCTATCACTATCCCATTTTTAATGCCACTAACAAAGTAACAAGAAGTTTGCGCCAACAACGGGGTTAAGCTCAGTGATCCCGAGGGTATCCTGAATAATTTAGTAACAATGTTTTCGTCGAAATCAGGAAGTACCTGTTCTGAACAATAATCAAAAAATGTACTCCTTTATCTTGGGTCACACTATAAATACCTACCAATGTGTTCTAAAAGGAGATTTTTCTAAATAAGAATGTTCTTATTTGCAAACTATAAACTAGAAGTATACTGATTTTAGCTGTTATGTGTTTGTGAAATTTGAAACATTGATTGAGTCCGATAAGATAAACGATAAAACAGAAAGGATTGCGGATAGTGGAAATTGTTCATAAACTTTCTATTTTTTTTTTTTTTTTTATTTACGAATCCGCATCAACCTCAAGGGCTATTAGCGGTCTGTAGCTATTTATTGTGTTTGTTCAATAATTTGGATACATATAGACATGTCACATGTTTTAAAGTACTTTTAAATTTTATGGTAAAAGTTTGAGATTTGTAGATATTTAATAAGGTTTTTCACATTACTGCTGTTGTTTAAAGTATTTTCCAGGGATTCACTTATGTTGCATGCTAGTCTGTTGGTATGATATAGCGGACACTCAACTAAAAAATGTTTCACTGTTAACAGCTGCTCACAAATAACACATTCTGGTCTTGGTGTTCGGGAAAGTAAATATTCATGAGTAGCTCGAGTATGACCTAGACGTAACCTTGTGATGATGATTTGGTGTCTTCGATCTTCGGTAAAAGTTAGCCAGGGTGCTATGTAGGGTTTGATTTCCCTGAGTTTTGTGTGTGAGCTCCTCCAAGTGTCATTCCATTTTTGTTTTGCTTTATTGCTAATAAATATTTTTAGGTCGGTGTATAAGGGCTTAATGATTGGTGTGGTATTAAGAAGTGCTGCTTTTTTGGCAAATTGATCGGCAAATTGATCTCATTACCTTTTATGCCTATATGTGCAGGAACCCATAGGAAATGTATGGTTTTTCCTATCGATTGAAGATGATGAAGTTCTTGTTTGATCATCAGTACGATGAAGTTTTTTGAATAGGTGCTTCTCAATAATTTTAAAGAGTTTAAAGAGTCTGTCAGTATAACTGTCTTTTCGTAGTTCGATGCTTTTACGTACTTCACTGCTTCTAATATTGCATAAAGTTCTCCCGTTAGAATTGTTGCATATTTCGAAAGTTTGAATTGTGCGTTGTTTGTAGGTGTTACAATGGCTGCGCCTACTCCGTCATTTTGTTTGGATGCGTCAGTGTATATTTCTGTATAATTAGGATATTTTTGCATAGTCTCGCTAAAATGTTGGATGAAGGTTTGTATACTTGTGCCTTGTTTGTTGAAACATGAAAGATAAGTGTTTATATGTGGTGGCTTAATTTGCCAGGGTGGAGTGAAGTTATAAGTTTCGATTTTTAGAGAAGAAATGTTGGATATATTAAGACTGTTTTTATAGTGCTGGATTCTAACGTAAAATGGCTCTGTTTGAATGTTAGGTGAGACTGGATTTACATTTTTATCAAATGTGTGATGGTGAGTTAAAATAAGAGGATTAGCTGTTATTTTTGAGGCATATGAGAGACTTAGGATTTGTCTTCTAAGTTCTAGTGGGGCTTCTCCGGCTTCACAGTATAGGCTGTCTACTGGTGTGGTTCTGAAAGCTCCTAGGATAATACGTAGTGCTGTATTGTGCAATACATCTAATTGTTTAAGTATTGTAGCTTTTGCTGATGCATAAGCAATACAGCCATAATCAATTTTTGATCTGACAAGTGTTCGATAGATGTTTAAGAGTACTCTGCCTTCGGCTCCCCAATGTTTGTTTGATAAACATTTCAATAAATTAAGTCCTCTTTGGCAGTCTTTAATTAGTTGTGTTATATGGGCTTTCCAACTTAGTTTCTCGTCGAATATGAGTCCCAAGTATTTTATCTCATTGGTGTACTTGAGAGTGGTATTGTAGATTTCCATATGAGGTTTGTGGTTAATTGGTTGTTTTGAAAATATTATGCACCGTGACTTGCTAGGCGAGAAATGAAAGCCTGTCGCTCTTGACCATTTTTCCATCGTTTTGAGTTGTTTTTGTAGTATCGTTGCACATGCAGATACTGTCTTGTTTTTTACAAAAATGATCACGTCATCGGCATACATTCGGATCTGTATTGGTTTTTCTATATCTTTAGTTATATCGTTCATAGCTAGGAGAAATAAAGTTGGACTAATAATTGATCCTTGGGGTGTTCCATTTTCTTGTTTTTGGATAGAAGAAGTTGTTCCATTGACTCTAACCTGAAATGTTCTGTCACATAAAAAGTTCTGTATGAAAGCTAGAATGTTGCCTTGATATCCTAGGTTACTTAGCTTTGATAGTATGTTGTATTTCCAAGCTGTTTCGAATGTTTTATTTACATCAAAATAGATGGCCATGCAGTGTTCTTTATTTAAAAATGCTTCTTTAATATGAGTTTCTAAATCAATTATGTTGTCTAATGTTGATCTATTTGGTCTAAATCCAGATTGTTCTGGTGTTAGATGTCCTTTATTTTCTAGGTCCCAAAGTAGTCTTTTATTTATTATTTTCTCGAGCAGTTTGCATAGAGCGCTGGTTAAAGAAATGGGTCTATAAGAGTCTGCTAGAAGGGGTGATTTAGAAGGTTTTAAGATGGGGATTGTGATTGCCTCTCTCCATGTGCTAGGATATAAATGTTGGCTCCAGACTCTGTTGTATATTTGCAAGAGGTAATGTTTCGCAGATGAAGGCAGATTTTTTAAAAATATGGGCGGGATATCATCAGGTCCAGGAGATGTGTTCTTAAGTTCGTGGAGTGCATCGTTAAATTCGTGTAGACTAATAGGAGTGTTAATAGGGTCTGCATTTTCTTGTATCATAATGATGTTCTTTTCTTGCTCCTGCTTAAATGCTAGGAAGTCTGGGTCGTAGTTATCATTTTTAGAATGTAGACAATAAGCATTTGCGAGCTCTTCAGCTATCTCGTTGTTATTTGTTATCATACTTGAATCATTTTTTTGTAAAGCTACAATTTCCATATGTGAGCTTTTACCTGCTATGCTCCTAATTTTTTTCCAGACATTTGTTATTGGTGTTGAACTATTGATTTTTTGAACATATTGATGCCAAGATTTTCTTTTATTTTGTTTGATGGTTAGTCTAGCAAACGCTCGTCTCTTTTTGTATTCTATACAGTTTTCAGGAGTCTTATATCTTTTATATTTATTTAAAGATTGTTTACTTGCCTTTACTGCTGACTCACATTCTTCGTTCCACCATGGTACTGCATTGTACTTTTTTATATGCACTGTCTTACCAATAGCGTGGTATGCTGCATCTATTATTATTTTGTTAAAGTCTTCTACTGTAGCCGTAATATCGTCTTGCAGTTTTGCCAGATGTATATTGTCGTCAATGTGTTTTGAGAAATCAGTCCAATTTGCTTTATTTAATCTCCAACGTTGTAAGGGTATCGTATCATAGGAGCATTTAGTGGTGTTGGTAATTATTATTGGGAAGTGATCGCTGTCGTATAAGTCTTTATTAATTTGCCAAGAGAGTTGGGGTAGGAGATTAGGCGTACATAGACTGAGATCAATTGCTGAAGAAGTGCCAGCTGTTATGTTGAATCTGGTACCACTGCCGTCATTCAATATAGCTAAGTTAGCGCAGTTGAATGCCTCATATATCTGCTTACCTCTTGAATCGTTTGATTTGGATCCCCAAGCAATGTTGTGCCCGTTGAAATCGCCTATAATTAGCCTGGGAGAGGGGATTTGTTTGAATAACTCATCCAGTTCCTTGGGATCTATATGTATGTTAGGCGGGAGGTATAAATTGCATATATATATTTCAGTTGGAGCTTTAATTTTAATGGCTACCGCTTCAATGTTGGTGGTGATGTTTATTTCTTCCGCTACTATTATTGATTTCGCGAATATGGCTACACCTCCACTGGCCGTTGCTCGATTTTTCAATATTAATTTTTTAATTTGTAATTTTGAAAGAAAGACAATTCTTTTGGAGTATTTATTAAGTCGTCTCTACTATTATTTGAACCAGTGGTTGAGAACACTAGCACCCGACGCATGCGCAATGGCTTTAAAACGTCGTACGGAATCGCTGTCTTCGTCTGACTGGTGACGTTACGCGCTAGCTCTCTTTCAGTCTACTTTTAATATTTACCATCTTTAGCAGCCAGCAACCCTTATTTGCGGCCAGATTTGAGTAGGCAACCATATATCATAATAATGAGAAAAAAATTAGCTTTAATTTGATATATAAATCATAAATGTACGTTATGAACGTAAAAATATATCAAAATCATACCGTTTACACCTGGCTGCGAAGAGGTGCGGCCAAGTGGTCAACGGCAACCGTCAATTTTCAAAGTCTCTATATATATTGCCGTGAAGTGGGCAATATTTTATTTTAAAAACAAATCAATGAAATTTTTTGCCAAAAATTAATTAAAAATAATTCAATTAAAAATACTAGCGGCCACATTTTGATAGGCACCCTAGCAGATATTTATTCTCTTGATGATAAATATGCGTAAAAATTAGGTTTTTAGCATATACTCGATAAGTGCACTAATTCTGCAGTGGGATCCTAGACTATTCGGACATAGAGACATATATTCGATATTATCAAAGTTTTGTATTTATAGGAGTAGATCGAATTATTTTATCCAGTGTGTATGATGTATGTCAAAAGCAGAAGTGACGTTTTAAATAATTTATTGCTAATTGCAAAAATTCAAATAATTATACTAGTGTTTGATTGATATTACTAAAAAATATAATATGAAAAGTGAATTAGACAATGAATTGAATACTTATTCAATATATAATTTGTTCAATAAGGTAAGAAGTTATAAGCTATATGAATGTAGAGACTATATTGTTTTAGTTTGACGCCTGCGGCTCGCGACATAAACGCACCTTCGTGAATAATAGCCATCATTATATACTTGTTGAATAATATACCATTAGTTTCACCTATTATGCATGACTTCGAAAAAAAGTCAACGATAACTAGACAAAAATATCATATGGGCTTCTGGCAACAGTGGTTAAAATAGGGGGCAATCAACATTCGGCCACTGGTTTCTGACTGCGCACAATTATCCTTTCTCTTTCTTTCAAGTTTTTTTTCATATTTACCTTTTCGCACTTGTGTAATCAAGGATACTTCCATAAGGATTTCCGCAATCTGTATGATAAACGCTAACATAAAAAATATTTAACACTTGATTGGAAACATACCAAACAATATCTCATATGGTTTAAATGAAACTAACTGTTTCTAAATGACTCCACAATATATTTGAAAAAAATGTGTAAATTGAAAGTAAATTGACAATTGTTTCGATAAATAGGTATATCATCGTCAGAATGACAGAAGTTACTTTTGACATGATGTATACTTGATATATATTTGGCTAGTCCAAATAGTGCCTATCTGGTGATTGACTTAATATATATGAATAGAAAAAAGAAGAATTTTCAAATAGTAGCTTTGATATTATTAGCCCTATGGGGATATTCTGGATATCTTTGTCCCATTTAAGATCAGTATAACTGTGCAATGATATAGGAAACCAGGAAAACTATATCTGCTGATCTTTACAATTATTACTTAAGAAGACAGTTTAATAATGGAGAACTTCCTAGATTCAGCTGTTCATTGAGGACTTCATATTGTGGGTCTGCTAAGTGTCTTCTAATTTCTAATTCTTCAAGGAAGTCCAGTTCTTGCTTCCTATCACAAACATGTAGTATTTCTGGTTCTGTGTTAGGTGTTACTGAATGTTTAGTGTCAAGTAGGTGTTTTGCATAATGTGATTTATCTGGTTGTTTTAATCTGTATGCTCGTATGTGTTCACTGTACCTAATTTCAAAATTACGAATGGTTTGACCAAGATATACAGCATTACAATCCGGACATTTAAGTTTGTATATCCCAGATTTTCTTAATGGGGTTATTTTTGTTTTTACATTTAGCAAACTTCTACCTACATTGTTTTCTGTTTTAAAAGAAATTGTTGTATTTGTTGCTGAAGATATTATCTTTGAAATATTATTGGAAATATTACCAGCATAAGTGATGGTTTTGTAATTTGTTACTTCTTTAGTTTGTTTAGGAAATATTAGTTGTAACGCCATCTTTTTCTCTTTTTTATTAAGTAATTTATTTATTAAATGTAAAGGATAACCATTGGATGTGGCTATTTGTTT
This sequence comes from Galerucella nymphaeae, assembly GCA_963978555.1. NCBI lineage: Eukaryota > Metazoa > Arthropoda > Insecta > Coleoptera > Chrysomelidae > Galerucella > Galerucella nymphaeae. The sequence goes on along the minus strand of OZ021716.1, from coordinate 2,380,745 downwards.
AATTGTATTAATTTCTCTATCAAAATTAAATTTGTTCATAGGAACCGAAAATGCTCTATGAATCATCGAATTGTATGCTGCTAGTTTATGTGACATGGGGTGGTTGGAATCATATGGTATAGTCACATCAGTATGTGTTGGTTTTCTGTAAATTGAAAAGTCCAGTACATTATTGACTTTTTGAATTTTTAAATCAAGAAAATTAATTGAGTTATTTTCTTCAACTTCTAGTGTGAATTTAATTTTTGGGTGTAAATTATTAATATAATTGAAAAACATATTTAATTGTCGTTCACTACCTACAAAACACGTTAATATGTCATCCACATACCTATACCAAAATAAAATATTTTTTGAAATATCACATTCAAAGATCTTTCTTTCCAAACTGTCCATAAAAATGTTTGCCAAAATTGGTGATATAGGGCTTCCCATTGGTAAACCTTCATTTTGAATATATACCTTATTATCAAAAGTGAAATAGTTCTGATTAATACAAACATCAAATAAATTAAGTATGTCTGATATTATTCCCGGATGGATGTTTTTATCCTCTAGCAACTTTCTTACAAGTGTTATACACTCTTTTGGCGGAATTTTAGAGAACATATTGGTAACATCAAATGAAATGAGTTTAGAGTTTCCTTGTAAGTTGTATGTTTTCAATTTTTTGATTAGTTCTATGGAATTTTGAATTGAGTATTTAGAAATATATCCATAGTCATTGAGTATATTATTTAGTCTTTCACCTAATAATAAGTTAGCTGAAAGACTAAATAATATACTCAATGACTATGGATATATTTCTAAATACTCAATTCAAAATTCCATAGAACTAATCAAAAAATTGAAAACATACAACTTACAAGGAAACTCTAAACTCATTTCATTTGATGTTACCAATATGTTCTCTAAAATTCCGCCAAAAGAGTGTATAACACTTGTAAGAAAGTTGCTAGAGGATAAAAACATCCATCCGGGAATAATATCAGACATACTTAATTTATTTGATGTTTGTATTAATCAGAACTATTTCACTTTTGATAATAAGGTATATATTCAAAATGAAGGTTTACCAATGGGAAGCCCTATATCACCAATTTTGGCAAACATTTTTATGGACAGTTTGGAAAGAAAGATCTTTGAATGTGATATTTCAAAAAATATTTTATTTTGGTATAGGTATGTGGATGACATATTAACGTGTTTTGTAGGTAGTGAACGACAATTAAATATGTTTTTCAATTATATTAATAATTTACACCCAAAAATTAAATTCACACTAGAAGTTGAAGAAAATAACTCAATTAATTTTCTTGATTTAAAAATTCAAAAAGTCAATAATGTACTGGACTTTTCAATTTACAGAAAACCAACACATACTGATGTGACTATACCATATGATTCCAACCACCCCATGTCACATAAACTAGCAGCATACAATTCGATGATTCATAGAGCATTTTCGGTTCCTATGAACAAATTTAATTTTGATAGAGAAATTAATACAATTAAACAAATAGCCACATCCAATGGTTATCCTTTACATTTAATAAATAAATTACTTAATAAAAAAGAGAAAAAGATGGCGTTACAACTAATATTTCCTAAACAAACTAAAGAAGTAACAAATTACAAAACCATCACTTATGCTGGTAATATTTCCAATAATATTTCAAAGATAATATCTTCAGCAACAAATACAACAATTTCTTTTAAAACAGAAAACAATGTAGGTAGAAGTTTGCTAAATGTAAAAACAAAAATAACCCCATTAAGAAAATCTGGGATATACAAACTTAAATGTCCGGATTGTAATGCTGTATATCTTGGTCAAACCATTCGTAATTTTGAAATTAGGTACAGTGAACACATACGAGCATACAGATTAAAACAACCAGATAAATCACATTATGCAAAACACCTACTTGACACTAAACATTCAGTAACACCTAACACAGAACCAGAAATACTACATGTTTGTGATAGGAAGCAAGAACTGGACTTCCTTGAAGAATTAGAAATTAGAAGACACTTAGCAGACCCACAATATGAAGTCCTCAATGAACAGCTGAATCTAGGAAGTTCTCCATTATTAAACTGTCTTCTTAAGTAATAATTGTAAAGATCAGCAGATATAGTTTTCCTGGTTTCCTATATCATTGCACAGTTATACTGATCTTAAATGGGACAAAGATATCCAGAATATCCCCATAGGGCTAATAATATCAAAGCTACTATTTGAAAATTCTTCTTTTTTCTATTCATATATATTAAGTCAATCACCAGATAGGCACTATTTGGACTAGCCAAATATATATCAAGTATACATCATGTCAAAAGTAACTTCTGTCATTCTGACGATGATATACCTATTTATCGAAACAATTGTCAATTTACTTTCAATTTACACATTTTTTTCAAATATATTGTGGAGTCATTTAGAAACAGTTAGTTTCATTTAAACCATATGATGAGTAGATTCCACGAAGTGAGGGTTTATACAGTTAACTCAAACAATATCTCATTTATCGTCCTGAAAATTAATAACTTCCCTTCATCTGTTTGAGAGATAATCCCCTGGTGCGAGATTTTCCAGCGTCACTATATTTTCTGTTCTGACTGAACATTATTTTCAGTTTTATTATGTCTCTTTTTATAATTTTCAATGCTTCATCACACCTCTTCCTAATCTTTTTACAAGAAACTTTGTATTACTAAACTGTAGTTGCAGTTCTCCCAATCCAGACTATACATTTTTCAATAGATCGATTTGGCGATGAGAATATTATTATGTAAAGTTTAGAAGGAAGCTTTTCCTAACAAAACAAAACTCCTCCACCCGCTTTAAAGCGCTTTTTGTATTTTTATATTCGTTTCGGAAAAGTTCACAAAAGTTTGTCTTGTTTAAAATTGAACAAAATCTGTTTTCGATTAAGATATATTTTCATTTCATTAAAATTCAATAATTTCCTTCAATTACTGAACATTATTTGTTCACGTTGTATTATTCGAACCCCACTGGATACAATAACAAGAAATGAGACCAATAACTATATTAGAAATTTTGCACTTCAAACATGAAAGTCAATTTTGCTTTATAGCCGGGCACGACATTTGACAAATTACGTACCGTAATAATTAACGTGTCATTTTACTAACAAGCAAACTTGACCGCTAAGAGTAACAGTATGCAACTAATTCACATGCTATTGGATATTTTAAAATTGCGGTTGAACCAGTAGTGAACCTAATATGCACTAGTTAGCATAGTACACAAAATAAATTGTTAATTTTTTCAATTAAAATTATCTTAGGTCTTGTTTGTAGTGAATGCCTATTTTAGTGGCAGCAAGTTGAAAAAGATTAGTGCTACGCACGAGACAAAGTAAGGCTAGGCTCGTGCCCTACATATCTGGAAAAAGTTTTCTAATATCTTCTCGCAGCTATATCATGGATCACACCAAAATTTTTGTTGATATTTTTATATGATAGGGAGGATTTCAAGATTATGTTGACATTAAGCACGCTTGAATACACAAACTTTTTTGACATCGTATTACTAGAGATAAATGTTCATTCAAAATAGAAATATGAAGTATTGGTAAGTATAAAATAATCTGTATCATATCAATAATCAATTTAAATGGATGTTCCTGTATATTCGTCCATGACCACCTAATAATAAGTCAATATTTCACATCCTAACAAAAGGTATATGGTACCCATATATCTACTGTCGTGAATTATGGTTCTTAATATACTGGAGTGTATTATGGTTCATAATTCACGACTAGAGATGGGGGTACAATATGAAATAAACTATTAAATCTGTGTATTTTCTTCAGGAAATTTGTTTCTGAAATATATCGTATCGAAAAAATTCTGTAATTGCTAGTATTGATACTTTTTATAATGATATTTCCTAATATTGAGTATTTTGAAACAATAAATTTATAACGGTACGTTGTATTGATACTTCACACAGTATCGCCCATCTCTATATATGTCAAATTATATTTTTATGTAGCTGTCAGAACATTTTGAGGTTAGTAATACCAAATCGTTACTGTTTGTTATTTAATAAAATAAATTAAGGGTCGTGGACAAAGTATGGTATTTTACTCGCAGTTTATGGCCAATATTCACTCGGGTGACTCGCGCCCCTCGCCTGCGGCTTGCGACGCAAACGTCACCCATCGTGAATATTGCCTATCATAAACTGCTCGTTTAATAATATACTATTGAGCATAGTTTTAAATCCTGATCAACTTTTTTCTGTAACATTATTCGACATTGTCAAATTTGAAGGCGCTCTACTCTTCTCATATTTTTTGGAAATCAAGTATGAGATTGAAAATTTTGATATTTGATTAATGTATCCTAGGCTAGAGGTGATGTGGAGTTTCTTATGAGAAATATCTTTTTTTCCTGAGATTAATAAAAAAGGTACCGATATTATTTCAACTTAGGGGGACATATTGTATATACAAGGTGTACCTGGAACTGATGAGAAAGCAGTCAGAAGCGTATAATCTAAGCCACAATAATGTTAGTACTTCATTTAAACTTTTTTTCATGCAGGCCCTCGTTATCAAGTTATGGGCCTCCAAAGTTTTAATTTTGGATTTGGTTCCTATTATTATTTTTTGTACTAGCTATTTGATCTTCATTAAATTCACGGCTATGATGTACATGTATGTTCATTTTGGAAAGGTAAGCAGATTAACAGTAGTGCCTTGAAACCAGGGACGGGCTACTAGCAAAATTATTTTGGCTCAGATTATACGCTCCTTACTTTTTTCCCATTAGTCCCGGGACACCCTGTAGATATATTATATATTGAATAATAATATTAAAGATAGCGTGGTCCACTTTCCCGAGACAATTAACAGAAATAATAGTGAAAATAAGTATAATCTCACTTAAATATTGACGTAATAATTATTATTTCATTATTTTTAGCGACTGTCATTCTGTATATAAAGCATGAATTTGAATTGGTCCTGCAGTTGTTTGAACTACGAATTCGAATAAAATTTCCCCATTAGCATTTATTCTCACATGAAATGGTATTTTTTTTTTTTGATTTACAAAGATTCAAAGAGGGAAATGATGAACTGGTTTTGCTGTTTCATTGTATCAAGTATTTATCACGTTTTTATCAACTCGCTTTTTTATGTCTTCCCGGATTGAGCTTTGTACATGATTTTAAACATCCGATGAAAGGTATTTAGAATTGGATGGCAATAAAAGAAGATTTATAAAACGTCTCAATTTTTGAGCTTTGACATAAATCGTAAGAGCGGTCTAGTATCTGTAGATAATAGAATCAAGTTTTCCGAGATATCCCACGCTTATTCCATTTTTACTCGGGATACATTTCCCCTGATGAATCCAATAATATGGGATTTTTACGATAAAAAGACGATGACGTTGCGAAACAAAATATTGTGATGTTGCCAAGCTGTAGTTTTTTTCTTTAAACTAGAAAAGTCAATTTGATGTTAGATTGACAATTCTTCTTTTTTATTGATCCGTGCCTCGTAAAGCCTAAGTCAAAAATATTTATTTAAAAAAATTAAAGGCTTATATTTAATATAAATATTTATTTATGAAAAACTATGGACAAGATACAAGAAGAAATAGTAACCAATAATTCTATATTCGAATTAACATTTGATTTCACATAGAAAAGGGTTATATGAAAAACATTTTGTAACAACCAGTTCTGTATATCAGCCTTTTTGGTAGCTGTTGCTGGTACTTTATTGATCGCCGTACTGTGATAACTTTCATTATCCATTACGATTGTGGCAGGCTTTTCCAAGTTCACTAAAAGCTGGTATTCAAACCAATGCACTGTTTCCATACATTTCGTATATAACATTTCGGAAAGCATTTTGATCAAAGTTATCAATTTCAACAGTAGGTTTTATGCGTTTTCTCTTTTTAGGTGGGCTTTTAGGCTGTTCTCCTCTATTATGCTCGGCGGCAATACGGTTAACTGTAATAAGGCTGAGTTGTAAGGCTTCTGCAAATCTCTACAACATAATTATTTCAATTTATGGAAGAATAATATATCAAGTTTAATCAACCTTCACATTCAAATATGTAACAATAATATTAATAATAATGAATACAAATAACTAATACTATTACTTACGTCTCTTACAGCAGTTAGGGGGAGCAGCGGGCGGGTCCGGTAAGGTTTGCGACCCTCGGAATTTTGCAACGATTTTTTTTTTAATAGAAAGCCCTATGGTTATAGAACGTTTTAATAAAAAAAAATTCTTGGATCATCCACTTTTGAGAGAGAAAATCGAAATCGAAAATGCTAAAATCCGCCATTTTTTCGTAAATATTTGACATTTTTTGACAATTATGTCTAGATATCGAATGGTCACAAATTTTAGAAGGAGCGGCGAATGAGCTATGCTGCCAGTTTTTATTTCGCTAACTCGTTACGGCTTGAAAATAACACCAAGATTTTAGATTTATATTTGATTCTCACATAACACCGATGTACTTACTTAGTATTTATTATCTAAAATATATGTATTCAAAATGTACTTTTTGGAAGTAATATTTTAATATTGTATGTTCCATAGGTACTGACTATAATTATTTTATATATGGTTAGAGTAAAAATGGAAAACGTATATTTTCGTGATTTTTAGTTAAAAATTAACGTTAAATGTCCCGATAAGTAGGTATATAAATATTTGTCCTATATAAAGAACATAGTATTTTATATTTATATTGATATTATTTCTCATTCGACAAATTTTCACTTAAATATATGGGAAAATATAGTTTTCATAAAACGATCGATAGATCAGACGAAAAAAGAAGAATTGATTTACTCATGTTAACCTTTGAATATAAAAAGCTTAGACTGAGCTTATGTTAAACGATAAAAAATCAACATATAATACGTAGCCTAAGGATGTATTAATAAACATTACATGAGAGTTACATACACTTTTTTTCTAGGAAAAGAAATTTGATTTAAAAAAAAGTTTAAAAAAAATTACTTCTCGGGACTCGAACCCGGCATGCACAATTTGAATAAAATCTTATGTGGCGCCTTTACAGGCTGCGCCACGGAACCACATTATTATTTCATCTTTGAACTGTACCATAAAGGGTAGGTATAGGTGAACAAAATTAGTAATCTATTTTTAACAAAAATTAATAAGTTGAGAAGGGGAAGGGAATACATATGTATGTATATAGATAGACATTGATATTGCGAGCGAAGCGAGCGCGCCGGGTCGACGTTTCGCAATTCGCGCGCGCGAATTGCGAAACGTCGACCCGGCGCGCTTTCATGTGGAATACAAATTTTTAGACACTTTTTTTGAGAAGGGGAAGGGAATACATATGTATGTTCCTTCCCCTTTCTTCATCTCTTCACCTCAAAATGACTGACTTAATGGGATTTCTACTAGATCAAAAAATGTTTATATTAATTCAACACATATCGCTTCCCGACCAGCTGACACAGATCAAAGTGTAACAGAAAATCATTAAATACTTATACAGATCAAATAAAACTCAACAGTATGAAGAAAAATGCAATTAGAAATAACAAAGGAGTCTTCACGAGTATTTTCGTTGGAAGAAAAGGAATAATTTATTGAATACCTAAATCAAAGTTTCGCGGCGTGTAACGGGCGCAGGCGCAGATTACTACAGCTGTTAATTGGCGCAACCGCACCCCGAAACGAAAGGATCTTGCCTACAAACTTTTCAAAACAAATCGATAATGTGTGAAAATCGCTAGAAGAGATTTTTAATCTGTCGTTTATTGTTGATTCCATTATGAATGTGAGTGATAATTGTTTGAATTGAGAAAAGTTTCTATACAATAAGCTTTCTACAAATGAAATAGCAAGATAAGAAAAGAAAAAATAACCTCTATCATATTGAACTAAAATTTGTGATAAAAGAAACAGACTGTGGGCCAGCAAAAAGTTTGTTTTAATCTCATTTATTCAATGTATGGAACAAATATAAGGTAATCACTACATTAAAAGAATGTTTATTATTTAAATTTTCATGATTATAGATGCAAATAATTTTATATTGTTATATATTCATGTACCTAATCTATAACATTAATATAAATAATTCAGCTGAAAGAAAAAGTAGACCATTTGACAACGACGTTAGGTGTATCACCTGATCATAATTTGTGAACCTGGGATATCTAGACATAAGATTTTAGTGAGTCATTTTATAAGCTTAAGTGTCAAACGAAAATATTTATGCTCACAAATGTTTCTAAAAATTAGTGAAATTAAAGTATTTTCTTCCGGTTTTTTTGTGAAACAGATTCAAATTCAGTTCAAGATAGTAACTTTTATTGTTTGCAGTGAAAATATTTATCGTGAAATAGCATAAATTAGTGTTGAAAAAGTACCAATTTTTGAACTAAAATCGTGATTTTTGAAGTAATTTCTGGATGATCCAAGAAAATTTTTGTTCTAATCTGCTTTATTTAAGGTAAGCTTTCAAACAAATTTAAAATTATCATGAAATTCCGAGGGTCGCTAAGTCGACCAGAACCCAGCGGGGCCCCGTTTCGGCATTCTCGTTCATCTCTTGACATTTACTGTTCAGCTACTTCGGCATTTTATTAACTACACACTGCAGATTTGCGTAAATAATTAGTTGTGAAAATAACTGTTTTTTAATCTTGAAGAAACAATGAGTTTAAAAGCTCCAAAAAAACTTTTAAATATTGGACGATGATCGAATGTCAATAAAAACGTCAAAACAGACTGGGGAATTTCACCAGTTTATCTGACAACGTCTTGAAGTTTTGCCAACCCGTTAGCTGTAAATTGCACTGGCTGTTAAGGATAAATTGTATTTATGGTTGGTGAATTATTATTTATTCTGATAAGCAGGAAAGTAACTAAATGTGACGTCATCGTCTTTTTATCGTAAAAATCCCATAGTTATTCACGTAACAAGTTTCGAAATTGATATGAGTAGGCAGTTTCCAGGACGTAGGCGAGTCCCAGAAAATTACTTTCGGGTAGCGTTACATTTACAATTAGCAGCTTGCACTGATTTCATGTGGAATAATTATTTCTTCGTCACTTTCAGTGTCGATTTCCATTTCTGTATCGGAAAATTAAAAATACAGTGAAACTATCAACAAATTTATTTTGACAAGCCATGTCATAATGAAATTTTTGTAAAGGACCCCGCACTTTTTATAGGTAAAATGGTTCTCGGTGAAATTGTCTGAATTTTTAGTATATTGTAGTATTCGATGTACTGATTGAATGTGCAGAATCGCAAAGTTCGTTGATGGATAGATATTGAAATACAGGGCGTTCAAGTTAAAAATCAGTAAATTTTTTTTAATGATTTCCTCGGGATTTGAAAGTGGCAGATGCATTTTTTTATGCTCATATCATCAATGTACCTTCATATTAGTAAATATCATTCAATTGGTGCAGATTATATCATGATGTACAGAGTGAGAAATAAAAACCTTTTAGTAATGTCTCAAAATTCTATAAAATAATGAAATATTGTTAAAATTATTCTGGTCTGCAATATACTATTTTCATTCCATCATTAATCACAATTCATACATTTCGTACTGGGTGATTTGAAAAATTGGTAAAATATATGGCCGGTTCTTTCATTCACATCCTGTATATTTAAGTGAATTATTATCCTCCGAAGACAGCTGATACCGTATAAACATGATCTCGTTGGGATATACAGGGTGATCATGGAAATTTTCGATGATAAAAATTGCAAAATATCAAAGTTTCAGAAATCACCCTGTAATTCACGATCAACCCGGTGAATTTCATTTATTATCATTGGATATATTAATCGTTCTCTCCTCAACACTTTCCGAAAAATTCAGTTTCCTACTACGATTAGTTTCATAGTTATTAATTATTCACGATTTGAAGGAACTTCCTTCACGCGTACATAATTCCACTAGTGGCCAAGATTTTTCACAAATATTGATACGTCTTTGGTACTCCAATGATCAGTTTCCAACTATAATAGGACCATAATCGATATTTTCAGGTGCTAATCTGTTTGCAGCATCAATGATACAGTTCAAAAGTACTGTAGATGGATATCGATGATTTTCCAGATATCTTGCATATCCAAGGAGCCACAAAACACTCGCTACATGTGCACAAGTACCTAATGTTCTGGCTCCTGACTTGCAAGTACAATAATATCCAGTTATTGGAGACTCTATGAAGTCTTCGATATTGTATACCACCCACAGCATATATTTGGTAGCATTCCTGAATCTTGAGAAAATCCGTAATCGTACAAGATTAGGCTCAGCAATGAATTCGTCCACTTCTAATATATTTGTTTCTTCTCTTTGAAGCTTATCCTGAATATATGCAGCTGATAATTGGATATGATAAATGCCTGTTAAATCTTCCAAGTACTCCAATGTCAAACGGGGGAATTCAGGAACATGAAGATGATTGAGTAAAACCCATTAACCATTTCTCAAACGAAGATTTTCGGCTTCAACGCGTGCCTGTACTAGGTTCACCTCATGTGATTTCTCTAGCATCCGTGTTGCTGTTTCAACTGTTCCTGGCATACTTATAAGTGGACGGAACCGATTAATCAATGCACCAGCAATGTTGATGAAATCATGCAAGTGAATCGAATGTGTTATTGACAAAGTGCCTTTAAAAAATTTGAAAATTGACTTCAAGTGGCCATTCCGAGATTCAACAATCCATCGTGTGCTGGTTATTAGTCGTGCCTTATTCGCATCGGAAGTAGTTAGCTGGTTTTGGCCCCTAGCAAGTAGAGGAGGCATGTGGTAGTTGATACCAAGGTCTTGAAATAAGGGAATTGAATCTCGATAGCCTCTATCTACTACAACAATATCACCTTCTTGAAACCAAGCTCGCATTCCATCGATATCATGCTGAAGTTCATGATTGAGAATCGAAGCATAGTTATTGTGAGCATCTGAGAAATAGGGCCCATTTATTGCTAAGATATATCCATCTGGAGCAACCATCACTTCCGGTTTGATTAAATGTTCCATTTTGTGGTAGCAATAGGATTGGCGCAATACTCGGAAATTACCACTTTTTTCAATTTTGTTATATGTACAATCAATATAAACAATGGCTTTTGGAATATCAGGCTCATTATTGTACAGCTTATTTGCAAATGGAGAAACGTGTCTTGCAATGTAATTTTCTCTAGCTATTGTCCCAAATCCGATATTGTTTGGTACAAAGCGGTCCATCAAAGATAGACGTACGTTGGAAATTATCATGCTAGTATTTTGCCGAGACGGATATCGGAAGATTATTTTTAAGAATTTATCTGAGACACCATGTCGCAATTTGACAAGGAAAGTAATGAGGTGTTTTTCTGATATAAATCGCCTGTTGCCACATTGCTCAACGGATTCACAAAATTCGTATAGTTCTTGAAACTGCGGTTTCGAAAGTGACGTCAAATATTCGAACTCATCATCGGAAAAACTATTCATATTTTGATAGTCCTTTGCATCGGTAGGGACAGTTGCAGCTGTTCTGAGGCACTGCAAGAATTGATTCAATTGGTTTATCAGATACGGTCTGTTGACAAAACGCAAACCAGCATATAAAACGTTCAAGAGAAATCCGTGGTTGTCAAGATGATGTGCACATATCCTAACATTTTCGGGAACATAAATGTTAGAAATAATAAAAATATTCACCCTACAAGCAATGGGCATTCTGTGAATATTAATGTGGGAGTTACAAACCATACAAGTACGGCTTGTTGCTGGAGATAAGACATTGAGACGGAGACAGTTGGGATTATTTTCCAATTGTCTTATGTCGTTGAGTATTGCCTGAAAACAATTGAAACAAATTCTGGTTTCCTCAGCAATATCGAGAGGAGGTCTTTCCACAGCTTGTCTTCTTAATACAGCCATTTCTTGTTTAACGACATTTTCTTCTCCATACATCCTAGTCATTTGCTGAATTCTACAATTTCTATCACAAACGTAACAGTCCGCTCTATTTACCACCGCCATTTGGAATACTAAATCACTACTTATTAACTATATTAACTAATTCAATGATGAACAACAAAAATGTATCAAATAACAATAACTAATAATATGAAATTAACAATAATTAGTCTCCGCGTTACAAGTTCACTGACAGATCTCTGTTGATTATAAATTACCTACTTGATATTATATCGAATATGTGCCAATAGTTCAGAAACCCATTATTGTATTCAATAGGAGTGAACTTATAGTTGCTGAATATACAAGATGTTTCCGATATTGAAAAAAGCGATAAATGAAGTGAATAATGCAAGACAAAAAAATGAGGAAACTACAGTACATATTTACATAAAAAATATTTTGGGAAATATTGAATTTCGCCTGGAATTCATGTAAATCATCGATTAGAGGTTAACAACAGAACCAAAGCGTTTGATTTTGACTAGATTATTGGAAATAAAAGCGTTTTATCAATAATTTTCACTTTTTCCAGATAGTTCGTTTTTTATTCCGACAAAGCTTAAACCAACAAAATTCACTTAACTATCTGTAGCTTATATTATTAAATTCATATATATCATGTGATTGTTATATCTTATCTTCATCCTATTATTAAATTCATATATCTGATGTCATTGTTATCTCTAATATTCCCCCTCTTCCACATTTATTTTGATTTCCACATTTTCGCGTTTCACTATTTGTGAAAAATCTTGGCCACTAGTAGAACTATGTACACGTGAACGAAGTTCCTTCAACTCATAAATAATTAATAACTATGAAACTAATCGTAGTAGGAAACTGAATTTTTGGAAAAGTGTTGAGGAGAGAATGATGAATATATTCAATGATAATAAATGAAATTCACCGGGTTAATCGTGAATTACAGGGTGATTTCTGAAACTTTGATATTTTGCAATTTTTATCATCGAAAATTTCCATGATCACCCTGTATATCCCAACGAGATCATGTTTATACGGTATCAGCTGTCTTCGGAGGATGATAATTCACTTAAATATACAGGATGTGAATGAAAGAACCGGCCATATATTTTACCAATTTTTCAAATCACCCTGTACGAAATGTATGAATTGTGATTAATGATGGAATGAAAATAATATATTGCAGACCAGAATAATTTTTACAATATTTCATTATTTCATAGAATTTTGAGACATTACTAAAATGTTTTTATTTCTCACTCTGTACATAATGATATAATCTGCACCAATTGAATGATATTTACTAATATGAAGGTACATTGATGATATGAGCATAAAAAAATGCATCTGCCACTTTCAAATCCCGAGAAAATCATTAAAAAAAATTTACTGATTTTTAACTTGAACGCCCTGTATTTCAATATCTATCCATCAACGAACTTTGCGATTTTGCACGTTCAATCAGTACATCGAATACTACAATATACTAAAAATTCAGACAATTTCACCGAGAACCATTTCACCTATAAAAAGTGCGGGGTCCTTTCATTGCCAAGGTCGCCTACATAGATATTGAAAATCATTCCGAAAGTGAAAAAATCGTCCTGGAAGTAAAACAAAACATACCGAAAATAGCTGCTTGATGATAGTCCTTCCTTCGAATACCAAGTGGTTATGAGGTTCAAGGAGCTTAGCATGAAATAAAAAATAAGTTGGCGTTTTACCACTTTAACTTGATAATCAGCATAGCCAAAGATTACAGGATAAAAATATATTTCTACTAGCGTGCGGAAAGATCCACTTCTCCGCACTAGAGCGGAAAGTAATATTGTCAACTTTTTGAGGATTATACTGACATTTGAATGTTCAAAATATATATTTGTATAATGGTAGTTTACCAAATAACTGAGAAATTGAGAAATTCATTAGAATTCTTTCATAATTTTTCATATGAAGACGTTTTCTTCTCAATAATTTTCAAATGGCCTTGGTATAAGCCCAATGAAATGGTTGTCAAATAATTATAATTAAATTGTTGATGTGTATTCAATCATAAATGCTAGTCGAAAAAATAGTGTACCTAACACGTGCGTGAAGTGACTTTTACGCACGCAATTGCTGGCCGAACTCCGCTTTCCGCACTAGCTAGGTAAACTACTATTAAATGTAATCTTTGGCATAGCCCAGAGCACGAAATCCCGCTTTTTCAGGCTTGGCTGAAAGCTAAGGACAGTCTTTCTTTATGTTCATTATCTCAAATGATCCCGTTCATCAAACGGAACAATAAGTGTTAAATTGTTGCACAAAATATTTATTCTTCGCTGTGATTGGTTATGCTGATTTTATTTTTTTTATTCTAATAGAGGAGTTCATTCTAAGGTCAGTATGGCTAACAAAAAGTGTTTTTTTCTGACCAGAATGACAGTTGAGGTCTACTGTTCAAAACATAAGATTTTGCATGTTTTTCATCATTCAAAGCGTATATCTTGAAATTTAAAATGACTTTTCATTTGAATACTCAACATATCAGTGGCCAATAATTCTAGAAACTCTTGGCATGTCACCATTTCATCTGTGTTATTCAGTCCATTAAACGAATATCAACAACAAAAATAAATATAACTGACATTTTACATTACTAGTGACTAAATAACATAAATAGAGGTGACATGCCAAGATATACGCTCCGAAGGTGTACTCATTATTTTAATAAAGCAATATAGATGTTCGCAATGATAAAAAACATGCAAAATCTTATGTTTTGAACGGTAGACCCTAACTGTCACCCTTGTGAGAAAAAACCACTTTTTGTTGGCCATACTGACCTAAGACTGAACTCCTTTATTGGAAATTCTGCAAATGACAATTGAAAAAAAAAACCTGAATTTTCGTTAGAAAACTTTCCCATTTTTAAAAGTATGAATATATTCAGGATTATACATAATGAAAAAAAACGAAAGAAAGTTGGAACTGAATCTATCCAACTTAACCGGAACTCACAAATTATAGTATTTTATGGAATGCATTATCCACAACAATGTTCTTTCCGTTACCTGCAGCAATAATATAATAAAGTATAAAATGAAAGAAAGTACTCAAAATGGCTTTCTAGATTTTCAACAAAACCTAACCTATTCCGGCCACTCAAAGCTTTAACGACGCGTTCGTTTTAATAAGGAATAAACGTCTTTGATATTTCCTAATTGTACTTTCTTTGGACGTCTTTGAGCAAAAATTTTCATTCCTCATATTATTATCCGGCCTTGGAGAAATAACCTTATTACCAAGAAAAATCTTTATCCAGGAAATAGAGAATAATTAGCATCCGGGTACCTAGTTACGTCAAAAATTGTGACTTCATTATTATTGTAATGGAAAACTTTATTCAGCATTTTAAAGCAGTGGTTATGGATTAAAGACTGCTTTTTATTCTTTTTAGGTTAAAATAAAGATGAATATACAGGGTGTTTCATTGGGAAATGGGCATACGGTAAGGGTAGGTAGAGGTCGCCTAGGTGGTTCTAAAAAACCCCCATATGATGGGTCTAGCGCTCTTTATAACCGAGATACAGGGTGTTTTATAAATTTATCCTATTTCTTTCGAACCTCATAACTTCCGAGTTACCCTGTATATTATTTTGAGATTTGGTACACGTAATAACCATTACCTAGAGACTCCATCAAAAGCATCTCCAAAAAGATAGTGCAGGTCCGGTTTAATAAAAAATTTCAAAACTCGTCTTTCCTAAAAACAACACCCTGTATATGGATTTTTTTTTAAATTGCTCTTTATAATTGGAAAGCGTATAAAAAATCGAATCTACTTATTTCGTTTTTATTTCTCCGCAGACAATTTTACTACCAAAAATTTACCGTCAAAGTTATAATTTATGCACGTTTTGGGGGTTTACAATGGTATCGGAGAGGTTTTTTTTTATTTTTTAGCTTGAAATAAAATCCATTTAATGCATCTAGAGAAGCATCCTAGAAATTCAATTGAGTTTGTATGTTTATGAGTACAGACCAGGGTAGGGAATCTCTGAACGATCTAGGGTACTGCCCAATAAACACACAAACGTTTTAAGAGCGTAAAATATTTAACATGTAACCTAACGTTTATGAATGGTTTTCAGACAACTAGTTATATTACCGGAGTAATGTCGCTCGTTTCTTACGTAACATATAACGATTTTTCCAACGTTAAATTCAACGGGATTTTCGTAACTTGATTCAAACGTTACCGTTTCAATGTGACTTACCCATTACCTTTGTAACGTAATATAAACGTTTTTATAATGCAATTTTATAAACATTTTTGTATAATGATATTTAGCACATACTTTCAACGTAATTTAAACGTTACTCTTTTAATGTGATTTACCCATTGCTTTTCTAACGTAATATAAACGGTTTTATAATGCAATTTATAAACATTTTTGTAGAATGATATTCAGCACATACTTTTAACGTTATTTAAACGTTACCTTTCTAATGTGGTTCACCCATTGCTTTCGTAATGTGATATGAACGTTTTTATAATGCAATTGATAAACGTGTTTGTATAAAAATATTTAGCACTTACTTTCAATGTATTTTAAACGTTTTATTTGATCGGTTCAAACCATTATTTTCGTAACGTTAGTTACATTTGAAATTTAAAGTAGAGGTGGGCATATTTGACAAAAACTGCAAACGTACATTAACGTTATATTTATTTCAATCAATAAATCCACACAAAAATATTTTATTATAAAGAAAAACCTAAACGTAAATATATATATATATATATATATATACAAAGTGTATACAAGAATATACAATAAAAAAAAGTAGGAGTTAACATACCTTATCAAAGAAAAAAATATTGTTAGATAAGAAAATAGGAGAATTCCTTAAAACAAAACGATAACAGAAAATAGAGTGTGTACCTAAGCTGGAACCATATGGAATTATTTTTGATATTGCTTCAATGGAAAATAGTTATTCCTAATAAAAAGTTCCAAAGCTCAATGCAACCAGATATCAAGTTTTTCGAGCCGTATAAGAGGTTTGTAGAAAAATGTGAATTTTGCATTCAAATACCTTCACTTAATTCAATAACGTTTCTTCATAACATTCTTTGTATTGTAAAATTATTTTTTGACAAACCTCGTATACATCTCTTCAAAAAATTGAAGGTCGCATTTTACGCCATGCAGAATTTTATATCAAAAGTAACTTTTTTGTCTAAAACCAATAATTATAAAATTATTTCATATGGAATATATATATTATATAGGTAAATTAAAACATTTCAAATTTTCATAGTGTTAATTTTTATTTTTTGACATTTTCTCTAAACTTAGCGTATTTCGTAATTGATTTTAGCTGCATCTAAAATGATGGTATTAACTAATGTACAAATAATGCACTGTGAATTAGTTGAAATATTTCTACATAGGTATATTCATAAACAATATAACTAAAATATATACTACAGATAATAATTATTTATGCAACAAGTGCAAAAAGCAGGTGTTCATTGCACGCAACATATTGCATACAGATTTTTTCTACGTTTATGTAAAAATAAAATAGTTATTTATGCAACAAGTGCAAAAAGTGAGTGTTTTTTGCACGCGACGTGAAATTTTCCAACGAGGTCTTTAGGCCGAGCTGGACAACACATCGAGTGCAAAAAACACGATTTGCAGGAGTTGCATACAATATTTTTTCTACATTCATGCAAAAACTGGAAAATTGAAATAGAATATGTTGGGAACCTAACCTAACCAAACTCAAACTGTTCTTCTTTTTTGTATCCTTATGGCCTCCACCTTGTCAATACTCAATCATAGCTGGTTTTCGCCTTGACCATTTGAATTTTAAATAATTAAAGATTTTTGCAATAATTGTAACTCGTTGAGAATAAGGAGTAAGACATACATATATTAATTAACTTAAACTTTGGGAACTACTCTCACCATTGAGTTCTCAGTCTAAATTGATGTGGGTTTAATATCATTAGATATTTTTGAAAAATACACTATCATCTATTTTTTCAATTTTACTCATTTTAAAATTCCAAGTTATGTAATTGTTGGAATATATTCTTGCCCTAAGCATTTCAAGTTATTCATGTGCCGCACAGAAGGTTTGATGAGGTTAGATCAAATTTGGATATAAGTGAATGAATTACTTACCATGTATAACACTCATTAATATAGTCTTCTCGAAAGACCTCTTCTCCCTTCCCTTGTTGGATAAAACATATTTCATCATTCTCCTTGTTAAATTCTGAACACCACTGCCATCCACCGCAGCCAATCTTCTTACCTTTAAAAAAATGGTTGAACTAATGCATTGCATACTATTTATAATTACAATTTAGCAATCATACCATATATTTACGGAATGCAGTATCCTTTAACATTGTTCCAAATATTTCAAAATCCCTAACAGTCATTATATGGGTACATTGGGTATGTCACTTGAAGCTTCAGTTTGTTATCTTCTATTCCGTGCATCGACCACAAGTTCGTTTAATAAGATCGTTTGCTGTTCCATATCAGTTTGTGAGCTTACGACGTAAGTTAAGTCTAAAAAAATAGTCTAAATGAAACGATGGAATACCTAGTGCATATTACCTACAATAACAATTAACTTTTTAATGGCTAGTTACAACTACGACTTTTCGTGTCTACTACGCTTTGTACCCAAATTTAGACGATTCTAGTAAACTAAAACGTTACTTACCTTGAACAGATACCTAGAACTTTTACACAATAATTATGCACCAATCTTCTCACCAAAATTTAAGGTTTAACAGCTACGATAGTCCATCGATATACTGGCATCGGCATGGCGAGATGGCGAGTCGTGCGCATGCGGATGCCGCGAGTAAACCTAGCGTTGCCACGTTTCACAATCCGTACATGATTTGGAAGACTTAAATTGGCAAATCATGGAATTGAGTGACGGAATTGAACCTATATACAAGCGATTGATAAACCTTCTTTCATCATGTTGTATTGGTTTGAAATAATAAGTTTAGAATTATATCAGAAATAAAAAAAAATACTATATAGTTTGACTTTTGAGAATATTAAATTTGCTGTGAGGTAGGTAGGTAGGTAGGTACACCTAGACTTAATGTTAGCAGGCAAAATCACATAATTAGATAGGTAGGTACTATATACCTATTATCTAAATAATGAATTTAGCTTTTGTAATAGGATTATACTACCAGTAAGTATACGAAACTTGTGCAGTATGCATAATGATTATTTTTCGTTTAAGTAGTTCTACTCTTATTAAATTACCATTGGCAACACCGACTATTATCGAACGACGTAGAAAACGCCATTAAAATTATAACGTTTTAAAATCGTATAGTTGATGGGATGAATGTAGAAGTAAAAACAATAGGAAAAAATAGGTTATCAGATAGATTGTAAACGTAGGAGTACTTACCTAACTCGTGAAAAAAATTTTATAATACAAGGCTCCCAGCAAATTACTGAATATTAAACTTTGAAGAAAACTATTACCTACCCACCTAGGTATTGTCAATAGGAATTTTTTGTTTTTCAACAAAAGTGCTGTTGAGTACTCTAAAGTCATAACCTTATTTCCTATGACCAGCATGTTAAAAATACTATATTAAAATAACGGACATGAAAAGCGTTTTTGTGAATGCATATGAAATCAATTGAGTCGTTGTTTTCAAACTTAACAAATCGTTGTATATACAACGTATTAAAAAACATTACTGTATAACCGAATATATTACATGCGAAATAGTATGAATAATGTTCAAACTGCGACGTTTAAAAAACGAGCATAAAAGGCGTTTGTGTGAATTCACATGAGTTCAATTGACTAGTTGTTTTCAAATTGAAAAAAAAGTTGTGAGTACATCATGTTAAAAACGTTTATTGTTCAACCAGTTAGATCACGCAAAGTGGTACAAATAAAGTTAAGAATACTACGTTAAAATAACGGACATAAAAGCGTTTTTGGGAATGCATATGAGCTGAATTGACTCGTTGTTTTCGAATTGAATATAAAGTTGTGAATACAACGTGTTGAGAACGTTTATTGTATAACCGTTCAGATCACGTTAAATGGTATAAATAATGTTGAAAATACTACGTTAAAAGAACGGACATAAAAAGCATTTATGTAAATGCATATGATTTCAATTGACTCGTTGTTTTCATATTAAAGAAAACGTTGTGAGTACAGCGTGTTAAGAACGTTCATTGTATAATCGTTCAGATCACGCAAAATGGTATAAGCGATGTTACAAATACTACGTTGAATTAACGGACGTGAAAAGCATTTTTACAAAGGTATATGAGTACAAATGAGTCGTTGTTTTGAAATTTGAAAAAGCGTTGTATATTCAACGTGTTGGAAACATTACTGTATAACCGTATATAATACGCAAAATGGTATAAGTAATGTTACAAATACTACGTTAAAATAACGGCCGTGAAAACCGTTTTTTTAAATACATGTGAGTTAACCTGGGTCGGTGTTTTCAAGTTTGGAAAAACGTTTGCGATATAACGTTTCGAATTCAACCAATTTGTCAACGTTAATAATTCAACGAGTAACGTTGAGATAACATTAAAACGTTTTGAAAACGTTTTTTTAACGTAGGTGTGTTTATTGGGTGCCACCTAGGGAGTCGGAAAATATACTAAAATTGCGGGTTTAATGAGAATATGACGAGAACTGTAACGCCGTTGAAAGATAACTTCACCCATTCACTGCTTAACCTATCCTAACAAGTAACAGCCACGTCATGTTAAAAGACGATTTTGTGAGTCAGTAGTATTATTTTCCAAATTATTGTTTTTCGTTATTGTATATTATATAATATTTTGTTAAGGTCGACAGGATGTGTTAAGGTAGGTAGTTTAGTTTAGTGTGGACTTTTTCATATAAATATACAAAGGCAACAAAATGCATAGAAAAGGACCGGTAAGTTTTATTTTTATAATATGAAACATGTTTAATTAACTGAGAAGTGACAAAATAATGAAGAAGTTACTTTTTTATACAGTTTGAAACTTCGATCCCTGCCATTAATAAGAACAACGTTCTGTTTGGTTGGAAAGAATTGGAAACTCCTGAGCAAAATAAAGGTATCTATTGTCCTAAGTTTGAAATAATTTCACTAATATTTAGATTTTGTAGATATGATGCAAACATCAATTGATTATTCCCCACTTGGGAAAGTGAAAGCACAAAGGAAAACATACAAAAGGAAATTAATTGATGGTAAGTTTTATACAACTCGCTATGCTATATCTTCCGCAGTCATACATACAATGTACCTAAAAATAATGAACACATAATGTTTATGCTATAAATATTCTATCCACTAGCCAGGATTTTGAGGAAAAAGGATTTCAGGGCATTAGGCCATTATCAGATAATAGTGTGTATAAAATAAAATTTCTCTTGACTGTTCCTTTTGTTATATTATTTGGTTCATTTAATTTCCATCAAAAACCAACTAAATAACAAATTCTATAGTATTATATGAGTAAATGAATAAATTGTCCCCAGATACTGCTCTCTACCTCACAGAAGGGATAATACCATTATTTGCCGAAGAAATGTACAAGCATTTTTCAAATGTGAGTATAGGTAGTTATGAGAAACATATAATGTAATTGTTCACAATCATAATATGTGTGTTTGAGATATACAATTGAAAATATCAAAATATAACTACATAAGATAATATATTAGTGTTGATAGTCATAATGTTTTGAATTGTTTTTTAAATAGTGTGCACATTTTAGTTAGCTCTGTTAACTGTAGAAATGGAGGTTTTTAATGTTTTTTTTTCTTATCATAGATCATCCCACATAAACAGTTGCTGAGTCAGACAGGATCATTTACTTAATATAATTATATTGAAGAAGTGAACCGCGTTTTGAAAGGTATTGAATTAGAGTGATCAACAGGTATGCTCTATTTGAAATAACTTATAATAAATATCATAAACGCCCGAAGACACCGGAAAGGAAATTATTTATAAGTTATTTTGAAATGGATCAGATTGTTGATTGGACTTTTGTCAACATCATTCAAAATACATGTTATTATGGGTTTTCTTTTCAATGTACATTGTACAATCATTATTTCATTTGTACTTTTTAGTTTAATTTTCCTCTTTAGCACATTTTGTAATTCTCTTTTCATATTTGTGTATTATATTACTAAAAGTTATTTGCTTGAAAACAATATTTCACCTATTTTGAAGATAATTGATTTTTATTGAATGTTTGTGAGTTTTCAACTTCATTTCATTATATCTAATTACTATTGTACTCCACAATATGCATATTTTTCTTTATTTCAATAATAACGGTAAGAGAGTCACTGTTTCAACATTTTTGTTGTAGGTACTTTGCATCATTCCCTGATCACTGTTAATAATTATAAACCTGTTGCTTAAAAAATCGTTTTACCGTACATTGTACCTATGTAATTTAAAATAACTTACTACATTTATTGTTTTTCCTGTTTGTCATTGAAATATGTAAAAATCGTTTTATTTGCTGTGTACTTTTTATTTAAAATAAAATAAATAAACTTCATGATTATTGCTTTATTTTTCCCATTTCAGGCATTATATGGTCCATTTTTTGACATTTCATTCAATTTAACTTGACTATTTGATTGTTATTAGTGTAATGTCAATCAAAATGTTGAGTTACTTTGAATGAAATATCAAAAAATGGATCATAAATGCCATTTTACAATAAAAGTAAAATTACAATAATTTTGAATACGCCGCCAAAACCTGTAAAATTACAGGAATCTTCTTTTTCACTGTTAGCGAAGATCACAACCATGTCAAAGGTGCTAGAGGTTCATTTTCCGACTCTCTAGGTGGCGCTACTGGTAAATTTAATTCGTCATGTGAAGCGCCACAGGTCAGATTCCCATCTATCTGTGTTATATTATCTCTGGTACAGACCACTAAAAAATGTGATTACAGAGCCGTACTTAGGACATACCCATTCAATATGTCTCGAATATCTCGAACACCCTGTATAAGGATATGTATCTGGAAACTATGCACTTCTACATTTAGAATAACAAGAGTAAAATACGAGAAATGAATTTATACTTCAAAAAATGTTAAAAGTACTCGTTTGGACAATGTTGTTAGAATTTCTTGTTTTCTGTTCATGTCAATTAATAAAATTAATAAAAATCTCTCTGTTTTTCGAAGTATAAATCCATTTCTCGTATTTAACTCTTGTTATTCAAATGAAGAAGTGCATAGTTTCCAGATACATATTCTTATACAGGGTGTTCGAAATATTCGAAACATACTGAGTGAGTATGTTCTAAGTACGGCCCTGTAATCACACTTTTTAGTTGTCTGTACTCGTAAACATACAAACTCGATTTTTGAAATTTTTTATTAAGCCGGACCTGCACTATCTTTTTGGAGATGCTTTTGATGGATTCTCTAGGTAATGGTTATTACGTGTACCAAATCTCAAAATAATATACAGGGTAACTCAGAAGTTATGAGATTCGATAGAAATAGGATGAATTTATAAAACACCCTGTATCTCGGTTATAAAGAGCGCTAGACCCATCATATGGGGGTTTTTTAGAACAACCTAGGCGACCTCTACCTACCCTTGCCGTATGCCCATTTCCCAATGAAACACCCTGTATAGGAGATATCAACTATTTTCAAACTTTAGATAAACGATTTCGTGACTGTCGTCTTTTGTAAAAAATCTCATAAATAAGTAGATAACCTTCGTGTGATCATCGCCCTGTTAGTTCAAACTTCATCCGCTTTATCTTGTTATTTATCTTTTATTCGTTGGAGTTTTTAGTCCAGCGTCGACTCACGAAAGTTTGTTCGAGCTCCATGTTCGAATCCTAACTGGGATGACAATTCAAAAATTGAAAATTAATTAGACTTCAGTACCTACTACTAAGCGGTTTTGAAGTTAAATCCTTGATAACAGAACATTTTCTCAGGATATCAATTAAATATGTTGGATTCAAAAGAGAATTGATAGTGACATCGCTATAAAATAATGAGGAAAATTTTCAGAAATGATAATTAATTTGAGCAAAAGGCAGTCGGAAAGGGATACAAAATGTGATTTCAATTAAACTTGGATAAAGCAATTATTCATCTCACAGCCGTCTCCAACTCCCCTCTCTTATTGAGATATGATTTATGTTTTATTATTTTTCTGGAATACAGACACCTAATTACGATCTATTCACATTCACAGAACTGGATCATGTCCCTTACAGAACTATTAATCAACATAATGTATTAAAAGCATGTGAATGTTGTAGATATCGACGTTAGCCTACCAATTCACTCACACAATATTCTCTTCGGTAAATATAGCTCTATAGATGAGTACACATTACTTAGAAAGTCAAGAAATAGTAGTTTGTACAACTAGTGCGCAAAGCGTCACTTTTCCCATGAGCGCAAATCTTGCGAGTGGGAAAAGTGATTTGCGTACAAGTTGTACACAATATTTTTTCTACAACCACATTTATTAATGAAAAGAATACAGTAATTAATATTTATATGGTGATTTTATTTAAACTTTGAACAGAGAGAACTTAAAATATGGAAATAAATAGAAAAATCATTTAAATATACAGGGTGAATCACGACTAACGGGACGGAGGTTTATGGCGAAACGGTGAAAAATTTGGAATGTTTGTCACCTTAGTAGTTTGTACATCCATATAGGCTACATTTTAAAATTATTTTGAAATATACAGGATGTCCCAATAAAGTGTGGCGTATCAAAGTTATATTTTTTCTTATGGAACACCCTATATTTGATTGCATTTTCTGATTGCACCCAAAAAATAAAGTACTGTTTCATAATGGTTCCCTATACCTAAATACAGAGGGTTCCGAGTTATGCTGACTTTTTTTAAAATGTGAACATTTCGAAAAAAATTAATAACTCATTGATATAATAAACTCTAGCGAATTTCCTCTTACAGCTCAATAGTCGAATATTCGTAGAGTGTATTCCACGATTGAGTACTAAACATCTCTTTACAGGGTGTTCAAAATTATCAGTTGAATTATTAGATCATTAAATGTGTTATAACGGGCTTATTTCAAATGGAACACCCTGTATTTTAATAATCCATCATACTCAAAAAAATGTCCTCTTTCGAATGATATGAGGGTGTCCTATACCTAGGTACTATACTTTTCGCGCAATTTACAATTTTCTTAAAATTGTATGCCAAATCGATTTTAAAACGTCTACAGTTCTATCTTAATTTCATACTAATTATCTTGAATAAGTTATTGTGAAGAAAAACAGTGAAGCTTATGATAAATGTGCACACTTGTAGTTCCTGTGGTACACTAACTCTTTTGTTACCGATAAGTATTTGAGTACATAATAAAACAAAAACTCATAAAGCGAATACATAAATACTACGAAACGAACAACAAATTATTAAAAGCAATAGATGAAAAATTACTATAATAGCCCTAGCACGGATGAGTGTAAACGTTTGGGGAGGGATTGTGGGCTAATATGTTATCGGTCCGTATGTTTTTGACGGATACCTGGACAGAAGAAAATTTTTGAGTTTTTTGGAAAATATCTTCTAGATCCTTTTCGAAAACCTACCACTTAGCATCAGAAAAAAAATGTGGTTACAATTAGACGTAGCTTCAGATCACTTTTCTCACTCACTTTTCTCGTGCTGTTAGGAATTACCTTAATAGAAAATTAAGACATAAATGGATAGGTAATTGTAATTGGCCAGCTAGGTCACCAGAACTGACCAAGATGGATTTCTTCGAATAGGTTTATAATAAAAATATCCTACAATATGAAATTAATAATTTCGGACGCTTTCGCGTCTATAACACCCGGTATGTATGAATAATGTAAGTACATAGTTTGAAGCCAGAATCACGTGTTGCATTGCATAAGATGACAAGCATTTCGAGCATTCATTATAGTTATTTTCCAATTTTTGCTTTTAATAATTTGTTGTTCGTTTCGTAGTATTTATGTATTTGCTTTATTAATAATGTGTTTTTGTTTTATTATGTACTCAAATACTTATCCGTAAAAAAAGAGTTAGTGTACCTCAGGAACAATAAGTGTACATATTTATTAGCAGTTTCACTGTTTTTCTTCACAATAGCTTTGTCAAGATAATTAGTATAAAATTTAGAGAGAATTGCAGATGTTTTAAAATAAATTTACCATACAATATAAGAAAATTGTAAATTGCGCGAAAAGTATAGTACCTAGGTATAGGACACCATAATATCATTCGAAAGAGGACATTTTTTTAAATATGATGAATTGTTGAAATACAGGGTGTTCCATTTGAAACAAGCCCGTTATAACACATTTAATGATCTAATAATTGAACTGATAATTCTGACTACCCTGTAAAGAGATGTTTAGTACTCAATCATGGAATACATTCAACGAATGTCCGACTATTGAGCTGTGAGAGAAAATTCGCTGAAATTCATTATATCAATGAATATTAATTTTTTTCGAAATGTTCACATTTTTAAAAAAGTCAGCATAATTCGGAACCCTCTGTATTTAGGTATAGGGAACCATTATGAAACAGTACTTTATTTTTTGGGTGCAATCAGAAAATGCAATCAAATATAGGGTGTTCCATAAGAAATAATATAACTTTGATACGCCACACTTTATTGGGACATCCTGTATATTTCAAAATAATTCTAAAATGTAGCCTATATGGATGTACAAACTACCAAGGTGACAAACATTTCAAATTTTTCACCGTTTTGCCATAAACCTCCGTCCCGTTAGTCGTGATTCACCCTGTATAATTGATTGTAAAATTTAAACAATTTTGCATTGTTATGCCTGTTGTACCTTTTTAGGATACGTTTTCATGAATTCTGGAGGAGTATTTTCAATGTTCGAATTGGACAACTCAAAAGATAAATTGTTTTCATCTTGGTTCATAATTCCTAAAATAATGCTTAATAGGTTAATGTTTTAATTATCAATAAATTGAAATAAATAATGAAATAGATAGTTCACTTTCTTTCAGTTTAAATTTAAAAATTGTACACCAATAAGAAATTCAATTAAGTTGAATTGTCAAAAAAATTTGACAGGTCATAGGTAGCTTTGTTTGACATTTAGGTGCAGAAAGAATTAAGAAAAGGCCTGTTTTGCGTATAAAAATTTGTGTAGAAAAGCGTGTTTTGCATAGTGATTGTGGGAAAACAGTTTTTTTCTACAAACATCAAAAATTGACAAGGTTCGCACATTGACGCGAAGTGACCCTTTTTTTCATTCTCCTTGTTACCATAACACCGTGCACGAAGTAGTGTGCGAAATACTTACTTCGCAAACTGCATGTAAACTATATGGGATTTTTATATTTTAACCTCTATGTTCCTCAATCAAGAAAAAATCCAAGAAATCATTAATTTGTTAATGTATAACAATAATTAAGTAATTTTTTGATTTGGAAAAACAGTTTAAGCCAGTTCAATACTATTTTTCATATTAAGCTAAGCATATCACTTATTTTGGAACAATATTTTTGAGGTTTATAGAAAAAATTTATTTTGTTTGCATTTCATTTTTATACAAAAATAACTATTTGTATTCTGTGTGAAAATTTGAATTTTTCAAAAATTGCAATGCGCTTTCGGCTGTTACTCAGTGTCTTACCTTCAAGTAAGTGAAAACACTAAATCCAACAAAAAATCAAAAACCCATTGACTAAACAATCATAAAACTTTTTTTATTGAAATCACATTAAATTTGAAAAATTTTCCCCTATTTGGGGTACTGTCGTTAACTATTGTACATTTTTATATATCATAGTTTCAAACAAGGTACACGTGTTTGTATAACGGAAATTGAAGTGTCACTACATTAATTTGAAATTACCAAGAAACCTAAATTGTACTATGACAAGTGGTAGTATAAGTGAACACAGACTTTAAGTTATCCAAAGTGAGCACAGAACTAACATTATGACAGTGAGGTATAAATGTAAATATTAAAGGCCGTTTGCACCAATTGATATTTAAGTCGACTTAAAGTTAAGGCGCTTTGAATATTTTGTTTTGCACCTTGAACAACTTGTTATTTCAAGCTAACCTAACCTAAGCTTCGAAAATCGTTCGCTTATTCCCCACTTGTCCTCAAAATGGAGATTTGTAATCTAACATTCTTGTGTTTTCATTGATATATGTCAATGTTTTTCCTCTTTTCGGGTTTTCGTTTTCTGTCTTCCGATTTCAGGTGTGCTTCATTTAATTTTTGAAGAAGAATGTTCATGGAGAATAATTTGGAAGTATTGGATATTCTTTAAAATGGATTTCCAAGAAGACAGTTCAACCGTAAAAGCTATTATGAAGAATTTTGCCAGAGATTTGATCTACTATGAATGGACCTTAATAAAAATCTGCATTTTGCAAAGTTTTGCAGTCAAAGTCCAAAATATTATTGATTGTCTAGTTGCCACAAGAAACATACGGAAGATAATTTTTAGTCCTGAGTTTGTTATGTATCCGGCCTATGTGCTGGTTACTTGTTCACCTCTATAGGCTCCTAAGGTCACAGGAAATACCTGTACTTTGTAAAATTTTGGATAGATGAAGTATCAAGTATAATCTCACCCCTAGATTCTATTCTTTCTACGAAGGGTAGAATCTGTTGGGTTTCAAGAAGGGTCTTTCCACTAGTACTCAATCCTATGGAACATCAAGTTTCCGGTTCGTTTTCGCTAAAACTCTCCCGACCCTTTGATCTGCTCCAGTTGTGATTCCCAAGAGAGATTTCGGACCCAATTGGGTCTGAAACTTTTTTTCCAGAGGGGAGCTTTGTCTTTCCCAATTAATTCCTCCGTGAATGTATCAGGACTGATTTCTATAAACGATTCACTTCTTACAAATGGAATAGCTTCTGTCAATCTGGTTAGCTCTATAATCTATCCAATTTCCCTGTTCACCTGCATGTCATGGTATCCACAAAGAAAAGGCATTATTATTTCCTTCCAATTTATCAATACAAAATTGGAACGAGGCTTCCTGGAAACAGAAGGATGGCGCGGAAAAAAACACTGGGAAGATGGCAGCGACAATGGACAGAAAACAGTGGAACGGCGAAGTGGACTCGGAGGCTCATCAAGAATATCCCAAATTGGATAGAGTGTAAGCACAAAAGAACGAACTATTACTTTACACAGTACCTAACCGGACATGGATCTTTTGGGACTTATGCAAAGAGAATTGGCAAAACCACGACTGATTTATGCCATACGTGCGGAATCTGTGATAGCCCGGAACACATGTATGAAGAATGCAGTAGATGGTCGACAGAGAGAGAGGAAGTGACAGCAAGTATGGGTACTTTCCCAGGAACGGATGAATTAGTAGAAATTATGATAAGTGATCCGAAAAAGTGGAACCTAATGTATGCTTTATCTGCAATATTATAGAAAGAAAAGAAATTGAAGACAGAGACAGGGCGGAGAATTGAAGATATTCTCTGGATCTACGGCTACTTCTGAAGTTATGGGCAATGCCTTTTTCCGGAAGTGAGCTGGTAGCAAAAGAGGTGGGGGTTTAGTGGATGCGAGTCCCACACGGTACTCAGCAGCATTGCACATCCCAGTTGTTGAGTCAGGCTGGTAGAGCTTCCCCTTTTCCTCTGGGAGGAAAAAAAATAGAAATAGCAGGTAGCACTCCGGGAGTGCCGGCAGAAGTGAAAACAATATTAACGTTGTGTTTAATTATAAGTATAAAAGTACTATCATTTATGAGGTAGAATACAATTTTTATTTATTGCGCTATCGTACACAAATATGACAATTTATATGTTGTTATTCATAATATTATATCGTTATTTATATATTACATTAAATTTTATCTCTCAGAAAAATCAACTTCCATCCATAATTTCGACGACTTTTACACCATCGTTATTATCAGAATCATCATCGCAAATTTTTACAACTGATACAATTGGTTTATGATAACTGAAGTAAGAAACAAACAGTTTTGATTCGAACCTATTTAAGTGTCTAATAAAGACCGCATCAATAGTAGTTTTGTATTTCGTTGTGCTAAAATTGCGATCATTCGACATAGTTTAACCAAATTCATTATTTAAAAATTCAATTAATGATTGATTTTTATCGTCTGCAAAGTTTATATTGAAATCTCCACTTAAAATCATTGGCAATTTATCAAAGCTTTTTCCAATTTTTTTTTGAAGCAATGCAGATGCGTCATGAGAATAAATAAATAAATTTTCGTACAAGAAGTCTCGTACCTATAACACGCAAAGACTTATTTGGAGAGATGTGAACAGCAACCATAATAATTATTCGTTTTTTTACGTTTTATAGTTCTCAGCTTATAGCTGGTTTTCTTGACGGCAGTTACGGGCTAAAGTCAAGTAAGAGTTTTTCATCTAGTAATTTATAAAGTACTTACTCATTTTCTTTCACTACTTCATCATCACTTTTTTCATTAATAGATTCACTTTGTTCGATTTCCATAATTTAAACAATTCACATTTACGAATACACAACTGTGTATTCACTACACAACAGTCAAGCAATCAGCTGTCACCATCCTTGGATACGCGTGGGACGCTGTACATAAACACACACGGTCATTCGCGCAGCACACTCAGGCAAGGTAGAAAGAGTGGGAGATACTAGTTCCTCTCCCTTCTCCTCGATCTTACGCTTTTTCGATCAGCATCACGTGACCCTGACGCGAGTTTGAAAGTTTTCACCCATACAAAAAAAAGTGCTCAGCGCCGCTAAAGAAGTTTTCACTTCAAAAAAAAAAAAAATTTATCAAATTTGCCTGGGAATTTTCGAATCGTTTTCAATCTAATAAAATTGTATCACTGATACAATATGAACTAAACGTCTTGATAGCTACTTCACCATTTGAAATAAATTAAATTGTGCGCTGTTTTCAATTCATCATTATTGAACCAGATGCATCTAGATGGTATGATTCTAGAGAGAATAGTTTGTGGATTCTTCTCTTAGTTCAGTCTATGTCTGAAATTCTCCACAAGATTAAATATTTTTATCATGTTTATTCCGAATTGCACCTAATCTTTGGCAAGTTTATCTGAAGACGTGCAAGGAATGCATTCGAAAACATTCGATATTGCTACGTTTAACTATAGAAAAGCTAAGGTGCTAAGTATGTAGTGATAATAATTGGAAAATGGTCTCTCTATTATTAACAACATGATAAAACGTTAATTCTTTAATGTGCTTGTTTCCTTGGATTTTGTCTATCAACATAATTTTCCAATTTGAAGATATTAAAAGATGAACAATTTTCCAAATTTGTCATGGACTCCTTTAAGCTCTGGCAGCGTTGTGCGAAAACCATAATCACCACACCATCCGAATTACATTATTGGTGATTTTTATTGACAGTTTACTTCTTATTGGCAAGCGCATGCGTGTATTTTTCTCTCTCACTTTTTCGATCGACTGAGATTGATTTATCCAGTGGCGTTGGTATTGTCAGTGACCTTTGTATTTTCAGTTTTACTCCATAATATAGGTACAGTACGCTATTGGTACGTTTATGACAGATATGCGCTATGTTTCCTCGCCTCTTACCTAACCTAACCGATACCTCTTAGCTTCAGATAAACTAACCTCCAAACTGTACATTTGAATGGAAAAATCCGTATTTATAATCATTCTTTTTTTGTTATATTAACGTGATTTTTATTTATTTGGTAAGAGGAGCATCATGCAACTGATAGTCGGCCCTTGTGACAAACTTTACTATTTTTCACCTTTTTTGATAATGATCTACGGCAGTGGAAATTTTCACTACGTATTTCTTATACCCAAGCATTCCAATAATCTATTTTGTGAGAGAAAAACGTCTGATACGATCTTTTGATAGATCATCTACTCTCTCACTATAAACACTTCATTTATATTTCATTACACTATAGGTAGGTAGGTACAATTGCTTGAATATTTGCTTAGAGTTAATATTTGATACGGTCAGAGAATTATTTGTAGAATAGGAACTAATTGGGCTGGTTTGATACCACAAATTTTTTCAACCTCTTATATGCGGGATAATATTGGTATATTTGCTTTATAAATGTAAGAAATATTGAAGCAGGAAATTGAAACGGATATACGCTATTCGAACCCTTGGGAGTATAAGTAAACAATTGAGAGGTAACCGGTATATTCAACTTTACGTACATATGACGTCAATCGAGTCGTCCAATACACAACCAACTTAAAATGGATCTTCTGTTATCTTTGTTTTCATGAGACGATCCAGACTATACCTGCCTTCAGGGCATAAGCGTGTGTTCTAAAATAATAGTTATTCATGTACCAAGGCAGTAAAGTGATTCTTTATCGGGCGAGTCTGAAATTATGAGACGAGCGAGGCGAATAACAGGCGAGTCCGATAAAGACAATTCACTGACGTGGTGCATAAAAAATTTTATCACCAACTGTCCAGAATTCGGAATATAAGAAACTGAGGTATATTAATAGGGAGAAGCGTGACACTGACAGATAATAATTATCGAGTAATGTCAAAGTTAAAATACTTCACCTGACGCATATGTTACTTTACCTGACGCATATGTCACTTTACCTGACTCATATGTCACTACCTACCGCAAGGCAGATGAAGTACATTATTGGTATAGGATAAGGTAAACTGTTTGTTTACTTCCGGAAATCAATCTGATAATTGACGGTTGGCGATAAAAGTTATTTATCGCCAACCGTTAGTAAAACGTCAATTATCAGCATGATTTCCGGAAGTGAGCAAACAGTTTACCTTCCTTGAAATGACATATGCGGCAGGTGAAGTATTTCGACTTGGCCATTACTCGAAAAACACCATGTGTCAGTGTCACGCTTCTCCCTATTACGACTCGATAATAGTTTTCTCGCGATTTGTTCATAACAAATTATTGTTGCAGCCCCTGTGACTTCAGGAATCAACTTTCTGATAAGTAGTTCTGTTCTTTATTTATTGTTTACTTTGTCATTATAAAATGCAATGAAATGCAGTACCTCAGCTTTTTGTATTCTGAATCTTGTGAGCTGTTGGCGATAAAAAATTTTGTATACACCACGCCAGTGAAGTGTCTTCTACTGCCATGGTACATAAATAACTATTATCGCCAACCGTCAGTGAAGCCGTCAATTATTGTCAATTATTATCAATCTGATTTCCGGAAGTTAACAAACAGTTCATTTTATCGTACAATAGTTAGTATATTATTACCTACCGAGAGATCTGAACTGGGCTACAGTCACCGATGAGTCTTGATTTCTATTTTATCCAGATTCTTGTCGGGCGAGAGTGTGGTGACAGTGAGGAAATTTGGAACGCTTGCGACATGTGCAGGAAGTGTACACATTGATGGTATGGAGCGAAATCATCATTGACGGAAAACCTGAGCTTATTTTTCCACGCGGCTTTCTCAAAAGTCAATAGTATTTGGATATTATTCTCCAGCCTGTCGTTTTGTGGTAAACTGGTTGGATAACGTGTTTTGTCATTGCCAGCCGTCACCGGACTTGAATCGCACTAAGCAGGTATGGGACATGCTCCAACGACAAATAACCCCACTAATGGGCAGCATTCGCAATAGGTTCCAATTTCTAGGGCTTTTGAGAGTACAATGGACACAAATACCTCAAGCAGACATAAACAATGCAATTTTGAGCATGAATGCTAGTTGTGGAGCTGTGATGAATCAACTTGGTGGCCATACTTGATTTTGAGTCTATATATTGTGTATATACCAGACCGGTATTGAATTTTCCTTCTGCATTTTTCAAGCCTTCTTTTCCTATCCTTTTAAACAACGTTTATTCAGTGAGGAATTTTTCCGTTAATATAGTTAATTATCTGGGTCTTTAGTTGACACAGTTACATTCAATGTTCCAAGCCATTATTGTGTATTCCGTGTCCTTAAAACTGGAATAAATTGATTCTATTGACATGAAATTGATATTTTATATGTGTACATCAACATGTTGAATTTACTTGAATATTTGAAAACCTATTCCAACAAGGGAAAAATAAATTCACTAGATACATGTTATTGAAATTTTCATGGGCTGAATAAACCAATTAAATAATAGATCGCATCAGAACTGAAGGGTAATCAAACAACTCATGTTTGTTCAGAATAATAGTAATAATAATAACAATACATTACACTGTGTTCATTTGATAACTTACCACCCCCATAACTCAAAAGCCCCAATACATTACAATATTTGCCGGGACAGGTGAGTAAATAGGCAGCAAGAGTTCGGCCGCATGGCGGAGGCGCTAACATGGGAATCTCCATAAGAAACTCATCAAAAAAGCTAAGGTCTGAAAACGTCAAAATTTACTCAAAAAGTGTAATACGCATGCGCTCGAAAGGCCTTTATACAGGGTTGATAAAAAGTAACATGAGGGCCTTATTGTATACAGGGGGGGATGAAAAGTAACATGCCCGAAAGGCCTTATTATATACAGGGTGAGTAACATGCTCGAAAATACGGGGTGGATGAAAAGTAACATGCTCGAAATGCCTTATTATATATAGGGCGGATCAAAAGTAACATGAGGGTCTTATTATATACAAGGTGGATCAAAAGTATCTTAGGCTTAACGAGTGGTGCGGAGAGAGTGAAGTGGAAATGAGTATCGAAAAGTAACACATGAAGAATCAACCAGAAGCTCGGTGACGTAATCGAGAAAGATCCGTTATGATGATAAGGCGGCGCGGCCAGCATCGCACCACCGGAGTGTTATTTTGTAATATGTCTTCAGAAGAGTACAGTCATCGTTTTGAGGAGTTCATTAAGAATATTGGCAAATTAAATAAAGACATTGCTTTTTACGAAGATAAAAGTGAGGTTATAAATCAACTGGAAAATCATAGTTTATCTGATAAGGATGGACAGACGTGGAGAAGTCTTCATATAAACTGGGTACCTCAAGAGGTCCATCAGTTAACTCATAGACTGCCGCAAACTACTTATCCGTTGAGACGTATTCAACCTACACCATGTTCAACAGAACAGAAAAGAATATAGAAAATGAAATTAATAACGTTTTCGCCATATCATGTGTAATATTAGTGGCTGTACTTATTTGTTTTAATTTTAAAAATTGTAAAACGAAAATTCCAATCTTCATGTAATATAAAAGTTGATGAATATACAGAGTGTTTCAATAAAACCCATGTTTTTTGAAAAAACTTTATTTATAACGGTAATACAGTAATTGAAAACCAGTGGCGGAGGCGTTGTACATTTCTTTCGGTACATGAATATACTCCAGTGGCATGGCAGGGGTTTGGATCGTGGGCAAGGTTTCCATCTATCGCAGGAAAATATCCGTGTACCAATACTCCTCCAGAACCATCAAACGTGTATGGACAGATGTCAGATCCTTGACAGTCTTTACGAAAAGGATGTCTCCGTTTACTCATTTGTATTGTAATATCAGGTTTACCCATAAACAGATATGGCATATGTCTAAATTTTAAAACTGATGCTTGAGCCCATATATGAAATGCTATTTTAGCCATTTTTAATTGTTCAGGAATAGCCAGTGGAAAATACCAATTTAATTCTGTTTTATTCCACGTTGTCCCTACCGAATAATTTTCAGGTTATGGGCATCGGGGTCTGCGTATTAATTCTAAAGTTTCATTATTAGGTTTTCCATCTACCGGTAAATTATATCTTTCCTGAAATTTGACTATAGTATCTGGGTAATTAGTAAGAGATTCATTTGTTGTGTATTTATATTTTAATAAAAAAATTTTAATTTCATCTTCACCATCTATTCTGCGCATTAATTCTACAGTTTCATTATTAGGTTTTCCATCTACCGGTAAATTATATCTTTCCTGGAATTTAACTAAAGCTTGTTTGTAATCGGTAAGAGATTCATCTGTTGCATAATTTTTAATTTCATCATCTGTAGCATCCTCTGTTGCTACAAAGCACAATAACATAAAAAAGTATACCACCCGCATAGCTGTCTGCTTAGTGACTGATGTGATTTTCTCATTGTAAGCTGCTTATATACAACGTGACGTTTGACGTGATAGCGTAGGTAATGTTTGACGTAACAGCATAACATGATATCCTCTCAGGAAATACTGGAGAATGATGTATTGGATGTTAAAGTGTAGCTCCCATCTTGATGAAGGATGAAATGTTACTTTTGATCCACCCTGAATATAATAAGGCATTTCGAGCAGGTATGTTACTCACCCTGTATATAATAGACGTTTATGCCTTTAGAGCATGCATGTTACTTTTGATCCACCTTGTATATAATAAGACCCTCATATTACTTTTCATCCACCCTGTATATAATAAGGCCTTTCGGGCATGTTACTTTTCATCCCCCCTGTATACAATAAGGCCCTCATGTTACTTTTTATCAACCCTGTATGAAGGCCTTTCGAGCGCATGCGTATTACACTTTTTGAGTAAATTTTGACGTTTTCAGACCTTAGCTTTTTTGATGAGTTTCTTATGGAGATTCCCATGTTAGCGCCTCCGCCATGCGGCCGAACTCTTGCTGCTCATTTACTCAGGTGAATTTTTGTTTTTCGGAAGAGCTTTTTTGACGGTCAAGTGGTTTTGATATTTCCATCTCTGTAACCCCTAGCAACCCTAACTTTTAAATCTCGAATACAAGTACCCCACTTGTTATACATAGTTTAAAAGCCCCCTTCATTGTTAATACAGCGATGCGTTCGTTTTAAGAATTGGGTGATTTGATAAAATTATGCGTTTGTTATCTTAAGTGACTACATAAAAAATCAAATAATATATTTAAAAATGGTTGGCCACTTGGACCCCTTTTTATACAAACAGAGTTAGTATTAAATAATGAAAATATAGATGGGGAGTTTCATTATATGCAGAATTTCACAAAGAATTTGAAAATGTGAAAATATACAGGGTGTTTTATTATAAATAACAAGTTTAATATGTCTTCTGTATGTTCCTTGTGGTATATTATTCATTCTTTTTTTAATTTCTTGGGAAATTAAACCACAATATTTTTAAATTCTTTATTTCAACGTTTCGGTAGCGTTCCAGCTACCGTTGTCAAGAAAAATAAGTAAAAATTGATTTTTATCCCTAACTGACAAAACGGAAAAAATTTGACAACTAGACAATCAAAAAAATTTTGAAGTTAAAGACTGCAAAATTTTGTTATCAAATTTTTATTAAGGTGCATTCATAGTAGATCATATCTCCGGTAAAATGTTAAATGAAATATTCCATTTTATGACATTCCAACGATATGATAGTCTACTAGAAATGGAATCCAGTGAAGTGCACGTTCCAGGAACGGTTTTTTTATATTGGGATAGCGCGTTTTTTTTTTCGCTTATATTGGAAATGCTGTTAATAAAACGCGTTTCTTGATACTTTTTTTGTGTATGAATATTTAAGTTTTCAAAATATGTATATTCAGTTTTGTGATTTTGTGTATTGAAATGTGTATCGATTAACAACTATTCAAATGATAAATCATAAGAAAACCTGGATAAAAACTTATGATGCTATCCTGATAACGCAGGTAATTGATTATTGGAAATTTCTCTTTCTAACATTGGTAACCAAATTTGACTACATTCGGCTGAAATACTAGCTACACATTTATCTGCATTTAGTTGTATTAAAGCACTTTCTTTGATTTTTCGTCTTTTATTATTGGGTTCTTTTAATATTATTTTTGACGAATCCCATTGAATTTGATGACCCTCTTCCCAAGCATGTTTGCAAATAGCTGACTTAAAGAATTCCCTATATTTGATATATTTTTTGTGTTCGTTCATTCGCACTTTCAATGGTCTAGATGTTTCACCTAAATAAAATTTGTCGCATTCACATGATATTTGATATATGCAGTTTTTTGAAATAAAGAATTTAAAAATATTGTGGTTTAATTTCCCAAGAAATTAAAAAAAGAAAGTTTAATATGTATTTACGGCTTAACCATAAATATTTTATTAAATTTGATATCATTCTCAAATTCCTTGGATCTTCGTAGAAGAGGATAAGCAATTTCATTTGAAAATATCAAACCGTTGAGGAGATACTTAGGATGTTCTATACTTTATACTTGCTCTGTATACCGAAGAAGATGACGTGATAGATATTAAGTTTATCAATAAATATCGCAGGATAATAATTATTTCAACGCTTTATAAGTTTGGGAATAGTAGTTTACCCAACTAGTGCGGAAAGTGATACTTTCCGCACCCTTTTTAGTGCGGAAAAGTAGATCTTTCCGCACGATAGTAGGAAAAATATTTTTATTTTTCAAATACAGTGACTGTTCAACTGAGAAGAGACAACTACTTCCCGGGCTATAGGCCAAGATGGATATTGAATTACACTTGAAAGTCAATCGGGCTTGGAATATCCACAAGGTTTTTGATACCAACAATTCTGGTTTATAATTGGAAGGGACAACATAACTTGTAGACGTATTTGCGCCTCATCAGTACAAGGTATATGTTACCGCCCGCGAGCTTGAAGCCTAATCACTGACTAAAGAATACCCAAAATTACAATCAAGACATATCTTCCAGTGAGGAAAGTGTGGAAGATAACACGGACGGACGGATAAGTTTATAAGTATACAAGATACAAAGCCATATACGAGTATTATTTTGTTATATATTATTTGAAGTTACTGTTGAAAGTATCCAGACAGCTTATTATTTTCCAAGATCTTCAACAAATATCATTACATTTAGCAAATGTTTACAAAAACCTAACAAATTATATACTTAAGCCTTTCTCGAGAACCACTCAATTTATTGTGAAATGAGCATGAATATTGATGCAATACTTTTCGAGCTTATCGACAGATATATGTGCTTTTCAGATAAAAGTATCCACCTTTAATAACTTTTGTAATACTGGTATTTAGAAAAAATCCAAAAACACGTCAATTTATGTTGGAAGGGGCAAGCATTATGGCTTATTTAAACTTACTGGAAAAGCCACCCCCTCACCCCTAGCAGCATCCCCTTTATTTTTTTAAATCACTTTTCGAATTTTTTATGTAAAATTTGGATACTCCTCTTTGAGCTGATTTCAAAAATGTATAATACTTGTAGGTTAAAGTGGTTAGTTTATGAGATAAACAATTTTTCTTTTAACAGCACAAATTTTACTTATTATTCACTTTCACCTTATTTGCCTGTACTAAAATGGGTTGTACAACAGTTCAAACTCTTTAATCTTTTTAACTGTGCTATTTATCATGAAGTTACAATAAGTGTTAAAAATGAGTACCATTCACTTCCATACAATGGTATAATCTATTTTGAAATGCCTCTCTGACATTGCTTAATACGGCTGGATTTAATTGTCGACATTCATTTTCTATCTTCTCTCGTAAATCATCAAGAGATTCTGGTTGGGTAGCATAAACTTTTGTTTTTAAATACCCCCATAAAAAGAAGTCTAGGGGTGTTAAATCCGGTGACCTAGGTGGCCACTCCATCATCTGCCCCCTTCTACCTATCCAACGAGCGGGGAATGTTTCGTTTAAAAATTGTCGGACAGACATAGCATAGTGTGGGGGAGCTCCGTCTTGTTGAAATACCAGTAAATCTTCGGAAAGGTTATCATCATTTTCTATTATTGTTGTAATACATGGGTCAACCCCTTCCCTGAGTAGATCAAGATATGATTCACCATTTAAATTTTCGTTGATGAAGAAAGGTCCGACAATGTGGTCACCTAGGATACCACACCAAACGTTTAACTTTTGGGGATGTTGTGTATGGAATTCACGCATAATATGTGGATCACTATCAGCCCAATATCTACAATTATGCCTACTTACTAAACCATTTAATGAAAATGAGCATTCATCAGCAAAGCAAATATTATATGGTTTCAAATGAAACTAACTGTTTCTAAATGACTCCACAATATATTTGAAAAAATGTGTAAATTGCAAGTAAATTATTGACAATTGTTTCGATAAATATATCATCGTCAGATATATTTATCGAAACAATTGTCAATAATTTACTTGCAATTTACACATTTTTTCAAATATATTGTGGAGTCATTTAGAAACAGTTAGTTTCATTTAAAACCATATGATGAGTAGATTCCACGAAGTGAGGGTTTATACAGTTAACTCAAAGCAAATATTGTTTAACAATTGTGGATTGTTATTGATAATTTGCGTCATTGTTTCGAAAAACTCTAGACGACGATCAAAATCATCTTCATTCAACTCGTGCACCAACTTAATTTTGCATGGGTGGTACTTGAATTTATGTAGAACTCGGAAAACTGTAGAAGATGAAACACCGATCGCTCTACTTATTGTTGAAAACGATTGGGGTTGTTGAGCCTCTAAGCTGACTTGCCCTAAGATTGCCACTTGGATTGCTTCGTTATTTACGAGTCCCTCTCGCTTATGCACTTTATTGCAAACAGACCCTGTTGTGGTGAATTTCTCCATCAGTTGAATTACATACTTATGAGTTGCATGTCTTCCGTCATGTAATTCGTTAAATATTCTAGCAGCAGCTCTTGCACAATTATTATTTTGGTAGTATAAACCTACAATTTCAATTCTTTCTTGCAAAGAGTAAACCATTTCAGATAAACAAAATAAATAATGTATCAAATTACACTATCAATGGTGACTACAAACTCTAGTTGACAATGTCAAACTTTAATAAAAAGTAGAGTTTTTTGTTGTTTGGATTTTTTAAGTAGAATAAATAGCACAGTTAAAAAGATTAAAGAGTTTGAACTGTTGTACAACCCATTTTAGTACAGGTAAATAAGGTGAAAGTAAAAAAATTAGTAAAATTTGTGCTCTTAAAAGAAAAATTGTTTATCCCATAAACTAACCACTTTAACCTACAATTATTATACATTTTTGAAATCAGCTCAAAGAGGAGTATCCAAGTTTTACATAAAAAATATGAAAAGCAATTTAAAAAAATTAAGGGGATGCTGCTAGGGGTGAGGGGGTGACTTTTCCAGTAAGTTTAAATAAGCCATAATGCTTGCCCCTTCCAACATAAATTGACGTGTTTTTGGATTTTTCTAAATACCAGTATTACAAAAGTTATTAAAGGTGGATACTTTTATCTGAAAAGCACGTATAGATGTGGCTTCTATAATATATAGTAATAATAGTGAAAAAGAAAGCTTGTTCTCTCCAACTATATCACTACTTAATACCTATAATCTTTACTAACTTTAAGGTTTCAATTTCTCACAAATTTTATATAACTGAAATAATCAAGTTATTTACTAAACCCCTAATATATTTTTATGAATAGCTTCGTTTCATACTGAAATAAAAAGAAATTAAGTAGCAGGTGGAGTAGGAGAGAGGGGGACTAAAAATAACCCCCATAGGGGCCAGAACCCTTTTGCGGAATCAGCTCCAAAAATTCATTCATTGGAAAGATCTAGTAGGGCTTAAGATTTTTCTGGGTGACTACAACCTGTTAAGATCAAATGAATGCATGAGTCAAAGTAAAACTGCGCTAAGAGTTTTAACACGGATCCCAACGAGACATTGTCGCCTGAATGGGCATCTGAAAAAACTCAAAATAGTGGAGGAAGAAGAATGCAGATATTGTGGCATGGAAGAAGAAACCTCAACCTTATTTCTAGCTGGACATCTTTTCAGAATACAGCAGCTGTGAAATTACTGGATAGAAGAATAGTATTAATCCAAGCTGAAGCCTGCAGATGTCCTGAAATTCCTTGGAGAAATCGGACTGGAGAAGCTACTAGTTTCTGAGACCCTACTCAGAAACTGAGTGGAAGTAATGGGGCACAATAGACACTTAGGTCTCAGTGAATACCTTCCGTATATTTCATTAGTAATAACCTGACAAATGGCACATTTTTCAACAGATCGTTACTTTTTCATTTGGATGAAAATGTTAGATGAACAAACCAGTAAAACGTAAGATATTTCTTGTCGGCCGTCACATCCTCAGTCGTGTCGAAGCAAAACCCATTTTTGGTTAGGTTGTTTAAGCGGGACGTTTTTTTTTGAAAAAGTATCATTTCCCGGCCTAGGCCGGAAAGAATCCGTCGTTACCATAGCAACGAAATAGCGGCTCACAGTTCATATAAAATTAGGTGTTAGAAGTTCTGGCTTCAACAATTTAAGGATACCAAGCACTTCAAACAAATTGAGTCCCTTCAATATCAGCAATTGCTCGAATTTCAATATAGATATGGATATAAATAAGAATTAGAATATTTTCGTTGCTATGTGGTATTTTCTATAATAAACGAATGCAACGAGTTGATGATTTGTTATTTCACACGGTTGCCGGAAAAATATTGTATGCAGCATGCCGAAAATGTTTTTTTTTGGATTCACAGACATAAAATTTTGTCTACACGTCCAAAAAACTATTTTCCTGCCTTGATACGTAGATTCTTGAACTATAAGTGCGAATTTTTTGTGGAAGCAAACCCAGTATTTTCCCTTAAGTCAAATTTCTCAGGTGCCCCTTCAAACTTCCGTTAGCTTTGTAA
This sequence comes from Galerucella nymphaeae, assembly GCA_963978555.1. NCBI lineage: Eukaryota > Metazoa > Arthropoda > Insecta > Coleoptera > Chrysomelidae > Galerucella > Galerucella nymphaeae. Next base: position 2,338,129 of record OZ021716.1, on the reverse strand, counting down.
TTTTAAAGCAAGCTATATCTACACTGGTGGATATCCAGTGACAAAATGGAAAACAACTTTTAGAACTTACAAGAAATCGTTCACTTTCATTTGTATATTGTTGATGTATTCCAAAGATTCTTTGAGTTGTTGAAATAGAGCGTTTCAATAATCTAATTCAATTTTTCTTGGCGTCTATACAAGTGAAATTACCCTCGAGAAAGATGGATACGCGTTCCATGGGTTTCTCAATTTCCATTCATCACAAGAAACGATAAATAAAAAGTCAAAAGTGTCAGCCAGATAGCTGTCTTCAGACTATAAATGAAAACCAAATACCCTATCACGTTTTCTCGTTTAATATTCGCAACAAACATAAAAAAGTTGTCTCTGCTACAGAAGCAGAAGCGTGCTACAAATATCAAGGGAAAGTTATGTCGCCACTGTAATATTTTCAATACACCAGAACTGTCCCGATATTAGTTCTCGTTTTTTTTTGGGTCACGTTTCGTAATTCCAAGGAAGTGTCATGGCGACAACGGAAACGGACGAGAAAAATGTTATGTTATGTGTTTGGCGTAGGCAAAGGGGGATTTGAGGGAAATGCTAAATCGTGCTCTCATCACAAAGGGAAAGTACGCACAAAAGGAGAGCCAGTGAATTGATGACAGTCAGGTTTTATGAAGGATATTTCTGTAAGATCCTTCCGTGAATACTATTGTCTTAGTTATAGCATTTCTACTCGTGGTGTTAGGAACGCCATCCAAAAAGAGAATCATGATATTATTTATATTATTTCATGTTATTGAAATGGAATTCAATATTAGAAATATTTGAATACATTTCAAAAACATCTATATAATAATCATAATATAGTTATTTACGTAACAAGTTCCGTAAGTGATATTTTATAAACGACAGAACTATGAAGTATCACATTATTAAAACAGACCGAAACCTAACATAACTAAACGATTATAACTTCTGCCGTTTTACTTGATCAATAAAAGTTTCATAAATCGAGAGGTAAGTAGTAGATTCATCATAAAGATGTACAAATTATAAGAGATACAGCTTCTAAAAAGTGAAATGTAATATTAGAAAAATAGAGTGTTTTTAGATGTTTGAATAGTATCTGTTATGACAATATCGTTGGCATACCCTTGGTAGGGAATTATTAGATCCGTCAAACCACACAGGAGTTCGTCAACCGTCAGACACTACATCAATAGGGATGCTACTCCTCCCTGTAGGCATCTTCTGGTAGTGCGAATGGAGACAATGTCTTTGCTTGTCCTTGTCTCTGCTACTCTTATGGTGAGCAGTTCCGACATCCATTTGGATGTTGTGCTGTCTACACCTCTTCTGTTTAATGCTCTTCTGACAGCCTCATGTGGAGTATTGTCAAAAGCTTCTATATCCAAAAAAATGCATTTACTACAGTTTAGTGGTTGTTTAGAGCACTTCGGAAATCTTCCGTCAGTTGTACTATTGCCCTCCTTCATGCTTCTGGTATATAACCCAGTTCTAAGCTGCTACTTCGACTGATTCTAACCAAATGCTGTGGAATTTCATCTTAACGAAATAAACATATCTCCACTACCAATTGGTTGAGACAAAAAATAAATAATTAACATGATGTGTCATAATTGATATCGTGATTGTCAATGAAATATATTAATCTTGAACTTATCTTCGTCTGGAGGGATACATTGGAGACAGAAAATGATATTCGCTCAACGACAATTTCCTCAAACAATTGTTATATTCAAGTGTAGCGTGTAATATTTTTTTCTTTAATAAAACTTTATGATTATGTAGGTACTAGAGATCTCAGTAAATTTTATGTCAGGTGCTGAAATAAGTGATAGAATAATAAGTAGTCTGTGCAAAACATTATTTGGAGCCACGAAAGATGAATATTTATTCCATACACAATCTTTTAGTCAAACACAAATTGCAAATAATACCCAAGAAAGTGTAATAATTAATAGGTATAAACAAATAGGTTTGTGAATTAGACAGATATTTACTCAGGTATAGGTAAAGAATTGCTAAAAGAATTATAATTTAATATCAAAGAAAAATTATGTAACTGTGAAACCTGTATAAAGGGGAGAATTACTCTCACGATTCCCTAGATGTAAAGTAACAAAGACAAAGACAAAGAAGCTTTAGAAGTGATACACACCGATGTTTGTGATCCATTGCGGGTGAAAACATTTCGTTACTTTTATTAATAAATATACAATATATTGTGGAGTGTATTTTATAAATAACAAAAGTGTAAGTTTTGAAAATTTTGAAGATGTCAAAAAAAGGAGAATTTACAAAGAAAAATATTGAAAGTTCACATTCTCACAATGTTATGAAATATCATAAGAAACTGTTTGATGATTATTTATAGTGGGGGAGCTATAGTAAGAATTTAATAAAGGGGATAGCCAGTACCCGGTTAAGTACCTCCACCAAATATGAGCTATATATAATAAGGCCGTCAGTGAATAATAAAGAATCATGCAGATTAGTAAAAAAAGTTATCATCAAAAAACTCTCAAGCACTACTAGATCTTTTAAATGGTCAGGTTTTTTTTTCGGCAATGCATATTTTTTCCAATATTATATTGCTACTGATACCATGAAAGAGCTCCAGCACCCAAAAGGGTGTTTAATTCTCCCTTTGTGCTAGTTTATCTGCTAACTAATTTCCTTCTATTCCATTGTGTTTTGAAATCCACCAGCGTAAGATAAAAAAATGTGAAAATAATAGCTTGATTTTCTATAATAAAATGCACTAATCGGTTGTAAAGAGCATGCAGTGTATACGATAACTTTGAATAATTTGTGAAATTTGAGCACGCAAATTCGCCAAAGCTATAGTCATAACCATAAATACTGCGCTCTCTTACGTGCACGTGCACGATACTTATCGAAATAAAACTCTTAGAATATTAAGGAAATGTGTGGATGTAAGAGGAGCCCATATTGAACATTTGTTGTAATTTTTTTCAAACCGTTTCGACTTTTTCAATGTCGTTTTACTTGGTTACTAGTCTCTTCAATATGTTAATGTAATGTAGTTCATTTTTCAGGGTTTTGTTGCTATTTTTATTACTCTGATCAAAGTAATGTTCGTTTTCACTCAAAGTTTTTCACGGAAAAACAAAGTAAAAGTTCATTTTTATAAATGTAGTCTGTACCGATTTATTAATAATTTACTAATAATACAATATGTTTGTAATATCTGTAATCAAAAAAATAAATGTGAATGCGCCAATAGGTATGCAGTGCGACATAAAATTGCCCGTATCTCTTAAGCCGTTAATGTTATTGAGATGTCACAAGAGTACTTGATATTTCTAAAAATGTTCACAAAAGCATTTATAACTGAAAAAAGTTTTACTTACCAAAAAATGGCGCATACACCATTTAACTTAATCGGTACCTGAGTTCACAAGTATTGTAGACTTGTATATTATGCCAAAAAGTGTGCAATTTTGGTGTTCATTAACTGTTAGGTTAGGTTAGGTACCGTGCCTCGGGAGGTTGTATGGGAGAGACTGGAAGTGATTCACCCCTAATCTCTCATACAAGTTTCCGGGGAGGGGGCTTTCCACCCGACACGGCGCGTCCCAATGGCTCATAGGGTGACTCCAGGGGGCGTGGTTGGTTATGGGACTCGTGCTCGTCTGAGCTGTAAGGGCCTCATGACCAACCAACCCTCGGGATAAGCAATGAATGAGGATCCAGCATGGGAACCTGAATAATTGCTCGCGGATCAAAAGGAATAGAGGAGTGAACCTCGAGAAAAAATCCGACAACATAGGGGAGGCAGCTATGTTGGGTGAGCTAAGCGATGGTAGCTACTGCGTCCGGAGGCAACCGTTGAGAAAAAGCCTAGAGGAGTAAACCTCGATAAAAAACCAACAGCATAGGGAATGCAGCTATGCTGGGTGACTGAGCAGCGGCTGCTACTGCTTCCGGAGGTAACCGGTAAAAATACCTACAGGAGTAAACCTCGATAATAAATAAGGGTTAGAGCACCGCAAACGATCCCCTTGGAGAACCTGGCGGAACTCCATTGTATCTAGCCTTAGCGAGGTAAGGGCGCACTGCCTCGCTGGACTGATTTTTCGGCCCTACTCGTGGGAACTCGATGGACAAAACACAAAAAAAAGGAAATGAGGAAGAGAAGAGGAGAGAAGAGGACGAAGAGAGGAGAAGGTTCGAGGAGGAATTGCTGGCTACGCACAAGCGGGCAAATAGATCAACAGAAATAAATGTGAGAAAGCACTCGACTCTCATTGCAGAGACAGAGTCAGATGAGGAAGAGACACCTGACATAGGAAAGAACTTCGAAGAAGTCTGCGAAGAGGAAGAACTGTACAATAGCGTACTGAGAACGATCATGTTCGATGACGAGGAAGAAATGGCAACAAAAAAAGGAAAAGGATGAGTCCGCAGGAAAAGGAAATTAGAAGAAAAGAAAAAAGGAACGAGAGTAATGAATTTGGAGAGGAGAGTATACTGGAATCGGTGATAAGGAAGTTGGGGCAATTACGGGAGAAAACCAAAGAGTTGGAGATAGAAGACCGAGATCTAAAAAGAATTATGGGGGAAATAACATCTCTGGTGAAGAAAGGACAAGGGAAGGAGAGGGAATCAAGCAAGCTAGAGAAACCTAGATGCGCAGCATGTAAAGCGGAGAAGGCAAAGGAAATAAGGAAAGAAAACATCGAGAGGATAAAGGGAAAAATAGAAAAAGGAGGGAATTTCCAAACCTTCCAGGAGATTTCCAGAGAAGAATGGGACGAAGAAATCTATAAGTGCACGGAATTCAAGCACATGGAGTATTGGGAAGCGCTAGAAAGGGAAAACTGCGCTTTGATAATAGACCCAGAAAGAGTTCCTTCAAACTCGTTCAGAATTTGAGGGAAAGAAGGGGGGAGCTCATCGAGTTGGCGGAGGGTTGCAAAGGAGGGGAAATGGAATATGTGGTCAACGAGATAAGGACGTCGAAGATGCAGAAGGAATGGTATCATATGGTTGCCAGAATAACGGAGGATATGGGAAACGAGGAGGTATTTAAAATGATGGAGGAAATGCACCAACAAATTGAAAAAATCATGAAGAACTCAGGAGAGGTAAACATACTACTTGCGGAGAGGGCGGAGCCGACATTTTTCAGAATGGCTCTGGAATTTGTCGGGAGGAACGGAAAGATTCATTATAGGATTGTGTCGAAAGGAGCTCAGGGGGTAGTTAGGAAAAGGGTGGACAGGGAGTCGGTGTTGGTGAGAACGGGGGGCAGGCCTTACGCAGAGGTGCTGAAGGACATGAGAGCGCAGGTGAATGTGCAGGCGTTGGGGATAAAAGTTGACAACGTCTCTAAAACAAATGGCGGTGACACCACGAGGTATGGTGGGCAAATTGGTACCTTTGCGGTACCCATGGGAGCGGCGGAGGTGGTTAGGAAGACGAGGTCTGTAATGATAGGGTGGACATCATGCAGAATCAAAGAGAGGGTGGTACCCCTGAGATGTTACAGATGCCACGATTACGGGCATGATACCCAGCAATGCAAGGGCATCGACCGGTCCAAACAGTGTCTTAATTGCGGCAAAGAAGGGCATAGGGCCAATGAATGTGAGGAGGAATCAAGATGTCGGGTATGCGGTGAGTCGGGTCACCGCATGGACTCCATGAGGTGCCCTAAATTTAGGGATCTGGTATATAGGAGGTATTAACAGCGCATTCAAGTCATTAACCATACATTCGAATAGATTAGTACCCAAGGTGTGTCGTTATTTATGTGGTCTTTTATCTACCGGGGTATTACTTCTTCTTTAGTGGACTCCATATCCATACCTCTTATATGCAACGTCTCTTTGTTTTCTCCTCCCAACTGCCTTACCTTGACATCAGTGCCAGACAGTTTCAAGAGCGTTTTCAAGCTGGTCATTTTTTCCTCATCTCTATCCATCGTGATGAGTAGTTTCCCGTCCCTTGTGCTGCGTATTGTTCTGATTATGTCACTTGTCTCCCCATCTGTGGATTTCACTACCTTTTTGACTGTAGTAAGGATGTCCTTGTAGCTCCTGTTTTCCTGGTTGACCACAATGCCGTAGGTGTTCCTTTCTTTCCTTGCTGTACCCGTATTAGTTGTCCGTTTTGTTTCGTATATCTTTGCTCTAATTTCCGTATCATATAATACATACTCCATCATTTTCCTTAGAGTGTCGTTCGGCACCACATTTGTCTGTTGTATGAGGAGCAGACTTTCGGCTGCTGCCTCATTTCTTACTCTGTTAGCCTGTTCCCATAGGTTTGATGTTGTGCCATCCAGGGTCACTTTCAATATGCGGCTGGTAATTTCTTGAGTGCCAGTATTTGTTTTTATCTTGGTATATTGTTCCAGTGTGTCCAGATCATCGTTCATATTTTTAAGCTGTGGGAACTTTTCCGTATATACGGCAGCCGGGCCTTTATCTAGATTTTCGTCCTTTTTTACAAACAACAGCTTCATGATGTTTTCCTCCTCTTCGAGTGGGTGCTCCTGAGTAATTTCTGTGTGTTTGTACACCTGTTCCGGCCACTTCAGGCTAGCAATGGCTTCCAGATAGATAAGAATACTACCATAACTCCTCGGAGAACGGCTAAGTACTTGGGCGTCATTTTCGACGACAGGATGACTTTCACTAAGCACATAGAGGCAGCGGTAGCAAAAGCAGAAGACAGGATCTCAACACTACAAAAAAATATGCCAAATGTAGGGGGACCCGGAAGTCACAAAAGAAGAGTAGTACTGGAAACAATACATTCCATATTGTTATATGGGGCCCCATGTGGCACGAGGAGGTGGCCATAACTGAAGTTATACCTATAGATATCTTAGTGGATGAGAGAGTCAGACTGTACGGGAGAAATGACGTAAATGATGATATAAGAAGAAAAGAAAGACAGAAAAGCCTCGAAAATGGCAGCAGCAATGGCAAAATGAGGGTTCCAAAGCAGCATGGACGAGGACTCTACCGGATGTTAGAAATTGGTGCGGTTAGGTTAGGTTAGGTTAGGTTAGGTTAGGTTCCACTCCTAGGAGCTGTAAGACCTTGTCGTAGGTGGAGTGGCTCAGTAACTTCCTCTTCTCTCGAGCCGTAAGGACGGGAGAGGAAGAGTGAAGCTAAGAAACAGCTCAAAAACGGTCAGTGGGGCACTGGTGGGGCTATCGATGTCGAGTAGATAGCACTAGGAAATACCAGTAGAAGATCCAAGGGGCCCATGTTACTTCCGAACACACTGACAAGTCCTACCAGATTTGGAGGGCGAACGGCGAGTTCCCGGCGCCGAAAAGCGGGGATCTCTCGGCTATGGTATGGTAACCCAGACAGAAGAGTCCAAAGGAATCTAAGCTTGGGAAACTGCGGCGAGGGATGAATGGCCCCCCTAAGTGGGTCGCGAGCAGCCCCCCGGCGTCATGGCGAGGACGTGCGGGGTAGCCGGAGGTGAATGCCGAAGGAATGCCTTGGGGAGGTACGGGCGCACTGCCTCTCTGGACCTACGTTCGGCCCAACTCGTGGGATTAAGATGGAAGATAAAGATAAAAACTTTAAAGATGACGCTGTCAGTTCAGAGGACTGGCTAAGAAATTTGGAGGGGATGACTACAGAGGGGGATATTTTCGGAAGGAGAGATTCGATTAACAGAACCCCCCCAAAACACCCAATGGAAAATAAGGAAAGCGGGGCTAGCAATAGCAACGACAAAATAAGAGAAGCACAGTTTACCGGAATACAAGACGAAATGAGTAAAGAGGAAGGCGACGGCAGAAGAGCTGCAAGTACCGGCAAGAGACAGAGAAGTGAGGATGAGGGACAAATTGCTGAAGTGGAGGACGAGGTCCCAGTAATTGCGCAAGTTAGGAAGCGTGCAAATTCCGTCCCGGATCATGTTTTTCTACAAAGAACGTCCAAAACAAAAGAAAAATTTACTTTTGAAAAGGAGGTAGAGGAGACTCGTAAAGTGATGAAAAAAATGGTGGAATGCATGCAGAGACTTGTGAAAACTGTTAAGAACGTACCCAACACAAAGGTGGAGATTAAGAGTTGCGTTACTGAGGCTAAGAGGATGGTGGACTTGATGGATATGCGCATTGAAGACTTCATTTACGCAGCGGAGGAGATAAAGAATACCCCGGCATCCCCGGAAAAGATTACCCGTGACGCTGAGACGCAGGCGAACATGCAGGTAACCTTGGAGGAAAGAGCAAAGGAAAGGACTAAGTGTCTTAATAAGGTGGAAGACATTTTAATCAAAGGAGGGGACTATGAGGTTTTGACTGGCATCCTGGACCATGAATGGGCTCCGGAATCCTTCAGATCAACAGCAGTGGAAGCGGGAGGCTTGAAAGGAATGTGCTCAAACGACAATTTGGCTATAATGACAGATCCCGGCAGATATAAAGACAAGGGAAACTTTGTGGAGCTTGAGCGAAAAATGCCGGAGCTAGCAAAAATCTTGAAAGAGGGAACAACGGAAGGGATGTTGGAGTACGTTAAGTACAACACCTCCTTTACAGACAGTAAGGGAGTACATAACACCAGAGTTTGCACGCATTTTGCGTTACCTGTGGAAATGGACAACAGCGGTATAACGGATACAAAGATCCTTTATGAGATATTGCACCAATTGAGGCAAAAATGCGGAGAACTGGAAATCAAGGAATGCAAGGTGCTCGTTAATCACGAAAAAGAAGTGGCCTATCTACGAAAAATTGCCGAATTCATCTTTCGGAATGCCAACACTAAGATTATCCTAAGGGGCCGGCATACAAAGACAGCTCAACCAGTAGCTAAGAAAATGACAGGACAAGTGATACTCAAAGCAACAGCGGAGAGGTCATATGCCGATATCTTTAAAGATGTGAAGGAGAAGGTTAATCCGGAAAATTCCTCTGTCGAAATAAAGTCTGTGAGGAAAATGAGGAATGGAGACATTTGCCTAGAGGTGCACGGCGGGGATGAGAAGGCAGCAATATTGAGGGACCAGATACAAGGTAGTAAAGTGGGCGAAGCCTATATCAGAAGGGACACGACTACAATATTCTTAACAAACATAGACCCAACTATTGAGGAACAAACTATTCTGGATAGGATCGAGGAAACCTCTCCCGGAAGTAACCCGAAGTTGATATCTCTGAAACAGGGTTTCAGTGGAAACTGCTCCGCAATGATTGAACTAGGAAAAAGAAACGCCCAGGATATTACGAAGCTTGGGGGAATTAAAATTGGGTGGTGGACATGCCGTGTAAGACCAAAAGATGGGATAGTACGCTGTTTCCGGTGTCTCCAGGTCGGACACAGAAGAGATACGTGCATTGGAGTAGATCGTGCCATGGCATGCCTTAAGTGTGGCAGAGACGGCCATAAAGCAAAAGACTGCAAGGAAAATCCTTTTTGCCTGCATTGCAACGTTGTTGGACACCGAACGGATAGCATGAGGTGTCCATACTTTAGAGCATTAGTTGCTGAAAAGGATAAGGGCAGTTATAGGACCAGAAAGTTTAGCTCCGGTAGCAGCATAGGGAATCCGGGTGGCCCGATAAGGAACCCGTAATTCTGTAATTAGTGTATAATAGTGTATATAGAGTAGGATTAGATATAAGCAAGTTACATTTTCTTTTATTATGACCATAAAAGTCTTACAGATAAATGTAGACAGGATAGCAAGGGCACAAGACTTGGCAATGGCCACGGCGGATGCCCTTGACATAGACATTATTGCCATACAAGAACCAAATAGAGCAAGGACCCAAAAAGACCACAGGTGGATTGCGGACGACAACTCTGCTATTTTCTGCAGGAATAGAAGGTGTGACGCAATGGAACACAGTGCAAGCAATGGCTACACTAAGTGGCGCATGAAAGAGTGGACGTTGTATAATTTTTACGTATCTCCGAACATTAACTTCGAGACCTACAGGACATTAGTTGGTGATCTAATGGATGCAATAGAACAGGAAAGAGGAGAAGTGATGGTGGTGGGAGACTTTAACTCAAAATCAGCCCTATGGGGAGCCGCCTATCAGGACAAGCGAGGGGCCGATTGCCTCATGGCACTTAACCTTGTAGTTCTAAATACAGGAACCACCCCAACCTTTGTTAGGAGAGAGCAAAAATCAGTGATTGACATCTCTATGTGCTCGACAGGATTAGCCCGAAGGATAGGGAGCTGGTCGGTTCTTGATGAAACGGAATCTTTGAGCCTGCATAGATATATCTACATCGAAATTGATGTAGGCGAAGATGTTAAAAAGATATATGGCGGGGTAAGGCACCTAATGGACAAGGAAATGTTCAGGGCTGCTATCAGCCTGACATCTAATATTGGTGGATCCACACAGGATACCTTGGAGGCTATCAAAGAATCCCAGAAAGCTAGCATGATGAGGACTAATATTCCTAAAAAACGAATGCCGGTCTGGTGGAATGAGGATATCGAAAAGGCTAGGAGAACATGCGTAACGAGCAGAAGAAGAACAACTAGGCTGAGAGGCAGAGGTGGGCTACCGGAGGTCATTGAACAAGCTGAGTATGAGTATAAGTCCTATAGAAAGGAACTTAGAAGGATGATAGAAAGATCCAAAAAGGAGTGCTGGGAAAACTTGTGCAATGAGCTGGAACATGATCCTTTTGGACAGGGTTATAGGATAGTCACAAATAGATTTAAAAACATGTTGACACCATACGAAATCCCAGAGGCAAAGAAGTTACAGATTGCTAGGGAACTATTCCCATCGACAAGCGATAGAGTGAGAGCAGGAAGAACTCCGACAGCCTGTCCAGTACTGGTTACACAGGAGGAATTGCGGGAAGCCGCCGGGAAGTTGAAGAGTGGGAAAGCGCCAGGCCCAGACGGAGTACTGGCCGAGAGTATAAAAATTACGGTTGAAGAGATCCCCGAAGTTATGCTCTCCATGATTAACGAAATCCTAAGGAGTATGGAGTTACCAAAGATGTGGAAAGTGGCCAAGGTTTGCCTAATACCGAAAGGAGATCCCGCGGCTTCCAAATTTAGGCCAATTTGCTTAATTGATACAGCTGCCAAGCTTTTTGAACATATCGTGAAGACGAGACTGGAAAAGGAACTGTGTGATAACGAGTTGATGTCCGAAAACCAGTTTGGTTTCTGCAAAGGAAGGTCAACAGTGGACGCGGTTAAAAAGGTTATTGAACTTGCCAATAGAGGAGAATGGAAGTGGGGGGCGGTCATCTTCATTGACGTGAAAAACGCTTTCAATACAGCCAAGTGGGGATATATTGTTCAGACCCTGGAAGGTATGGGCATTAGTCAATATCTGGTGAATATCGTGAAAAACTATTTCTGCGATAGACGCATAATGGTGGGGAAAAAGGAGATGTCGGTGTCACAGGGTGTCCCACAAGGTTCAGTCCTTGGCCCGCTTTTATGGAACATTCTCTACAACGGGATTCTGGAATTGAAGCTGTCAGAAAACTGCTCTAATGTGGCCTATGCAGATGACCTTGCTTTGGTCGTAAATGGAAATGATAAGGAAGAACTCATGTTCAAGGCGGACATGGCGTTGCGGAAAGTGGGGAGATGGATGAGAGGTAAAGGCTTGGAATTGGCACCAGAAAAGACCGAGGCTCTTATAGTGAAGGGTCCAAGAAACAGGGATTCTGTTGTTTTCTCCCTGGGGGAACTGAAAATCACGCCAAAGAGATCGGTAAAGTACCTTGGAGTTCACCTGGATGATAAGTTAATCTTCAACGAACATGTGAAGAAAACCTGCGAAAAGGCATGCAGGCAGGTAGCAGCATTGTCCAGGATTTTGCCCAACCTGAGAGGTCCTGGTTACTACAGTAGAAGGATGCTGTATGGGGTGGTAGCATCCGTACTTTTATACGCAGCTCCAGTTTGGGGGAGGGTAATACATCTGAAGAAGTACAGAGATATGCTAATAGCAACTCAAAGAAGGATGCTGATAAAAGTTGCGGGTGCCTACAGAACGGTGTCGGCAGAAGCGGTAGCGGTGATAGCAAAGATTCCTCCAATAGACCTTCTGATAGAAGAGAGAAGTAGTTTAGCACTCAGGGAGATAGTAACCGCCGCTGTCAGAGATGAACTGAGGAAGGAGACCATAGCTGAGTGGCAGGCAAGATGGGATGAAGTAACCAGAGTAGCGCAGTGGACGAAGGTCTTGATTCCGAATCTTGACGATTGGCTGAGCTGCAAGCACTCAAGGACCAACTATTACGTGTCACAGGTGTTGACTGGACATGGGAGCTTCAAGACCTTTTTATGCAAAATAAAAAAAGTGGACTCAGAAGATTGTCTGTACTGTGGGCAGAGAGATGATCCCGAGCACACAATAGCGAAGTGCACCAGATGGATTACACAAAGGCATGCTCTTGCGATAAAAATGGCGGAACCAATATCCGTAAGGGGATTAATATCATGGATGCTAATAAGCAAAAACAACTGGGATGATGGTGAAAACTTCGTGGGGTGGTTTCAGTGAGTATTAGGAGTCTCACACTACTGGAGAAAGGGAGAACCTGTATCCAGTGCGCATAAAGCGTTTCCACCCGTCAAAAAAAAAAAAAAAAAAAAAAAAAAAAAAAAAAAAAAAAAAAAAGGTTAGGTTAGGTTAGGTTAGGTTCCACTCCTAGGAGCTGTAAGACCTTGTCGTGGGTGGAGTGGCTCAGTAACTTCCTCCTCTCTCGAGCCGTAAGGACGGGAGGGGAAGAGTGAAGCTAAGAAACAGCTCAAAAACGGTCAGTGGGGCGCTGATGGGGCTATTGATGTCGAGAAGATAGCACCAGGAAATACCAGTAAAAGATCCAACGGGCCCATGTTACTTCCTAACACACTGACAAGTCCTACCAGATTTGGAGGGCGAACGGCGAGTTCCCGGCGCCGAAAAACGGGGACCCCCTCGGCTATGGTATGGCAACCCAGAATAAAGAGTCCCGAAGGAGAAAACCTGCGGCAAAAAACCCCCCAATCCCGAGGTGTAACACCATCGTGCCCAAGGGATGCATGGCACTGGGGGTTACAGAAGTGTCACGAACGATGCCCGACGGAATTGGCGAACCGTAGGGGATACCTACACGCGGGGCTCTGTGCAGACTGACGATATTTCCCTAGCGACTCGTGGGAATGTTATGAGAAAAAATATTGAAATTTTAAATTTAACCGAGGGCGACCCAGGCGGTTCTGAATACCCGGGAAGAGAAGACAGGAACTTGGGAAATGGGAGGAGAAGAGTCAATTCTCTCCCCGACAGCCTATATATGCCGAGCACTGGCACTAAGAGGAAAGCGAATTTATCCGCCTCTGAGCAGGGGGTTTACAAGAAGAGGGAGTCCACTGAGTACTTCACAATAAAGGAAGGGCTAGAAGCCTATGAAAAATTGGCAAATGACTTGCAGAGACTGGTGGCAGAAATACCAAACACCCACAAAGCCATTAAGGAGTTGTCCGTGAAAATGAAGAAGACCAGCAATAACTTTAAGAAAGATCTAGTACTTGGATGGCTGGAGCGACACAGATATGAACCGGTCGAAAAAATGATGGTAGATACTGATGTGCAAACGGAACCTTGGCACCTTGGCAAGACAACAAAAGCGGTAAACAGTATTAAGGGAGTAGACAGCCTGGAGAAACTCGAAAGGATCATTGGACAGAAATGGGACGACTCCGTATTAGACAGAACGAAGGTGGTGGTCGGAAGCCCGATAAACACGAGCAATAAATACGCGAAAGTGGTATTAGTAGAGCCGTCAGACTTAAAAATGGACTCCAGCATACAAAGAATATATAGAGAGAAATACCCTGAGCTTTCTGAGATGGAAGAGGAGTACGAGGTGCTTAAGCAAATTACTCTAATAAAATCTAAAGAAAAGGCCACCAGCACAAAGCAGATTATAAAAATTAAACTGAAGGGAACCAAAGAAGATTTATGGGAAAAAATTGCCATGGTGAAGGAAGAAATAGGTGAGTTCGGAAAAGTGGCCCTTCATCACGTTACATTCATGACAGTAGAACACATGCGGAAAATGTGCGATGTTATATTCGCCAGCACTGAAGCCACTGTGAATATCCACACCACTGCCAGAAAAGAAAAGCCTACCTACGGAATGATGGTGTCAAAGAAAGACACGGAATATAAGGATATCCTGATAACAGTGAAGAGTGCAATGAAGGACACAAATGCCTCGGAAGCCATCCGCTCACTACGCAGCACCAAAGATGGCAAACTTCTCATAACAATGGACAAAAACATGGAGGCAGTTGGAAAAATTAAATGCGCTCTGGATAGCTCTCCAAATGGGCTGAGAACGTATCAATTGGGAGGAGAAAACAGGAGTATCGCAGTACACATAAAAGGCATGGCCATGGACGCAACAAAAAAGGAAGTCATTGAAGCTTTCGAGGACCAAATCGGAGCATGGCAAGATACTTACAAAATATCAGACCTAAGACCAATGCGCGGCAGTACGCTGGCTACTACGATTGTGTTACCGGCAGGAACTGCACAGGTACTCCTGGGCAAAAAACACATTAGAATTGGAGTAGTGAGGTGTCAAATCGAGAAGAGGCTAAAAGTCGCAAAATGTGGAAGATGCTGGGAATATGACCACAGCACTGCAGTATGCAATGGTAGGGACAGAAGAGGAGCATGCTTCAAATGTGGCAAACCAGGCCATGACGTCAAAAGCTGCATAGAGAAAAATAAATGTGTTCTATGTCAGGACTCCCATAGAATGGGAAGCATGGAGTGCCCTAAATTTAGGAAAGCTCTAAAAAAAGCTAGAGCCTCAGAAAGGAACAACACTACGCAAGTAATGGAAGAAACCATAACCACACCACCCACAGAAAGACATTCGGAATGTGCAACCGACACAGACTCCCTGATCGAGGTGTTCGATTCACTATGCGAAGAGGCTAGGGCTACAGTGAGCAGCGATATAATGAGCCAGTACACGGCGGAAATCAATTACCCAAATTCACAGTAATTCAAATAAATGTAGTGAGGGAGCGAATTGCCTATGACCTTTTGTTCGCCATGGCGTCAGAAAATTCCGCGGATCTGATTGTCGTTTGTGAACCCAATAAAAGGATCACAAGTCTGGGAAAATGGATAACAGATACAAATGAAGACGTTGCAGTCCACTTCAACAACAATAAATTAGGGGTAAATAGTTGTGGGAAAGGAAAGGGATATATAATAATCAGTATGGAAAATGTCTCTGTAATTCCATGTTACATTCCACCCAGTGTAAACTTGATAAGATACACGGAGATAGTAGATGAGATATTCACACATCTCTCTCAAATCAGACATCGAACAATCATCCTGGGTGACATAAACGCAAAATCGCCACTATGGGGATCACCAAAATGCGACAATAGAGGGGACATCTGGAGTGACCGAATCGCACAACATGACCTGATATGTCTGAACGATGGTAGCCCAACTTTTGTTAGGGGCAATAGCAGTTCACATATCGACGTGACATTAATCACTAAAGACTTATATAAGGAAGTAACCAAATGGGAAATCATTAACTCAAATCTCTTCACCCACCATAGGCCCATTCTCTCCAATTTGGGCAAGAAAAAACCCACAGGAAATACCATAATCGGACATACAGCTACCAAAGAATCCGTTTGCAAAGCTCTGGAAGACCTCAATGACAAGAGCAGCATCGAGAACATAACAGAGGCCCTCAAGAAATCCCTCACAAAAACAACCAAAGAACGTGGCATATACCCCTACTGGTGGAATCATCAGATTGCAGCTGCTAGAAAGGAAGCGATAGCGGCAAAAAGAGCTCTAACTAGAGCGAACAAAACAGGCAGAGACATCGAGCAAACAAAATCCGCATTTATAATAAGAAGGAATCATCTCAAGAAGGCAATACTCGATTCCAAGAAAAGGCTATGGCTGGAACTGGTTGACAAGCTAGATAATGACATATGGGGAGACGGCTACAAGATCGCTATGAAGGGACTGCGCGCAGTCGCACCGTTCAAACTATCCAAAGAGAAGCAATGGGAAGCAGCTGAGGCCCTATTCCCCAAAAAACATTCGGATGAATTTACCCCCATCTATCCCACGAATCCACCAGAACTAACAGACGAAGAGCTGAGAGAAGCTGCGAACAGAATAATAAAAGGGAAAGCTCCTGGTCCAGACCGAATAACCCCGGAGATGGTGAGCATTGCGGTGCAACACAAACCGACGCTATTTCTGAACGCTTTTAACGATCTGATACAAAAACAAATCTTCCCGAAGCAGTTTAAAGTGGCATCCTTGATGTTTATATGGAAGAAGGGAAAGCCAGTCGAACAAACCTCCTCATATAGACCTATTTGTCTGCTGGATTCCATTGGTAAATTATTCGAGAGGATAATCAAGAACAGGATGGAGAGAGAGCTAGAGGAAAAAAATGGAATGGAATGAAACACTATGTAAAGTTTAGCACCAATGAAACAATATGGTTGGATGTAAAAAAAATTGATTTTATGATGTAATGTAGGTTCTTGCCTAACTAACCACTTAAATTTGGTAGCAACTAAGCCAGTTCGCAGGACTTAGTTACTTATTGATCTTAAACAAGAAAAATTAGAAAAAAAAGAAAAGGCCGTTTTAGGGCGCCACTAATTTTCTTTCCTAAAAGAAAATTAGAAACAAAATCAAATTTAAAGGCTAGCTAACTTTAATCTGTTGAGAGAAAAATTAAAAAGTACGTTTCTGTATAATAAATAAAACTAAAGAAGTAAAATAATGTATATATTAACTTACAATTATATAAAAAGGGTTAGTAAATTATAATTTATAAAAAAAATACTTAAAGTCGACTTTGGTATGTGATGTCGATGGATAGATGTTGATGGAGATATTATCCAATACAACTGAAATCTGCAGCTTAGCCTGGGACGGTGGTCTCCCACTATTGAGTTTATTTAGTTTCTCCATGAAACCGCTTCTGGCAGGTATAAGGAAGCTCTCCCTGTCTACCAGGCACTGCTAGTTTTACAGTTCTGTATTTTTTTCTTTCAGGTATTCTAGGTACTATCAATTTACCAGTTACTATCAGCTACTAAGCCCCAGAAACTGTTCTCCAGAAACTGTATCCCAGCAACTGTGCTATAAAACATACCGGTATATAAGAAAAAGGTAACAAAAAAAATATGAAGCTAACAAGGATATCTGTCCAGTGCAAAATATTACAATTTACTGATTGAACTTAAGGATTCATCCTGGACAAATATCTGAATTATACAAAAAAACAATTTTATGAAAGTAAAAATATCCTTGGCTGAATAGGAAAGAAAATGTGACTTCCAAAATGGGTAGCCATTTTGTAAAAAAAAACAATTACTTATTGGTTGATAGAGAAATACAGAGAAAAAATTGAAATATAAAGGTAACAAGTCAATAAAAAAAACATACCAGTAATCCAGATATTGATGAAATAATGCTGCAGCTATAAGTTATTCTTATTTAAAATTTTTGTTGTAAAGTTATATGGATTACTGCACAGTTGTAGTAGTATTGTCGACAGACGATGAGAGAAGACCTGCCGGAACCTTCCTCATTCTTATTTATAGACATTCCAAAATTTTGAATTTAGCGGTAAAAGACATTAGGAATCTTGATTTTAGGCCTAGTAGTTTATTCCACCACGAAACAGAAAAGAGAAATAATTTCTTAATTATTTGCATGAAATATTTTTAGGAAATATTTATAAACTATTCCACCAAAAATCAAAATTCTGAAGAAAATCTTCAATAAAAATATGAACTGGAACAATGAACGCAAAAATCATGTTTCAATATCCGACAACCAGTTTGGTTTTCGCAAAGGGCGTTCGACTATTATGGCTGCGAAGCTCCTCACTAATAAAATCAAAGACTGCAAGAAACATTGGGGGGTAGCAATAGCACTAGACGTGAAGAACGCGTTTAACTCAGCCTCGTGGCCCCACATAGTTAATGCTGTAGAGAGAAAAAACCTGTCCACTTATCTAGTTAATCTAGTGAAAGCATACCTTACGGAACGTGAAGTAATTGTGACGCCAGGGGAAAAAATGAGACTGACCGCCGGAGTCCCTCAGGGATCAGTATTGGGTCCAACCCTATGGAACATTTTATACGATGACCTACTGAGAATCAAAACTAGCAAAGGCGTGTCTATGGTGGCTTTTGCAGATGACCTTGTTATATTTGTCGAAAGTGATAATTCCTACCAGCTGACCCGGATAGTCAACCAAACGCTCGAGAGAATACAAAGGTGGATGGAACAAAACAGTCTAGAACTCTCGGAGGCGAAGACCGAATGTGTCATTTTTAAGGGGTCTAGAGATAAAAGGTTCATACAATTCAAAATAAAGAATACAATAATTACACCCACAAATAGCCTCAAATACCTTGGCATTCAGTTGGACCATCGCCTGCGGTTCACTCAACACATAACTCAAGTATGTAGCAAGGCTGAAGCAAGGCTATCAGCACTCTTGAAAATACTCCCAAACATTGGAGGTCCCAGCACCCTCAAGAGACGGGTTCTCATTGGAGTAGTCAACTCGATTCTTCTATATGGAGCGCCTGTGTGGAATACGGCGTTAAGGTTCGCGAGAGAGAGAGATAAGCTCACGAAGATACAGAGAAGGGCACTACTACGCGCGGCATGCGCATATAAAACAGTTTCAGCACAGGCAGTACAAGTGGTATGTGGCGGGGTCCCAATCCATCTGCTGGTGTACGAGCGCCCCAGAATATACAACTCCGATGAGCCCATGATGTCCAAGCTACACGAAAGATCCGAAACACTACGCCTGTGGCAAGAGGAGTGGGAAGACTCGGAAAAGGGAACTTGGACACGCAAACTGCTGCCAAATATAGAGAAATGGATTGAATGTCCCTATAGATTACTTAACTACTACATGACGCAATTTCTAACAGGTCACGGCAGTTTTAAAACATACACAAATAAGATTGGTAAGGATGACAACACCAACTGTGAATATTGTCAGGCACACATGGACGATCCCAGACACACCATGTTCGTATGTCCAAGGTTCCATGGCCAAAGAACTGCTCTACACCTTAACATCGGCACGACATTGACAGTGGATAACTTCCAGGAAGAACTGATTAGCTCGAAGAACAACTACCAAATTATCTCTACTCATATAACAGAAATAATGAAAATTAAGGAAAAAGACGAAAGAGCAAGACAAACCAGACTACAAAGCTTGCCAGATATGTAGGAAGATAGGTACATTACTCAAACTAGTACCGTACGCAACTGAAGGTATGCCGCAAGGTGGTTTCCGGTTGCTTAGCGGGTAAGGAGAGGTGGAATGTTTACTGGGTAGGGTCGTAAGACGAGCCCCACACTGTGTAGTGGTCGCAAATGGTTTCGGGCATTTTGTTCCACTACACGTGCGTAAACGCATTTCAAGCACCTCCCAAAAAAAAAAGGTTAGGTTAGGTTAGGTTAGGTTCCGTGCCTCGGAAGGTTGGATGAGAGAGGCTGGAAGTGATTCACCCCTAATCTCTTATACAAGTTTCCGGGGAGGGGGCTTTCCAGCCGACACGGCGCGTCCCAATGGCTCATAGGGTGTCTCCAGGGGGCGTGGTTGGTTATGGGACTCGTGCTCTTCTGAGTTGTAAGGGCCTCATGATCAACCAGCTCTCGGGATAAGCAATGAATAAGGATCCAGCATGGGAACCCGAATAATTGCTCGCGGATCAAAAGCAATAGAGGAGTGAACCTCGAGAAAAAAATCCGACAGCATAGGGGAGGCAGCTATGTTTGTTGAGCTAAGCGATGGTAGCTACTGCGTCCGGAGGCAACCGTGAAAAAAGCCTAGAGGAGTAAACCTCGATAAAAAATCCCCATTACTAAGGTGTAAGGCATCGTGCCGAGGGTATGGAAGGTGTGAGGGTTAGAGCACCGCAAACGATCCCCTTGGGGCACCGGGCGAAGCCCCATTGTATTTTGCCTTAGCGGGGTAAGGGCGCACTGCCCCGCCGGACATACTTTCGACCCTACTCGTGGGATTTAGATGGAAAGTAAGAAGACAAAAAACACAATTGGAATTAAAGATGACGGACTGGATATGGCAAAGGCTAAGAATAAGGAAAGAGGAGATACTGGAGACCAAGAGGGGGACATGGAAGGGCAAGAAGTATTTAGAAGAAGGGACTCTCTTCCGAGAACTCCCCCAATGAAGGCTGGAAGAAGTGGAAGACAGGATGATGCTTTCCATACTCCAAGCGGAGAGGTTAGCCAATCAGAATTTGAGAGGATGGTTAGTTGGGAAAGGGATGATAAGGAATCATCGATGGCACAACTAGGGGCTTGCGGGATCACAATTGAAGGAATTGTGGAAATAACAAGCGACGAAGAGGGCAGGCCAAGTAAAAAAAAAGGGGGGGATGATAGGAGAGGAAAAAACCTGGATGAAACAGAAACCAAGAGGAACAAGGAAGAAAACAAAAGAAAGAGGGGTGAAAAAGAAAGGGAGGACAGCAAGGAGTTGGCGGAAATCCGTGAGCTCCTCAACAGAGTGCTTGAGGAGGGCACAAAACTCTTTGCTCTTACAAAAGAAATCGTCAACACGAAAGTGGAAATAAAGGATGGTACAAGAAACTTGTACAGGACTATCTCGAAAACGCACAAGAAGTTGCACGAGGAAACAAAAATTGCTAGGGAGATGGAAAAACCGGATAAGAGGGAAACGGGGGTGGTGACGTGCGAAATGGGAGTGCAGGTGGACCAAGATGATATTGAAAGGGAGACTGAAGCGAGAAAAAAGGAAAGACTGGAGCAAATAAAGATGGCTATAGCGAGAGGAGTTGAGGAAGATGAATTCTCAGAATTAGTAGATGAAGAATGGCCAGAAGAATCGTTTTCAAAAACATGCATGGCTCAGAGGGTTGAGGAATGTCCAGACAGTCGGGATGTAATTCTGATAGTGGGGGAGAAAAACCAAGGTAGGGACACAGACGAATACGTCGGAAGGTGGATCAAAAATCACCCAGGGTCGGACCGCATGGTAGATGAATGCGAGGATGAGGTTGACTATGTGGCAAGTAATATCCAAACAGAGACAAGGAGAGGGAGAAACGTGAGGGAGACAAAAATAGCATACGTGCTTAGAGCGGGGGTAGATGCAAAAGACATCTATAGAAAGGCTAGGGACTTAGGGGACGCAATTAGGGAGGCAAGGGTGGACCTACACGCGAAGGAGGGAGAGCTAGTATGCGTATTGGAAGAAGGGATTAACGGGGACATGGTGAGAAAAGCACTTGAGTGTGCAATAGGTGAGGAGGGGGGTATTAGAATTAAAATTATATTACCAGTGACGGAGAGGAAAATGAAGCAAAGGGGAAGTATTATGATCAGGAAAGGTGATAGGACATATGCAGAGCTTTTGAGAGAGATAAAAGAAAGGGTACAGATAAAGGGAACAGGTGTCGAAGTCAAGAGAACAAGGAAGACAAATCGGGGGGACCTGATGCTGGACATCGAAGGAGGCAGGGAAAAAATTGGACTATTGACCCAACAAATTAATAGGACAGGGATGACGGCCACCGCAAGGGAACCGGAATCCCTAATGTATGTCTATGACGTGGATGAAACTGTGGAAGATGAGGAGGTTTTGGAACAGGTGAGGGGGTTGGTGCATCCTATGGATAGGGGATCGGTGGAAATAAGGGGTAGGAAGAATTTGGGATATGGGAGGCAGACTCTGACGATTAAAGCGAACTTAAGAGCAGCAGACAGACTATGCAACGTGGGTAGGGTCCCGATAGGATTGATCAATTGTAACATCAAACGGAGGGTACAACCAACCAGATGTTATAATTGCAAGGAATTCGGTCACTCACAGAGAGAGTGTAGGGGTGTAAGCGCTGAGAAAAAATGTCATAGGTGCTGGGGTTAGGTTAGGAGACTTCTTCATACAGACCACTATGCTTAACAAACAGTGGGTCAAAGTTATATGAACATCTGATTAGGGGGAGGTTGGAGGTAGCTTTGAGGGAAAGTGGAGATTTGGCTAGTAACCAATATGGTTTCAGGGAGGGGAAGTCCACGGTAATGGCGGTAGAACAAATCATGCGGAAGGCAAATAGCACGAGGATGGGGAGTGAAAAAGAGAGATGGTGTGTGATGGTAATGATAGACGTAAAAAATGCTTTCAACACCGTCCCTATAAAGCATATCCTATGCGAATTGCGGAGGAGGAATATGCCGAGGTACCTGATAAGGGTGATCACAAGATACTTCCAGGGGAGGCAAATTATGATGGGTGGGGGGAAACACTACGAAGTGACATCGGGGATTCCACAGGGATCGGTACTGGGGCCTACCATGTGGAACATCTTTTAGGACCCACTCATGAGGCTGAAACTCCCAGAAGGGGCGGAGATAGTTGGTTTCGCTGACGATGTCGCTATAATGGCATCGGCAGATAACAAAACCCAGCTAGAGATAACAGTTGAGGAAGCTCTGTGGGAAGTCGGAAAATGGATGAGGGAGAAGGGGATGGAGATTGCTCCGGAGAAAACAGCGGCGCTGGTACTCTATGGGCCTAGAGGGAAAAATGTCTCATTTGAAATGGGGGGATATAGGATAGAGCCGGGAAGGGAATGTAAATATTTGGGATTATGGCTGGACAGAGGGGTTTATTTTGGTCCACATATTAGACATGTAGTGAAAAAGGCTAGTGATAGGGCGGCAACACTAAGCAGGGTGCTTCCGAACATAGGGGGACCTGGAGACGCTAAGAGGAGAATGTTATGGGGGGTGGTTAAATCGATCCTTTTATACGGTGCGCCCATATGGGGAGGGATCATGCAAATAAAAAAATGCCGGGATGACATGATAAAAGTGCAAAGGGTGATGTTGCTAAGGATTGCGTCGGGGTATAGAACAATATCTAATGACGCAATTCAGATAATCACTGGTATACCTCCAATTGATTTGTTAGTCGAGGAGAGGATGCAAATGTGGAAGAGGGGCAGGGAAAGTAAAGGATTGATAGAAGAAGAAATACAGGACAAATGGTTGAGAAGGTTAAGGGAAGGGAATGCAAAGGGGACATGGACGCGAATGCTAGTGAATGATATGGAGGGCTGACTGGGATGCAAACACCGCAAACTAGACTACTTCACAACTCAAGTATTGTCAGGGCATGGTTCGTTTAGGGTGTTTACGCACAGGATTGGGAAAGCGAGGGACGAAAGGTGCTTGTACTGTGGGGATAAAGACGACGTCCAGCATACAATGTTTTCATGCACGAGATGGCATAAGGAGAGGGGAGAGGTAGAGGGGAGACTGGGATTGGTACTAGGGGTTGGGAACATGGTAGGTTGTATGCTGGAGTCTGAGGAAAAGTGGGAAATATTGAGAGGTTTCTTCAAAGCGGTAATGGGGCAAAAGGAAATCGAGGAAAGGGCTTCATAGGAGAGGGAGAGGAGGGAGCAAGAAATCGATAGTCTCTAATAAAATGGGGTCATAATTTATTTATCTAGTCGGTATATGTATACACTTTTCTTTTAAATGTGGTCGTTTCTATTAATCTGGATAGGTATAGAAATTTTCTTTGCCGCAAGGTGGTTTCCGGTTGCTTAGCGGGTAAGGAGAGGTGGAATGTTTACTGGGTAGGGTCGTAAGACGAGCCCCACACTGTGTAGTGGTCGCAAATGGTTTCGGGCATTTTGTTCCACTACACGTGCGTAAACGCATTTCAAGCACCTCCCAAAAAAAAAAGGTTAGGTTAGGTTAGGTTAGGTTCCGTGCCTCGGAAGGTTGGATGAGAGAGGCTGGAAGTGATTCACCCCTAATCTCTTATACAAGTTTCCGGGGAGGGGGCTTTCCAGCCGACACGGCGCGTCCCAATGGCTCATAGGGTGTCTCCAGGGGGCGTGGTTGGTTATGGGACTCGTGCTCTTCTGAGTTGTAAGGGCCTCATGATCAACCAGCTCTCGGGATAAGCAATGAATAAGGATCCAGCATGGGAACCCGAATAATTGCTCGCGGATCAAAAGCAATAGAGGAGTGAACCTCGAGAAAAAAATCCGACAGCATAGGGGAGGCAGCTATGTTTGTTGAGCTAAGCGATGGTAGCTACTGCGTCCGGAGGCAACCGTGAAAAAAGCCTAGAGGAGTAAACCTCGATAAAAAATCCCCATTACTAAGGTGTAAGGCATCGTGCCGAGGGTATGGAAGGTGTGAGGGTTAGAGCACCGCAAACGATCCCCTTGGGGCACCGGGCGAAGCCCCATTGTATTTTGCCTTAGCGGGGTAAGGGCGCACTGCCCCGCCGGACATACTTTCGACCCTACTCGTGGGATTTAGATGGAAAGTAAGAAGACAAAAAACACAATTGGAATTAAAGATGACGGACTGGATATGGCAAAGGCTAAGAATAAGGAAAGAGGAGATACTGGAGACCAAGAGGGGGACATGGAAGGGCAAGAAGTATTTAGAAGAAGGGACTCTCTTCCGAGAACTCCCCCAATGAAGGCTGGAAGAAGTGGAAGACAGGATGATGCTTTCCATACTCCAAGCGGAGAGGTTAGCCAATCAGAATTTGAGAGGATGGTTAGTTGGGAAAGGGATGATAAGGAATCATCGATGGCACAACTAGGGGCTTGCGGGATCACAATTGAAGGAATTGTGGAAATAACAAGCGACGAAGAGGGCAGGCCAAGTAAAAAAAAAGGGGGGGATGATAGGAGAGGAAAAAACCTGGATGAAACAGAAACCAAGAGGAACAAGGAAGAAAACAAAAGAAAGAGGGGTGAAAAAGAAAGGGAGGACAGCAAGGAGTTGGCGGAAATCCGTGAGCTCCTCAACAGAGTGCTTGAGGAGGGCACAAAACTCTTTGCTCTTACAAAAGAAATCGTCAACACGAAAGTGGAAATAAAGGATGGTACAAGAAACTTGTACAGGACTATCTCGAAAACGCACAAGAAGTTGCACGAGGAAACAAAAATTGCTAGGGAGATGGAAAAACCGGATAAGAGGGAAACGGGGGTGGTGACGTGCGAAATGGGAGTGCAGGTGGACCAAGATGATATTGAAAGGGAGACTGAAGCGAGAAAAAAGGAAAGACTGGAGCAAATAAAGATGGCTATAGCGAGAGGAGTTGAGGAAGATGAATTCTCAGAATTAGTAGATGAAGAATGGCCAGAAGAATCGTTTTCAAAAACATGCATGGCTCAGAGGGTTGAGGAATGTCCAGACAGTCGGGATGTAATTCTGATAGTGGGGGAGAAAAACCAAGGTAGGGACACAGACGAATACGTCGGAAGGTGGATCAAAAATCACCCAGGGTCGGACCGCATGGTAGATGAATGCGAGGATGAGGTTGACTATGTGGCAAGTAATATCCAAACAGAGACAAGGAGAGGGAGAAACGTGAGGGAGACAAAAATAGCATACGTGCTTAGAGCGGGGGTAGATGCAAAAGACATCTATAGAAAGGCTAGGGACTTAGGGGACGCAATTAGGGAGGCAAGGGTGGACCTACACGCGAAGGAGGGAGAGCTAGTATGCGTATTGGAAGAAGGGATTAACGGGGACATGGTGAGAAAAGCACTTGAGTGTGCAATAGGTGAGGAGGGGGGTATTAGAATTAAAATTATATTACCAGTGACGGAGAGGAAAATGAAGCAAAGGGGAAGTATTATAATCAGGAAAGGTGATAGGACATATGCAGAGCTTTTGAGAGAGATAAAAGAAAGGGTACAGATAAAGGGAACAGGTGTCGAAGTCAAGAGAACAAGGAAGACAAATCGGGGGGACCTGATGCTGGACATCGAAGGAGGCAGGGAAAAAATTGGACTATTGACCCAACAAATTAATAGGACAGGGATGACGGCCACCGCAAGGGAACCGGAATCCCTAATGTATGTCTATGACGTGGATGAAACTGTGGAAGATGAGGAGGTTTTGGAACAGGTGAGGGGGTTGGTGCATCCTATGGATAGGGGATCGGTGGAAATAAGGGGTAGGAAGAATTTGGGATATGGGAGGCAGACTCTGACGATTAAAGCGAACTTAAGAGCAGCAGACAGACTATGCAACGTGGGTAGGGTCCCGATAGGATTGATCAATTGTAACATCAAACGGAGGGTACAACCAACCAGATGTTATAATTGCAAGGAATTCGGTCACTCACAGAGAGAGTGTAGGGGTGTAAGCGCTGAGAAAAAATGTCATAGGTGCTGGGGTTAGGTTAGGAGACTTCTTCATACAGACCACTATGCTTAACAAACAGTGGGTCAAAGTTATATGAACATCTGATTAGGGGGAGGTTGGAGGTAGCTTTGAGGGAAAGTGGAGATTTGGCTAGTAACCAATATGGTTTCAGGGAGGGGAAGTCCACGGTAATGGCGGTAGAACAAATCATGCGGAAGGCAAATAGCACGAGGATGGGGAGTGAAAAAGAGAGATGGTGTGTGATGGTAATGATAGACGTAAAAAATGCTTTCAACACCGTCCCTATAAAGCATATCCTATGCGAATTGCGGAGGAGGAATATGCCGAGGTACCTGATAAGGGTGATCACAAGATACTTCCAGGGGAGGCAAATTATGATGGGTGGGGGGAAACACTACGAAGTGACATCGGGGATTCCACAGGGATCGGTACTGGGGCCTACCATGTGGAACATCTTTTACGACCCACTCATGAGGCTGAAACTCCCAGAAGGGGCGGAGATAGTTGGTTTCGCTGACGATGTCGCTATAATGGCATCGGCAGATAACAAAACCCAGCTAGAGATAACAGTTGAGGAAGCTCTGTGGGAAGTCGGAAAATGGATGAGGGAGAAGGGGATGGAGATTGCTCCGGAGAAAACAGCGGCGCTGGTACTCTATGGGCCTAGAGGGAAAAATGTCTCATTTGAAATGGGGGGATATAGGATAGAGCCGGGAAGGGAATGTAAATATTTGGGATTATGGCTGGACAGAGGGGTTTATTTTGGTCCACATATTAGACATGTAGTGAAAAAGGCTAGTGATAGGGCGGCAACACTAAGCAGGGTGCTTCCGAACATAGGGGGACCTGGAGACGCTAAGAGGAGAATGTTATGGGGGGTGGTTAAATCGATCCTTTTATACGGTGCGCCCATATGGGGAGGGATCATGCAAATAAAAAAATGCCGGGATGACATGATAAAAGTGCAAAGGGTGATGTTGCTAAGGATTGCGTCGGGGTATAGAACAATATCTAATGACGCAATTCAGATAATCACTGGTATACCTCCAATTGATTTGTTAGTCGAGGAGAGGATGCAAATGTGGAAGAGGGGCAGGGAAAGTAAAGGATTGATAGAAGAAGAAATACAGGACAAATGGTTGAGAAGGTTAAGGGAAGGGAATGCAAAGGGGACATGGACGCGAATGCTAGTGAATGATATGGAGGGCTGACTGGGATGCAAACACCGCAAACTAGACTACTTCACAACTCAAGTATTGTCAGGGCATGGTTCGTTTAGGGTGTTTACGCACAGGATTGGGAAAGCGAGGGACGAAAGGTGCTTGTACTGTGGGGATAAAGACGACGTCCAGCATACAATGTTTTCATGCACGAGATGGCATAAGGAGAGGGGAGAGGTAGAGGGGAGACTGGGATTGGTACTAGGGGTTGGGAACATGGTAGGTTGTATGCTGGAGTCTGAGGAAAAGTGGGAAATATTGAGAGGTTTCTTCAAAGCGGTAATGGGGCAAAAGGAAATCGAGGAAAGGGCTTCATAGGAGAGGGAGAGGAGGGAGCAAGAAATCGATAGTCTCTAATAAAATGGGGTCATAATTTATTTATCTAGTCGGTATATGTATACACTTTTCTTTTAAATGTGGTCGTTTCTATTAATCTGGATAGGTATAGAAATTTTCTTTGTTTTTGTTTTAAATAAATTTTTATCGGAATTTTACATTAAATGTTGTTTACGATACAAGGTAGGTTTTATATTTATTTTATTTTTGTCAACACTCATGATATTGCCCCTATGTGTTGGTATTTTGAGAAGCAGATCCACTTGAGCTGTGATGTAATACCCGGAAGGGTGGTCCCACAGTTCGAGGGAGAGGAGTGGGGTTTAGTGGCGACGCTGGCTCTCTCGGGGTGTCGGGGTGACAGTGGATGCATCTTCTGCCAAGCAGGAGGTACATGTGTTGTCAAATAGGTTGGGTTAGGTTAGGTTAGGTTCCACTCCTAGGAGCTGTAAGACCTTGTCGTAGGTGGAGTGGCTCAGTAACTTCCTCCTCTCTCGAGCCGTAAGGACGGGAGAGGAAGAGGAAGAAACAGCTCAAAAACGGTCAGTGGGGCACTGGTGGGGCTATTGATGTCGAGTAGATAGCACCAGGAAATACAAGTAGAAGATCCAACATGCCCAAGTTACATCTGAACGCACTAACAAGTCCTACCTGATAAGGGGGGCGAGCGGCGAGTTCCCGGCGCCTTAAAACTGGGACCCCTTGGCTAAGGGAAGGAAAACCCCGACAGAAAACCTGATGGAGAGAACCAGCAGCAAAAAATCCCCAATTGCGAAGGTGGAAGTTATCGTGCCGAAAGTATGGAAGGTACCAGGGCAAAGGTACCATGAACGATACCCTTGGAAAACTGGGCGACATCCCATAGCTACTCGTGGGAACTAGATGAATGATCCAAATAAAAACAAAAAAGATGACGATGTCAGCTTAGATGGTTGGCTTGAAAATGTGATGGGGGTGAGTACGGAGGTGGAGATCTTTGGAAGAAGGGACTCACTAATTAGAACCCCTCCTAAAAACGTGATGGAGAATGAGGAAAATGAGGCCACCAACAGCAATGGCGAGAAAGGAAAGGCGAAGAATTCAGAACTACAGGCGGAAATGAGTAGTAATGAGGAGGACAGCAGGGGGAAAGTGGCAAGTAGCAAGAGACAGAGAAGTGAGGAAGAGGATGGAATAATCCAGGTAGATGATGATGTTTTTAAAATCGCACAGGATAGGAAGCGTGCTAATTCTCTTCCAGAGCATATGTTTCCAAAGAGAGAAACAACAAGCAAAAAAACGAATACGGTAGAAAAAGAAGCAGAGGAGACACGGAAGGCCATGAGGAAAATGGCGGAGTGTATCCAAAGGCTTGTGAAGACCGTCAAAAATGTTCCGAACACCAAGGTGGAAATCAAAAACTGTGTTACAGAGGCCAAAAGGATGATGGAATTGATGGGAAACCGTATAGAGGACTTTATGGACTCGGTGGAGGAACTGAAAAACAGTTCAGAACTCCCAAAAAGGGTGACATGTGATGCTGAGACGCAGGCCAATATACATGTAACCGCGGATGAGGTAGCAAGAAGAAGGATGGAAGATCTTAGCAGAGTGGAGGATGTGGTAAATAAAGGAGGAGAATACCAGGACATAACGGCTATTCTGGACAAGGAATGGGCTCCGGAATCTTTCAAATCCACAGCAGTGGAAGCGGGAGCATTGAAAGGTTTCGGCACAAGTGACAATGTGGCAATTATCACAGATCCCAATAAATATAAAAACAAGGGAAATTTCGTGGATCTGGAGCAGAAAATGCCGGAGATATCGAGAATTCTGAAGGATGGAACAACGGAAGGGGAGCTGGAATACGTTAAATATAACACTTCATTTACGAACAGCAAAGGTGTGCATAACTCCAGAGTTTGCACTCACTTTGCCCTACCCGTAGAATTGGACAATAGTGGTATAACGGACACTAGGACAATATTTGAGGTAATGCATAAGCTGAAGGAAAAATGTGAAGAGTTGGCAATAAGGGAGTGCAAGGTGCTCGTGGATTACGAGAAGGAGTTGATGTATTTGAGAAAGATAACAGATATCATCTTCCGGAATTCTAACACAAAGATTACCCTGAGGGGCCAGTATGCGAAGGCAACCACTCCAGGTACGAGGAATAGGACAGGACAGGTAATAATAAAGGCAACGGCGGACAGGTCATATGCAGACCTCTTCAAAGAAGTTAAGGAAAAGGTCAATCCTGAAGACTCTTCGGTTGAAATCAGGACCGTTAGGAAAATGAGGAACGGAGATATCTGTCTGGAGGTACATGGTGGTGAATCTAAGGCGAAACTCCTCAGGGACCAGATTCAAGCCAGCAAGGTAGGTGAAGCCTATCTTAGAAGGGACACGGCAACAGTAGCATTGACAGATATAGACCCAACTATTGGTGAAAAGACTATTCTGGATAGGATAGAAGATACTGCTGCCGGAGGTAATCCAAAAATTGTATCACTAAGACAAGGTATAAGTGGAAATTATACAGCCATTGTAGAACTAGGTAGAAGACAAGCCCAGGATATAACGAGGCTTGGAGGAGTCAAAATTGGTTGGGTGACGTGCCGTATAAGACAGAGGGAGGGAATAGTGCGCTGTTTTAGATGTCTCCAGGTTGGACACCGAAAGGACACGTGCACGGGGGTAGATCGCTCGTTGGCATGCCTCAAGTGTGGGAAGGATGGTCACAAGGCTATTGATTGTAAAGATAATCCTTTCTGCCTGCACTGCAATGTGGAAGGACACAGAACAGATAGTATGAAGTGCCCTAACTATAGGTCACTGGTAGCTGAGAAGGATAAGGGAAGCAGGAGAAGGAATTTTAGCACAGCCAGCAGCATTGGGACTGCAGGTGGCCCGCAAGGAAGATTTTGAATAGTGTAGATAGTGTATAATAGTGTTTATAAAGTAGATATAGGTACATATAGGTGATAATCTTGTACATATAGTTGATAATCTTGGGACTCTAGATACGACTTACATGACAATAAAAATTTTACAAATAAATGTAGACAGAAGAGCAAGAGCGCAAGACTTAGCTATGGCTACGGCCGATACTCTAGATGTTGATATAATTGCTATGCAGGAACCAAACCGATCGAGAACTCATAGAGATCCCAGATGGATTGCCGATGAAAACACTGCTATATTTTGTAGGAATAGGAAGTGTGAAGCTGTGGAACACAACGCAAGTGAAGGATATACTAAGCTGCGTATGAAGGAGTGGACTTTGTTCAACTTCTACGTATCTCCGAACATTAACTTCGAGACCTACAGGACATTAGTTGGTGATCTAATGGATGCAATAGAACGTGAAAGAGGAAAAGTGATGGTGGTGGGAGACTTTAACTCGAAATCAGCCCTATGGGGAGCCGCCTATCAGGACAAGCGAGGGGAATTCCTGGCCGATTGCCTAATGGCACTTAACCTTGTAGTTCTAAATACAGGAACCACCCCAACCTTTGTTAGGAGAGAGCAAAAATCAGTGATTGACATCTCTATGTGCTCGACAGGATTAGCCCGAAGGATAGGGAGCTGGTCGGTTCTCGATGAAACGGAATCTTTGAGCCTGCATAGATATATCTACATCGAAATTAATGTAGGCGAAGATGTTAAAAAGATATATGGCGGGGTAAGGCACCTAATGGACAAGGAAATGTTCAGGGCTGCTATCAGCCTGACATCTAATATTGGTGGATCCACACAGGATACCTTGGAGGCTATCAAAGAATCCCAGAAAGCTAGCATGATGAGGACTAATACTCCTAAAAAACGAATGCCGGTCTGGTGGAATGAGGATATCGAAAAGGCTAGGAGAACATGTGTAACGAGCAGAAGAAGAACAACTAGGATGAGAGGCAGAGGTGGGTTACCGGAGGTCATTGAACAAGCTGAGTATGAGTATAAGTCCTATAGAAAAGAACTGAGAAGGATGATAGAAAGATCCAAAAAGGAGTGCTGGAGAAACTTGTGCAGTGAGCTGGAACATGATCCTTTTGGACAGGGTTATAGGATAGTCACAAATAGACTTAAAAACATGTTGACACCATACGAAATCCCAGAGGCGAAGAAGTTACAGATTGCTAGAGAACTATTCCCATCGACAAGCGATAGGGTGAGAACAGGAAGAACTCCGACAGCCTGTCCAGTACTGGTTACACAGGAGGAATTGCGGGAAGCCGCCATGAAGTTGAAGAGTGGGAAAGCACCAGGCCCAGACGGAGTACTGGCCGAGAGTATAAAAATTACGGTTGAAGAGATCCCTGAAGTTATGCTCTCCATGATTAACGAAATCCTAAGGAGTATGGAGTTACCAAAGATGTGGAAAGTGGCTAAGGTTTGCCTAATACCGAAAGGAGATCCTGCGGCTTCCAAATTTAGGCCAATTTGCTTAATTGATACAGCTGCCAAGCTTTTTGAACATATCGTGAAGACGAGACTGGAAAAGGAACTGTGTGATAACGAGCTGATGTCCGAAAACCAGTTTGGTTTCTGCAAAGGAAGGTCAACCGTGGACGCGGTTAAAAAGGTTATTGAACTTGCCAATAGAGGAGAATGGAAGTGGGGGGCGGTCATCTTCATTGACGTGAAAAACGCTTTCAATACAGCCAAGTGGGGATATATTGTTCAGACCCTGGAAGGTATGGGCATTAGTCAATATCTGGTGAATATCGTGAAAAACTATTTCTGCGATAGACGTATAATGGTGGGGAAAAAGGAGATGTCGGTGTCACAGGGTGTCCCACAAGGTTCAGTCCTTGGCCCGCTTTTATGGAACATTCTCTACAACGGGATTCTGGAATTGAAGCTGTCAGAAAACTGCTCTAATGTGGCCTATGCAGATGACCTTGCTTTGGTCGTAAATGGAAATGATAAGGAAGAACTCATGTACGAGGCGGACATGGCGTTGCGGAAGGTGGGGAGATGGATGAGAAGTAAAGGCTTGGAATTGGCCCCAGAAAAGACCGAGGCTCTTATAGTGAAGGGTTCAAGAAACAGGGAATCTGTTGTTTTCTCCCTGGGGGAACTGAAATCACGCCAAAGAGATCGGTAAAGTACCTTGGAGTTCACCTGGATGATAAGTTAATCTTCAACGAACATGTGAAGAAAACCTGCGAAAAGGCATGCAGGCAGGTAGCAGCATTGTCCAGGATTTTGCCCAACCTGAGAGGTCCTGGTTACTACAGTAGAAGGATGCTGTACGGGGTGGTAGCATCCGTACTTTTATACGCAGCTCCAGTTTGGGGGAGGGTAATACATCTGAAGAAGTACAGAGATATGCTAATAGCTACTCAAAGAAGGATGCTGATAAAAAATGCGGCTGCCTACAGAACGGTGTCGGCAGAAGCGGTAGCGGTGATAGCAAAGATCCCTCCAATAGACCTTCAGATAGAAGAGAGGAGTAGTTTAGCACTCAGGGAGATAGTAACTGCCGCTGTCAGAGATGAACTGAGGAAGGAGACCATAGCTAAGTGGCAGGTAAGATGGGATGAAGTAACCAGAGTAGCGCAGTGGACGAAGGTCTTGATTCCGAATCTTAAAGATTGGCTGAGCTGTGAGCACTCAAGAACCAACTATTACGTGTCACAGGTGTCAAGTTATGTGCACTGAAAATGCACACCTTTGCATTTAATTCCAGGAAACCGCCGCCAATAGCAGCCTCGAATAGAAGGTATAAATACCTCTAACTAGATGATAATAGACACTTCTGATTCAACTTTTGTTCTAAATCCTTCAATTGTTAATTAATTATCTAATAATTATATTGTATTAAATATAATAAGTTTTAAGTGTAAAAATAAATTGTTTTTAAAAAATAACTTTTCAATACGAAAGTTATATCTGGCGCAGTCAGTAGGATTCGTGCGGGTTGTGGAAAAACTTTCGCATAGTGTCGGTTGAACTTTCCATGATCTTGGTGTTTCAACATCGAAGTGCGGATCCTGAAGAACCTACCCTTGGAGGAGAGAAGCTGTTCTAGTAGCCTTGAAGAAGTTGTCAGAAGTCGAGAAGAAACTCCAGTACTTCAGATTATCACTGTAAGTGCCAAGTTTCTTTTGCCTTTCCTAACCTTTTACTTAGAGTATAGGAGAGATATTGTGTTAAGTACGTGCTCAATAATTTGAGAATTTCATAGCAATTTATGAAAATAATATTTATTCATACTACAGTAAATGAATGATTTAGAAAGATTGATAGAACAAATTAAAGAATTAAATATTGAAAAATCATCAATATCTGATAATTTTGAGAATCTAGATTTATCTAATAGTTCAGAAATGGCTACTACAAGTACTCAACAACCCATGACAATCAATTGGGATCTTTTTAAATTAAAATTAGAAAATATTAAACCATATGATGGTAATTGTAATAATCTTAATAAATTTATTGCTCGTTGTGAACGACTAATTGAAACCTACGGTGCATACAATCAACCTGAGGTAAATGCGCACATCCTAGAATGTATTCAGGAAAAACTAACGGGAAAAGCGGAAGCTATGGTTGGCAATAGAATGGAACTTGATACATGGCAAAAAATTAAAGACGCTCTAAGACAATGTTTTTCTGACAGGAGAGATTTAGATTGTATATTACAAGAATTAACAAGAACTAGACCATTTAAAAATGAAAATTTGATTGATTTTGGTGCTAGGTTACAATTATTAAAAAGTAAAGTAATTCAAAGAATTAGTAATGATTTAACTTTCGATGAAAACGAAATACGATGCCACATAAATCATTGCGACAAAACAGCGCTTAATACATTTATTGCTGGATGTACTGGCATCCTGAAAAATAATATGCATCTCAAAAAGCCAAATTCTTTGGAAGATGCTATGGCATATGTCGATGAATATGAAAACTTTGAAAGATTATACGGTCACTTAAATGAACCTAGAAATCAACCATTCAGAAATAATTCTAAACCCCAAACCTATCAAACACAAAGTAATAATTTCAATTATCCCAGAAATAATAATTTCAATTATCCCAGAAATAATAACTTCAACTATCCCAGAAATAATAATCAATATTTAGATAATAATAATAACAATAATAATTATCAAAAGCCATATTTTCCAA
Organism: Galerucella nymphaeae; assembly: GCA_963978555.1. Classification (NCBI taxonomy): domain Eukaryota; kingdom Metazoa; phylum Arthropoda; class Insecta; order Coleoptera; family Chrysomelidae; genus Galerucella; species Galerucella nymphaeae. The sequence continues at coordinate 2,303,203 of OZ021716.1, read as the reverse complement.
GTCAACCCATTAATATACAACCACAGCCTCAGCCTCCTAGAAATTATCCAACAAACGCTCAAGTATTCGGACAACCACATAATGTGTTTAAACCTAAACCAATACCTGCTAACCAATTACCTAAACCTGAGCCAATGTCAACAACCTCGAGAAATTTCTCATATAATACTAAAAATACTCATAATAATAATAATAATACAAATAGATATCAAAATAACAATCAATATTTCCGAAATAATGGCCAAAAACCAAATTTTATAGCTGAAGAGTTGTACGAGAACGAAATCGATGAAAATGATCAAACCGATGATCATGAAGAAATCGAAAACAATAACTTTGTTCACTCTGTAAAAGACGACGCAAATTTTTGTCCAAAGCCTCTGAAAAGAAATCGGAGATAATTGAAATAAATATAGCATCCGATAACCCACTTCCATACATAGAAATAAAAAACCCAAACTTAAAGCTTCTCATTGATACAGGCAGTACACGATCTTTAATTAGGCCATCAGTTGCAGAACAATGGTATCCCAGTTGCATTTATCAGTCCAATGTTGATATCAAAACCTCACTTGTTAGCAAACGCATTAGATATCAAGCTGAAATACCAGCATTCAAAGAATTCAATTTCAATGGTAATATAAACTTTATCTTATATGATTTTCACGAATTTTTTGATGGAATCATAGGCGTAGAAGATATGGTTAAAATGAAATTTAATATAGATTTTACTAATAAGCAATTGATTAATAATGACGTATCTATTCCCATGAAATTCCGGTCACCCACAGATATAAAATTTAAATTCTCAGTAGGTCCTACAGAAAAATTATTAAAAGCATTACCTGTAAATAAAGTTAATGGAGAAATTTTAATCAAAGAAATGTATTCAGATGAACTCTACATTCCTGAAACATTAACTATTGCCCAAAATGGCTATGCTATAGTTGAAATAACTAATAAAAGCAATAAAACAATTTCAATCACTTTAAAGGAACCAATTTCGGCTAATCCCTTTTTATCTACTCAATACGAATTACATAATTTCAATTACATTAACAAACAACTCGAAAATCAAACATTAAATAATAAGACAGTAGACATAAATAGTTTGCTTCGGACAAATCACATGAACTCAGAAGAGAAAGCTAGCATAATTAAATTATGTCGTAAATTTTCTGATATTTTCCTAAAACCAGGTGATCCGCTACCATTCACCTCTAAAATAAAACACTCAATTAAAACCAGAGATGAAAACCCAGTTCATACTAAATCCTATAGGTACCCCTATGTACACAGGGAAGAAGTTAAGAGACAAATCAATGAAATGCTAGATAAAGGCATCATAAGATCCTCTTACTCCCCTTGGAGCTCACCTATATGGATAGTGAGTAAAAAACTGGACGCATCTGGACGTCAAAAATGGCGTTTAGTAATAGACTACCGTAAACTGAATGAAAAAACAATATCTGATAGATATCCTGTGCCAAACATCACTGATATCTTAGACAAATTGGGTAGAGCCCAATATTTCAGTACTCTAGATCTAGCCAGTGGATTTCACCAGATCGAGATGTCTCAATGTTCAATAGAGAAAACCGCTTTCAGCGTTGATAATGGACATTACGAATTTCTTCGAATGCCATTTGGTCTTAAAAACTCGCCTTCCACGTTCCAAAGAGTCATGGACGAAGTATTAAAAGACCTCCAAAATAAAATTTGTATGGTGTACATGGACGATATTATAATTTTTAGTACTAGTCTCCAAGAACACCTTCAAAATTTGCAATTAGTATTTTCAAAATTAAGAGAAGCCCATCTTAAAATCCAACTAGATAAATGCGAATTTTTACGCAAAGAAGTTGAATTTTTAGGCCACGTAGTGACCCAAGATGGAATTAAACCAAATCCAAAGAAAATTGAGGCAATTAAAAAATTCCCCATACCTCGTACGCAAAAACAAATTAAATCATTTTTAGGGTTATTAGGCTATTACAGAAAGTTCGTTAAAGACTTTGCCAAAATAACCAAACCAATGACCATTTGTCTGAAAAAAGACAACAAGGTCGAACATACAAAAGAATTCATTGACTGTTTCAATACATGTAAAAATTTATTAACCTCCGAACCCATTTTAGCCTACCCAGATTTTAATAAACCTTTTGAATTAATTACTGATGCCTCAAATTACGCCATTGGTGCCGTCTTATCCCAAGAAGGACACCCTATTGCATATGCATCACGAACCCTTAACAGTGCAGAAACTAATTATTCTACAATTGAAAAAGAGTTATTAGTTGTTGTTTGGGGATGCAAATATTTTAGACCCTATTTATTTGGTAATGAATTCCTTATACTGACAGACCACAAACCTTTGCAGTGGTTGTTTTCATTAAAAGAACCAAATTCGCGTCTTGTTCGATGGCGATTAAAATTGGAAGAGTTTGATTATAAAATAAAATATTTAAAAGGTAAAGCAAATTTAGCAGCTGATTCTTTATCAAGAATTAAACCTGATTGTGACATAAATGCATTTGAGACAGAATCATTAGACGTTAATGTTGACGATATTGACGAAATAATTGAAAGAGAAATTGACAATCTAACTTCACAACGAAATCCAATTGAAAACGTTGACACGCTACCTAATTTATCTGCAGATGATGTAAATGATATTTTAGGAAATAATTCAAAAATAAATATAATATCTGATATTCAACTAAACCCACCAGACAAAATAAACCAACCTGATTGTACCGACCTGGAAACTGTTCATACATCAGCAGAAAATCCTATTCTAGGAATACCTATCACAGACAAAGCATTGAATTTATATAAAAATCAAATTTTGCTAACATGTGGTGAAGCTAATGAATTAAAACCCACACGAGAGAAAGTTTTTGAAAACAATCGCGTGCTTGCTGTTTTATCTGAAAGAAACTTAGAACAAAGCATAATTCAGTTTGTCAAAGAATTCATAGATCCAAAACGAACGTATGCTATATATTTCAGAACCCTTCTCACCCCTGAAATATTTGCTGTAACAGTCCAAAATTTCTTTAAAAATTCCTCATACAAATTTGTGCATTGTACAAAAATCTTAAGTGACATTTTGACTACAGAAGAACAAGCTGAAAAACTTAATTATTTCCATGTTTATAAAAAAGGACATAGAGGAATAAATGAGCTTAAAGCTTCACTTAGCTCAAGATATTATTGGCCCAAAATGTCAGAAGATATAGAGAAATTTGTAAGCAATTGCGAAACATGCCTTAAAAATAAATATGATCGAAATCCCCCTGTGATAAAATTTAATCTAACCCCAACAGCCCAACAGGTCAGACCCCCCTGATTATTCTAAACAAGAAACAGCCTATGTCCGAACAAAATCATGGGATAAAAAATTACCCAAATTTAAGAAAACCAAAATTATCAAAGACAAAGGTATAATCTTGAAAACGGACAAAGGTACTTATCACAAAAGTATTGCCCGAAAACCTAAAAGTTATTCTAATAATATTTCACAGGAACAGCAAGGTCATGAACCCGATGGCGATTCTGACGTTGTACCTGGTACTCAATCTGCCGAAGACAAAATGCAATGACGATATTCGAGTCATACCCCTCGAAGATCTCTTACTACGCATTAAATCAGGAACCTGTAGATTAGTTTACACTAAGCATACTTTTATTCATTATTTAGATTTAAGTGAAATAGTTAAACAAACTAGTATCTTAAAGGACAATTTTTTAGTTATAAGAAATAATATTGCAAAAATTAATGCTTCAAATCCAATTTCTTATCATGCTCTAGCCGAAAACATGCTAGAAAAAACAGAATTCCTGATAAACTCACTTGAAAAAAGAGTTGAAAATAATATACAACCTCACATTCGGACAAAAAGAGGACTTATAAACGGACTAGGAAAAGTCAATAAATGGCTTTTCGGAAATCTTGATTCCGACGATGGTATCAAATACGACAATGCTATTCAGACTTTAGAACAAAACCAAAAACAACTTATTCATGAAACTAATTTACAAATATTTTTACATAAAAAATTGATAGATCACTACAATAAATCCCTCACAACAATGTGGCAAAATCAAGTGAAACTTCAATCAAATTTGGAAAGATTTCAAGATGCGATATAAAAAGAAATTAATAATGTAGAAAGCTACATCACTTTTCAAGGTACAATTAGCCAAATAAATCTAGATTGTCAAAATATGATAACATTTATTGATAATATTGAAAACGCAATCATATTTTCGAAATTAAATTCATTACACAATTCAATAATATCTAGTCAAGAAATTATAAACATGATTAATTACTTGCATAAAATATATGATCCAGAGGAAATTCCCAAATTTGAGAATGTCTTGACATACTATTTACTCCTTGGAACTCAAGTAACCTTTTCAAAATCCAAACTCATCTTTGCCATACATATCCCAATCCTCAAACCAGAATACCTAGAATTTTACCATATCTATCCAATAATTCAGAACCTTAAACTATTTACACCCATCAATCCTTACTTGGCACGAAAAAATCAAGAGACACAAACCCAAAAAGAAGATTGTCCAAAATTGGAAGACGTGTATTATTGCAGACAAGACTTCGCGTCAAGAGACAACTGCACCCTACAACTTCTTGATGGCAACCTTCCCGAAAAATGTTCCGTTAACGAAATTAGAATCCACGAATCCATCATAGAGCAAATAACAAATAATGAAGTCCTTATTATCCCAGATTACTCAGAAAAAGTAATTTCCAAGTGCGAAAAAGATCAATTTCTTGAAATCTGCCGACCATCCCTCGTAACTATTCCAGAAAAATGTGAAATCACTATCAAACAGATAACATTTAGCAACAATCCACAGATACAAGAAGGAAAAGCTTTAATACTACCTAAAATTAAGATTTCGTCACTTCAAACAAGAAAAACATTTCAAAATTCAAATATTACTAAAATAAATTTCGAAAACCTTTTTGAATTAGATCAAATAGCCGAACAATTAGAACCCCTTCAAGAAATCAATAACAACTCATACATTGTACCTTCAACAATCGGGGCCATATTTAGCATAATAATAATAATCATGGTAATGACAATTTTAATAATAATGAAGAAAAAGAAGACAAGAAAGTCCAAACCATCCACCAAAACCGAGATGGAAAACTTAGAAGAAACCAGAAAAACTAACTCCATTATTTTTTCAGCTTAAGGATGGAGGAGTTATGTGCACCGAAAATGCAAACCTTTGCATTTAATTCCAGGAAACCGCCGCCAATAGCAGCCTCGAATAGAAGGTATAAATACCTCTAACTAGATGATAATAGACACTTCTGATTCAACTTTTGTTCTAAATCCTTCAATTGTTAATTTATTATTTAATAATTATATTGTATTGAATATAATAAGTTTAAGTGTAAAAATAAATTGTTTTTAAAAAATAACTTTTCAATACGAAAGTTATATCTTGACATTGCAAAACAAATTGTGATTGTGACGTTGTTAAACTGAACTGTTATCTCCATATTGAGAAAACTGGTAGTGTCAATATAGTAGTTCTTTTTTATTGACCTGTGCCCCCCATTGCATTGTTTACTGGTGAAAGTCTTCTATAGTATATATAATGAGAATAATAATCACTTTTCATAAATAATAATTGACCGTAAACAACAAAGTACAGACCTGACGAGAACTGTCAGTGGGATCTTAGAAAAAGACGTGAGACACATTACCGCTACGAAAGGTACGTCTGCATCCTATTTTGAGTGATGTAATTTGTCTCAAAAGTTTTTGCGAAAATTGAAATGTGACAGCTGAGACTTCAATTCTTATGATAATGAACAGGAAAGTGGGTAACTAAAAATTACTGTTTGTAATTCAACAGTATAATGATTGAAACTAACTGAACTCAACTAGAAGAGTATAATCACAATGCTTTTATTTCATTATAATATTGTATTGCCACCTCCGTTTTTCCCCTTTACCGGAATCGAGGTGACAAAGGGGGTTTCAGGGAAAAATAAACTCAACAGTAGTTGTACTACCCGGTTCCTCAACGGAGAGGGGTCGAGGTAAATTAAATAAACGATTATTCAGTGGTTCTAATAAATTTTTAATGTAAAATAAATAGATAGTCACACCGTTTTCAACGGCTTACACCTTTCTGGGTGTAGAGCGGGCCTGATAGTAAGTGGTTTGCACCGTAGACCTACTCCTAGCTGTCGATGTCAAATGACAATCGAGAACACGTTGTTACAATTCAAGTCTAACCTAGTAAAATATTAAATGAATAACATGGTAAAACTTATAAATACAAATGGTCTCAGCTATGGGTTAAAATTCTCTTCACTACAAAAAAAAGGTAGGTAACTAGACTAGTTCATAGAATCGATTCCAAGAGTATACTTTTGGATTACACTGAAAGATTAGTATAGAGAGTTATTGTCTAAAAGTTTACAAAAGCTGTAGTCACAAAGGTTACATAAATTTTAGGGGTGTATGGGAAGTTTCAACTTCCAACCGAGTTGGGCGATATAACCAATAGTCTCTGCAAATGTTGTCTTCAACCTATCTAAGACACCTATACTCAACGAACAGCAACCAGGACAGATGTTGATAAATATGAATGGTCTTACTTGCAAGGCTCCAGGTGATGTATAGTCGATAGGCCGGAGGAACTAGACGGAGGGGCCTGGCCCTCTAAAGGTGAGTTCTCTGCTACTCGTAGAACTATCTGTTAATTATTCCTATTTTCTCAAAGAACAGACGTGGAAGGGTAATGATGCGAACAGCGATGATTCAGACCACGAATATATCTAAGAATAGGATCCGGAATAAGACCCGGAATAAGAGATCAGGGATGGAGTGTGACCTCAATGTTTTATTCCTTTTCCTGTTAGAAAGAAATCCGCTAGCTGCGATTGAATAACCACTTAAGGTATTACTTAATATATCTAACAGGTTTTAGTTGTAACTGGGCTAGATCCGAAATTATTTCGAAAGAGCACAAGAGAGTGACCACTTTGAAGCACCAGAACACAAAAAAGGAGGATTATGGACCAGTCCAAACCTCACAAGGTCAAGGTCAGTCTTCTTCTACTTAATACCCCTTAGTTTCAGGTGAGCAGGTCAAAGGTTAACTTAATAGGTAGCTGGACAGTTCATTGAGCTTTACTTAATAGGTGAGAGGCCTCTTGAAGATTGATAAGAGATTTGTGACTTGTCAGAAAATGTAAACACAATCAAATAAAGTGTGGTAATAATGAATAATTCTTAACTATTTCTGAAGTAGTGGATGGTATCAGAGCAATATAAACAGGGTGAGTGGTGGATCTCTTTCACATTCGTATGAACTATTTAGATTAATAAAATTAAATGGTTAACATTAAAAACTATCTGATAAAATAAATGTTGAATTGAAACCGTTACAGTATATACAGTGTTACTCATTTAAAATGTAAAATAAGCATTTTTCAATCAATCCCGGAACTTTTTTTTCAAACATTAAGGAGTGAAAACTGTATCTTCTCACAAATTTTCATAACTTCAGCTTTTTTTTCAAGGCACTTTTTTTTATTTGTTTAAAACGGCAAAAGTTATTGGGCAATTTTTGTTCCAAAAGTTGATTACCCTACTAAGTTTGTAGTCGTCAGAAATAAAAACTATCGAAATTTCATGATAAAATATTGGTTAGCAACGAAGTTATAATAACTTTTATCATTCAAACAAAAAATTTAATTATACTTTTCATTTAGACTATAGACTCATTCCAAATTCGGCAACACTGTTGATACAAAGTGGAACAATCGTAAATGCATACATCTGAAACCAATATTCCGTTCTACAGTTGTAACTATTAAAGATATGGTAGAATGAACCATTTGTGGGGGAAGAGAAATTTGTAATAAAAATCTGACTACCCCACTGGATTTGTTATTTTAGAATCCATGTATAACCCTTTATTTAATTAAATTATATAATAATTCACAAATCCAGTGGCGTAGTCAGATTTTTATCCCTTCCCGGAATAAGCTATTGATTTCGGATTTTCACTGTATGCATTCACGAGTGTTCTACTTTGTATCAACAGTGTTGCCGGAATTAAAATGATAAATGAGAAATGATAAATAAAAATTATAAACGAATACTTTGTTTCAAAAATAAGAGTTATTGATAGTAATACAGTTTTTATTATTTTTATTATTGAATAGATGAGCAAGCTTTTAAATTATTTAAAAAAAAATAACCAATTTAAAAGCTTAACTTACTTTGGAATACCATCCTTGAAAATAAAATCATTTTTAGAAACTTTAGACTTGAATATTTGCTTCAAAACCGACAACAATTTATCCAAATTCATTAAAAACAACAAATCAAAATCTTCAAAACTAAATAAATCAGGAGTTTATAAATAATTAAAATGTAGTAGTGACAATTTTAAAACTAGAATTTCAGAACATAAACGTAGTTATGACAACCAAAAATCAGATTCCAACTATTCAAATCATTTATTAGCAAACCAACACTCTTTCGATTCAAATTTTGAAATATTGCATATAGAACCTAAATCCTTCAAATTAAATCTTTTAGAAGCTCTAGAGATGAATAAAAACAAATATTCAGATAATCTTCTTAACGACCAACTTGATATTAACAATTCTCCCCTATTAAACCTTTTTACCTAGAAATGTACCTGTAGGATAGTTGTGAATGTATTTCCAGGTAAACTTGTTGAATACTTTATAGTTAATCCCATATTTAGACAAATTCTATTCCCTTTTTTATTTCATTTCCTTGTATATAGATTATAATTTTATTGTGAAATATCCGGCACTGTATAAATTGAAAAGTTCTCATTATACCTTAATTCGTTTGACAAAGCTACTGTGTTAGCGAAACGCGTCACTTCAAAGTTTTAATATAATGTAGATTTAACAAATTAGAATTGTTTGATTTCATAATTTACAGTTTTTATTCCTTAATATTACAAAAAAGTTTTTTGAGATTGATATTGATTGAAAAATGCTTATTCTACAGAGGTGGTTCCATTTTAAATGGGTCACACTGTATTACATACTGTGACTGGTCTTCAAAATTCATTTTCGAATAGCCTTTTTGTAACTGGCTATTAGTTCATAAATCATCTAATCTCAGCTGCCTGTTTCAGTTATATACAGTTGGTTCGTTGGATCTTTTCCCATGCGTCATCATTAATATACAAACGCAATAAATCAATACATTAAATAACACGTAGGTCGTAGTTGTAAACAAGTCTTTGGTCTGCCAACGACGGCAACGTACAGATTCGCGTTTAACCTATCGCCGACATTCATCATATGGCTATCTCTGTTTGTTATATTACGCTGTAATGGAACAAACGGTTTGATTTCGGGGGTTAAGATTCTGTGAGTAGGAAAGAGACGTAATACAAAAAGTAGTATGTGAATCATTTCATACATGGGAAAAGATTCAGCGAACAGACTGTACATAGTGAAAGTTTCAAGCAATTATAAATTCTTAATATTTCAATTTCTCCCTGAAATATTTGGCTCGAATATACTTCAATATAATACCATTACTTATTCAGTTACAGTTTGGAACAAAATCTCACAGTATACGTTGATGAAGGTTATAACCTGATTTGTATCTGTCGTTGTTAATCAATTGGTGTTTCCATACTCAAAGTTCCAATTTTCTTTGCGAGGTAAGGTGGAGGGAATTGCAATAAAAAAAAAACATAAAAAAGTGAGATGTTTATTCAAGCTACTTCATATCCACAACGTCCAACATACAATAAATTATTGGGAAATATTTCATACAACATGAATAGAATTGAATTTATCATAAATAGTTTTCAATATAAACATTAATTTCCATGATACAGGATCATTTTTATAAATAAAAACATATTCATGTTTTTTCATCGTTCAATCTTTATATGGGAAAACTCCCTTGTCATTTCAGTTCACTCAAATGGGAATAATATAATTTATTTATAAGCAAATTGTTAAAAAATCTCATCATAGGCTGAGTACCCAAAAGATTAATTATTAGGGGCTAGTCTATCAAACAATAATAATAGCTCCGGGTTTCCAAGAAGTTTGTGCCACAAACTTGGCAAATAATAGAGAGGCAAAAAGTGTTCTGTAAGAAATTATCATTTCAAAAAAACATGTTATGAATAGATGACAAGGAAAATGGTTGAATACTATTATAACGCTTTTGAAAATCACCATTCACTGAAGGTGGATTTAGCGGATGCATGAGCATAATATTTTCAATAATGCATGATCATAACTTTTACATCTTTAACATTCACTAATTTTCCAATTTCCTCAATGAAAAACCCCCATTCCAAACTCATACTGATAGGATAATTTTAATAAAAATGATGTCCTCATTATTTTATTCATATCTTGATTATGGATAAACTTTTGAGGTTACCAGTGAAATATACATACGGTGCAATGAAATCCACGCAAGCGTACTTTTCTTTTTCAACAAATCTTTATCCATAAAAGTTGTCCAAGGTTATGCATTATGGAATGTGCACATCTAACTGTTGTATGTATGTATGTTACGAGTTGGATAAACCGTCACATTAGCAACTAAACTTTGGCAAGTTCATCTGAAGCCGTGGAATGAATGCAGTCGAAAACATTCGATATTGCCACGTTTAACTATAAAAAAGATGAGGTGCTGAGTATGTAGTAGTAATATTCAGAAAATAGACTTTTTATTATTAACAATATCAATAATACGATCAAACGTTTGATTCTTTAATGTGCTTGTTTCCTTGGAGTTCGTCTATTAACATAATTTTTTCAATTCATAAATATTAAAAGATGATCACTTTTCCAAATTTGTTATGAAATTCTTCAAGCTCTGGCAGCGTTGTGCAAAAACCTTAATTAACACAACTTCCGAATAATTGGTAATTTTTATCGACAGATGACCTCTTATTGGAAAGCGCATGCGTGTGTTCTTCCCTCTTAAGATTACTTCGTCAATTGACTGATATTGATCCATCCAGTGGCGTTGGTATTGTCAGTGACCTTTGTATTTTCAGTTTTACTTTACATAATAGGTACAGTACGCCATTGGTATGTTAATGACATATGCGCTATGTTTCCTCGCCTCTTACCGATGCCTCGTAGCTTCAGCCAAACTAAACAGTGTTCAACTTTCATGAGTTATGCCTTGAAGTTAGGCTCACACAAAAAATTATGCATCTGCTAAATCCGCCTTTTACGCACTAACTACTTCTCTGTCTGTAGGATTTAACCTCACTTAATAGAAGGGACCCTAAGGATGGATAGTAACTCAGCAGGTTAACCTTCTGGTCACTGGACCATTATTAACCACTATTCAGTAGTTAAACATTTTTGCGTTGTAACACAATTTGTCGATCAATGGATTTCAGTTGACATTTCAGCCTTTCGTTTCCTTCATTGTCATTAACATTTTAGTAAGTAAGTTTCATGCTGTGTGATTTAGAGTGTCTGTGATTGTTTTTGGTCTGTGAAGTTTGGGTAGTATGGAATAATTTGACTCCAAAATTTTCATAACAAATGAAGTTATTCCATTCCAGTTTATCAGTATTAATCACCTCTACACAATGGGTACGTTTCTAGAGGCTCTGGAAATCAATTCCAGTTTAAGCAGCTCTCGGGAGTCGCAGTAATCTGTAGTTATTATAAAGCAGCTCTAGCTTCTTCCAGCTCCCCCATTTTGTTCAAAATAATTCGCACTGAATGTACAAATGGAAATAAAAAATAAAACATCATTTGCAAACTTTAATTGTTGAATCGAAACAGACAAACAGATAAAACAAGTGAAATTGTATTGTTTTGTGTTCGACCATAGGTTAACTCTCTGAGATCTGATGGTAAACTCTTCGGAGATTAATCAGTTGATGAACGTCTAAAATCTCGTGGTTAACTAAAACAATGGCTTAATCCACTGAGTTACATCTCACCCTTAGGAGTGTAATTCAATATCTGTCGAGGCATATACCCAGAGAAGTAGTTGCTTCTTCCCTTCGAAAAGTGATTTTCAAAGACTTTGTGAGGTTTTATAATGGTTGAATAGATGGGGCTTCTCCATACTAAATGATGGAATAAAACAATTTGATTAGTTGAAATCTACATTATATTTAATTTAAAGTGACGCGTATCGCTTTCGTTTGAGAAAGCTACTATGTTAGCGTGTGTTTCATCTCATCAATTCATAATGGTATTTAACTATTATAGTTAAACATCTAATGCTAGTTCTCAATATACCATTTGTCCCCTACTTAACTGCGTAAGGGCTTAGACAATCAAATATATTCCTGGGAAAGTACAACCAGGTGAAAACGAGTAAATGCCTATGCTAAACTGAGCATTTTAACAGGTTCCCTTTCGATGAGCCAATAGAAATGTTTTTTGGAATTTGATATTTAACTTCCAAGACCCATAGTTCGTTGACGGAGGTACGATCATCAATATTAGCAATTTTTGGTATGCACCTGCTTTTGGGTTACCTTGAATACGATTGAATGAATTATTATCACAAATAGAAGACACTGATTAACAAATTTCCATTCCATTATTCGATGAAATTAGCATGTAGGCCGCGAGAATATCCATCATTTGTAACAATAATATTTTTCGAGCGAAGAGACTATACTTTCAATCAACTGTTTTCCAATATAAAGATGACTACTTTTTCAATAACTCCAGAAATATAATTAAGAAGCTTATAGTTTTAACAAAATATCGATATAAAAATCTTAAATTTCATAATATATACACTTGAATGTTTTAAAACTATTCTCAGTTCTGTGCTTTTTCGAACTATCGTATTACGTATATAGTGGTTTCAACTCAATTTTCAGGAATAAAATTGGAGATTCTGAAAGTTGAAGAGAATTATCAAGTGCTGCATTTTATACATAACACGAACATGCTTATTCGTTCGTAATAACTAGGAGCAAAGTTTTACCCTAAGTCCTACTTCGAAACGATCATTACTAGAATGTTATTAGTTATTACGATAAATAAATTACTTGCAATTAAGGTATGTATATGTGAAGTTAAGGAAGCACAAGAGCTAAAATTTGATTCATGTGGCGGTTATCCATTTCTGTTTAAAATGGTTAACAATTTGCGGATTTATGCAATGGCTTTTCAAAGTAAACTATTTATTCACAGTTGCCGATATTCGAAAATAATTGGAAATGGAATATGGGCCACTCGTGAGAGAATAAATACCTGGTTATTTGCAAATGTGTTGTACAAAACCTTCAAAGTATGACAGCTACTGTATAGTAACGAAAAGGTTGAACGAACAAAAACTGTATTAAATTTGCCATAAGTACAGGTCATTTTTCGCATTGATCGCCAACTAATTCGTACAAAGTGAGAATACTTTTTGACTTAACCTACCGACTTACATTTTATTGGTTATAGTTATCACCCTATATACTGACATTTTAATTTTTTTTAAAATTGTTTAAAAACAGAATTTTTATTGTAACTTGATGGGGTGCTTTACCCCCCTAGGAACTAGCGCCGGCACGGCAGAATTTCCATTCAGTATTCTCGGGAATTTAGAGTTGTGTAGTGATACTTTTCCGTTCTAGTTGTAATGGGCTTGTTATCAATGAAATATTTTCTCGGTTTTTTTCACATTTTTTTGTAAAACTGAGTTATCAAAATAACAGGTAAAATTTTCAGCTCTTAAACTTTCTTCATCACTTAGATATTAAAGGTTGAAAATGGAGCTCCCTTAAAAAGCGGCAGAGCGGACTGTGACGTCACATTGCATGTCGGGGTATGATAGTCGGCATTACACCGCTGCGTTTCACATGAGAAAGTTGGTTCCAGCTGCAATATCTTCAAATTTCAAAGAGTTAGTGGTTTTTGCTATTGAAGATGTGTTCAGTACTTAGATACCGGATTTATTAAAGCAGATTTTGGAAATTTACCTGAACCCGATATCGTTATGGTGATGAACTACTTTAATAAAAACAAAGAGTTTACACTTGGTTTTTGAATTGAAATTTCATAATAATCTATAATACATTGTACATTTTCATATCTCCCTCTGTAGGGAATATGAAGTTCTCAACTCCAGAGAGGAGCATCTAATGCATGAATGGCTAATAACTTTTTTGTATAATGCTACATACTTTGGAAAGTGGCATCCCAAAATCGTCTGCTAATATCCAATACGGTGAATTCAGTTTGATATTTTTCAATGTTAAAAAGATATCAAGCTTGTTTAGCTCGCATTTGTTATTTAACGAGTTCACTACAAATAATGAATTATTCGGAACTCCTAGATGAAGCTTTGGATTTTTTTTGTATCAATTGAAATGTTCAATATTGTATTTCTTCTGACCCATAAATGTCTGAATAAAATAAGTTATTTGGATCTGGTAAGCTTGAATCTGACGAAGTTTATGTGAAAGAAGAATCTCTGGTGGATATTGAAAACTCTTCGTTGATGGGTTTTCGTATTTCTCCAAACGCGATTTCTTCATTTTTCTTTTTTAGCCTCCGCATTGAATCGCCTTGGAACGTACATAAGTCTTAATGCAAGCCTGAACCCCTATTTTCCGAGATACCTATAGACTCCATTCGTGTGATATCCATTGATTTCCTCCTCTACTTGTCTTCCTCCAGGGGTTCTATTTTCTGAGCTTGATGACAAATTACTGTGCTTTAATTTGTAAGAACTTTGACATGACTTTTAACTAAGCTTTTTTGACAGTAAAAAAATCGCCCTATTACTACAGGATTTAGTAACTTTTCCACTGTTCATTATTTAAATGTACATATATTTTTCTGGTGCATTCTTGGATGTGCTAGGAATGTCGGGAACCAAACAGTACTTATTAACCACTTCTTTCTCACTCATTAGGTATATAATAAAATAAAGAAACAGCTCAATCAACAGTCCAGCGTTTTGTTTCTTACGTTAGGTATGGCACATGCACTGTAACGTCACAGGTAACCACGCCCCGTTTTCGTACAATCCAATTTCTTCAATTAATTTGAGGGGTTAAACGTTCGCGGAAAAATCTAAAATTTTGGGAATCCGTTTAAAATGAGCTCTAGTTTCTATTTTTAAATTAAAAATTTTTTCTTGAACAAGCCCATTGATCAATCAATCAATTTTTTCATTAAACCTTAAATACACTAATTTCAATTGTCCATAGCTCCTGAGAATTTCAAAAAAACAAATATTTCTACCACTTTTGGCACCAATAACACTCAACATCAAGCCCTATTTGAAAGATTTATAGTGATTTAAAAAAAAATCACCTAGCTCCCACGAATTTAGATACAAATTGCAGCTTATCTCTTCTATTTACAAGAAAACTATATAATCAGACAAAATGTTGTTTGCACCTCAATTATCTATGATTAACTGTAATATCAACAAATTCACTACATTCACATAGCCTTTAATTTCTCTTACTCGTTTCTATGCCAATATCTACAAAAAACTTTCTTCAATCTCTTGATTGATTGTCCTATTCATCTTTCACTACACAAAAAATCTGCCACCTTAACACACATTATTATTTACAGCCATAGTCAGTATCCAAGTTCACGATCAAAAATAAAAAAATTAACTGAAATTCCTCAAAGCTTGCTGGTCAGGACACAAATAAACAATCCTTTGGACATGGCAAACCTTGCGTCTATCGGAATACATCTTTAAGCAATTATTCAAACAGTGTGTCTGGGGGTCCCCAGCGAAATAAAGAATTTAAAATTAGAATTTCGCCTTTAAGGCACATACCTACCTATTTTGCCGCCGTTCTGAGTATCCCAGCAGCGAGCAGCTGATATAAATTTCGTCGGCGTTAATTTTTCAAGGATCTCGTCCGAGTCCCGAGTTCCACTTGCTATCAGATTCACCAGCACAAGAAAATGAATGGAGTTTTGAACACATTCATATACACTGTGTTATACAGTGTGTCCCAAAAAGTTTTATACAAATGGAGAAAAAGTTTATCTTACATTTCAAAAAAAAATATTGTTGATAAAAAGCTCTGCATGACTTGTAGATCCATAACCAAGTACAGAATTTTTGAAACATTGGCTGGAATACAGGGAAAATCGAAATTATGATTTGGAGTGATAGTAAAATGCGTTCAAACTGTGGTGGAGAGCAAAATATTCATTGAAATTGTTATTAAGTATCAAAAAATTATGCACACTTGTAGATTAGTGAATTTTCCAGATAAAAGTCACAAAATTATTGCAATAAACAAGTCAGCAATTGTTAGATTAATGCGCAGTACGAAACAATGTGACATCCCGTTCATAATCAGCGCCTGATTTTGTTTTACTCATCCTTATTAAACACGTTCTGGATAAAGTGCATCTAATAACTGTCAACAAATGTCAAATGTTACATAAGTGTGTGTGTTTGCAAAAATAAGAAATGGCAGTGAAATTGAGTAGTAAAGATAAAATTGAATTTGTTCTCATTGTTGGAGAAAATTATAAAACATGTAGGGAAGCAGCAGAAATCTTTAATAATAAACACCCTGATAAAACAATACATTCCACAACTGTCAGATATGTAATAAATAAATTCAAGAGTTCTGGAAGTGTTGAAAATAAATTTAGAAAGAAACATCGGGCATGGGTTGGAAATGAAGATATTGAAACTGTGATGCTATTCACTCCGAAAACGATCCAATTTATTGAATGTAACTAAAACTACAGTTGCACGAATTTTAAAGTCAAATAAATTTAAACCATACAAACCTCAGTTTACCCATACTTTAGAAGAAGGAGATGTTGAACGAAGGTTCGAATTTTGTACTCGTATCCAAGTAGAATTGGAAGATAACAGATTTATGTCACGACACATACTTTACGAAGCAACGTTTACGTCGAATGGTACAGTAAGTTCGCAAAATTGTCAATGGTGGAGCGATGTGAATCCCAATTTCCATGTCCAAACCAAAGATCAATATTCATTTTAAACGAATGGATGGTGTGGCATTTACAAAGACAGAATTGTTGGACCATTATTTTTTCGAAATAACATGAATGGGGGAAGATACCTACAATTTTCAAATAATCAGTTGTTTGACTTTTTTAATGAACTACCACTAAATGAACTAGGAAAAATATGGTACCAACAGGATGGAGCACCATGTCACTGTAACAGAAATATTCGGGATTTTCTCCTCGACACTTTTAACGGTAAAGTGATCGGAGTTTCTTTGGCCTCCAAGGTCTCCAGACATTTTCCTCTAGACTTTTTTGTGGGGCTACTTAAAAGAAAAGGTGTACATGCAGAGGCCATTTCAAGATGTTGATCATCTTGAAAGAATCATTAGAGAGACAAGTGAAGCTATAACTCCAGATGTGATTAGAAATGTCATAAAAGAATTTAATCAACGAACAATCACCTGTTTGGGAAAGGACGGTGGATACGTTGAAGTTCCGTAGTATTTAAGTAATTTTACATGTTCCCAATAAAATTTATTAGTTGCGTATTATCCATTGTTGATAAGGAGGTTATCAAGTTTTTATCATGTCTTATTCCTTTATTTAATAAATAATCTAATTAATAATATCTTGTGATTTTTATTTGGAAAAATCACTAATCTACAAGTGTGCATAATTTTTTGCTACTTTTTATAACAATTTCAATGAACATTTTGGTCTCCACTACAGTTTGAACGTATTTTACTCTCACTACAAATCATAATTTTGATTTTCCCCGTTTTAAGAATTTTGTACTTGATTATGGATCTACGAGTGGATCTACAAGTCATGCAGAGCTTTTTATCAAGAATATTTTTTTGTGAATTGTGAGATAAGCCGTTTCTCCATTTGTATAAAACTTTTTGGTACACACTGTATATAAGATGCGACATAGGAATTCCTGTAAAGAACTGGCAAACGCGTGCTTACTTTCTTACCAAATAGGGTACATACAATATAATAACAGATTTGGAAAGGTCGTTGAAACATAAGTTTAAATGCAGTTTTAATTTCCTTAAATTCCATCTGGTTTGATAAAAAGATTGGATAGTTACAGTTGAAAAAGTGTAACTCCACTTTCATACCACTTTTGAATACATACAAGTACTCAAGACATCGCCAGCAGGTTAGGGACACGGGAAAATAAAAAAATTAAAAAAAGTGTGGCGGTTCAATTTTTTTATTTTTGTTTTTGGTTTTTCTTCACAATTTTTGTTTGAAAAACATCTAATTTAAAATAAAGCAAAGTTATTAATTTCCGAAACTGTAGGAAACACGAAAATAGAAAAGTTTCACCGCAGTGGCGAAACGAACTACCATGCTTCAGGTTGAACTTATTAATTTCCCATATCCCTGACATTTTGGCTATGTCCGACTAAGTATTCGAAAGTGGTGTTAAAAAGAAGTTTGACTTTTTCAAAAAATAATTTTTTCATAAAATGGGAATACATTCAAGGAAATTAACAGTGCATTCAAACTTATTTTCCAACGACCATTTGAAATTTCTGGTCGTGTATGTATTTGTTATATCTCTAGTGTATTAAACTATAGTTTAGTCAAAATTATCAAATAATATCAACATATAATAAGCAATATAACAAATCTCTCCAACTTTTTCAACATTTTTGTAACTTGGGAACATATATTTGACATTGATTTTTTTATGAGTCCCTTCAAAGATTGCACATTCAAATTTCACGAAAATTCCATTTATCTATTATTATCGTAGTATTAGTGATCTGAAACAAAAAATATACAGTATTAGTGAACATTGAAATAATTATTGTATAAAAAAATAATGGTGATAGTCGAATAGAGTTTCTATCAAAATACATATATTCATTATAACATACTTCTGGACTTTGCGCCTAACATTTTCGTAATAAATTGTGATAAACTTCATGCAACATTTCATGATAATTGGTCTTTTGACGACACGTCACAAAAAAAACCAAAAGTTATTCGAAACGGGGAATAGTCCGGTGAATTGAGAATATGGAATGGAAAAGATTTCCACCTGAGATGTTCGCTTATTTAAACCAAAGTATATGTTGTATTGACCATGATTCCGCTCGAGCTTGCGATACAGCTTGCAAACATAGCTTAAAGCACGTAAAACGCAACAGTTTCTTGTCCATAACTTTTTTAGGTTTGATTGTACAGAAAAAATGTGAGTTTAACAATTTTGGTGAATTTTGTACCTTTCAGGATGAAGTATGAAAATTTGGAAAATGATTTTTAAATTTTTGAAAAATTCGAAAAAAAATGCAAATGGTTTTTAAAGCGACAAACATTGCCCCCTCACTTCTACTTAGTTTTTGAGGAGAGTCTCTGGAACTAGTAGCTCCTTCAGTCCTATTTCCTATAGGAATTTTAGGATATCTGCAGGCTTCAACTTGGGCAAATGTTCCTCTTCTATCCAGTTATCTCCCAGGTACTGTGCTCTAGGATTCTGCAGTGCTGTGCAGATGGAAAGTATGTGGATGTAGGTTTCTTCTTCCATTCCACAATATCTGCATTCTTCTTCCTCCACTATTTTGAGCTCTTTCAGGTGTCCATTCAGGCGACAATGTCCCGTTAGGATCCCTGTTAAAACTCTCAGCGCAGTTTTACTTTGACTCATGCATTCATTTGATCTCAACAGGTTGTTGAAGAAGAATCTTCGATTTTCCAAGCCCTACTAGATCTTTCCACTGGTCAGATCATCACTCTCTTTTGGCTTCACCTATTCTTCCCAATATTACATTGGGGCTGATTCCGTAAAAAGGTTCAGGCCCCCAGAAAGGTATTTTAGTTCCCCTTTTTGCTAGTTCACCTGCTACTTCATTTCCACCTATTCCAGAGTGTCCTGGAATCCATAGTAAGGTAACTATACTGTTCTCGCCTAGTTCATTGAGTTTGTCTAGGAAGCCCCACACCATTTTGGAACTGATTACACAAGAGCTCAGTGCTTTAATGGCTGCTTGGCTGTTTGTCATTATAATAATCCTTCGTTCCTGATAGAATGACGTCTGAAGCTGACAGAGTGTATTTGGAGCGCCGAGTTGACTCGGCCACTAATTGCAACGGACCCGAATGAAATTTTGTACCACTCAAGTACAAATTTGACGAATCTACTCGAGTCTTTCGGGTAAAAATACTTTTTAACGAAAATTATGGTATTTCCAGTATTATATATTTTATTGAGTAGTTTTAAATAGATTCAATAAATTTTACATAACATTATTCCAAATTTGCATTTATTTTAATTCCCAAAATTAATATAATTGGGTAATGGTGTGGTTGAATTTAACAAAAGTATTATCAATTGTGTTACACCACATCATATTCATCTATTATTTCATTAATTCCCAATTGTACGAATTTGAAAGTCCTCAAATTGAGTTTGGATTTGAATAATTCACTCATTATTGAAAATATATGGTGCTGGAATTCTAGTCAAATATTACCGTGGAACAAAAGCATGCCCCGCATTTTAAAATAAGTATTCAAGTATTAAACTTTCATTTGTTTATAAGTGTCACCCCAAGAAGAAGCTGACGTGCTCAAATTTTGGAAAATATTACTTCGATTCCATTTATCGAAGGCATCAGATCAAACGCTAGAGCAACATTAAGCTTAGTGGTTCTTTTCAGTCCTGTTGGACAATTTGACAAAATTTTCGTAATGCCGTGGACCACCCGATTGGTTTATTGATTTGCTTGTGATAATCGGTAAGTACATATTATAGTGTCTCTTAGATTTCAACGAATGCCAATTCAAGCTCAAAAATTTCATTGCTATTTTTTTTCAAATATTTCGTCTTGCCTATTTCTGCATACTCAATTTTTCGGCTGACTGCAGAAAGAGTACAATGGGAAACCAGCACCCACAGTTATTTTAGATTAACAGATGTAACAAGCAAAATAGCTTCTTAAAATTCCAACCAACAATACAACTATATAAATAGAAATGGAGTTGATGGCGGCACTTGAAGAATTTCTAAACTTATCATCGAGCAGCGAGAGTGATTAAAGTGATTTCTTGGATGACGACTAACCTAACCTAACTGTAAATCTCCCATTCCATGTTACTTATAATTGCGTCCAACAAAATATTTCAATACCGACTTTTTATAATTGATGCTCTTGCTTTGCAATATTGTTTTTTTACTCTATTATGTATTATATTTATCAGTACTTTTTGGGTTACGTTTGTATTTGTAATTTATGAATTCGTTCGATTGAATAGTTCTGTCTTCTGTCAATCTCAGTCCAATTAACGTCGTCTTAAGAATTGCATCGGTGTGGCTCGCATTTCTTTAGTGCCGCTTGGTAACTGCACCGGATTCAAGCTGGAGCAGCTTTTACATGGCACTGAGAAAATGCGAATGGAACGGTTAAGATAACTTAATCCTAATAGTTTACCACCGATGAAATTGGCTGTTAGGGGGACACATTGTATATTTTCCACCCTTTTTGTATTATGTCCCGTAATATTAACATTATGATGATATATGATAATGCCACTATATCATTAATCTTCTATCTGCATATGATTTTGCAATTCTGAGCATCCGGCAGAATATATCAGTAATTTGTTATCTAAGTAATGCACGCTACGGTCAATTTACCTCTAACATTCGAAATTAATAATCAATTAGTTTATCTACAAACACATGTTCCAGTTACCACGTTGAAAGCAAAGACCATGTTCATTTGCAAGTATGAAATGTCCTATTATTAGTAGCTATGTAATAATTGAATATATGCAATATCAACTTTTTGTTATTGTCATCTTGAGTTAAATAGTAAATACAATCTCTCTTGGTGTGCGTCATCGTTTGTGACATAAATATATCTGGGTTTTGGGTACCTATGTCGTTTATTTTATTTGCTATTTTGACATATATCTTGGATTTGATAGAAAAATCATCAGGTTAGGTTAGGTTAGGTCAGCCATATTCGAAAAAGTTATTACATGGTCCTTTTTTTAAGTGTAAATACTTGAGAACTTCCATAATGCTAATGTTTTTTCATGCATCTAGGCATACTTTGTATTATTCGAATAGATATGAACAATAGGATTAATATTCACTTCTCATAAATAATCATTTATCGTAAACAACTGAGTACAGACCTGACGAGAACTGTGAGTCGGACAGAGAAAGGAACATTTATGCTCCTGGATTTGGTTCCAGCTCACCTAAGGGAGCGCTGGGACCAAACCTCAGTGCAATGGTCCACCTACCTTCCGGCTTATGACCTGGAACTACGCACCATCTAGCCTCTAGCCAATCCTCTGCCAAGTAGAACACCATCCCATCAACCGCACTCCAAAAATTTGCGGGAAAAAAGAGTGATTCTTTATTTATAATCATTAGTCATGCAGAAAATCGTATAAAGTTTATAGTGTACAGAAGTTTAAATAAAACAGTAATTGTTATGTACAAAGCAAAACAAATAACAAAAAATAAATAGACGAAGATAAAAATAAATATAGAGAAAACAAGAAAAGAAAAGAAAAAGGAACAGCAATATAAATAATAGTTTAAATAAGCAGTATAGTTACAGAGCTGAGTAAAAGAAATAAATAAATAGGTATAGATAATCTCAACCATACATATGTTATTTGGATAATTGTTTATGTAGAAGGTTGTCTAGTTTTATTCGTCATTGTCGTCAAGGATAATGTTTCCCCAGTCGTTTATTGTCGTCGTATCTTTCATGTCTATATTCGTCGGTGGGTAGTCCTTTTGTAGTAGTTTTAGTTTGTCGGTGAGTATTTGTCGCGCTGTCTGTCTTTGTGGCAAGCTGCAGTTTTGTATAATATGTTTTTGGTCCTTCCTTCCAAAAACTGGGAAAAGGGACACAACAAACCCCAAATCCTTTAGACCAATTAGCCTAACATCGTTTGTACTCAAAACGATGGAAAAAGCAATTGACAACTACATTCGAACGGAAATCCTAGAGAGACTACCTCTCCACCCATGTCAGCATGCTTACCGGGCAGGCAGATCTACGGAGACTGCACTGGTACAACTGACGGAGGATATCCGACAACCAAGAAACTGTAGTATGTGCATTTTTGGACATAGAAGGAGCTTTTGACAATACTCCACATGAGGCTGTCAAAAGAGCATTAAGCAGAAGAGGTGTTGACAGCACAACATCCAAATGGATGTCGGAACTGCTCACCACAAGAGTAGCAGAGACAAGGACAAGCAAAGACATTGTCTCCATCTGCACTACCAGAGGATGCCCACAGGAAGGAGTAGCATCCCCTTTAATGTGGAGTCTGACGGTTGACGAACTCCTGTGTGGTTTGACGAATCTAGGAATATCCTGCCAAGGATATGCCGACGATATTGTCATAACAGCCAGGGGGAAATTCGAAAACACCCTTTGTGATATTGTAGAAAAGGGTCTGAACTATACAAATAGCTGGTGTAGGCAAGTGGGACTCAGCATCAACCCCACTAAAACCATCTTCATAGCCTTCACTAAGAAAAGAAAACTCAACCTCAAAACCATAAAACTTGATGGTAACGAGATTGAATGGAGACAAGAAGTCAAGTATCTAGGTTTGATTTTAGACAGTAAGCTCCTGTGGAACAAACACGAAAAGGAGATTACTCACAAGGCGAAAATGGCTCTAATGGTCTGTAGGAATCTGGCAGGGAGAAATTGGGGTTGCAACCCAAAAATCCTAAGCTGGATGTACACTGCCATAGTGAGACCAATTATCACTTATGGAGCCATTGCATGGAGCAGCAGAACTAGTCTATTGACAACGAGAGAAAACCTCTCCAAAATTCAAAGATTAGCTTGTATATTCATTACAGGAGCAATGAGAACATGCCCAACGGCAGCAATGGAAGTAATTCTCAACCTCACCCCTCTACATATGGTGGTGGAAAGTGTTGCAGAAAAAACAAGATACAGACTAATTAGAGAAGGAATCATTAAAAAAAACACCTCCTCACTTCTTAGAAATCAGACAACCTGGGACATGCCACAAGACGGTATGATGAGAAAGTACAACTTTTCGAAGAAATTCGTTACAGAATTCACCAACAAGAAGGAATGGGATCCGAATACCATTACCAGAATTGGAAAGAATGCCATTCAATGGTACACAGATGGCTCAAAAGCAATAGGAGGAACTGGGATAGGAGTGTTCGGGCCAGGAACCAAACACTCCGAAAGCTCGGGAAAAACCCCAAGTATCTTTCAAGCGGAAATCCACGCCATAAGAAAGTGCACCCAGTTCAATATTGATAAAGGATACCGAGGACAAAGGATTATCATAATGACAGATAGTCAAGCAGCCATAAAAGCACTGAGCTCTTGCGTAATCAGTTTTAAAATGGTTTGGGAATGCCTAGACAAACTAAATGAATTAGGCGAGAACAATATAGTTACCCTACTATGGATTCCAGGACACACTGGAATAGAAGGAAATGAAATAGCAGATGGACTAGCAAAGAGAGGGTCTGAAATACCCTTCTGGGGGCCTGAACCCTTTTGCGGAATCAGCTCCAAGGTAATATTGGAAGAAATAGGCGAAGCCGAAAGAAAGAGAAGATCTGACCATTGGAAAGATCTTGTAGGGCTTAGACAATCAAAGATTCTCCTGGGTGACTACAACCTACGGAGATCAAATGAATGCATAAGTCAAAGCAAGACTGCGCTAAGAGTTTTAACAGGGATCCTAACGGGACATTGTCGCCTGAATGGGCACCTGAAAAAGCTCAAACTAGTGGAGGAAGAAGAATGCAGATACTGTGGCATGGAAGAAGAGACCTCCATCCACCTACTTTCCAACTGCACAGCACTCCAGAATCCTAGAGCACAGTACCTGGGAGATTACTGGATAGAAGAGGAACATTTACCTAAGTTGAAGCCTGCAGATATCCTAAAATTCCTCCGGGAAATAGGACTAAAGGAGCTACTAGTTTCAGAGACTCTCCTCAGGAACTAAGTAGAAGTAAGGTCTCAGTGAATGTTACCCCAATCATACATACATACATACATACATACATTTGGTCCTCAGTGTCGTCGCAATACGTACATGTTCCGTCAGTCTGTCTCAGGCTGAATCTTTTGTAATATTCGTTCATATTGCCGTGTCCTGTGACTAGTTGTGTTGTTTTCCAGTTAAGTATCTTTATTATTTTGCTGACTTTATTTATTATATTGTACTTTTCCCTACCCGTCGATGAGTTGTCCCATTTGTAATGCCATTTGTCCAGCTGTAGTTTGTCTCTTTCTATTATGATGTCCTGTTTAGTTTTGACCGTCATTGTTTTGTCTGTCGTCAGTTTTGTTAGTCTGTCAGCTTCTTTGATCCCGGCGTTGTTGCGTTCTACTTTGTTGATGGTGTAATTGATGTTATGTGTACCTAGGGCTTCCAATTGTTTCTTTATGTTTATAATTGTTTCGTTTTTGTTGTTTCCGTTGGCTAATTGTTGTATAGTTAACCTGGAATCTGTGTAGATCGCTAGTGTTTTCCCTCTTTGTTGTTCTTTCTCGTTTAATATTGTGTTTAGTCCTACTTGTATGGCCATTGCTTCTAAGTTGATGTTTTTATTTGAATGGTGTCCTTCATCTGTCGATTGTCAATTCTTATATTAATACCTATTGATTTACGGGTATCTGTCATGCTTGCGTCCGTATATAATGTCATGTCTGGGGTTTCATTGGAGTCCGTCGTTCTTATAGTCATTTTAGTTGGGTGTGGTAGGTCTATTGTCTTTGTTTTGAGCCTGTCTATGGTGTCTTTGTTGTCTGTATATATCTTGTATATTGTCCATGCGTCAATTTCCAGTGGTGTCACTCCCGCTAGTACATGCAGTGCTGAGGTTGGCGCTGTTTTATATGCTTTTGTGATTGCCAGTAGGAATGGCCGTTCTGTGGCTGCTAGCTGTTTGGCTATTCTACTATCAGAGGCTCGTTTACCCCAAATCTCAGCACCGTATAGTAGCATCGGTTTTATTGCTTTAATTTAAATTTCTCGCATGATTTCCGGTTTGCGTCCCCATTCTTGTCCTGTGATAATGAAGAGTTTGTGTCCAATGTCTGTCGATTTTGGTCTGTTTTGCTTAACATGTTCAAGAAACAGTAGTCCAGTGTCAATTGTAAGCCCAAGGTATTTGAGGTTATTTGTAAATTGTATTTGTGTGTCTGTTTCAGTCTAGGTGGTCGTGTAGTTTTGTAGGGTATAAATATGGCTTCAGTTTTGGAGTGGTTGTATTGTAATTTATTATGTCTGGCTCATAATTCGCATTTTTCCCAAATTTCTGTCCATTTTCTTCCGATCGTCTTTAGAGATTTATTTATTTTTATTTATTTATTTTTAATACAATATCCAACGGGACACGCCCAATTCCAGGATAAGGTGAACAAACACAAATATGTTCTACATAACAAAATCTATGATAGAGAAAAGAGTTAATTAAACGAACCTTATATACATGAAATGAATATACAAAATTACAAACTTACAATGTTATAACCCCACTATAAGAATTAGATTTAAGTAGTTAAAAATGCACATTTGATTGTGGACAATTGACAGTTTAAAATATCTATTTTTGTTCCGTTATTTGAATAATTATAAATCATCTTGTATAGAGGAGACGACTTATATACGTTTGTCCTGTAATTGTTCTGATATAATAACTGGTTTTGACAAGAGTTGACCCTAGGAGCACGAAGATATAATAAATTATTGATATAAATGCAGTTTACCTTATAATTAATAATTTTATACAAAAATATTACAGATTGCATTACTCGTCTTTTAATTAGGCTCTGTACGTGAAAGCGGTCATAGGAGTATTCCTGATCGATACCTTTTGCTGGATAAACACCATCTATCATGAAGCAAGCTGATTTAAAAAACCTCTCTGAATAGGTTCCAGTAACGTTATGTGATTTTTATATATAGGACTCCAAATTACATTTCCATTTTCAAGTTTGGATCTTACAAATGTGGAAAATAACAAGAACATAGTAGAAAAACTTTTAAACAATTTCATGTCTCTAATTACAAAACCAAACATTTTGTATGAGGCTGCAGAGAGTTTTTCAAAATGTGCGACAAAAGTTAGTTTGGAGTCAAAGTAAACACCAAGATCCCTTATTAAATTGGGGCGAGCTAGCACGGTATTGTGCAGTTGATAATCAAATCTTATTGAGGTGTCTGTTCTATGGGATGACATGATGTTGCATTTACTGGCATTTAAGGGTATTTCGTTTTTTATGCACCATTTCTCTAATTTGTCGATATTATTTTGAAGTATGATACAATCTTGTAAACTGTCAATGACAGAAATAAATTTGAAATCGTCTGCAAATATTAGACCCGTTACTTCAATTTCATCGATAATATCATTAATAAAAAGTATAAAGAGGAGTGGTCCGAAGACAGAGCCCTGAAGAACACCTGATGTTTGAATGAATACTACAGACTTATGACCAAGGCATTGGACAAACTGGGGGCGGTTGGAAAGGTAAGGCTTAATTAGATTTATTAATGAGAGGTGAAGACCAATACTGTCTAATTTGCGAATTAAAAGTTTGTGATTAATCCTATCAAAAGCTTTAGAAAAGTCAGTGTAGACGACGTCAATCTGCTTTCTTCTATCTAAAGCCTCACAGATCATTCGTGTCTTACAAAACAAGTTGGTTATTGTGGACCTTCCTAGAACAAAACCTTGTTGATTTGGTATAATAATATTACGTATCTGAAAGGCTAGACGATTGTGGGAAACTATTTCAAATACTTTAGAAAAATTATTTAAAATAGTTATAGGACGATAGTTGGAAATATCACTTCTATTCCCTTTTTTTAATATAGGACAGATATATTATGATTTCCAGCAGTCTGGAAAATGACTGGTTTTCAAAATGATGTTAAAAATGACCGTTAATGGTTTAGATAAAACTTGAGCACAATCTCTAATTATAGGGGCGGGAATATTATCAGTACCAGCTGTTTGTTTGGGCTTCAGTTTTTTTTAATGCAACAAGTACCTCTTCCTCAGTGATGTAAGATATGTTGAATGTAGTATTGTTGGTTAGTTTGTAAACAAATTTTGTGTCATTAGGTATCGTATACTTCTTTGATAAAAATTCAGCAAATCCATTAACTATGTCTTCAGCTTTATTTGATGATCTGTCATCATATGTCATCGTGCTAGGTATTGAGGAGGTACTATTTTTTTGTGAGCTAATAAAAGACCAAAATGATTTTGGTTTGTTTTTAATATTTTGTTCGGTCACTTTTACAAAATTATCAATAGTAATACCCCTAGGGTCTTGATAATACCGAGATAATTTTGTCATAGAGAATGCTCAAAGCGTGTTGCTTGATAATAGCCCAAGGCCGCAGGCCGAGGGCTATTATCCTTGAGCAACTCGCTTGAAGGATTCTCTATGACAAAATTTTGAGTATTTATCAAGGCCCGAGGAGTATTCGATAAGATAATTTTTTACTTTGTAGATATCAAAAAATTGATTGTCAATCTGACGTTTAATAATTTTAAATACACAATTTATTAGTTTTAATCAGTTTGACGTTTAACCAAACTGAAAACACGACATGTAGGGTATTATCGCTGTAATCCAGAGGTGATTGGATGAAATTTGACACATGACTTAAAATTAAGTAATTTGATTGGTTACTATATTTGGTAAAAAATTATCATAGGCAATTTCAACTTTCAATTTAAGATCCCTTCTGCATTTGGAAAAGTTAATGTAGTCAGTATTGTTTTTACTGGATTTATATTTTTTCCATAATTTATATTTCTTTACTGTGGTCTTAATGATGTCAGCATTTTTTCTTGGGCACGTGCATTTCAAAAATGTCATTCAATTGCTGGTATAAATAACTTATAGCATTGTCTACGTTATCGAATGAATTGATATTAGTTAATTCCGTTTCTAACATGCATTGATATAGGAATGGAAAGTTTGCTTTTTTAAAGTATTTATTGAGTCGGTTAACCAAGTTTCAGTGAAGGCAAATACATCATATTGTATGGCCGTTGATGAGCTGATAAGGAGATCTTGTGTTTTTGTTCTCATACCCTGTACATTTTGATAATAAATAGTGAGCTCATGATTTTGAGAAGAGTTAGAAACATTTTTCAACTTTGGTTGCTATATAGAGGATAAAATGTTTGATTTAAATTAAGAAAGAGTTTCTTTAAAAATATGACAGTTACTATCTAAAGCCGTATGATTTGCTGGAACTGGATTATTTGTGCTTTTGTTAAAAGTATGGCAGTTTATGCAGTATTCGCTTGTTTTAGGACAATCTTTAAGTTGATGATTTTGTGCACATATTGGACAATCAAATATAGTAGATTTGCAAGCTTTTGATAGATGATGATATTTAGCCTCAAAAACATCACAATAGTCATAACCAACAAAGAGTTTTTTTGTATATGTATATCACTCTGAACTACTGCCTGATGAAGCCTATTATTCTTCTTTAAAGGAACATTGGAAATGATTTTAAGGTCACCAGTTATTTCATTTTTATTTTGAGATTTTATGCGATTAACAAGCTCCTCATCCGACAGTTTTTCAGACAGCCCAACAATCTTAAATCTAGGATTTAGTACTGGAATTTCTTTATTAGTATAGTTATCCGCAAGTTTTTCTTCGGCCAACTTTTTAAATTTGCTGCAGTCTTCGGATTTTCCACAAATCACCATAAGTCTTCCATCTTTAACATTACCGTCAAATGGGGTGAAATTGATAGTTTTTTCTAATAATCCGTGAATTACATAAGACCTACACGTACTTTTGTGTCAAAAAAATATAGAAAATTAGCACTATGTCCAATAGAAACATCCAGGGCTATAATTTTTTTCAAATAATGGTTTATTCGCTTCAAAATAAGTAAAAACCACATTATCAAAGTAATACTCAAGTTGGGGTGACTTTGATAGGTACTATGTTTTTTCATCACAACGGATTCGCTTAGTCTAAAATTATCAATGTAACCCATATTTTCTCACTATCAAGATATATTTTTTTTATCAAAGTGAGGTGCGCTTGGAGTGAATTTGATAATCCATTAGTTAACATAGATTATCAAAGTCACCCCCTATGATTTGGCATAGGAATTGGATTTTCATATAGTATCCACGCAAAAATTAGAATAAAACTTTATTTATTATCAAAATTAAACATTATGTCTATAAAAATAACAAAACTTAAGTTTGGCACCTTCTTTGGTTACAATTTAAAATAATACACTTAGTTGATAGGAATGAAAAAAAAAGTTAGAAAAATTAACGTTCAAAAACATCAACCGATTTCGGAAATACATATCTTGCGCCGCGACCTCCAGAAGTTTCTGCTGGCTGCTCTAGAATGGCTATAATATCCTCCAAACTCACAGTAAACGAGTCGTTGGGAACAATTTTAAAAGTTGTTTTTGTGGTGTCTCATGATTTTAACCCCAAGACATTGTAGTCATTCTGGTCTACTTGCCCTTCAACCTTGGCAATGTATCTATACTTGATACAATTTCTGTTTCCAGGCAACACTTTCACCAGAATAAATATTCCAGGCACAATCTTCTTAGGGTCAATGGGTAAATAGTCCACTTCGTCATCAACATCAGAGTGTGCGTCTTCATGCCCATCGGACAGCGAAATATGATCCATTTCTTCGCTTTCGTCTGAATGCCTTGGATGCTCTGTTAATAGACCAGTTTTCACCAACAATCTTTTCTAGTGCTTTTTCAATATTTTCATCGCTTGAGTTCTTGTAAGCTCTGCTCTCAACTTTACGCTTATAGGTACGGCCCATTGTAGTTTTTTGTACATTTAGTAAGTGAAGCTGACCTGGAATTAAAATATAAACCGACCTACACCAAAGCAAACAACAAGAAGGCTAGAAAATGTTATTATTTATAAGTAATGGGGCGACTTTGATAACCATCAATCTCACCCCGAAAGTGTTATCAAAGCGACCCCACATGATGTATGAACTAATAATTTTCAAACAAACGTATTTTATGCCAAATTTTACATGAAGTAAGGAAATACCTTATCGTAAATAACCGATACTATAATTAAATTTGTGAAAACCAACGCAATAGGATATAATTTTGGACAGTGCCCATTTAACATCAGTTTGACGTATTATAAAAGAGTATTTACAAAAATATTATAACAACTACTTACCGGCACGTTAACACAAGAAACTAATGGAGGAACTTAATGCTTTCGACTGACCATAGCGCGGAGTCGTTGGATTATAATTGAGGGATATTCAAAATTATTTAATAAAATATTTGTCGTTATCAAAGTCTCCCCATTAAATCAATTTCACCTCATTTGACGGTACTTATTTTTGAGAGACTGATATTGGAAGATACCGGATTGATGTTTTTCATCATATCGTTCTTTGTAGTACCTAATAGAATCTTGCTTAATCTTGGGCTTGATAATATAGGATGGTTGTTTTTGCAAAATTTGTGAAAAAGAAGGTTGTAGACATTGGTTGTATGAGACATTTGAGCAACTTGAAGCTGAGGGTTGAATTTGTGGTAACACTTTTTGATTGAGTTCTACTTTCAATGCATCTATAATTTCGGATTCAAATAAAGACTTTTTCTTCAATTTTGGATTGAATTATCTTTTTTATTTTGTCAATGGAATTATTGATTGCTGCTAACTGATCGCAATTATCCTTCATAGTTGTTTTCTCAAATATATCACATTTTTTTTGCAAGGATCACGAAGGAAGAAAAGGGTTTTACATTCAGAAAGCATGGGAAATTCTACGTTGATCAATCCGAGACATGAATAACCATTTTGAGCAAACACCTTCGCATCCCACAAAGCCCTCATTCTTATTTAATTTACACTTCGAACATTTTTCTGAATCACCCATCTTTATAGAATGGGTTCCGCTACTGGTAAGTAATAATCAAGCATTACCAAAGAAAGTTCTATTGAAACTAGATTTAGATAAGACGGATCAGTGGATCCGGAAGCAAATTCTTGCAAATAGTCAAACAAGTATCTTCTAGTGAGTAAATAGGTGAAATTATTACTCACATGAATAAACACTATTAACTGTGCACTTGTATAACAAAATTATAATTTCTACTTAAAAAAAAACCGAGTATTTTTGATTTCTTTGCAGAGCGATAAATTATCCAACTGTATTGGGACCATTGGCGATGTACCCGATATCAGTATAATTTGATCGTCTGCGAATGCTTGTATTTGGTCCGTTTCTGTCAGTGTCGTGTTGTTTTGTAACGTTTCGAACCAGTCTTCCATGATGAGTAGCCATAGGATTGGTCCTAGGCTTGAGCCTTGTAGGCATCCCCTTTCCGTCTTGTCTTGTATCTCTTCGGTTTGTATTTGTCCGTCGTGCAGGAAATTTGTGCATAGTCTCTGTATGCTGTTAGGAGTCCGAGCTTTTTTTAATCTGTTCGTGATTTCGGGAGTCTACGCTGAGTTGAAGGCGTTAGTCAGATCCAGCGTGATTATGGCAGTATGTAGCTTGTCTTTTTTGTTATTTTTTATTTTGTCCGTGACATTTTTGATGGCGTCTATTGTCAAATGTCCCCGTCTGAACCCGTATTGATATTTGTCTAACTTGTCATTGTTCTGTAGATAGTGAGTAAGTCTTATGGCTATCATTTTGTCTAAGATTTTTCCGAGAGTTGGGAGAAGGCAGATAGGACGCTTGCCGCCGTATTTTTTGGAAATTTTCCTAAAAGCAAGCATCTATTGTATACATTAGTCAGAATTGTGGGTTGTATTGTATGAAGTATTTCTACCACTTCCTTACCAATGCCGTCCTTTGCCGTGGATATTTTGTTCTTCATGTCTCTTAATGTTTGCATGATTTCGTCTGAAGTGAATGTTTGTTGTTCTTGTCCTGTGCTCCCTGTATTTTCGTCTTTTCTGATTATTTGTTTGTGTTCTGGCTCGTCCACTAGCTCGTTGTCTTTGGGGAAGTATTTTGCATGTAAGTATTTTATTATGTCCCGTCTGTTTGTAGTATAATTTCCGTCGTCTTTTTTGATGGTGTTCATTGTCTTTGTGTCCGTGTTTTTGTTCCTTAAAATTTTATATGCAATATCCCAAGGGTTGTCTGGGTCGTTGTCTGTGAAAAGTTTTCTTATAGCGTTACGTTTCGTGCTTTTTATCATGTCTTTATAAAGTCTCCTTTGTCTGTTGTAATCGTGTTCCGCTCTTGCTCTATCTACATTGTCTTTTTCCTGTTGGAATTTCTTCCTGAGTTTGTTTGTCAACTTTTTATGTTTATTTAGTTCGTCATTCCACCATGTTTTGTCTTGTTTATGTTTTGTAGGGGTTTTTTTGGTCGCTTGTCTTATGGTTTGTATGATGTTTTCTGGTATTGTTGTTGCTATCTGTTCGGCCGATCCCTTTAGTTCCCAGTTTTTTTCCCTTAAGATTTTTGTCAGTTTATCGATGTCTATTCTATTGGTATCCGTTTGTCTTTGTCTGTAATTGTTTTGCGTTTGTATGTCAAAAGTTACGTACTGGTGGTCGCTTAAGGTCTCTCCCTCTTGTACTGCCCAGTTGGAGATGTTCATGTCCTTGGTCAAAGTTAAGTCTATCCAGCTACTCCCTCTGTTGGTTGAGAATGTAGGTAGACTGTCTTGCGTGTTGTTGATTGTTATGTTATTGATAGTTGTCCAGTCCAGTATGTCTTGTCCTCTGTCGTCTATTACGTCTCCTCCCCAACATGTGTGCTTAGAATTTAGGTCTCCGGCGATTATGGATGGAGTTTTGTCGGATTCTATTTTTTTCTTGTGTTTGTTTAGTATTGTGTTTGCTCTTCCCCCTGGTTTGTCGTATATATTGATTATTGCGATTGTTTGCTTTTTCAATGTGAGGAGGATAGTTGTTGCGTTCTTGTCAGTTCTATTCGTTATTATCGTAATCTGTTTGTTTATTACTATGGGGGCCTTTGATAATTTATCTACTGCAATTGTCATGAATTTATTGTTGTTTTGCCATATGGTTGCGGGTTTCTTCCCATTTTTTTCTGTAAATTGGACAAGAGGTATCTCTCGCCTGATGTCCTCTGTGTATTAGTTTCAGTATTTCGCAATTTATGCAGTTTAGTGTGTTGCTATCACATTGCCTTCCATCATGTTTACCGCTGCATTTGTAACATGTTGGTTGAGGTTCTTTACAGTATTTTAGAACGTGTCCATATCTACAGCATCGGATCGCCACCGACATGTATTCTTCGACCGTGGTCCTGGTTAGATCAAAGTAAATATAGCCTTGTTTTAGGATGTATTTCCAAGCCTCTGCTGGTCCTTGAATGACTATGTTTTCCTTCCATTAATTTCGGCATGGTCTTCTGGTCAGAATTTTTATGTCTTATAGTAGGTGTCCGAATTTTGCCCGTATTTCCTCGTTCTCTAATAGTATTGTCTCTCTTATTGTGTCTATGTCCATTCCTTTTTGTATTCCTGTTAAAGTTATTGATGGATCTGTCTGTCTGGTAGCGTCTTTCATGTCTAATGTCTCTGTATTTCTCACTTTGTGTAGTATTTGTACGTGAATGTTGTTTGTCTCTGTACCTATCATAATTGATGTGTTTGTCCTTCTAGTGTATGTACCCTCTATGTCTTTTGAGTTTAGCGTCTTTTTTAGCTCGTTCATCGTTTGCCCTTGTTGTTCGTCTTTCATTGTGATTTGTACTTCGTATTTTTTTTATTTGGTGGTGGTGTCCATGGTGTCTGGGCGTTATTGTTGGTTTTGTTTTTGCTGCGAGCTCAGCGTACGTTTTGGTAGGGGCGTTAAGTACGGGAAAGTGCGTGTCCATGTCTGTTATTTGTACTGTATTGTTATTATGTGATATCGAGTTCCTAGGTGCTGCGATTGGTAATTTTACGCCTGTGTTTGTCTTATTTATAACTGGGGTATTGTGATTATCTAGCTGTGGCTGTGCTTGTTTGCTAAGTTGTGCGATGACTATTGATAACTTTGTTATTTGTTGGCTTAGGTTGTTGTTGACCGCTTCCTTGTTATTTTTTTCTTTCATGATTTCGGATTTCAGGTCTGAGATGTCCCTTTCCTGTAGTGCGATGAAGCCTATTAAGTCACTCACTAAGCCGCATAGGTTTTCCGATGCCTCTATAACTGTTGTTTGTTCCTTTTTATAAGTTAATTCCACCTTCGGCCTCAGGGGTGGTGCGGGATACGGATTCTTTAATTTTGTTTTATATCCTCGTGCTTTGCGTGCCGTAATCATGAGCAGAGTTCTTATGTCAGAGTAGCTTGTGTGTTGTGAATCTATAATTCATCTGTACATAACATTGAGATTGCTTGAGTACCTAAGTTTTACGCTACATGAAAAAAACCAAAAAAGGAGGTTTTTTTCGTTTTAAATGTTTATAACAAATTACTGACAAACATTTGCGTGTCCAAAACATATCGAAATGATACAGCGTAATGTCTTCTTCACGATGGCATCATCCGTTTTCTACTAGGATTTTTGTCAAAAATATTTACCAATTGCTTGGCGTAAAAGTGTGAGTCGGACAGTAGAAAAGTAAGACACATCACCAATACAAAGGGTACGTTTGCATCCTATTTTTAAGGGTGTGAATTCTCACGTATAGGAGGTTGCGCTTGTGCTTAATCTAAACATCAATTGATAGGTTTTTTGTAAGCCAAATATTAGGGTTAACGTTTGTTATACATTTATACGGTTTATTATTGTGATATTTTGATAAGGCTTAATCATTTACAACATTGAATTTTTGAAAAGCATAAAAGTTACGAGATGAATTTAATCAGAGTACATTATCGTGGGACCATTGTATTTGTACTTAAATGAAACTGGGGACTCAAAGTTGCCGAACAATGCCAAACGATCCAAATATTCAGCAGGAAGAAATTATTTAATTATGTTTAAAGGGGTAGATTCAGTCTAGCTTTCAAAAAATGTAATTTTCCCAGAAAAGAGAAAAAAAATGAATAAATCTGAAATTTCTGGCAAAATATCCTAATGAGGAAGTGAAATCTCCAAACGAGAGCAAAACCATTCAATAGCCAAGGGGTGGCTTTTGTTATTTATTTTGGAAATATGTTATTTTGAAAGTGGAGAAAATAGAAAGTAATTTGAAATTCATGAGTGATTGATGATAAATTCCTCTCATATTTATTCCAAATAATGGAAATTATAAATTGACATTTCACAATTGTAAAATGTTATCCTACGTTCAGCCCCATTCAAGCTGTAGCCACCAATTTTCAATAAGAGGTATAAGCTTTTGATATCCCTTGTGGAAAAGCCAAATGGAATGAATTTAATAACGAATTAATAAGAGCGTGTTGGGAAGAACGCTTGGAAACGTCAATTTGTATTTTTAAATGCGCAATAAAAAATCATATAAGTTGTGTCATGTGATAGTGGCCAATAGCAACTTTCTTATTTCAAATTCATATGTATTCTATCCATTTTTTGCATTCTTCAAACAATTCTTTACATAATTATTGTACAATGTCCTTTATAGACTGTAACGACCTTTCCGTCGCTACTCGTTTATTTCACGCCTAAACTCTGGTAACGGATGCCTCGGGCGCCAGTTTTTTGAAGTGGTATGCTCCACTTGCTCCGGGCAGCGTCAGTGAAGAAGGAAAATACTCCAGGGGTCAATATGGTGTTGACGAACGGTATATAAAAGCGCTAAACTACGGGTTATTACTACGAGGAACGGGGTGTGCAAGCGAAAGCGGGTGCATGCTAAAGCAAAAAGTTAAGCGTGCGCAAACAAAGCTCTCGACCAGTCAAAGCTCTACGGCAGAGGGGTACGGTTCTCAGGTTACGCGTTATGAAATTCCCGCCCTGTGTTTCTTGTAACACTTTCCAAATATCCTACTCCGACTCGATTAGCTGAAGGCCCAAACACGACTACCACTGAGTGTGGTGTTCTTCTTGCTGCTATGTCGGCGGACTAACTCCCCTTTCGTTTCGGTGGTATGCCTTTTAGTGCTACCAGTAAAGTATACGTCGGTGTATTATCAGGCGTGGGGGTCTGGCCTACTACAGAGCTTTCAGAGTTTTAACGACGCGCGGAGGTGATACAACCCTTGTACAAAAACTGATATCGCGGAAGAATTAAATATTATATTAAAACCAGGCTATTTTTCTGATCTCGTACGGACAAGAATTATATTTTTACGTTGAGAAATAACCGTAATACAAATTTACATATAAAACCGGAATAATTGTTGCTTTTGCAAATCTGAAAATTAGTAACTTCGTTACAAGACTTATGAGCCCATGGGGAAGAAGTGTCACGACTAGAAACATCAGCAAACCCATTCAAAACGATTGTTTATCATGTCTCCTTTTCTTTTTTTCTTGTTATTTTTCGCAATAAATCCGTAAACACTCAATATTTCCCAAACATTGTACATAAATTATGTCTAGACTTTTCTGAAGAATCCAAAAAAAAATTTATATAGTGGGCTGAATATACTATTTAATTCGCACTTAAAAATACAAATTGACATTTCCAAGCTTTGTTCCAACACCCTTATTAACGAGTTGATGCCATTTGGGTATTTCACGCTGTATGGTTCGAAACATTCAATTGTTTTTGAATTTACATAGAAAATATGAAATGATCTCCGAATCTAAATTCCCTACAACAACTGAAAACTTATCAGGGTATTAATCATTGAGTGGTGTTTTTGATACTAGCTCAGGATCACATAGAAGACGATTTAAATAGGAAAACTCATTTTTGTGAACAAATAATGCTGGACCTATTATCCAATAAGAGATCGACAACTTGCTGCTACTTGTCAATGTTCGAAGAGCATACACAAAACCATCAAAACGTTATTGTTCAAGTAGGGATTGCTAAACATCATATTCGTTCACCTTTGAGTACAATTCAAAAGGCGATAATCATTTAGCACCACAAATTTTTGAAATTTATATCCGGATCCAGAAAGCCCTTAATATCGTGACCGTGATGAGAAGTCTTGGCTTAGGATATTGGATTTTCTTTCCATGGATATATGTTAAGAGAATTGTGTATGAAGTATACACAATAAAAAAACCATGACAAGTTTTCCGGTCTCATTTCATCCCAATAAAAATTAACTTTTATGATTTATTCCTACTTTGTGGAATAAATTTAATATTATACTAGTTACTATACAATATATAGGGAAATTATTGGATAATAGGAAATGACGTTAAAATAGGAGAGGATTCCAAAGAAATTGATGTATCGTTCCCAACCTAACCTAACCTAACCGAATTAGACAATATTTTTATAATAGCCATATTAAAAATGTGGAATGCTGTAAATCAGATGTCAGTACAAGAAATGTGAATCTCGAATAGAAGTGCTCAAAGAAATGTTTTCCGTCGTGGAGCTGAAGTTCAGGATGTGATTGCTAAGGTGGGTTTTTCCTATAACAAAATTTTCTCAGCTCACTTTTTTCCAGAACATCACCCTTGAAATTAAGTTTTTTTTCCTAAAATCTCGGTGTAGCTATAAAATTAAGATTTTGTTATTTTCGTGCACTCGCAAAATAGGACACTAGCCACGTGTATTGAATTCTTTCCATATTCCTGTTACATCATATGGCCCTCATTTAATTTTTAATATCAAAACTACTGAGCTTCATGGAATAAGATGTAACTTGGAATATTTGGGAAAAACATTTTCATTCCTAAATTTTTTTCCAAAATCAATAGCTGCAGCTTAATAATTTATAATGTTTTCAATAAATTGAGTGAGAAACAGTGGAGATGTTGAATGATAACAGATTATTTGTAATAAATGCTGAAAATGCACGAAAATAACAAAATTTTGTTTCTAGCTTTACCGAGATTCTAGAAGAAAATGGAAGCTCAATCTCAGTTACCACCTTTCTAGGGTGATATCTCAGAAATAGGTGGGCTGAGGAAATTTTGTTATGAGAAAGACCCATCTTAATTTCATACGAACAATCTCTTCCTGAATTTTGTCGCATGAATTTAAAAACACCCTGTATATACTTAACAAGATCACGTTATAAAAGTTGAGTTTATTTCAAGTTCACAATAAATGACATTTTCCACTAACTTGAATTATGTATTATAAAAAAAGTATTGATATGTTCGCAGCTTCTCTTAGGTGATTTTGTAAGTTCATTGTATATAGAAAGGACTCCATAATGCGATAATTTTTGAGACAACTATTTAAACATTTTGTTCAGTTGACAGTAAACAAGGATGTTCAAGAACATTTTGTCACGTTGGATTGAGATTATAAATGATAGATGAAAAGTTCCGAAAGTCACAAATTTTCTTTAAGCAAGCATCCTTTTCGAAAATTCCTCAAATATCAATAGTTTTTGACATGGTGTAAGGATAGACAAGGTATGTTCTTTTGAAGAACGAATTTTTGACTGCTTTTGCGCAGTCCCATTTTCGCCCATATTGGTTGTTACAGCTGACCGTATATTTACAAGAGTGTACGTTTAAATATAATAATACGCTGCTAAATTACAAAACAATAGTTTCGATTTATTTTCAATTTTTTCATACCAATATAAATCAGAATATTTTATTAGGCAGTTATTTGATTGGTTATGAAGTTAATATGGCCGATCTTGAGAAAGATTTGCCATTGATCGATGAAAATGGATGCGCAAGAACACACCTTGTCTAGCTTTACACCATGTTTATTGAGTTATTGACAAAAAACTTTATTTTAGAAACATTTCTCAAGATGTCACTCTGCTTTATCAAAAATGAACACTTCTTTGAACTTTTTCATTAGACAA
The DNA here is from genome assembly GCA_963978555.1 of Galerucella nymphaeae. NCBI lineage: Eukaryota > Metazoa > Arthropoda > Insecta > Coleoptera > Chrysomelidae > Galerucella > Galerucella nymphaeae. The sequence goes on along the minus strand of OZ021716.1, from coordinate 2,263,370 downwards.
TCATAGTATCAAATTTTCCATTCGTATGACACTACAGCAACAAAACAATATGTCCTTGATTCATTTTTAACATTATCCATCCATTATCACTCCACTTTGGTTATAATATCTAATAATATTTCTATTTTTTCCATACTCCAATATTAATATACAAATATACTAAATTTATTAATGTTTTTATATTTGTAAACAACTCAATTTTATGTTGGTAGTTGGCTAGTCTTCACGCAGGTTCTCCATAAGTCGTACATGACTCGTTCATTGACTTATTTTGGATAAATCTGGAGTTCACTATCACAATTGAAATATCTATTTTGATATAAAATAGGGGAGAGGTGATTAGATTAATCGTAACTTAAGTCAAAGAGAGTTCACCCACTGCTTCACGAAATTCATGATCAAAAACCTAGTCACTACTGAGGTAATTTCGTGTCGCTAGACTTCTAAAGAGTTACAAACATACAAGCAAACAAACAAACATACATACAAGTGAAGCTAATAAAAGCGTGTTAAAAAGAAGCCCAATAGATACCATATACTTTTGGCGTCGTTATGCAAAGTTCTATCCAAGTATGTGTGACGAGTTATTTTTTTTGTCACAGATTTAGTTAATCATTTACCACTCTAGATGTTATATAACTCGTTACTTACATTCTAGCTTTCTATTATTACACTGATCTTTTTCATTCACTTTTAGGTATATTGTTTTTTTTTTGTATTTTTAGTATAAGGCCGGAGGTACGCAAATTAATTCTACCATAAAATTTAGTAGTTTCCAAAGTTGAAATTTTTCAATCGACAAGGGCATTTGGTATGTACAGGGTGAATCACGACTAACGGGACGCAGGTTTATGGCGAAATGGTAGAAAATTTGAAAAGTTTGTCACCTTGGTAGTTTGTACATCCATATAGGCTATATTTTAAAATTATTTTGAAATATACAGAATGTTCCAATAAAGTGTGGCGTATCAAAGTTATATTTTTTCTTATGGAACACCCTATATTTGATTGCATTTTCTGATTGCACACAAAAAATAAAGTACTGTTTCATAATGGTTCCCTATACCTAAATACAGAGGGTTCCGAGTTATGCTGACTTTTTTCAAAATGTGAACATTTCGAAAAAAATTAATAACTCATTGATATAATAGATTCTAGTGAATTTCCTCTCGCAGACCAATAGTCGGACATTCGTTGAATGTATTTCACGATTGAGTACTAAACATCTCTTTACAGGGTGTTCAGAATTATCAGTTGAATTGTTAGATCATTAAATGTGTTATAACGGGCTTATTTCAAATGGAACACCCTGTATTTCAATAGTTCATTATATTCAAAAAAATGTCCTCTTTCGAATGATATAAGGGTGTTCTATACCTAGGTACTATACTTTTCGTACAATTTACAATTTTCTTAAATTGTATTGTAAATTGATTTTCTGCAATTCTCTCTAAATTTTATGCTAATTATCTTGACAAAGCTATTGTGGAGAAAAACAGTAAAGCTGCTAATAAATATGCACACTTGTAGTTCCTGAGGTACTCTTTTTTTACCGATAAGTATTTGAGTACATAATAAAACAAAAACACATTATTAATAAAGCAAATACATAAATACTACGAAACGAACAACAAATTATTAAAAGCAAAAATTGGAAAATAACTATAATGGATGCTCGAAATGCTTGTCATCTTATGCAATGCAACACGTGATTCTGGCTTCCAACTATGTACTTACATTATTCATACATACCGGTTGTTATAGACGCGAAAGCGTCCGAAATTATTAATTTCATATTGTAGGATATTTTTATTATAACCCCATTCGAAGAAATCCATCTTGGTCAGTTCTGGTGACCTAGCTGGCCAATTACAAGGACTTCCCCTACCTATCCATTTATGTCTTAATTTTCTATTGAGGTAATTCCTAACAGCACGAGAAAATTGAGTGAGAAAAGTGATCTAGAAGATATTTTCCAAAAAACTCAAAAATTTTCTTCTGTCCAGGTATCCATCAAAATCATATTGGCCGATAACATATTAGCCCACAATCCCTAATTTTTCATTTATTGCTTTTAATAATTTGTTGTTCGTTTCGTAGTAATTATGTATTCGCTTTATCAATAATGTGTTTTTGTTTTATTATTTTATTTATTTTATTATTTTATTTATTTTATTATTTTTATTATTTTGTTTGTTTTATTATTATACTTATCGGTAACGAAAGAGTTATTGTACCTCAGGAACTACAAGTGTGTATATTTATTAGCAGCTTTACTGTTTTTCTCCACAATAGCTTCGTCAAGATAATTAGTATAAAATTTAGAGAGAATTGCAGATGTTTTAAAATCGATTTATCATACAATTTTCAGAAAATTGTAAATTGCGCGACAAGTATAGTACCTAGGTATAGGACACCCTTATATCATTCGAAAGAAGACATTTTTTTGAATATGATTAATTATTGAAATACAGGGTGTTCCGTTTGAAATAAGCCCGTTATAACACATTTAATGATCTTACAATTCAACTAATAATTCTGAACACCCTGTAAAGAGATTTTTAGTACTCAATCGTGGAATACATTCAACGAATGTCCGACTATTGAGCTGTGAGAGGAAATTCGCTAGAATTTATTATATCAATGAGTTATTAATTTTTTTCGAAATGTTCACATTTTTAAAAAAGTCAGCAAAACTCGGAACCCTCCGTATTTAGGTATAGGGAACCATTATCAAACAGTACTTTATTTTTTGTGTGCAATCAGAAAATGCAATCAAATATAGGGTGTTCCATAAGAAAAAATATAACTTTGATACGCCACACTTTATTGGGACATCCTGTATGTTTCAAAATAATTTTAAAATGAAGCCTATATGGATGTACAAACTACCAAGGTGACAAACTTTTCAAATTTTCTACCGTTTCGCTATAAACCTCCGTCCCGTTAGTCGTGATTCACCCTGTATATACTATTTATTTAATTCCGAAAGACGTCTGGTATATGAAAAATTTTTTGTGGTATCTAAATTTTACTATCGAAAATGAGGATATAAATAGCAGAAGAATAGAATCTTGCTAGCTGACGACTGACCGTACAAAGAGACCGCTAACCGCCGACCGCTGACCGCTGAAGAGGCCGCTGATTTACTTTTACCTTTACCGTTGACTGCTGCTAATTTTTGAACGTAACGTGTGTGTTCCGAGTTTGTGCTATTCCGATCCGGTTACCGGAATATATTTTTATTGAAGACAGAAATTCTTTTTAAAGTGGTGACAAAAGTGAGCTCCGATACAGAAACCGACTTAAGAAGGTAAACATATTTTTATCACCGTTTATTTGAAAATTTTCGTACCTCCGTAAACTAGAAAAAGTTTGATATTTTCATGGAAATTTCCGTACCGGTTGTTTTTTTATCTGTTAGAAAAGTTGTTTTGTTTGAGATTTTGATGAATAAATGTAACTTTGTTTTTTTTTCCAGTTCCGTGATATCTTTCTGATATAATTTTTTTTTTCTTAACAATAGTTTGCCGGTTTACTTTAGATTCAAGGGATAATCAAATCTGGAAGTGGCCTAGCCATAATTTATTTGATCACCCTGCAGATTTAATGCGTTTACGTCTAGTGTGACGAGAGTAGTTTTCCGTGGTTGTGATAACCTTACCGGCTCTGACCGTACGTTCTTTTTCCTCGTTTTTTTTTCTACTTGCTCCTGTAAGTGTATTCATAAAAGTCCACAAGGTAGTAATAAACAAAAATCCTGATTTCTCCTCTATTCACCGTAACTTATTTTAATTTAAAAATCGATATTCAATTGAGTCGTGTTAAAAATTCGATAAAGAATTGGTTGAAATAATTCAACAAGACCCCAGGGTGCCGATTCTCGGGCCAGGGAACAGCGCTCTCCGAGGGAAGAGATCTTTTGTCTCCATTTCGCTTGGTTACTCTGTCATTTTAGTGACAAGGACAAAATATCTCTTCTCTCGAAGAGCGCTGTTCCCTGGCCCGAGAATCGGCACCCTGGAATTTTCCGTAACCTCCATCTGAGGCTATCTGGAACCCTTGACGCTAAGGGTCAAGGAGCCGTGGAGCAAACCACGTTAAAAATCGGGCGCCCGAGTATTCCGTCGAAAGATTTTCAGTCAAGGGTGTCCATAGTGACGTGTTAGTGTGGTAGAAGATCACGTATAGCAGGAAAACACGTCACAACTCAACTTAATTGAGTTGTCCAATCCAAGGGTTCTCACCTGGGAATATTCATATCGTTCAATGAATGGGATTGGTTTTCAAATAATATTAGCAAAGTCTATATATATTCAAGAAGTCAGACCACTCGTTTGATCGTCGGAAAAGGCCGGCATTTTTTACTGGGAGTCGTAAATCATGTGCGACACCTGTTTTTGGTAGTATACGAGGGGACGGACGGTGAATTCATTTGTGAAGGAATTTACCGGGTGCAATTAGAAAATATGTTGACTTTATTCTTGTTTTGAGAAATATTGGCAATTTATATAAATTATATATAATATATAAAAAATAGCTACCATTATTGCTAAGTAGCTTTTTAGAAATTTTGTTTTAACCGAGGAATGGAATGAAAAAAATCATAAACGTAGACTTCCGAGCGTATATCTGATAATACTTAATAACTATCTTCATTTAAAAACCAGGAGGAGCGATTTGAATTTAAGTTGGCAACTCTGTAGACCTCTGATTGGTCAGATTCCGCCCAGTTTCACACAACACTTTTTAACATTGACATCTCGTGATAATTGACAGTTCTGACATATAAATGTTGTTGTTTTCATCATCGTTTTCGTTTCCTAGTTATTTCATCATTTTTACTCAGTTTTCCACCCTATTACGCTAAAACAGTTCTTTTCAGAACTTTTGTGTTGAATTTCTGCGATTATGGATCCCTCTACTCCAAGTACCAGTTGTTCGCGTACTCCGCCAAAACCACGAAAACGGCTAAGTTTAGACCATTTAGGAATGTCAGAAAAGCAATACATAATAAATATGTATAAACAAATTTTGGATGATAAGCCGAATACCAAAGTTGTTGATATTATATAAAAAATTTCTCAAATAGCAGGTACGTTATCATAATAACTTCAAATTAAGAGTAGTATTAAATGCTGATCATTTTTCTCACAGGAGTAGTAAAGTCAACAGTTTACCGAACACTGAAAGAATACAGTAGTAGTGGAACAATTACCAGCCCAAAAAATATTGGTGGAAGACCCTCACTTCTTAAAAATGTTGATGAAGGGTATAACAATTAAGTTCGAAGAATAGTTCATAGTTTTTTTTTTAAAAACAAGTTACCTACAGTTGATAAAATTTTACAAGCTTTGAAGGAACGCTCAGATTTGTTACAATTGTCCTGGTCATCTTTATATACTCTCTTCAAACAAATTAACTTCAAGTAAGTGTGTAACTTTGAAGAGTAAAATGTACTGTTTATTATCATATAATATATTTTTAGATATTTGAAGAGAAATCGGAAAAGTGTGTTGATAGATTGTGACGATATGTTGATGGAGGTTGAACTACTTAAGATCCATAAAACAATATAGAGAAGAAAAATTTGAGAAGGTGTAAACTCTTATACCTAATTTGACAACATAAGGATAACCATAATTTGTATGTTGTCGATGAAATGGCAAAAGAATCTAACAAAGTTGTATTACGGCTGTTACCATATCATTGTAAGTTGAATCCAATTGAATTGATATGGGCACAAATAAAAAATAAGGTGGCAGCTAAAAACACAACTTTTAAGTTGGCAGATGTCAAAGACCTGTTATTGAGTGCAGTTGAAAATGTAACTCCTGCAAATTGGCAGAAATGTATACAACATGTCATCAAGGAAGAGGAGAAAATGTCCACACTGGATGGAATATTGGATGACATGATAGAGCCTCTAATAATATCTGCCAACACTGGAAGCTCATACGAAACAGAATCTTCTGATACAGATAATTAAATTTTTTTACAGCTCCAAAAACAAATGAAATTTTTTATCATATGAACAACTTCACTCAATCATGTCAATATTACAGTGATAACATAACATGGGCTACTTTCACGTGGCTATGGACACATATTGATTCATTTTATTTTGAAGTTTCTAATATTTGATATTTTTCGAAATGTCACAATTTGGTTGTAATACTGAGGAAAATATTAGTGAACTCACAAATTTCTTGAGCTTGTTGCAAAAAAAAATCTTGAATTGAAAGTTGTATTCAAATATGCATGTGTGCAAATATTCACATTTCCAGTTATTTAGCATGAATTTTCAGGTTTTGTGTGAATTGAAAATAAGAAAATAGTTTCCTATTTGGTTCCCGCTTAAGTAGACATTGTATATTTCTACTATTATTTTTGTTAAGATACATATAAACCAATGAATAAGATTTTATACATAACATTTATCATATGAATTTGTATTGTGTACAACTTTGAAATATACATAAGGAACTTAATACCTACTGTTATGAAATATTGTAATATATTTTGTGGAGCAAAAGTTGTAGAATATTTTCAATAAATAAATTATTAACAATATGTGTTGACTTTTAATTAAGAATAATTTTGCTGGAAACATTTTATTCATCAGATGAAAAATTTCATCAAAACTAAGAGAGATTATTAATGATGTCCCTATATATAATAACACTAACAAGTCCAGGTCTCATTTATTATGATAATAATTTCATGTGGAGGTTGTGGAATTGTAAAAAATCCCATACACAAGTTTTTGATCATTTTCACCTATAATTTGTCGATTATGTACACCAATTTACTGGAATTTATAGAAGTTATATCTTTTAACATTTACATGTATTACCACAAATATAAAATAAATACTTTCAATATAGTTTCAAAAAGAGACCTTCAATATAACTGTACAATGAAAGATCTATTTTTAATCTCTTCAGAACATCAAATACGAAACAATCAAAATAATACAAAAGTTTTACAGGTTTGTTTACATCCTGTGTTTACATCTCAACTCGAGATCTTAAGAACAATTTTCAGTACATAAGGGCTACCTATGATTGGCTAGTTTCTCCGTCAAGTCAATCAAGGCATATTTCATAGATTTTGAACACGACTATTTCGGAACACACCCTTTAGTAACTAATCTGGTAACTTTTAGTGGTGTGGGTGAGGCTTTTCAAATCGCTCCTCCTGGTTTTTAATAGTATATTACGTAACGTGTGTGGTAAGAAGCATTTTACGCACGAATGGAAAAGTTACGCACGATGCCGCGTAGCGGCGAGTGCGTAATTCCGTGAGTGTGTAAAATGCTCTACAACACTAGTTACGTACTATACTTTACCTACGACCTACTTCTACATGTATTTATACTCTTATTATTGATAATATTTGAACAACATCAACAATATATGGCTATTTCTGCGATTTCCATGATAATATTAAAACCATCTCACTTTCACTCGACACTTTTTAATTGAATAAAGCTTTCCACAAAATACACAAACCAGTTATAAGTTATAAGGATAATAAAAAAGTGTTTTAAAAGTTTCTTGACAGTTCTTACACAAATCGCTATTGCAGCCTATACCTAAATTTGATGTTTTGACGGCTTATGTCAGATTTTTGAATAAAATGGCGACGTCTATTGACAGTTGCTAAGATGTTGCTAGGGAAGCCGTGCGATTTACTTTACAGCTGTGCGTTTTTTTTACCGTGCGTAATAGACGTCATTACATTAGCGCCGACTGTGTGTTATTGACTGATTACAGGGGGGGTCGTAGGTAAATGAAGTTATAATACAGAATGAACATTTGTGTTGATATAATCATTATTAAGAGAAATAACACAGTTTAACATCTACTTGGGACAAAACGGATACAAATGAACAATTATTTAGGTCAAGTCCATTTGAAGTGTACTCTGTAGCGTTGTATTGAATAAATAAATAAAAATAATGAAATATTAACAAACAAATAAGTAATAAAAATCAATAAATTCTTAAATATTTATAAATTTTTCAAGATTTTCAATTCAGGATGTTCCTTATTTTTTCTAAATGTCCTTAGTGAGGAATTTGCGAATTTAAGTGTGTAATAGATTCGCACCCTTGTATATAAGGATAGCAGGTATTCCCATGGGAAGTTTGGGTAAGGATGCGAAAATGCTATAGTAGACAACTTGGTCTTCAAGTTCATTCCTATTCCTACATCATCCGGCACACATAAATCATTGAAATTTTCAGTGAATATTTTTTCTAAAGAAATCAGATATTCACTGAAAATTTTTGGAGGAACTGTCAAGCCTCCAAACCGTCCCTGCCTACTACCTTCATAGACTTTTTTTCGCAGAATGATGTGGATTGGTCAGAATCTTCCTTATTGCAAAAGTTTAGGCAAATATCGCATTTGTGTTTAACGAAACACTTTTGCAAAAAATATAATGATAATTGTTTATGAATTGCAGTATTGTTTCTACAGAAATCCACGCAACAATAATTTCCAGAAGGCATCGCACACAATCAAGAACACAGCAGATAACGTTCGCACAAATTAAAATTCAAAATCACTTTCTTGGGCGCACCCGATACAACGCTCATCTACACCACCGTGTAAGTCAAAACAGAACTGAAAAATCAATAAATGCACAGCGGCTGTGTATTTCGCCGCTGAGAGGGTGAGTGTCGGCAGGAGGGGGATTCTCGGGTCGTCGAGAGAGTGGTCTGACTTCTTGAATATATATAGACTTTGATATTAGGGAGCATTATTAATACCTGTGAACAGAACCGGATTTCAAATTATTAATGGGCTCATATCTTCCCTAATCAAGAATAATTTCTCAGTAATTCAGAAACAAGGAAAATAACGTAATCTTCCTAGTTGAGCAAGAACTTCATTGAAGTGTATTTGCATCACTCCATCCCAAAAAGTTTTGAAACGAATATTGCTTGGAAGAATAGTTGTCAACTCGGTATGAATCAATCAACTATCATATGTCGTCTTCAAAGCAATCAACGCACTTCATGCTTTTATTGAAGACAAAGAGTCAACAAAAACAGAAGAATCTTTAGCAAAACTGTTATCATATCTACAACGACAAGAGAGCACAACCTTCTTTCAAAAATATTTCGTGATTATCATTTTGGTTTTACTGCAACATTTACTTTCTTTGTTTTCGTATTGCTCCAATTTCAACGTGAATAAATATTTTATCAATATTATTTTCAGAAAAACAATCATCAACTTTGAATATGTAGATAAATTCCGAGTTTAGTACAATGATTTGGTGATTCATAGAGTAGATCTTACTCTGTCGGCTTTCGTGGAGGTAAACTAATGAAGTAAGATACTTCCCGTTCTATTGGTTTTGAAGCATATGGGCTACGGTAATTTGACTGTAGCTTTCTTTGACCTAGGGTGAATACTGATATAATCAATAAACTTTGAGAATTACAATTTAAAATTAACGAGAGTTAGTTGTTTTAATTTGAAATATATGAAAACACAGTATTAGAAGCCAGAAAAGAGAGGTTAACTACATTTCGGATTGGTATATTTGACATTGAGAAACTACTTGCTTCAACTATTCATATATATTCTGTATTGTGTGAATGTTGGTTCACTGCACTAAATGCCACATGTGGCCAATTGTTAACCCTCCAGAGGAGTTGTCCTCCTAGGTCATCGTATATCCTGTCCTTCCCAGGAAGGTGGACAGGTCACTAGGAGACATGTCTTTTATATCGGCAGGTGTAGGCCAAGACTCACCGAACACACGCTCTCTTATTGACGATAACTTCGGACACTCGCATAAGACATGCCTGACAGTTTCATTTTCCTGTTCACACGTCCTGCATAGAGGTGTGTCCACTAGTCCTATAGTATGGAGGTGTTTCTTTAGTTGGCAGTGGCCAGTCAGAAATCCTACTGTTGAAAGTAGGTTTTTCCTGGTCATCGCCAAATGGTGATCCTAGCAATCATTTGATTCCATTCCATCTTTTAAGGGATTTAGCATGGGTATAACGTTTGGCTAGTTCCGAAGTCGTTAGGCCGTAGGTGTCACTGAGTCCTGAAATTTTTAGTCCAGCAGATGCCTTGGATAAAAAATTGGCATTGGCATACCTCTACTCCTGTCGTGTCCTTTTACTCACCTCAGAATAATATTGTTATCTGCCAAGGCGTTAGCTAAATCTTGAAGGCACTCTAGTACTAGCCCCGATATAACACGTCTGTTCAAGGCTTATAGGGCTTGTACTATCAGTGCAGACTGTTATGTTTCTGCCAGAAATTGTTAGTTATTTTGTGCAATTGAGATACCAGCCAGTCCTGATTTAACCACGCTGGTATTGTTTCCCATTCCCCACTTAATCCTTAGGCTTAGTACTCTGGAGTAATTTCCAGATCAACATGTATTATACTCTGACATCAATGGAAAACGTCATAGAAAACAATTTCACAAAATATAGTTATATGACTTGTATTGTCTTGTTTGAATTTGAACATATTCTGATGAACATGCACTGAGACTTTAGCTGTCTATTGTACCTTTCTTTTTTTTTGTTACTGATGGGAGTTTTGAAAGAGAATTGTTTTCTAGCACCTTCTAGGATATCCGAAAGATTATTTGGACACGTCTTCCTCTTCCCCTGCGATACTGTAATGCCTTGCAAAGTATATGGATGGAAATCTCTTTTTCCATTCAGCAGAAACTGCAGCTGTTCTCTTTCATAACTCGAGCTGTTCAATATGTCTATCAAGTCTGCAGTAAGTTATCTAATCATAAATAATCTCCAACGTATATATATTGAAATGGTGCGCAAATTTCAGTCAGGAAGTACGGCTGATGTGGTAAAGCAGCAGTACAGATCCAAAATATCGGAGCGAAGAGTTAGCGGTGTTAAGCCAAGGTGTATCTTTGGGATAAATAGATAGATGGATTCTATGATTCCACCGCAACCTTTTCAGATCTTTTGTGGTCCTCTCAACTCTAGATTACATTAGCCTGTCCGACTCTGCTAGCGTGGACACTGAACCTTTCATGTAGGTTTCTGCCAATGGCTTTTCTTCGCCTAATGCAAAATACTGCACATTTGCCAAGCTATCGAACTGACTTTGAACTTGTTCCACAGTTTCTTCCTTCTCCCTGGTATATAAGTGGACATATAAGTTTTCTACTCGACAGATAGATAGCGTAGTCCATAAAAACATCATATTTCTATAATACGTGAACCATTAAAATATCACAAAATTTAAATATTCGAAATTATTACATTATTTTACGTAAGTTCGGAACTGATGAGACTGTGAAAATGTAAAAAAGCAAACATATCTTCTGTATGTTCCTTGTGGTATATTATTCATTCTTTTTTTAATTTCTTGGGAAATTAAACCACAATATTTTTGAATTCTTTATTTCAACGTTTCGGTAGCGTTCCAGCTACCGTTTTCAAGAAAAAATAAGTAAAAATTGATTTTTATTCCTAACTGACACAACGGAAAAAATTTGACAACTAGACAATCAAAAATATTTTGAAGTTTAAGACTGCAAAATTTTGTTATCAAATTTTTATTAAGGTCCATTCATAGTAGATCATATCCCCGGTAAAATGTCAAATGAAATATTTCATTTTATGACATTCCAACGATATGATAGTCTACTAGAAATGGAATCCAGTGAAGTGCACGTTCCAGGAACGGTTTTTAAATTGGGATAGCGCGTTTTTTCGCTTATATTGGAAATGTTGTTAATAAAACGCGTTTCTTGATACTTTTTTTGTTTATAATTATTTAAGTTTTCAAAATATGTATGTATACTCAGTTTTGTGATTTTATGTATTGAATTGTGTATCGACTAACAACTATTCAAATTATAAATCATAAGAAAACCTGGATAAAAACTTATGATGCTATCCTGATAAAGCAGGTAATTGATTATTGGAAATTTCTCTTTCTAACATTGGTAACCAAATTTGACTACATTCGGCTGAAATACTAGCTACACATTTATCTGCATTTAGTTGTATTAAAGCACTTTCTTTGATTTTTCGTCTTTTATTATTGGGTTCTTTTAATATTATTTTTGATGAATCCCAATGAATTTGATGACCCTCTTCCCAAGCATGTTTACAAATAGCTGACTTAAAGAATTCCCTATCTTTAATATATTTTTTGTGTTCGTTTATTCTTACTTTCAATGGTCTAGATGTTTCACCTAAATAAAATTTGTCGCATTCGCATGATATTTGATATATGCAGTTTTTGGAAGATTGTTCTTCATTCTTTGGCTTCGTTTTTGTTAGTATTGATCTTAATGTATTATTCGATTTAAAACTAGTTCTAATATTGAATTGATTACCAATTTTTTTAATTCTTTCTGATAAACCCTTAACATACGGTATTGTCAAGTTTCTAAAAATTATGTTTGCTGAATTATTAATATTATTGTTATGGGGTATTAACAATGAGTCCCTCTCTATATGCTTAATCTCCTTATTTACAAATTCTGCAGGGTAATTATTGTTATTTAAAACATCTTTTAAAAAAGTTTTCTCCTCTGTAAATTGATCATCACTAGAACAAATGATTCTGGCCCTATCGTATAAAGATTTTACTATCCCTTTTTTAACGCTTATAGAATGATTAGAGTTAAAATTCAAATATCTATTAGTGTGTGTTGGTTTGCGGTATACACTTGTTTCATACCGAAACGTTGAAATAAAGAATTCAAAAATATTGTGGTTTAATTTCCCAAGAAATTAAAAAAAGAATGAAAAAGCAAACATACTTCAGAAGTTGTTTAGCAGACTTTGTTGTAATGCAATTCGAATTCCTACATAAAAATTGAGAAAAAGTATTTTGAAATACTCTCTGGTGGCCCATTATAAACAGTTATAAATACATAGAAAAAAAATTAACTGTTAAAAAGTTTAATCCTTAACAAGATTAACCATAACTGCATAATAATTCCTCAGATGGAGTATAATGCAATTCGAATTCCGCAAAACATTATCTTACCTATATAGGTGATGGTAAATCCGAGCGTTGTACTTATCAAGTAGGCGGCTACGGTGAACCATCTATTTGAATTCTGATTGCTGCTTCTCCCTGAAACAAGAACAATTTGAATTAAATCCAGGCAAGACTCAATTTGCGCTTTGGAGGGAGGGGAATTGATGAAAGGCGTAAGTTTACAGACCTATGTATTCTGTCAGGATGTGGAAAATGGAAATTTAAATAGGATGCGCCGCTCTAACTTCACCGACAATGAAATATTTTCAACAGAATGTAGTATTCGATATTAGATGAAATATTTTTCGGAAAATATTCAAAATTAACACAGCTGCAAATGATATTATTGGGTGAGTGACGTAATGTTAATAAAAATGGAAAAAACTACATCATATCCGCAAAATTATATATTCAACATGGAACTGATTCAATTATTTATTAATTCCACTCAGCCTCAGCTTTTCCCTATGGAATAGTTTGAAGAGTAAATTTGAATGTAACTGCTAATTAATTTGACAGCGTCGATGTGAAGAGTTGCTTGACAACTAATTTTCATGTTACATACATGTGGATAGGAATATGAAGTTTCCGACCTAGGTATGTGGTTTGAAGGAGAGTGCTTTATTTAAATTTATAACCAAATTTTTCTGTGTGGGAAACAGGTTAACGGTTAACATTGAATTGAATTTTCACCAGTTTAGAACAATTAAGTCATAAGTGCCGTGTACTTGGATGTATTGTATAGGGCGAGTTGTACCAAACGCCTAAACTCGGTTTAATGTTAACTGATGATTAGACTGATGTAATTGTTGATAATAAATACATCAATCAGACACAGTCTAAACATCAGTTATCATTAAACCGAGTTTATGTGTTTGGTGCAACTCGCCCATAGAGTTTATATAATAACCTTTTTTCCGCAAATCGCTAGGAAATTTTGACATTCCTGTCAAAATTTCTTGAAGAAAAAGTCAGGACTTCCTTACTGTAAGGAAATGATATTTCCGTACAGTTGTTAGTGTTCTACATAATCCATAAAACGTCTGTATGCATTTTCGTACTTTTCTCTTGATTTCTTTGGCAATAATTCTAATGAAGCAGTATTCACTGCCTCAACCAGCTCTGGAGGAGTCCCAGGAATGGAAATTTCATCATCACTTATCATTTTACTTTCGAGAACACCAGCAATTAAATTTATAAGCGTCAAGTTTGACAATTCAACCTTAATACGTTTCCATAGTAACCCAAGTAATTTTATTAGGAATTTCAAAGCACCATTTATTTGGGAATAAAATTATCGCGTTTTTTTTTAATCAATCAATATCTGTCGAATTTTAAACGATTTGCGGAAAAATAGTATGTTTACCTCGTAGGAAAAGCCACATTCCTGGACTCTGCCTCGACTTAGCAATCTTCACAGTCGTCCAGGAATGTTAAGCTTTTCCTACCCGGTAAACAATGTACTATTGGTATGCGTCATCGATTGTTAATTTCCTTCTAACACATCAGGTTGAAAGAAACGGGAAAAAAGCAGGTCTTTGATTAATCCTAATCAAAAAATCACAATAATATACTTTCATAATTCACTATGGATCTACAACAAGTAAAAGCCTCATCTATTCAATCATTCTTATTGTTTTATTTATTTAAGTAAAATAAAAATATGCTTGAATACACCGAAAAACATCAGAATTTTGAAAGTTAGGAGAAGAAGCTGATAATTATTAACCCTAAAGCCTTTCCGAATTTCGCTTAATACGATTATTCATTAAATTATAGGATAGCTATGTGACAAAATAGCAAATTGAATAAACGACATACCCAAAACCCGTATATACGTCACAAACAAGGACACACACCAAGAAGCAAGGGCGTCGCCAGCCGATGGCGCAGGGGGTTGGCAAGTTGACTTTACCTACTACAACTATTCATACTTTTCTCATTCTCCATGAATGAGAAAAGTAGGTAAAGTCGACAGCACATGAAGCTTTTCATTTGTACTACGAGCCTTACATCTACAGCGATTGTAATAGCAACAGTATCTTAGTACTATATACATATATATTCTGTGACAGTACAGAGTCCAATGTGTAAAGCCACACGAGCACGAGCTCTTGACTATGCAATAAAAAACTTGTAAATAAGTTATAATAACATTTATTAGAAAAATAGAATAAAAAGGAGTTTGAATTTGAATAAGTGTACAGCGTACAGCGTATTCGGTATTTTTTTTTTAATTACCAGATTTTAATATTATAGTGGTCGTTGTTTGTTTATATTAGGTTAATTGAAACATAATTTTCGGGGATTGATTGTAAACTTCTCGACCACTTTATTATTAAAATCTTGTAAGTTTCCATGTATAAGTTTTCGGTGCACACTCATCATGGCCAAACCATTGAGGCAATTTTCACTCATAGTGCTACTTAGCCAGGTTTTAAGTCACCTGATGCTGCTAAACGATCGCTCTACCGTATACGTCGTGCATGGAAGAGCGATCAAAATTTTCAACGCTTTTTCCGTGCCGGGAAAAAAGGTTTCTGCTTCTTTTAGGATATCAACAACGGTTTGATCTGTTGAGTTTGGTTTATTATGCCAGAATTTCTGTCAAAGCTCGACTTCAATTTTTATGTTTGGTAAATTATAAAACTGAGCGATAGTTTCACAAGTTTCTGTGAGATTTTCGACTGACATCGTTTGCATTTGTGCGGGGTGTAATTTAGATAAAGCAAATGATGGAGTATTTTCTTTAGCAAAGCGTGTTTCAAGCGATGTAATAACGGAGTCCAAGTATGGTATTATTAATGATCTTTTCCAGAATTCTGAAGGGCTTTCTGCTGGGTGATTGCTTCGATGACGTTGTTTCCCAACAATGCGTGGCATTGAAGTGATATCCTCCTCCAGGCCGACTTTCTCCGCAACAACAGTAGCATGCTTTATAATTTCAAATGTGACTCTTGGAATTGGTGAATTCATTCGAGTTTCGACGTACGGTACGTGAATGATTGTTCAAGGCTTGAACTTCAAGCGAATCAACTCAAAGACTTAGGACTTTGGTTGCATTATATTTGGCAACGTTTTTAGAATCTCTAGGGGGGGGGGGCAGCTGCCCCTCCCTGCCCCCCCTTGGCGACGCCCTTGCCAAGAAGGCTATCGAATGTACCATAACTTCACTATTAAAAAACATCGTATACAAATCCAAGCGATAGTGAGGGAAGGTGAGGAGAAGTTAACGTATGTTTGTTAGGTTTTTAATTTTGTTACATGTCAACAGTAGCATATATTTTGCGATAATACTTCCATTAGATATTATCGTTCCTAATATAACGATATAATTAAGAACAGTTGACTGACAAATGCCATTTGATTAATAGGTAAACATTATTCAATACTATAAATATATCAAATATTAATGGCAAATGTTCCTATTTCACGTTTGAATTAGTTGAAAGGTTGAATTTTATTAATTTTCCAAAAACGAACTAATGGAAGCTATTAATTCTACATTAATTTCATACTAAAACTAAGTGGCATACATTTTTCATTTATAATGGTAGTAAAATAATAGTGAGCTATAGTTTTTCTCTCTATACAGGGCTGTATATATTATGGTACGTTAGTACAAATACACACATAGGATATACCTATACATTATTCACGTCACATGAATTTGAGCATCATGCTCAAAAATAGTTATTTGTCCATTACCAGATGGGAAGTTGACAAATATTGAGTCGTTCCAGCCAACTGGAAAGTTCAATTTCTCTATAAATAGTTGATAATTTTTTCTATCAATAACCTATGTCAAAGCAAGATAAAATTATTAAAAAAAATGTCATTAGTTCAAATCTCGCTGATGACAAAAAGAGTATAAAAAGGATTTTCACGATAAAAAGACGATGATGTCATTTTTGGTTACTTTCCTGCTTATCAGAATAAATAATAATTTACCAACTGTAAATGCAATTTATCCTCAATAGCCAGGGCAATTCACAGCTGTCGGGTTGGCAAAACTTCAAGACGTTGTCAGATCAACTGATGAAATTTCCCAGTTTGTTTTAACGTTTATTGATATTTGATCATCGTCTAATATTTACAAGTTTTTTGGTCTTTCTAATTTTAATCTTATTGTTACTTTAAGATTAAAAAAAGATATTTCCATAAATAATTATTCATGCAAATCTGCAGTATATAGTTAATGAAATGCCGAAGCAGCTGAACAGTAAATGTCGAAAGATGGTAATATCTTTGTTAAGCTATTTTGAACGGGAATGCCGAAATGAGTCAAATGGGGCCCCCTTACTGCTGTAAGAGAAGTAAGTAATAGTATTCGCTATTGGTATTCATTATTATTAATATTATTGTTACATATTTAATTGTAAATGTCAATATAACATAAGATTTTTCTAGTTTTCGTAGAGAAAAAAAAGTAACGATTGGCAACATCACAATATTTTGTTTTGCAACGTCATCGTCTTTTTATCGTAAATAAACCATACGTTTCGAAGTTTCAATTGTTTTATCAATGTGTTGTTGGTTTTTTGTAGATAGTTTATAATATACAGTGTATACGAGTCCTCGTCAGGTTCCTTAATGACCAATTTAATACATATTATGGGTTCCCGTCCGACACTTGCATATATCTTGATCCTGCTCTCGAATCGCCGTCCGATTTATTTAAGCCGCAGATAAACTAAATAGTTCTGAAAATTCCAGTGAATCGTAATCCTATATTCTAATGAAAAATGTATTGGGTTGGCTAGGTTAGGTTAAGTGAGGTTAGGTTAGGTTAGAGAGACAAGTAGACTTTGCAACCAACACAGAGGCTAAGGCTACGGGTACCAGCGAAATCTTTCCCCCTCTTCCAGGGAGTGATCATGACCGAGGAGGCGGCACAATATAAATAAAAATGCCCCCAATAAACGTCATTACGATAATTATAGGAGATTTAACACATCCCAATCGGAGGGGAAAGAAGAAAGGGGGTTAGTTCACTATAATACAAATTAATATAGGAAGGACAAGGATCGCCCACGATACCCTACATGTCATGATGGCGGGAACCAACGCGGACATCGCAGTGGTTTGCGAACCAAATAAAAATATAATAACCAAATCACACAAGTGGATATCTGACAAAAATTTAGATGTAGCTGTAACAATAGAAAACCAGAAACTGGGAATAGAATCAGTAGAGGATAGAAACGGATACGTGACGGTGGAACTCAAGGACATAAAAATCATAGGGTGCTATACAGGGTGTCCCACGACAAGTGAAAACTATCTGTATATGGCAAAATCCTTATAGTAAAATCATGAAAATTTCTACGTTTGGGTTTTCGGATACGATCTTTTCAACTAAAATATTTTCAAAAATGGCCGACTGTAACTTTGTTATTTTAAATAGAACACCCTGTATATTAATACATTTTTGAAATCTACGTGATATTTTAGTATACTTTTGTCTGAAAACTTTTTTCGAAAAATGCACACTTTTTGAGTTATTGATTTTTTTGTAGAAAGTATACTAAAATATTACGTGGATTTCAAAAATCTATTAATATACAGGGTGTTCCATTTGAAATAACAAAATATTTTAGTTGAAAAGATCGTATCCGAAAACCCGAATGTAGGAATTTTCATGATTTTACTAAAAGTATTTAGCCATATACAGATAGTTTTCACTCGTCGTGGGACACCCTGTATATCCCCCAACATAGATATGCAAGCATATAAAAACAAAGTGAGTGAAATCATGAATGAAATTACATATGGCAAAGAAAAAATTCTTATCCTAGGGGATATCAACGCAAAATCAAGCATATGGGGATCGTCAGCGACAGACAAAAAAGGCGAAGTGTGGGAATAATGGATTGCCCAAAAAAATCTCACATGCTTAAATAACGGAAGCCCCACTTTGTATGTATGTATGTATATTTGGGGTAACATTCACTGAGACCTAAAAGATCTATCGTGCCCCCTTACTTCTACTTAGTTTCTGAGGAGAGTCTCTGAAACTAGTAGCTCCTTTAGTCCTATTTCCCGGAGGAATTTTAGGATATCCGCAGGCATCAACTTTGGTAAATGTTCTTCTTCTATCCAGTAATCTCCCAGGTACTGTGCTCTAGGATTCTGGAGTGCTGTGTAGTTGGAAAGTATGTGGATGGAGGTTTCTCCTTCCATGCCATAGTATCTGCATTCTTCTTCCTCCACTAATTTGAGCTCTTTCAGGTGCCCATTCAGGCGACAATGTCCCGTTAGGATCCCTGTTAAAACTCTTAGCGCAGTCTTGCTTTGACTTATGCATTCATTTGATCTCCGTAGGTTGTAGTCACCAAGGAGAATCTTTGATTGTCTAAGCCCTACTAGATCTTTCCAATGGTCAGATCTTCTCTTTCTTTCGGCTTCACCTATTTCTTCCAGTATAACATTGGAGCTGATTCCGCAAAAAGGTTCAGGCCCCCAGAAGGGTGTTTCAAACCCCCTCTTTGCTAGTTCATCTGCTATTTCATTTCCTTCTATTCCAGTGTTTCCTGGAACCCATAGTACGGTAACTATATTGTTCTCGCCTAATTCAATTAGTTTGTCTAGACATTCCCAAACCATTTTAGAACTGATTACGCAAGAGCTCAGTGCTTTGATGGTTGCTTGACTATCTGCCATTATGAAGCCCCACTGTCATCCGAGGAGCTACAAAAAGCCACATCGATGTGTCATTTGCTACACCAACCATGGCGAAAGAAATAAATAACTGGAAGGTACTGAACACAGAGGCATTCACACACCATCGACCAATCCTTATCAATAACGGAAAAATAAACAAAACCTAAAAAATCGAGGAAAACATAGGTTCGACCCGGCTCTGTTCAAAGAAATATCGTATAAAAGAGGAAACGATATAAACAACATAGACCTCACAAATATGATAAGAAAAGCCACTAAAGAGTACAACACATACAGAAGCAGGTTCCCATACTGGTGGACGGATGAAATTGAGGAATGTAGGAAAGAGTGTATAAGAAGAAGAAGGTTTTTAACAAGAGCCCACAGAACAGATACTGACCCTGGAAAAATCGCGGAAGATTTCAGAATTGCCAAAAAGACTCTGAAGAAGGAAATCTGCAAACGGAAAAGAGCAATATGGAAGAACATGATCGAACAACTAAATATGACGATCTCTGCATTTACTGCAAAAACATAGACGACGCAAACCATACCTTATTCGAGTGCATAAGATTCACGTCAGAAAGGGACCGGATGGAAATAAAGTAGGGTGTGGAATTAGATAAAAATAATATAATAGCCAAAATGCTGGAGAATAGGACAAGATATCAGGCAATTCTGAGACATATTACAAATATTATGACAATAAAAGAAAGAGAAGAGAGAGAATACCAGAAAAAAAGGCTAGTAAGACAAACCTTCTCTTCTGGATGTGCAAACTTATGCACTGAAAGTAGGATTCCTGGAAGAGTCTAGGTCAACGGGGGTAGAGTGTTTAGTGGGTAGAGCTACGGCGAGTCCCACACTATATAATGGTCTCGATTAGCTTATGGTGATCGAGTTCATTACATGTGCGTAAATTGCATTTCAACCATCCTCCAAAAAAAAAAAATAATAATAAATATCAAATGATTCAGAGAATTTACCGCGAATAAACACCTTCCAAACAGGTCAGTTTTCACCCTGTAGGGAGCTCGAGTGACAGCTTAAGGCACCCATATTATGACATAGGTAGAGTCATTATCCTGACGAGAATTCCGTTGCTTCCAAAAAAGTCTACTAAATATCAGCCGCTGTATATTAATGGTTACATCCATTGAAAAATATCAAGATTGGATGTATGGATTGGAAAAAGTCAGTTCCGTTCAAACATTGTCCAATGAGTATTAATCAGCTCAGTACGTCTATTCGCAGCGAGTATTGGGATTGGTATCAACAGGGAAAATTATCCCAATAGTTGATGAGTAGGCTGGAATATTGGGGTTGAAGATTGAGCAGGAGAAAACAAAATATAATATAAAATTAATAAACAAACGCGACAAGACAATGTTACTCAATAACTCTGGAGAATAAGTTTGGAGCCGCTACATATCTTAATAGCCTTTACCAAAAAAAAGAAAACTCAACCATAAAAACCATAAAACTGGATGGGAACGAGATAGAATGGAGACAAGATGACAAGTATTTAGGTTTGATTTTAGACAGTAAACTCCTATGGAACAAACACGAAAAGGAGATTACCTAGAAAAATGGCTTCAATGGTGTGTGGGAATCTGGCAGGGAGAAATTGGGGCTACAGCCCAAAAATCCTAAGCTGAATATACACTGCCATACTGAGACCAATTATCACTTATGGAGACATTGCGTAGAGTAGTAGAACCAGTCTATTGAGACGAGAGAAAACCTCCCCAAAATTCAAAGACTAGTCTGTATATGCATTACAGGAGCGATGAAAACATGCCCAACGGCAGCCATGGAAGTAATTCTCAATCTCAACCCTCTACATATGGTGATGGAAAGTGTGCAGAAAAAACAAGATACATAGAGAAGGAATCATTAAAAAAAACACCTCCTCACTTCTTATAAATCAGACAACCTGGGACATGCCACAAGACGGTATGATAAAAAAGTACAACTTTTCAGAAAAATTCGTTACAGAATTGAGCAGCAAGAAGGAATGGGATCCAAATACCATCACAAGGCTTGAGAAGAATGCCATTCAATGGTACACAGACGGCTCAAAAGCAATAGGAGGAACTATGATAGGCATGTTCGGAAGCCATTCTACACAAGTAGAAGACAATACTTTCTCCACGACTGAACACATAACTTCCAGTGAGGATCGAACCCCGATCGTCCGCGCCAGATTCAACTAATCCTACCACTAGGCTATAGAGCATATTAACCTATTCACAAAAATGTAAGGGATTCTTTTTCATTATTCACTGGTGTGAAGAATTGATATCATTATGCAGCTTAATATGTAAAAATATTGTTTGCGTTATTATTTAGTTGTGGAGAAAAGCTTTTAATGCTTGGCTTTGACGTTAAATACACGAAAACGAGTAAAATGTGGAAGAAATAACCTAATCCAATGACCCAAGACAATAATTCATATTCAGGATAAATTAAATGAAATATTATAAACGCCTGGCAGTAAACTCACAATTAAACACATGGAGCCTTAAGCAAGGTCAAACGTATTCGAATCTATGTTGAGAAGTTTTTCATTTTATACAGGGTGTGTATACAAAGTGTTCAAAGTTTAACTTCATAAATATCAAATTTCCTCATTTTTTTAAATAGAACCACCCTGTTTTTTCTATTTTAATGCATTCAGGAGAAAAAAAAGGCAAGTTCATGTATACTTTCCGATACCTAAACCTTACCGTTATCCAGATATTAAATGTTTTCTGTAAATTTTTAGAGATGCAGGTGTGGTCTAAATTTTGATACAAGCACTAAGAAATAAAAAAGTCTTTTTCTTCATATGTCTCTAAAAAAAATCAAACCAAATTGTTTTTATTAATCCTTTTCCAACTTTTAGTCGTTTCCGAGATATTTGAGGTTTTAAATTGTTAATATATTTTTTAACAAGTTTAAATTTTTCATGTATCAAAATTTAGACCACACCTGCATCTCTAAAAATTTACAGAAAACATTTAATATCTGGATAACGGTAAGGTTTAGGTATGGGAAAGTATACATGAACTTGCCTTTTTTTCTCCTGAATGCATTAAAATAGAAAAAACAGGGTGGTTCTATTTAAAAAAATGAGGAAATTTGATATTTATGAAGTTAAACTTTGAACACTTTTTATTCACACCCTGTATAAAATGGAAAATTTTTCAACATAGATTCGAACACGTTTGACCTTGCTTAAGGCAACAGGCTAGAAACCATTTTCATATCTTCAAGGGTCTCCTCGTAAAAAAATAATTTATAAGGGCCTTCAACGGTAAAATTTTCTACAAAAAAATCAACAGCTCAAAAAGTGTGCATTTTTCGAAAAAAGTTTTTAGACAAAAGTATACTAAAATATTACGTAGATTTCAAAAATGTATTAATATACAGGGTGTTCCATTTAAAATAACAAAGTTACAGTCGATGTCCGGTAGAACCGGAAGTCGGCCATCTTTGAAAATATTTTAGTTGAAAAGGTCGTATCGGAAAACCCAAACGTAGGAATTTTCATGATTTTACTATGAGTATTTTGCCATATACAGATAGTTTTCACTCGTCGTGGAACACCGTGTATAGTCTTGAAGTTTACAACTCAATATCCTTATTACCAAAATCAATTGATAGAAGAAGTTCATAACTTAAATAGAGCGCTGCCAGTGAATAAATCCAATAAATTCTGTAAGTTATTGTTACTAACGAAATGAACATGCTGGTAGGGCCCATTCATCTGTTGATAATGGTTTTGGGCCGACAGATGCGCACGGGAATAGCGAAGTTATGTACTCGAAATAGACAGAAGCGAGTGCATGGAAATTGTCTTAAATTGGTAGTTCGATTGAATTTTACTCAAGGTGAATATTAAATCCTCTTCCAGTCGATACTGACAGTCGAACAATGCACTGACACGTATCCATTAGTAATTTAAGCCTATCAGAACGTGATTGCGTAAATATTCCTCCCATGTCAAAAAATCTTATGTAAATGGAGTGCAATTATAGCAAAATAAACCAATAGAAATTTTAAATTTCAGTTCTCCCACGTTCCAGCCAATCGACACATTATTGTAGTAAAAATAATATTTTGACTTCAATTCAGCAAGAACTATTCAATATACGTTCGTTATAAATATAATATCGCAAAGACGACTGATATTTGGATATTTCTTCTCGTATAGGCATTAAAACGAATAGTTCATGTGCTGGTACTCGTTTGAAGTGGTATTGTGGAATTCTTGACGACCATTCATTTTTGGAACGCTTGGATACGCTTGATAATGTGCGATCATAACATCCGGCATCACATCTCACTCATTACAGAAATTGTTCGTGAACTAACGTTTTGTCAACTTAAATTCAAAAAGGGGCAACCAACAAAGTGAAAGATTATCCACAGTTATAATTTACAGAAAATTTAAGGAGATTTTATGTATGATGTCTCATCGAGATGGAATAAATCAAATGACCCATTGCCAGAAAATTACCTTATCGAGTTTTTAAAAAATAGAACAGATTTTCAATTTGGCAAATTTCCAAACAACTTTACATTTCAAGATGCCAGAAGGAAATGAACAGAAATGAGTTTAATACTTGCAGAGAACCGCATAGATACCAACAACTACAAAATATTGAGTAGTTATGTCAAATTATTCCCAATTGATTGATTGACAGGCAATGTCAAAAATGAATAATAATGTCACGTTTCGGTCCAGGGGGTCAAGTTTTGAAATATTTCACAAGTGAATTAGCCAATATTTCGATCAACCCAAGTTTTGAAAATTTCATGTGTGAAATAAATTCGAATTCGAAAATATTTCACAAATATAATTCGGACGCTGTTTAGCTGTCGAAATGCTCTTTTGACAGCGAATTATTCAGAGATTTTAGAATCGCCGGAATTTGTGTTGTGATTTTCTATATATTTTACGTAAATTTTCTTGTTTTTAATCCTAGTTTGCAGTTATTAGTCTGTTATTTGGTATTTATAATAGTTAAGTGAGTAAGTGACAGTGACACGAGAACGTTTTTCAAATGAAATGGCCAATTTGGAGGAACTGCAGCAAATAGTGGTAAACAACGTAGTGGACCTAGTGGAGGATGATTTATTATCAACAAGAACAGTACTACATCATTTTAGGCAAGATCCTTCCAGCCTGAGTGATGTTATCTATGCCTGAGTTCTTTAAAATTTATAAATTACATAAGGATGGTGCTTGTGAACTAATAAGTTTATTAGAACCTCATTTGGCAGCTCTTTCAAGAATATCAGCTATTAACAAAGCTACTAAAGTAATGGAAATGTATGTAATTAAATTCTAAACTATTCTATAATTTTGATATTATTTCTAATAATGACATAAGGAGTTATTGTCAACAATATAAGCTAACTTCAGAACTGTGTGAATTTACCTTGAGTTGAAGTGATTCCAAGTTTGTAACTAACTAAGTTCTCCTTCCTTCAAAAACCAACTGATCTGTTCTTTATAAATAAACAGCCATTTTCTCCTTTTTCTAAATTTTTTAATATCTAAGCGATGCTGCCAAATCGAAGAAGTCGATTGAATTCGAAGCAGTGAACTTATTTCATTTCATTATAGATTTCATTTCACTTCTATTGAACCCCCCCCCCCCCCAAGGTCAAGTTTTGAAATAAGGTGAGAATCAATTCATATGCGAAATATTTCGATTATCAATTCACCGTTCGATTGCAGTGTTTAGAAGTTTTAGAAGATACGTATATACTTGTCTTGAACAATCTAAGTACCATAGCTAACCTACTATGCTGATTATTGTAACAAACAGTGCAACAGTACAATAAATTCGTGGCTGAATGGATCAAGCTGTCCAAAGCCAAAAAAAAAAAAAAAAAAAAAAAAAAAAAAAAAAAAAAAAAAAAAAAAAAAAAAGTATAATGTATATATACTCACTATTGGATGGCACTATTGGATGGCAGCTGAGCTATGACTAATTTTTGTTTCTCAAATCCAAACTGATTCGTCAACGGCCTCTAATAATAAATGATTTTCCATTCGTATGAGATTTTGGTATAGGCAAACATATACGGGAACAACTGTTCAGAGCTGCGGAGAGCGCATGTGCATGAAAGTTGGACTTTCTGCAGTATAATCGGAATTTCTATGTTACACCTTCGTTGGTGAAAGTTATACCTTATAGAATACTGTTGAATTGAGAACGTGCTTCATAATTTAAGGGCTTCTTTTCAGATCCTAAGAGACATCTGGCTGTTTTATTTTTCGATTCTTTTCCTCAGGATATTTATTTATTTTTCGTAGGATTCAAGAGAGTTCGGTTTTCCTTATAGTTAACGGAAAAACTAGGTACAAAACGTTTCAGCTTAATACTAGATTTTACTTTGTTCACATTTTATGAGGGATTTTATTGGAAGTTGTGGGGAACAAAAACATTGAAATTATTTTGGTGGCTAGTTCATTTTATTTTCACTTTTTTTTTGTCTGGCATCACAAAGGACTTTTGAATTAATATATATGTAGTATAATATTACGGTTATACAGACAATTTTTCTTTAGAATGAATTGGAAAACATGGAGCTTAAACATTTTCTATATTTATTAAAAAACGTGGGAAATGAGGTGTTGAAAAAGGAAAAAATTGTGCCCGACAATAAAATTTGCAATGAATTTCAATCAAGAGGAATAGGAGGTATTCATTTTCTTTCGCTTGGAAATTTTCCAGCTCTATGCGATCGACGTTAAATTTCTGAATTTACGAGATTTTCACAGGATATTAAAAATGTTTGATCCGACAAGGGGAATTCTTTGATAAAGTTCCACGCTTTATGTTATAAAAAATAAATTTATTTTGCAAACATGTGTAGTTACAATCGATAAATATCAGTTGTTATAAATTTATTGTATAAATAAAATATACGGAATAGTAGGGAGGACTCCTCGTCGTAGCGACAAGTCTGGTAACACAGGAGTTTGGGAATATGCTTTTCCCACGGATGATATATACTATTTTTTTTTCAATCGTTAAATTAACATTTGATAAATTGATTCAAAAATATTGAATTCAAGATGTAATCAAGTAAGTTTAGATAGGATTCTTACAGTGGTCCTGAATTCAATTGAATTTATTATAAATTGAATTAAATCAAGGTAAATTTATAGAAATTTTTTTCTGGTGGACTATTTAGATCGAGGATTATATTGAATCTCTGGAGAGTACATTAACCCTTATAATACCCTACGGGGTCCTAAGCTGAAGCCTGCAGATATCCTAAAATTCCTCCGGGAAATAGGACTAAAGGAGCTACTAGTTTCAGAGACTCTCCTCAGAAACTAGGTAGAAGTAAGGAGGCACAATAGATCTTTTAGGTCTCAGTGAATGTTACCCCAAACACACACACATATATACATACATACCCTACGGGGTGCACCCCAGATGTACTTTTTTGATTATATTCAAGCCAATTATATTTTGTTTCATTCCATCTTTTTAGTAGCTTCATTTTTTTAGGTTGCAAATGTAATTCACCTGAAATTTCACATGGATTTTTTTCATCTCAGTAATTATTTAGGATTTTGGAGTGGGGGTGCATTTGCACCACGCTTGGCATTTTCTGTATACCAATATTTCTATGTTATTATGAGCTAACGACAGGGTAAAATCCTTACATGTTGTACTGTTCGTATCCCCACTCCACTTATTCACTTAAAGAAAAACTCTTAGATGGTACTTTTTCACCATATAATCAATATTGGAGCTATAAATTCCTATAAAATATGGAAAATTGAAAATCCAAATTATGGGTCTGGGTACTTAGATGCAAGAAGAAAATATCTCCTATATAGTTTGCAAGCAAGCATACAAGAGAATATTCTTAAAGTTGTTCCAGAATTAGAGCAGAATATCCCTTCAACAAGACCTGTAGGAACTCAATGTAGATGTCTTCTCTGTGAAAGAACCAAAGATAGAAAATAAAGACAACGTTGTGTAAAATGTTAGCGTTTTGTCTTTGAAAATCACTTTGGAAAACAAATTTTTTGTATCCCATGTAAAGCAAAAAATTGAAATTAATTTTGAATACCTAATTAGGGTTTGTTCATTTTTAAGTAACTGAATTGAAATGAAAATAGATACAAAATAATTTATTTTTGTTTTTTTTTTCATTTTACTTAAAAAAGTGTAAAAATTACAAATATAGACAAAAAAATGGGGTGCAAATGAACCCTGCTTGGCATCGCACGTATGTAAAAAAGCTTGGTATTAAAAGGGTTAAGTTCCGTTTTTCATTGCATGTATCTGTATAATTGACAAGGTTCATACAAACATGTTAACTGGAGTGGTTTCCAAATAGCGATGGACAAAACTGCACCGCACAAAAATAACGTGCTACATTAGCATAATTAGGAATAGAATATTTTCCATAAATAATAGCCAGAACAAAAGTTTCCACAAATTGATTTCACATCGCTTCTTGATTAGCTGACAGATATCAAAGTGTACCTGTCTATAAAAGTGCCAAAAATGAGAACGAAAATTAATACTTTTCATCATAATTCAACACATATCACTTCCCGAACAGGACTTTTATTAAAGTAATGTTCGTTTTCAATTAAGTTTATTATGGTTGAACAAAGTATTTTGAGATAAGATCTATTGATAATTCACTACCCAGCAAACAATTTTGATCGGCCTTATTACGGCCCAGAATATGCTGGCCAGATCAGGCCAGAACGGCAAAGCACCTATGACCTATGGCGGGCCAGTGAAAATAGGAGACTCTGGCCGGCATCAGGGCCAATGCTTGCCAACAGTGTCTTTTGAATGACGGGCCTCTGAAGGCAAAACTGTGGAAATCATTTATGGCCCAGTGGAAATATTGCAATGGAAGTTACCTACTCAGTGGGTTGGCCCACTGAAAATTATACACATCAAATAAGAGAAAAACCAAAAGTTCATACATACTTTAATGAAATACTTACATGTAACATAAAAGAATTATATGGTTTGAAAATAAAAAATATACAAATATTAGATAAAAACATAGAACAATTTTTTGATATGAAAGAAATTATTGGAATGTGTCAGTGTATATCTCATTGCTCTGCTGGCTTTGTCTTCCTTCTGTTTCTTCCTCCTTGGTAGTCAAAAGCAGTTCTTAGCCAGATATTAATTACATTGGCAATTTCAGTTCACTTGGCATTACTGCAAAACGGATTTTTTCGACAAACTGGAAAAAAGTTTACTGCGGGTCAAGTGCAAAGGTAACTGGCACATGAAGGGTTCATGCAATTGACATTGATTTCTCACAAACAACAAAACCTGGAAGTTCTAGTATTTCTATTTTTTATAATAGTAAAAAACATTTTTCAATACAATTTCTGTTAATGAGTGATAACATAAAAATATCATGTAATGAATGCACCTAATATCATTCCTCAAACTCACAAATTATTTTTTCCCCTTTCCACTTATATAAAATGTAGTCAACAGTTATTGAATCATATAATACATACCATATTTCGAAAAAAATCATCATCTTCCAATTTTTACATCAAATTTTTTCAATTCACACTCCTTATTCATTGGTAAGTTCAAAGTTTCAGGAGCTTCCACATCTTCACTAATTCCATTCCTCTGTGGGTACTATTTGTAACGTCATACGCTAGTAAATCAATCTTCCCAATTGCAGAATTCACCTTAGCTGGAAAAAATAAAATAATTATATGGTTCACATGTCTAGGATCAAAAACTAGATATAAAAAGAAGCATGTTGGATTACATAACCTCAAACTAATGAAGGTTGTTTCTTATAACTGACGCTACAATTGATTGAAGATATAAATACTAACTTACCTCAATTCATCAGGAGAAGTCGTCATCATTTTTCTTTACTTTTCTTGGTGTTCACAAAAGTATTAGTGGTTAATATGTAAATAAAATTAGAATGAACATAAACAATAAACCACGAATGTGACAAAAAAACTGTCAAATGTCAAACCTGTCGACAGAATCGATTTCACGTTACGTTCACATCATAAAGAAAAATATAACTTTTATTTTTTCTATGGGTCACATGACCGCTTTCGATTATCGCATACTCCCTACCATCTTGAGGAAGCAGCAAAGTAATTTTATTTTTTTATTTTTATTTTACTCAAAATAGTTTTTGGTCCGCTGGCAAATTATTCGTACAATAACACTTCAACGGGCCTCCATTCTTATGATGTAGGTCGAAAGACATATTTCTGATAGTATTGGCCCATTGCTGGCTGGATTGTAGGTATCCGATTATAATATGCCATACATTGGGCCTACATTTTGCCGATGTAGCTTTGACGTTGCCAGCATATTGCCGACCTATTATGCATTGGGCCAGAAGACGGCCAGAGACTCATTGTTTGCTGGGTAATAATACAGTATGCTTCCTGTAATCGTACATTCAAAATAAATCTGAATGCGCTAATAGGTGTGCACTGTGCAGTGCGACATAAAATTGCCCGTATCTCTTAAACCGTTGATGTTATCAAGATTGAGGAGGACTTGATATCTTTGAAAATGTTCACAAAAGCCAATTGTTGCATTAATAACTGAAAAAAATTTAATTACTAAAAAATGGCGCCTCCACCATTCAATTAAGTTGGTACCTGAGTTCACCAGTATGTTGTAGATTTGTATATCACGCCAAATAGTGTGCAATCATGGTGTTTATTAACGGTCAAAATATAACTAATTTTCAATCAGCTATTTAATAATTTTATTGTAAATGAAAAACCATTTTTCATTTCCAACTTTAGATCCCTAGTTCGTTAACGAAGGGCGTGAAGGGAAATTTTTATATGAAGACCACCATTATTTTCATTTTTCCTATCACTTCTTGAGTTTTTGGTACTAAGACACCCTGTATTACATAATAGAATAATTGAACTGTACATTTTTTCTTCTTCTTCAAATAATCACATTTTCAAAAAGGTCTACATCAGTGATAACTTACTCAAGTATATGATAATATTCATTAAACTAAGTATTGCTAATTTTCCACAAAATATCAAAAAATTCAATAATCTACAGTGTGTCCGGAAGAAAAAAAGTATAAATTTGATATGCCGTCACGTATCGAGGTAACAATAGATACGATTGGTTAATACAACCTGTATAAATAGTTGGAGCTTGTTGTGAAACAGTCTGTACCTCAGAAGGTTGCAAAAAATAGCAATCAATATTTAAAAACTTTCTTCATCCACGAGATATTATTGATGAATTATGTTACAAAAACGGCCTTGTCGCATCGTAGTGAGACCACTTGGGAAAAAATTTCGTTCCGTTTATGGGGAATTATTAAAGTTAGGTCAACGCTTATCGGACATTAATCATTTGACGTATGTCGTTTTTCTTTCACTATCTGATTTATCAATAGTTTTTGTCTTGCTATGTTATTTAATACAAAAAAGCGATTGATATATCTATGACTTTTTTTCAAACCACCTGCCTACCAATAGCGATGACTTAATAGGTGACGTTCTTTGTACGTAATTTCTTTGTCACCTATTATGTCGTTTTGACTCCTTGAATAAAGAAAAATCGACTTAAATATGACGTGAAAATGTCTTATCCCAAAGATTCCACATATGACGTAGAATATATACGTTTTGTCCACGACCACCTAATAATAAGTCAATATTTCAACTAACAGAAGGTATATGGTACCCATGTACATTGACTAGAGCAACGTTGTTTAGATTCAGGAATAGTTTCTAGTTCCCAGAATCTTTCCATATCTACTAGAGTGAATTAGTTCATAATATACTCACAAAATTTCTTTACTTAGGTGACTAGAGTTGGGGGTACAGTGTGAAATAAACTATTAAATCTGTGTATTTTGCTTGAGAAATTTGATACTGTAATATATCGTATAGATAAAATATAGTAATTTTTAGTATTGATACTTTTCATAACGATATTTTCTAATATTGAGAATTTTCAAAACAATTTGTTTATAACGGTACGTTGTATTGATATTTTACACAGTCTTGCACATCTTTATGTTATGACAAATTATTTTATGTAGCTAGCACAACGTACTCCAGATATTTATGAATGTTGTGGTTAGTAATACCAAAATTTTCACATACGAATCAATGCTCACAATTTATGACTAATATACAATCGGGTGACTTGCGCCCCTAGTCTGCGGCTCGGGACGCAAACGTCTTCTAGCCTAAATATTGACTATCATAAATTGCTCGTTTAATAATATACTATTATCAATAAAATTGTATAATTGCGTAATTCAATTGCGCTGAAATATCACTCACCAATATATATTTATTGGAAAAACGGTACATCTGAACTTCTTTAACTTCGAACTCACATCAATCAAATACCATTATTACTATAGTTTCTTGGAGAGTTGTGCCAGTTGCCGCTGTTGTGATAGTTGAGGACATTCAACAAGTAGATGCTTAATAGTTAGTTTTGAATCACAATAATCACATTTTGGTTCAGGGCCTTTGTCAAATTGATAGCTGTGAGTTAGCCGGGTAAGACATAAACGTAGCCGTGTTAGTAGCACTTGATCGCGACGATTTTTTGGTAGGATTGACCACGGTTTAGTAGACTTTTTTACCGCGTTAAGTTTAGTTCCCGCTGTTTTCCATTTACCTTCACAGACACTGTTTAGTTTAGATTTAATTATATATTTCATATCCGCACTAACTGAAAACCGCACTACTCGAGCATCTTCGTTGGTCGTGGCGTCTTTGATCAGCTTCCTCGTTGCCATCTATTCCTACGTGTGATGGTATCCACATAAAGATGATATTTTTACTGTTTTGTTGAGCTATTTTAAGTTCTTCTTTAATTTTCAAGACAAGGGGGTGATTTGTGTATATTTCTTGTATGGATTTTATTGAGCTTAGGGAGTCTGTGAGAATAGTTAATCACCAATATTAAGTGCAACAAATCAACGAAACCAATTATTATACGGTCACATACAAAAATTTTACAAAATGTGGGTTATATTCTCATGCGCAATTGAAAGGAAGGTACGGTAGTGCGCTCCCAATACCTTGAGTACAAAAGTTATACTTGTGTGAGCGTTCATACATTCACCACACCACAGCATTCACAAACACACCAGGAGAGTAAACCCCGTAGTTTGACTGACACGTAGTACACTGTCTGTATTCGCATCTCACCTAATCCGTATAGATTATAAACGCACTCCTTATATCATCAGTCATTTTTGATTAAGCGCGAATTTTAAACTTATGGTATTTTTATTCAAATAATTTTATTTTGTTAAGTGATTCCAAGCTGTAGATATTTTAAAGACAATCTTCTGTGTATAGAATACTCTGATCTCCAGTATACATTATCCAAGGATTAGAAAAATGAAAATCTGATCACAATGGGCTGGAATATGTGGATTGTTGTATCCAAATTTTGATGAAAAGCCACATAGGTAAGTGCGGGTATCACCAATTGCATTTTTATTTCATACAAGAGCTATTCGATATCTCTAGATAACATTAAAAAAATTTTGTTTAAACATTTGTTTTCTATTCCAGTCCTACTATTCATGGAAATATTTGGTAATAATGTGTAGATACAATCATGAAATTTAATGGGAAATTAAAAAACCCTCTCACAGGGGGAAAGACATATATTTCCCACCGAGATTGTGATACTGGCAAATCGGAGTAAAACATTTACTGTAATGTATTGTATATTGTATATACAAGCGCCTTTGTCAAATGTGCGAATACCTTTGATATTTAAGAAATGTTCTCGGAAAGCTTGCATAAAATGGAACTAAAAAGGACAACGTTCACCTAAGCCTATCGTTCGATTGTGGAAAATTATTTTAAGAGCGAATTTTTATGGTAGTGTCCTGAATCCGTACAGGTAATCCACTATTCAAATTTGTTGTTGTTAGAGCATGACTGTAATTTGTGATTACGATTTTAAGGCAAATATTCTTTTTCAAAGCCCTTTCTCTGTAAGTACTTTCTACTTTCTCTATTGATTTCGTTCACCTAACAACCTCTGCTTTTCTCTTATCTTTGATGATTATATTCCAGTCCTTAATGGCTGATACTTCAAGGAAATCAACAGCTTCCATGAAACTTTTAAGCTGTCGAATTAAGTTGAAAGTCAAGATAAACATAAATAACTTTGCTGTAATTTTGATTGGTGGATTAAAAGTTGGCGCAGTAAGTGACATTATATCAATGCGGAAATTTCCAAGCATTAGGCGATTTCGTCCCGCTTTGGTACCCCACTTTGGTCTGTCAATTACATACCAATCGATTTCGTTCCGAAAAACGATGACGTCAATCTAACTTTGGTACCTTTTTGGTCTGTCAAATCACATACCGAGATCTGCAGCACGGTTACTGAAATTGGTAGCTTTCTATCCTTGTCTAAAGTAGTTTCTGTCTTTCTTTTTATTTGTAAATATATTGTTCTATGTCAATTTCATCAATCAGCTGTACCAGCTGGGCTACGCTGGGAACCAAACGATTTCGCCTGTTATTGGTAGTTTACGTCATAGCGGTGACGTAGAACCTACCAATTGGTTAACCAAAGTCCCTACCAACCAAAACGGGACGAAATCGCCTATTGAAACGCTTGATGTTAATAAGTTCATCAATAAAACGATATTTGAACAGTTCTATCAAATCCGAAGAGTTTGACTGAATTTTGGATAATTTTCAATCGGCTAATTTCATGAATACAGAAATACAAAAATCGATGACCATGACACTTGAAAATGCACAAGAGCATATTATATTTATTTTTCAAGTTCATTTATGTTGAATATATTCCAAAATTTCTGGCGCTGGTAACTTGAAAAATATGACAGCCATGGATTGGATATTTCTTATTGATGTGCTTGAAATCATTTTGCATTTCAAATGCATGAATTACATAATTTCTCGCAATAAACCATGTGCCATACCCATAAA
The DNA here is from genome assembly GCA_963978555.1 of Galerucella nymphaeae. Lineage (NCBI taxonomy): Eukaryota > Metazoa > Arthropoda > Insecta > Coleoptera > Chrysomelidae > Galerucella > Galerucella nymphaeae. Next base: position 2,228,717 of record OZ021716.1, on the reverse strand, counting down.
AATACCATTCCAATTTAGTTACAGCACGATAGGTTTCGACAATATATTTTAACGGAAGCTATTCACTTAGTGCATTTGTATGGAAAATGCAAAATTGGTCCGAACAAACGGGCATGTAATAAAGTCATAAAGTCTCGAGAGTAATAGACGCTTGTTAGTGTACTTTATTAACTAAATGCGTCATTGTTTATCGATACCGAAATTGTCACATAGACGTACATAACTTAAAATTATAAGATATTAAAACATGCAATACATTGCTTCATTTCGTTTTAAAAATTATTTAATCCCAGATAACTTTTTGTTCAATTTTTGATAATTGATTTCTTCCACAAGCATCCGCCACTGAATTTTCAAACGCGTTATAGCCTATCAGTACCTAATTCATACGCCATAATGGACATGTAAATTTTACACCATCCTCCAGCCGTTTATCACCTTGGGAGTAAACTTATTATACGTGGTATAATATATAATGTATTTTATATCTCCCAGGACCTCAGCGTTAATATAACCTATCCATAATCAATAGCTTTTATGTTGCACCATTTTTGGAAAATTTAATGCTGAGATTTAGAAGAGCTCTTATCAAACCACCGATGCATAGTTGCAAAAAAAGTGTGTGATAACAAAAATATCATTAAGAAACAATCCAAAACCTACCTATACTGATGTGATTATACCCCTTAAATCTAGAAAAAATCAGATAGAAGAGTGAACTGGCGCATTATCTGAGGCCAACATAAGCAATTATTAACTCACTTGATTTCAATCCACAGATGTTCTCATGTCTCAATATTTGGATGTAATAATCTCAACTGAGGTTAAATTAGAATTGGAGTGGAGTGACTCTTTGTCCTATTCCACTGCGACCTTTGCAGATCTATTGTGGTCCTCCCTATATTCAAAGCTCGATATCTAGCTTTATATTCTCATTAGATCAACTAGCCCGGATACCGCCTCCCTTACGTAGATCTCTGCCCTCGGTTTCCCTCCTTCGAGTTAGTGAAACCAAATCCTTGCTAGGCATTTGCACTCACAAAGTACGTGCACCGCGGTTTCGTCTTCTTCCTGGAAGAGCCTGTATAGGCTGACATCTGATATGCCAATTATGTGCATATGTTTCCTCACCCTACAATGTACGCTCAGCATTCTCACCATCATCCTAGTCGTTTCTCGACTTAGTGGGTCGTGCGACAGTTTGGCCGAATGGCTTTTAGGGAATTATTTAGCATGCCTTCGTCCTTAGGTTTCATACCACCTGCGTAACGCCTGGTTGCCTATCCATTTGTGTATGCTCTCTGTACTTAGGCATTCAGAAATTCCCGAGGAAGGTTCTGACCCTATCATGACCGCTGCTCCCTGCTTGGCAAATTCATTGGCCTTTTTATTGCCTTTTATTCCTTGTTAACCTGATACCCAGGCTAGGGTCACTTTATTTTGACTACCTATTCTGTTGAGTGCCTTGCGACACTCCCACAACAGATTTATAGTTATCCAATATGAACGTAACGCTTTTAGGTCTGCTTGGCTGTCGGAGTAGATGAATATCCACCTCCCGTCTCACCAACACTTCTGCAAAGCACTGCAGCGCCATTACCTCTGCCTCAACTTAACTGTCAGCTGCCTCCGCTCCGCTACACCCACTCGTGCATCTAACAGTCTTGGGCTGCTTAAGCTGATTTTCTGTCCTTGTGACATAATATAGTTTATTCAAGATAAAAAGACGATGACGTTTCAAGAGAAAATATTGTGATGTTGCCAAGCTGTAGTTTTTTTTCTTCAAAAACATTCAATAATTCACCTTTAAATATGTAACAATAATATTTATAATAATGAATACAAACAGTGAATACAATTACTTCTTTCACTGCTTATGAAGTCATGTTTATATACATTCGTATTGGTGTTTGCTCTATTAAACCACAACTCACTTTTGTGCGTTCCAATACCAAGTTTCTTAATTATTAACTCAGTTGCTTAGACACATTTCTTTCCAATGTAGCAGACTACCACTCAATATATTTTTGTTTCAACTTAACTCAGAATTTTATCACAAGATATAATAATACCTTAATATGTTGAAATTGTTTAAACTCAATATTCTTAAGCGCTTTATAACTAAATGAATGATTGTATACATAATAACAGGAAGAAACTCCTCAAACATCCAGCAAAGCAAGATAAAATCTCTAAAGACTGTTTATCTCCGTACACCAACTAAAATTGAATTAACTTGAATGTGCGGTCCCAGAATGATACAATGCAAATTATATTATACTGTCCTCTGTCCAACAAAACGGCAAAAGGCTCAAACATTCATTTTATTCCTCATGAAAATTTAGTCCGTTCGTATTTCTGTTTAATTTGAAATAGTAACAGTCAAATAATAGTAGTTTTATTTAAAGTTTAGAAAGAGCAGATGACAAAGATAAAACAAAAAACATTAAGGGCGAGTTGTATCAAACGCCTAAACTCGGTTTAATTTTAACTGATGCTTAGACTGTGTCTGATTGATGTATTTATTATCAACAATTATATCAGTCTAAGCATCAGTTAAAATTAAACCGAGTTTAGGCGTTTGATACAACTCGCCCTAAAAAGTGTAGAGAAAAGTCTCAGAAACTACTGATGTGAATAAAAATGAATTCAAGTGGCAGAGATGGTATACCGATTGGTTTGGAAATGAAAATGGAACTAGGATGAGAGTATACTTTAAAAGGAGGGGGAGCAAGTATAACTATGCACTAGAAAATTTACATCTGTATTCCAAACAAAAGGTTCACGCAATCCTGCAATTCACATCAAAATTATTGGCTATTAAAAAAAATTATGTTTATTTCATCGATGTTAATGATCTCGACTTTTATTATATTTATTATTCCGGTTAGAGATGGTCAATCCAGAGAAGAGGGTGGGGTAGCGCTTTTAAGAATATTTTCAAGATATATGACCCCTTCTTCTCATTATGTAATTTATGCTATCTGTCGTTTATTTTTCACCAAATTGAGTTTTATTTCCTATACCTGTCCTACAGCTTGAAACGTAAACTTTGCGTCCATCGTTCCGGTTCATGTTTTTATTTCTTCAGAATTTTGATTTTCGGTGGAAAAGTTTATAAATATTTCCTTAAAATATTTCATTCAAAGAAATTATTTCTCTTTTCTGATTCGTAGTGGAATAAATAGCCTAAGAGCTAGCAACGTTTTCGAGAGAGAATTTCAGGTAGGCCAGTTTTTAGATATGCTATCTCTCTCACTCTTCCGGACGTCATACGGGTCACCTGGCTGGCGGTAGCGGTTGCGTACATTAGTGCGCATCGTACCCGTACAGGTAAAATATTAATTATTCAAATAATTTTGAGGTTTCTTTTTTTTTATTATTTTAATTGAATTTTTTGACACATAAATCTATTATTGCCAGACATTTTTATTGTTGTTTAAACTGTGCCAGACGCTAATTTGGAATAAAAAAAAATTTTTTTCAAAATATTTTAGTATAGCTGTAATTTTAATATGATGTTATTTAAGTATTTGAAAAATCAAAATTAATTTGCCAGGCAATAATTCAATTGATAAACCTTCAGCCAGACCGATCTAAAGCGGACCTTACACGATCAATATTACTGTAAATATCGAAAAATATTGTCAGTAATATTGATCGTGTATGGAGTGGAATGATAGAATGAAGTTAAGTACTGACGGTTATTCGAATATTTTAATATTTTGGTCGTCAGTATTCCGTATTGACAGTAATACTGACCCTGTAAGGTCCGTTTAAAAGTGAAAAGTAATTGGGCATGTTGGAAGAGTACAGACAGTCACGAGCTAGTTGAGTAAGCGAGATAGACGACAGCAGCTGTTTGTAGTCAAGATGGCGTCAGTTTAGTCACATGTGTGTATTCGTTGCTGTCATTTTTAATGTTTTGAATGAAATTATGTTACAATGGCTTGTGATAAATTAAAATGTGTTTTTTGTAAAGGCAAAAATGGAAAAATAATAACTTTTGTAGAAGATAAATTAAAAAAATGTAAAGAAGTATTACAAATACGTGTAAATTTTAAACTTAAATATCATAGTGTACAATTACCAAAGCAGATAAATGACACTGATGGATATCACAGAAATTGTTACAGCAGTTTTATAGCTTTAATGGCAAAGTACCGTAATTTATCTGATATTAATTTCTCGTCAACAGTAGATTTTCCCAGCACATCTAGTTCAACAACTCCGATATCAAATACTGCGGTAGACGTTAGCAAAACTCTGCCAGATAATACGTCTCCAAATTTACATACAGAAGTTAATATCCAAGAAATTGGCACTTCTAATGCAATTATTGAGCCTGAAAGTGTGGAAAATATAGAAACAAGTTCAAATGTCACACGAGTTTGTTTTTTTTTGTGGAAAAGATCGCAAGCAATCAAAAGGTAAACAACAAACCTTACACTCCTCAAATGATGCAAAAATTTATAAAAAAATAGCAAACTACGATGATGACAATGAAAATGACAGCAGTGATGAAGATGATGATTATCAAGATCCCTCCGTTTTTTGTGATACAATTATGGATTAAAAAATCTAACCTCAATTTTCACATAACCATCCAAATTTTTGTTTATTTCATACTTGAGATTGATCATTATATTAATTTTGTACAACAATAAAGTACTATTTTGATACGGTATTGATCCACAAATTAATTTAATAGTTTTTAGTCCTTTCTCTTAAATTTATTGGAAATTATTTCTAGACCAAACAAAATGATGCCACATCATTTTTCACTTTTAGATCGGTCTGGCTGAAGGTTTATCAATTGAATTATTGCCTGGCAAATTAATTTTGAGTTTTTAAATACTTAAATAACATCATATTAAAATTTCAGCTATACTAAAATATTTTGAAAACAAATTTTTTTTTATTCCAAATTAGCGTCTGGCACAGTTTAAACAACAATAAAAATGTCTGGCAATAATAGATTTATGTGTAAAAAAATTCAATTGAAATAATAAAAAAAAAGAAGCCTTCTTAAAATTATTTGAAAAATTAATATTTTACCTGTACAGGTACGATGCGCACTAATGTACGCAACCGCTACCGCCAGCCAGGTGACCCGTATGACGTCCGGGAGAGTGAGAGAGATAGCATATCTAAAAACTGGCAAACCTGAAATTCTTGTTTTCTTGACGTTGTTAGCTCTCGTACTAAAACTAGTAGACCAAAAATCAATATTCTTAACGTACTTTACCGCGAAATTCAAAATTTTGAACTGTCTATAAATAAGAATGAGGAAGGTTCCGGCAGGTCTTCTCTCATCGTCTGCAGACAATACTACCTACAACTGTGCCGTAATCCACGCAAAACTTTAGAATAAAATAATTGCTGCCGTTGTAACTTGTGTATATGGATTACTGGTATGTTTTTTTTCTACCTGTTAACTTCATATTTCAATATTTCTTGCATATAACTAATATTCTAGAAGTACTTTTTTTACAAAATGGCTACCCATTTTGTAAGCCATATTTCCTTTCCTATCCAGCCAAGGATATTTTTACTTTTATAAAATTGTTTCTTTTTTTCTACAAGATTCAGATATTTGTCGAGGAGTTAAATTTGTAAGTTGTATTTATTGAACTGGACAGATATCCTTGTAAGCCATAATTTTTTTTGTAACATTTTTCTTATACCGGCATATTTTATAGCACAGTTGCTGGGAGAATAACAGTTGCTGGGAAACAGTTCCTGAGAGACAATAGCCCCAACCTGGAAGCTCAGTTCTTGGGAGACTTCACTACTTCAGTTCCTGATTATCAAATAATACCTGGGAGACAACAATCCAGGACTGAATTTCAGTTCGTACAGTACGAAAGTTCATGGCTGATTAACAGTACCTGGTATTTCAACAGTTCCGTATTGTCCCTTTGATGGTAACATCACCTGGGAGTGAAAGTTCCTGAAAGCATTACCTACATCTGCTATTCGCCGTATTACCATCTATTGGTTTATTTCATGAGTATTTTTTTTATTAACCTTTTTTTGTGCATATTTCTGATCATTATATACATTTTTTTTTACTTCTATAGTTTTATTTACTATGCAGAAACGAAAGTTCTTTTTTTCAATGTCTTTCAACAGATTAAAGTTGGCTAGCCATTAAATTTGATTTTGTTTCTAATTTTTTTTCATCTAAAAATCTAGAGTTTCATTGTCGCAATTAGTTGTTCCAAGCTCTTCTGTTCTCCAAGTATTGAATATATCTATAATTTATCTTGTGAATTTTGAATTTTGCAATTTTTGGGAAATCGAACATCTTTTTTTATTCGATTTTCTAAAAAAAAATTGAAAAAATAATCTTTCCCATATTCAGTTTCTTGTTTTTTCTTTCAATATTTATCATTATCAGTATTTTACGAAATATTTCTACTGTTCCATTCATCATAAACGTTTCTGATGCATATCTTAATAATTTTATGAAAATTTTAAATTTCCTGACTCATAATCCATCGCAAAACGACTACCTCAAACTGTTCCTCAACGTAATATGCATTACAAGAAATTTATTTTTAAACTTATTCCGCTGGAATATCTTTTCACGTAATACGGACGGAATAATAATCATGTGTATCTTATTCATGATAAGGAAAAATAAGAACCTCTAGGTATAAATGGAAATGAGCCACTTCTGATACTCACAAATGTTGTCTCATATAGTGGAAAACGTCCCATGAGCTTCTCTTGAGCTTCTCGGCAGATCCGTATTTGATGTGAGGATAAAAAATTCTCTACAATCATTATTTTCATTATTTCTTGATAATAATAACTTATATAAATATTTCATCCAAAAACATTGTTAAAGCGATCACATATCACATGTGTACTGAGTAGATGTATAAGGCGGTTACGACTATAGAGATAGGGAAAACAATGTGTTGGAGAGAGAGAGTGATGGATGCAATGTGTAGGAGAGAGATGCCGTCGCCATTTTTGGTCCTTCATTGCGGCATCTCATAGCGCCATCTATGAGATGCCACAATGATCACCGTCTTGTTGGGTCGCCGATGTCACGCCGCCATTTTTGATCCCCTTTTAGCTCCGGCCGATGAATTAAAAAATTTGACTGGTCCGGGGATTGAACCAGGGACCCACGCATCCAATGCGCGTCACTCTACACACTATGCCATCAGTTCTCTTAATTGTAAGTTATGAAGAAAGGTATCGCTGCCGCCCGCGCTGTGGCAATATGAAATTAGAGTCTCTCGCACGAAATATTCCTAGAGTGTAGGAAAAATTCATGATCTTATTATGCTGTGTGGATAAAACTCCAATGTGATTGTGGATGAAATTAAATATTGTTTTGCTTATTAAAATCTGAAAATTAGAAACATATAAACGACATTTTCTGCAGTGTGTCATTCCAATCTTCAAGTCAATAACAGATGTGCAAGTATTGTTCTATGAAAAAAAATCATAATTTCAAAAATTATTCACAAGTTATTCCAGAAATAATTCCAATAGAAAAAAAAGGGTAATAATCACACAGAAATTTGAAATTACATAATCAAAAACTCGTAAGAATCTTTTCGCCAAAAATAAAGAACTTACATTTAAAGAAAAACTTTTCATCAACCGCACTAAATAATAGACTACAAAAAATTAATATGTCTCCAATGGAAATAGGACGGTATAGCATTATGGGGATACTTTTGAAGAAAAAACCCGAAGACGAAAGGTGTCAGAAGAAATATCCATAGAACAACAACAAAAGATCATTTTTTATCAATGTATATTTTTGAATAAACTCTACAAATAGATTGTTTTATGAAAACTACCGATATAGAGAAATGGCATTAATCTTGAGATATGAAACTTTCTCATACACATCTTCCAAAAAGGTAAAATGCAAAAATTTTATAAATATCACGTTTACACTCGGGTGATATCTAACCGTGACCGCAACTGATAAAAGAACTATCTCGCTCAATTAGCGACAATATCCAACAGGATGTATCAATCTAACACACACACCACCTAAATTTAAAGATACAAAATTTATATAAATATCACGTTCACGTCATCGCAACTGATAAAAGCGCTTAGATCAATACAATATCCAACAGGAAAATAATAAAACAAACACAGAAACCGAACATGTGAAAACTTGTAGCTAAGAAGTTTACTCACGAAACGTTGTTCAAACGGAGGGGGCATCAACAAAATACACTTTAAATAAGGGTGCACGCAAAATAAATTTATCAGTATTACAAAACAGTTGAAAAGCAGCAGCAATAACAGTTATTTGTGTGTGTAAAAGCAGTATCAAAAATGTAAGTATTTGTTTAATTGGACCATTACTTTGTGGAATCTACTCATGTTATCAATGAAACTAAAAGTTTAACTCCACTAAAAAATTGTTATTTTTCATTCTTCACTACATCGGAAAAAAATCTGTGCATGTGACAGCGATTTTCTCTATTTTACAGATGGATCTTTCTAAAATTAATTTGGCATCTCTTGCAGAGAGAAAGCCGATCCGGAAATTGCAAGATTTGTCAATCAATTCACCGAAAAAAATTGGGGGAGCTAGGATAGTCTCAACACAGTTTGGTGAATCGGTGTTGCTCGATTTAGAAGAAGAAGTGGTGTTTTTGCCAAAGAGAGTAACGGAAGTATATCGACCGCACCTGGAGGAATTTTCATCAGGACTATACTCCATAACATTCAGAGGACTGAAAGAAGTGGGGAAACACAATCCACTTATAAAATTCCAAATAGAAAAATTGTAAAAGAAAATACACAGAGAGAGAGAGGTGAGTACCATGGATATTGTTAAATCATCTGAAAAATTACTGCTATTTATCAATAGAGTCAGAAAAATAGTGTTTGACAAATTCACAGCTAGAGACACGGAATTTTGGTTGAATCGGTTGAAAAAACAAATTAAAGTTTGTAATATTACAATAAAAAAAGGAAATCTACATATAGGTACAATTAGGAAATTACAAACATATATAGGACATTTCAAGCATTTTAAACGACTCATTTTAAATAGGTATGTAGGTATGGGGCTAGGTAGTAAACTAAAAAATAGGGTTAGATGGGAAAATATAGTTTCCGGTTTTTCAGGAAGAGTTAGGACTGGTGCTATAGTGAATTTGTATCATAAGGACTTGACACAATTCTTAAATGATTGCCAAATTATTTTTAAAAATAAAATTAGAGGAATTTTGAAAAAAAATTATCCGGTTGTTAAAGTTAATGTTTGCTTTTGTGGAGAGTTTATTAAAAAATCTGGCGAAAATGAAATTCTTACTTTTAATTATTTTAACACAAAAAATACTGTTATCGACATATCGACTGATATAGAGCGATGGTTTTTTGAAAATGTTAAAGATAAAATTGATAATAAATTATCAGAATTTCAGGAGAAAGACTCCGGTTTTGCATTACGTAAAATTATTTCTTTAGAGGTAAATATTAATAAATTCGAAATTGGAAATGGCACATCATATATTAAGCTTCCAGTACCTATTCAAAAAAAGCAGGCTTGTATTAATATAAAAAATTCTGATCAAGCCTGTTTTTATTGGTCAATTGTCTCAGCCCTTTTTCCAGCTGAATCTAATCAAGCACTCACTTCCTCATACCCATGGTACAGCACTGTATTGAAAACGCAAGACTTGGACTCTCCAATGCCTTTGCATAAAATTACAAAATTTGAAAAATCCAATAATATTTCCGTCAATGTCTATGCCTTGGAATTGATACAAGATAATGAAAAGTCATTTTACACAGTATACCCGGCAAGACTCACTAAAGCAGTAAATGAAAAACATGTAAATCTTCTTTTAGTTCAAAATCAGTATTTCCCTAAGTTAAATGATTATGAGGCCCCTCCTGTAGAGGATGATGATGATAGCAATTCAGATATTAAATATCACTACTGCTGGATCAAAGATTTGTCTCGTTTAATTAGTAATCAGGTGAATAAAAAAAAAAATAAAAAATACATTTGTGATCGATGCATGAATTATTTTAGTGGTGAAAATAAATTAAATGAACACCTGAAATTCAACAAAGAAAAATATATTTCATTTACTCTTAACGATTCAAACACTAATATAAAATTTCGATTCATAGATTCACTAAGGTTTTTGAGTGCGTCTTTAGAAGAATTGGCTTCTACATTAAACGAAAATGATTTTAAAATTTCCAAACGAGAATTTAGTAATTTAAGTACTGAACAATTTAAATTAATAACTAAAAAAGGGGTTTTCTGTTATGATTTTATAGATAGTTGGGAAAAATTAAATACCATAGAACTACCCCCAATACACGCATTTTATAATAAACTGGAAGATAAAAACATTACTGATGAGATGTATGCTCATGCTCAAGCAGTTTGGCAGACATTCGACATTGAGAATTTGGGGCATTATGCAGATATGTACTTAAAGACCGATATTTTACTCTTATCAGATGTTTTTGAGCAATTTCGAAAAAAGTGTTCGATAACTTATGGTTTAGATCCTGCATGGTACTATACGATGCCTGGTTATACATGGGATTGTATGCTGAAATATGTAGGCTGTAAATTGGAATTATTACAGGATGTGGACATGGTAATGTTTATCGAAAAAGCAATTCGAGGGGGAATTTCAGTTTGTAGTGGTAGAATGTCGGAGGCTAATAATAAGTATATGCCTGAATATGATCCTACAAAACCCTCGAAGTTCCTAATGTTTTTCGATATTAACAATTTATATGGATGGGCCATGTGTGAACCCTTACCCTACAGAGGGTTCGAATGGGTAGATAGCAGAAATTTTGATGTTATGTCTGTGTCTGATAAATCTTCCGTAGGGTATATTTTACAAGTAGACTTGGAGTATCCACATGAATTGCATGATCAACATAAAGATTTTCCATTTGCCTCTGAACACCGCAAGCCTGTAGGCTCAAATCACTCAAAATTAATGACAACGCTTCATTGTAAGAAAGAATACACAGTTCACTATCGCAATTTGAAACAAATGTTAGCTAGAGGGTTGAAATTAAAAAAAATTCACAAAATTTTGAAATTCGAACAATCTGCTTGGTTGCGGCCATATATCGAATTAAATACTCGATTGAGAGCTGCAGCTACGAGTACATTTGAAGAAAAATTATATAAACTGGCAAATAATGCTGTGTTTGGTAAGACAATGGAAAATATACGAAAACACCGAATAGTGAAGCTTGTCAAATCATGGAATGGGCGATATGGTGCCAAAAATCTGTTGGCAAGTATAAGATTTCATAGTCGAACAATTTTCAATGAAAATTTAGTTGCAATAGAACTCACCAAATCGGAGTTAGTTTTTAATAAACCCTTGTACATTGGCATGGCTGTATTGGATTTATCAAAGTTATGTATGTATGAATTTCATTATAACTACATGATTCCAAAATTAGGAATTGATAAATGCAAATTACTGTATATGGACACGGATAGCTTTATTTATGAGCTCTACTGTGACGATGCGTATGAGGAAGTTGTAAAAGCTGATTTAACAAAATTCGATACATCAGATTACCCTGTTAATAATATCTTCAAAATCCCGCAGATGAATAAAAAAGTTTTGGGGGTTATGAAAGATGAAAACAAAGGTCAAATTATGACCCATTTTGTAGGAATGCGATCTAAAATGTATTCTTTCAAAGTTCAATCAGGTAAAATAGTTAAAAAGGCAAAGGGAGTTCGAAACAATGTAGTTAAAAACAAAATAAATTTTGATGATTACCTAAACTGTTTAAATGATTTTAAAGAAAAAAGTATTATGCAACGATGCATTCGATCGTATGCCCATAAGGTATATAGTATAGAGCAAACAAAAATTGCGTTAAGTCCTCATGATGACAAAAGATATTTGATTCCTAATAGCTGCGACACTCTACCTTGGGGGCATTATAGTATTTCAGAATAGCGTTTTGTTATAGATGAATGCTTCAACATTGATGGAATTATGCATCAAAAAAATTTGTCAAACAATAGTGACGGCAGCAGATTTTGCAGAGCAGTCCCCTCTTCCTTGGAAGTTAACCAAAAGAGTTTTAAAAAGATTTCCATCATACAAATGGGATGCGATTGTAAACGAAGCCGAAAATGATCATAATCCCTCATATAAAGGACTGGAATTTATTCACTGCTCCAAACAAATATCCACACATTTACGAAATACGGTAATAGGAAAAGTAGATTGGGGGTATATATTTGAAGAAGCGGAGTCAAGGTATTGTATATGGTTAAGTGGATACTGGCTTCAACAATATCGTCTAAATGTATGCAAATCGTGTTTTTATATATTCAAAAAAGTACATGAAACTTTAAATCAATACATACTAGTTAACTACGATCACTCTCACGAAATTTATGATGCAAACGATATTGTTGAAAGCGTATATCAGGAGCCATATTATTGGTGTCAAAGCTGTTTTGCAGCTGTATTATTTGAATTGAAAGACTACGATTCATGTGTTAATGATTTACATGAAATACCCAGACATACTCGATTTGACGATTCTGATGTAGATAGTGATATTGACTCTTTTGAAGTAAATATGCAGTAATTGGTAATTAACATATTCATGAGTGTTTCTCTCTCTCTCTTTACATATGCATGTATATTTTTAATAAAAATATGTTTATCTACTTTTAACAATTATATTCCATTTTAAAAATAAAAAAATGTTTATCTTCTTTTATCTTTTATTTTCGACACAACAATAACTTAACATTTCTGCAAGTACAATTGTAGAACATCATCATATTTTACTATTTTAAATCATTAATTACTCTAGGTTTATAAAAATAAACCATTTCTTTAAGAGCACTATTTAACAGGTCATTTGGCATTATAGAACAAAATGCATACAACAATTGCAAGCTATTTAAGCTATTTGAGTTTTTACAAAAATCCAAAAGATCATAATAATACTGACAAAAGTTCAAATTATTTAAAACAGTTAGACGTGGTAAAATTAAATTATTATTCAGTTCTAAAATTTGTGTGACCTCTTCTTCATCCATGTAGAATTCCACGCCATGTTTCTTGAGAAAAATAAATTTATAATCATCATAAACTAATATGGTAATTGTACAGTATTCTCCACACGGAAATGAAATAGGCTGGAAGTTATCATGTAGATTTGCTTGAAAGAAATCCACCAATTGTTGTGACATTATAGAAGTGAAGATGGACCATTCATAAGTGCTAAACGATATTCTGCTGGGCTTGAAATATTGTGATAAAATTACAGCTGGCGTAAATGATCTCGCTGGACTGATTCCACATTTTACATCATAACCGGAAAGCATATATGTTGTTGAAAGCAGATGGATATTTTCCGCCTTGGCGGCATCTTCATACTTTTTCAAAATATAATCCAACTCTGAACTATAGTCTAAGTCGGAACTACCTTCAACACTATCTTGATAACTCATAATTATCACTAAGACTGAGGGCTAAAACTAACATCATTTTATAAGACTCCCCCCCACTCTTTGCGGTCTTTGCACGGCGAACTAAAAAAGTTGATCTATACAACATTAACATTTTCTATCCAACTGTTATGTTTTCCATCCAAGCCTAGCCATTTGACATACATTTTGTTACCCTTCCTTCTAAGTACTTTTTCCACCAAGTAAATGTCTGGATTCGCTGTTTTCTGCAGCTCTTCATCGTAAAATCCTCCACTGATTGGTGTACCGTACATATCCTCAAGCAAGTAAGTAGCGGGATTCGTGATTTTGATTTTAATGATCTTGAAGAGTTCAGTAGTCCAATTGGGTGTATAACCTTTTTCAAAGACATGTTTTGCCTTGGATATGCGCACAATGTCACCAACTTCAAATTTTCGCGGTCCTGCTATCTTTAAATGACTATAGGTGTTATTCAAAATAGATTTTTCGTTGGATTTGTTGACTTGAGAAGGTTTATATTTTGTTGTGGAATGTTTTGTATCATTATAGTTTTGAGTAATTTCAGGCAGAATATCAATCCATTTGTAGGTGCCATTTAAACTGAAATACTTGTAGAGTTTCGATTTCAAAGTTCTTATAACACGCTCAGCCATAGAAGCTTTCATTGTACTAAATACGCTGTAATGATTGATGTAGTGTTTTCTCATTAAATTTTGAAATTTGCTATTGTAAAATTCCTTTCCCTGATCAGATTGCAGATTTTTTGGTATTCGTCTAGTGTGAGCGAGAATGTCCGAGAATGCCCGAGTAATCTCCTCTCCGGTCTTCGTCTTCAGTGGGCGTGTCCACACAAACTTAGAAAAACAATCAATGACGACCAGTATCATTTTATGATTCCTATTTTGTGATGCAAAATTCCTCATCTCCGCAAGATCCATTTGCCAAAGATCATCAAGACCCTTAATAATAGTGCGTCTCCGAGAGAATTTTTTCCGTATCGGTTTGTGGAGTTCGTTTACAAGCTGAATTTTTTCTTTAGAATGCTTGTGTAACATGACTGGCTAGCTTCATCTCCAAACTGCGAATGCGGTCATTTAAATCTGGGGTATTAATGTCTACAATACTTGAAAGGTTACTTTTCAAATCGGAGAGTTCTGCAAATTCTTTTTTTAATTCACCTATGCTGTCAACACACTTGTTTATGGAAGCAGAAAATTCTTTTCGAATGAAAACTTTGGCGATGGCAATTGAATCGTCAACGTATTTCTTTGTAGCCGTATCCCTTCCTGCTACGGGAGGATTTCGCGAAATAAATTCTTCAATTTCGTTGGTTTTATTTTGCAAGGATGCAATATGTGTCTGTAATATGGGGATTTTCGTTTTATGAAACTCATTTCTTATCTCGTTCAATCCTACAGCTAAATCCTTTATATCACGTTCTTGTTGCTGGAGCACGATACCATGTGCTTGAATTAATGGTGAGTTGTTGGTACGTATGCCATTCAACTGCACATCAACATATTTTTTTGTTGCAGCATCACTATTTGTTGTCGGTTCCTTAACATTACAAATTTTCACATTTTCAATATCAATATTACCATCCGGTGTATGAGGAAACGTAATTTTCGCTGGTAAACGCGCATATGGCGTTTGATGTCTATGTCCGAATTTATCGACCGACATAATTGAAATGAACAAGTTTCAACTTGTATTATTCTATTATATCAGCCTCCTTGAGTTCATTGATAATTGCTACTATTTCGTTGTCGTGTGACGTATTACCTGCCTCTTTTGAAGCAATCAACAACTTCAAACGATCCACCAATTCATTTGCATCATCCCAATAAATATACTCCATAGGTTTATCATTATATCTTAACCGATCGATACCTTTTCCTTTTGCTTGAGGAATTGATTTTAGACGAGTCAATACCTGAGACGAGCTATTCGTTGCTAGAGATTTTGTTTTGAATAAAGGTTTTATGATGTAGTGATATTTATCAGTACTTGACCCCTTAAGACGATTTAACGTGTCTAAATGAACTTCAGTTGTTGTCAAAAGATTTTTATAGTTCTGTAAATCTTGATCATTGTAACTGGGGTCTTGGTAAAATAGAAGCTCATACAAGCCTGGTGTTCCAATTATATAATTTCCTACTTTGTTTTTCTCAGGTAGTATGTTTATATTACCGGTTTTTCCATCAAACGCAATTCGACGTTTGCCTAATGACCAACCGATTTCATCGTTGTATATCGGTCCATAATTTTTATCAATTTTATCATCTCTTTGGAAGTAATCTTCAATGAACTGATAACTGATGGCAGGATATTGGTCCAAATAGTCTTCGAAAGCTTCCTGAGAAATTTCGGGGCGCATCTCTTCTGGAGATTCAGAACGTGTAATATTGCCTGATTCATCGGTTTCGGCTACAGATTCCGTTTCGAGAAAAGGAGGTGTAAACAGATCATCATCGGGTTCTTCTTTCTTTATTTCCTCCTTTGGATGTAAATTTGTAATCGATTTTTGTAATGTCTTTGAGGATTGTACAATTTCTTCTAGTGGTTTGGATATTGGCTTGAATAGTTTATTAATAGACTCATCTTGCTCTGATTTACCCAATTTCAATGCCAAGTATTTTTTTCGAATCGATCTAGCAAGTTCGGACACTTTTTTCTTGCGCAATGCAGTAGCAACCTTATCGTCAGACATATTGGTATGGACTGAAGGCGCAGCTTACAATTTTATATATTTATCGAATCCTTTGCGATACCTTCCATCATTGAGGGCGAAATCTTTCATAATTACCAATGTACCATAGCGATCACACCAACACTTTGAACACATATTTTTAAATATGTCAAATGTCATGTCAGGAGATACGTGTTCGTCAAATATATGTTTCAAGTTTACCTCATCCTGCTTGAATAACACAATAACATTACAATTGTCGCGAATAAGCTGTTTCGGTATTTTTGAGTATGTTTGACAAAGATATGCAGCATCAATATCTTTATGTCTACACATGGAGTAGTATTCACGAATTTTCTGCTGACCGTCACATGCAACGTCATCGAATAAAAAGACAGAATTTGGTCGAGCTTCCTCTGGACTAATTATTTCCTCGTTGTCTTTAAATGGGAAATAGCCAACGCCCTTGACTTGTGCTATAACTTCTTGCAGCAATTGGTACTTTGGTTGGAATAACGATTTTGAAAAGACATAAACATTTTTGAATTTCGCGCCATTCGGATTGAATAGGAGCGCTAGCACGACATTCGTCTTTCCACACCCGCTGGGACCGCATATAATGGCACGGAAAGAATTTGGTAACAATTTACCATGTTTGCCGATCGATGGCGTTGAGGTGAAATCCAGATTTTCAATGGGTATAGTCTGCTCTTGTTGAATTATTTTCATTGTGTGTGTCGTTTTTCGTAGTACTACTCTTTAAATATAGATGTTACCACTTACGCGTATCAGTCTTAATGTTGATGTTTGAAGGAGAAGGTCTCTTAAATTCTCTCATCAATAAACTACCTATCGAACTTCACTTACCTAGCTATCAGTACTGCGGACGTAAGTAAATCGCCCCACCCTTTTTTGCGAAAAATTAATTGTTTTTTGTTAGCTGGTACAAAATTGGAAAAACGTCTTGATCGTGGAGATCCGGGCATCAACCCCTTGGACGCTGCTTGTAAACAACACGATATTTCTTACTGGAAGAATAAGTCTCTCGAAAAACGACACAAAGCCGATCAAATACTTGAAGATAAAGCTTGGGCACGCGTCAAATCGAAAGACGCTTCACTGGGGGAGAAAACTGCTGCATTACTTGTAACAGGTGGAATGAAGGTGAAAAGAAAGCTGGGAATGGGCTGTCGTCGCAAACGTCGTTCCTTGCATCGAGATGTTATTCTAAAAGTGGGGAAGTCATTGAAGAGAGGAACATCTTTGAAAGACACCGCAACGTTTGCCTTACGAGCAGCCAAAGCACTCATTAAGGAATTTGGTGGGAAAAAAGAAATCGAGGTTCCTCGAGTGATACCTGTAGCGAAATCCGGAGGTTTCCTACCACTTATCCCTTTGTTTGCTGGCCTTTCGGCACTTGGAGCTTTGTCAGGTGGTGCTGCTGGGGTTGCTAAAACTGTCATTGATGCTAAGCATGCGCAAAAGAAATTGGAAGAAGATGTACGTCATAATAAGGCTATGGAACGTGTAGGATCTGGTCTGTATCTGAAAAAGTACCCAAAAGGCGGCTTCGGATTGTATTTGAAAAAGCAAAAAAACTAATAAAGCTACCCAATCACGCATTAACCGACTTTGACATAACACATTACGCAAAATCGCTTAAAATACCGCATTTTCGAGGAGTTTTCATGCGAGACACTCTCCCCAAAGCCGGGGCCCGAAAACAAGAATGCGCAGTGGTGAATTTGGACACCTCTGAGAATAGCGGAAGTCATTGGGTAGCTTACCGAAAGATAAACAACAATGTAGAGTATTTCGATTCATTTGGTAACTTGAAGCCTCCGAAGGAAGTTGTTAAATATCTCGGAAAAAGTGTGCAAATTTTCTACAACAATACCCAATATCAAAATTACGATCAAATCAATTGCGGTCATTTGTGTTTGAAATTTCTACAACAACAATGACGGAACTATTACTACAACATATCTACCATGGAAAAACATTGAGTAGTTTCACTGCCGAAGAACTAAAGCACTTTCCCATTGAACATCTAATAGAGTGTGTAAGACCTTGGGAATTGCTGGAAATGTGGCACAAACTTCCCAATGAATATCGAACAAATTTTGAACTACAAATACGACTGCCTTGTTTCATCCATTACAACCGACCTGATTGGACGACGCATTGTGATGGTCCTCCGAGTTCGCAAGCTACTTGTTTCCTTTGTAAACAAACATTGAAAAAATAAAAATGATATTTAAATTCAAACATTATTCGTATTTCATTAGTCATCATGTCGCAGTTGCTGAGAGTTAATAGCACCAATCACGTGTTTACCTTTCAGCCTCCTACGCCTATTGTGCTCGATCCGAAGAATGAATACGAAATAGCTCTATGATCTTTTCATTCTTATAACAGTATACCGAACATTGAAAATTGTAAGTTTTACTACTACGATACCAAGGGCAAGCTTCAAAGCTTTGATTTCCCCACAGGATGTTACGAAATTGCCGATCTTGAAGCGTTTATCCGAGATAAATTGGGTGCGGGCAATCTAACTAGATCAGAGGATATATTTTCACTAAAACCCAATCACAATACGTTAAAATGTGAAATTTCCAGTAAATACAAAATTTCCTTCAAGGAGGCCAATAGTCTTGGAAGAATATTGGGATTTTCACCGAAAATACTCGACGCTAACAAATTGCACTCTTCAGATCTCCCCGTCAAAATCATTAAAGTATCTAGTATTCGCTTCGATTGTAACATTACCACTGGAGCCTTCGATGCAAACAGACCTGCTCATACCATTTACGAATTCGTCGTACAAGTAGATCCGGGATATTCCATTGACGAAATTCCTCATAATTTGCTCTACTTACCCGTTATACAACAACGTGAAATAACCAACATCACTGTCATAGCCTTAGACCAGGACGGTCAGCCTGTAAACTTTCGTGGAGAACTAAGTACGTTGGTGTTGGAGCTTAGAGCGCGATGGGGTTAATAATCAATCATAAAAGACAATCTGCAGCACTTTCAACTTCATTAGCTAAGCAGTCGCCAAAGCTGAAACAGCTCACGTTCGCAAACAAATTGGTCCTGCAATCGCTGGGTTTTAAATTGAAAAATGACAACTATGTATGGAAAACGTTTACGCCAAAACGACATGCCTCCAATGTTTGATATCTATCGTAAGCCGATGTTTGATGAGTCAATTCGAAAGGCCGAATATAGAACATATGCTCCATTCATAAAATCATTCAATTGCAGTGACATTGTGGAGTTTAGCATTAATCAGGTTGATTCGTTCTTTGCAATGAGCGAAACTTTGTTGTGCATTAAAGGTTCGCTCGAAACACACGGGGATGGTGACGTAAAATTAGCAAATAATGTTGGAGCCTTTCTATTCGATTCATGTACGTACAGTGAAAGTGCCAAGGAAATGGAAACAGTTCGAGATCCTGGAATAGTAAGTGCCGTACGTGCCATGACCTGTTATAACCAAGAAGATTCCAATCATATGGCTATAGCCGGTTGGAATTACCCAAAAGATCCTATTCTGAATGTTAGCGACAAGTCCTTCAACCTTCAAATACCTCTCAAACATATTTTCAACATTTTCAACGATTATTCCATGATTACATGTGGGCGTCAAACGATACGACTAGTTCGGGCACGAAACGATAATGATTGCTTATATATTACTGAAAAGAATGTCTCTGGAACGCTCTCCACAACAGCTAAAATTAACATTACAAGCGTTGAGCTAAAAGTTAAACATATCTTCCCTAATGACGACATAAAATTGAATCTCATGAAATCCATTCAAAAAGATCAACCTATAGTTATTCCATTCAGGAAGTGGGAGTTACACGAATTACCCTCAATTACTAAAGGAGCAAGACGTGAAGTTTGGGCTGTCAAGACATCCACTTCAGTTGAAAGACCTCGTTTTGTTATTGTTTTCTTTCAAACCGACAAACGTAACTTGAGTACAGCTGACCCGACTTTATTTGACAATGCTGACGTACAAAGTATAAGACTGTCACTTAATGGTGACTATTGGCCCAATGAAAGAATGCAATTGGATTTCGCTAAAACTGACTACAATGAGGCATATTTTAACTACACCGAATTCTATCCCAACTACGCAAACTCCACACAGAAGCGCCCCCTGCTGGATTATTCTTCTTTCAAGAAACGAGCATTGTTTGTTATCGATTGTTCGAAACAGGAGGAAAGTATGAAGGCGTCCACAGTCGATGTGAAACTTGACATTGAAGCAAACATAGGCTTTCCCGAAAATACCAAAGTCTATTGCATCATAATTCACGATTGCGTAATGGAATACTTCCCCCTCTCCGAAATTGTTAAAAGCTTGAACTAGATGTTGTGAGTTAGTGTTCGAGCAGACATCAACATGAGAGTAGCATTCGTAGACATTCAAGGGTTTGTCGTAGACGACCTATTCGTTGCCAAAGAACTCAGCATAGAAATTGGCTTCAAAGGCTCGCATTACATATTTTTACCACCGCAACCGTTTTCCACATTGAGCAACGCGGACAAGAAGACTACATCCTACTTGGAAAGGAATGTGCATGGCATTCGATACTCTTCAGGAGATGTAGAATATTCTAAAGTAAATGAAATATTGGGAAGCAAGTTATTACATGCCGCAGACTACATTTACGTTCGAGGACAACAAAAAGCCGAGTTTCTGCAAAAGAAATGTCACATTTTTGGTATTTTTCCACACATTATTGACGTTTGCAAATTTGATGGCACACCCTGTGAAACTGGAAACTTTGTTCAAGATCCCAATCCCTGCCACGCCTCTGGAGTATATTCGTGTACCGAAAGAAATGTACAGCGACTCCGTCACTGGTTTTCAAAAACTGTATTACCGTTATAAATAAAGTTTTTTTTAAAAACATGGGTTTTATTGAAACACTCTGTATATTCATCAACTTTTATATTACATGAAGATTGGAATTTTCGTTTTACAATTTTCAAAATAATTTTTACAATTAAAACAAATACAGCCACTAATATTACACATGACATGGTGTAAACGTTATTAATTTCATTTTCTATATCTTTTTCTGTTCTGTTGAACATGGTGTAGGTTGAATACGTCTTGACGGATAAGTAGTTTGCGGCAGTCTACGGGCTAACTGATGGACCTCTTCAGGCACCCAGTTTATACGAAGACTGCTCCACGTCTGCCCTTCCTTATCAGATAAACTAAGATTTTCCAGTTGATTTATAACCTCACTTTTATCTTCGTAAAAAGCAATGTCTTTATTTAATTTACCAATATTCTTAATGAACTCCTCCAAACGATGACTGTACTCTTCTGAAGACATATTACAAAAGAACACTCCGGTGACACGATGTTATTTTGTTTAGCCGCGCCGCCTTATCATCCTAACGGATCTTTCTCGACTACGTCACATTTTACAGCAAGAAGCGTATGGTGCGCGCGATGTAAATCTGGCCGCGCCGCCTTATCATCCTAAAGGATCTTTCTCGACTACGTCACATTTTACAGGAAGAAGCGTACGGTGCGCGCGCTATTCACATTGCAGCCTTACTTCACGTCTGACTTTTCCCCATCATATAAACTAAGATTCTCTATTTGCATCATAACCTTACTTTTGTCTAAAAATGTTAATTTACCAATGTTCAAGATAAGTTCTCCACACAGCATAATAAGGTCATGAATTTTTCCTACACTCTAGGAATATTTCGTACGAGAGACTGTAATTTCATATTGCCACAGCGCGGGCGGCAGCGATACCTTTCTTCATAACTTACAAATAAGAGAACTGATGGCATAGTGTGTAGAGTGACGCGCATTGGATGCGTGGGTCCCTGGTTCAATCCCCGGACCAGTCAAATTTTTTAATTCATCGGCCGGAGCTAAAAGGGGATCAAAAATGGCGGCGTGACATCGGCGACCCAACAAGACGGTGATCATTGTGGCATCTCATAGATGGCGCTATGAGATGCCGCAATGAAGGACCAAAAATGGCGACGGCATCTCTCTCCTACACATTGCATCCATCACTCTCTCTCTCCAACACATTGTTTTCCCTATCTCTATAGTCGTAACCGCCTTATACATCTACTGTACTGCCATTTATCTATAGCCAATATTTTTCATAATTTTTTCATGCTTGGGCTTTTATGATGGATCCATTCAACTAACTATCTCGTCACCAATGCTTTATACAAGAGGGTCTAAGTCTTCTGCGACCTCTGCGACAATTACAGATAATGCTACTGGAGCAATTAGTGCGTTGAATACTACTATACTATTGGTCACTATGTGTATAGAAGCGTTGTTAGTCGAGCATGGAATCGATATGTTGCAGCTGGAAGCCCTATAGTATACACATAGTGATCACAAGCTCAAGACCTCACTTCTAAGAGAAACTAAAATTAACGGCTCCAAGAATCATCAGTTTATTTAGAAACGGTACTGGACTAGTTATTTCTTTTATAAAAAAAGGTTGCATATTCGTAATTTGAGTGTAAAAAGCATACGCATAGAAGTTTATTTCAAGCTAACCAAGTCAAATTATTCAACTGATTGAGTGACCGGTACCATCTCACTGGTGCCGATTACAGTTAAGCACTTTTATCCAGAGCTATCAGTTCATTGAGTTATCGATATTTGAAAAAATTATCAAAATCTACGTGTATTTTTAATAATAAATATTTCAAGGCTCTGGGCGAGTACTTAAGGTTGATATTAAGAGCTTTAATTTTAGAGAGATTCTTTTTTGGACAGTTCCAATAATATTTTCAGTCGGAAACGGAGACACAAAAATAATTTCCCTAAAAAAGCACCCTCAGAGTATAGTCATTTCTTTGGCACAGTGGGGAAATCTAAATACGCAAATGACATTTTAAAAAGTACATTCAGGTGTTAGTGAGAATTTGATTAACTTGAAAAATACAGAAGGACATTTTTTAAGAAGAAAGTAGATGGGTAATTTTACTTTTCCCCTCTTCTCACGCTTATGGAATGATTGGAATTTAAATTTTTGGTTGATAAGGGCATTAAACTAACTGAATAAATGCTCCTATTTAACAAGACAGTTACGACATCTCTTCAGTACGAGGCCATTAGGGTTTCAAGAGGCTACCCTCAAGGCGAAGTACTATATCTCCCTTATTGTGATCACTCTTGATGAATAACTTGCCTAGCGCTCTCTATAGTGGAGGGGTACAACTACAAGCGCGTGCAGACGATCTAGTCATCTTGGCCAGGTCATATTCCCCAAGACTGGACGATGTCCGCAGCTAGAGCCAGCTGTCCATCAACTATAGCAAAACTGTTATAGTACCCTTCACTAAAAAAATAATGAGAATGTCTTACCACCAATGGTTAGGTTATTCCATTTGCAGTTGAAGTAAAATACCTATTTGGATATTGAACCAGATACGCTCATAAGGAAAAAGCTATTCATAAGGCCAGAATATGGATATATGTGATGACTGTTCGATCAATGATCACATATAATCACTATTGCTTGGTGGTCAAAAGCCTTACAGCGAACGGCCCAAGCAGAGTTCCCTGGTTCAAAACAGGATTGTCTGGCAGCTACTGGTATCATCAGCACCAGACTGTTAACAGCTATGAAAATCCTCCTGGACGGACACATGCACGTATTTCTGAAGAGGAAAGCTAGATTGATAACATACAGAATTGCGCATATTTCTAAATGCACGGAACAGGCTCATAAGAAGCAAAACAGAATTTTAGTGAACACTGAAAGTCACATTATTCTGCGAGCGACTTCTCACAAAATGCCTCCAACAAATATCTTGGAAGAACTTGATTTTCTTTGATAACATTATACCAGCTAGAAGGAAGCTTTTGTATTCTATCCCATACAACTATGATTTCCCATTTTTAAAATCTTTTGGATTAGTAACGCACCAATCTAAATAAATTGTCTTAAATAAAGCCCGTTCCTGGGTACATTCTCTAAGTTCATTATTTTGCTCCCATCTTCTTGCACTTATCCAAAGAACTAGTCTCGTTGTCGACGATCCCCATACGGAGCTTGCTGGTTTTCATCGTCGCTAACGACATTATGTAATAGGTACAGTACGTAATATTATCCTAATCCCCAAGCAAACTCCCTCCTTAATTTTGAAGGCAATAAACACCGACACCGCAGGCTGGATAAACATGAAATTCATTATTAAATGTAAACATTAAATTAATCACAGATCCTCGCTGACTTCGTAGAAGTATCATAGGAATTTATAATTGAATATACAGGAACAAATATAGGACTGAAATTAAGCGTATCATGCTGTCGATTATATCCGGACCTTATAGTCTGGGGGACAACAATTGCCACCGAAGAAGTCTAATTGAATTTCCAGCATTGAAAGGGATTTTCAAAGTTTTCCCATGGACTAACCTCAACTACTTAGTTTATGTCTGGGTACAGAATTTATTCGATAATATTTATATGCGACGAGGAACATTCTATTTGTGGAATATACCTAAATGGAATGAAATTAGAACTTGAGACCGGAGCACGTGAAAGTGGAGATTTGTATGATATTAACATGATAAAAAATTGCTGTTTGTATCCAAATTGTTGTTTTTTTTTTAAGTGGATACAAAGCTGCAATGGAAGATATTTGGTAGGGTCGAAAATGAGTTGTTTGAATTACCGTTGCCTGTCACATCTCAATCGCTTAATTTTTGCAACTCGACGCCACTTAACGTCACAACTGGTATTTAGTTGGGTGCCGTTGCTCATGGAATGAGTATTTCAATTAATTGGGACAGAGTTTAGTTTTTCTTTGTCCTTAATTGGATAATATCCATGGAAATTATTTGACAGGCTGATGAAACATAATTTCTAGTTTTGCTCTGAGCAATCGAATATCAGCAAATGGTGGAATAAACCAAGACTAATTGAATCAGCAGCTTTCCAGACTGGAAGTTTCCTTGGAAAAATGCTAGAGGATTATAAGATGATGTTAGAGTTTGTTCAGCCATCCTCTGCCGTTACGTCATTATCTGTGACGTATCCTGCTGTTCTACGTTTGTCATATTGTTGAATGTGTTGAGCTGTTCACAAAATATGGCAACTGAACTGTCATAAGTAACAAATAAAATTCACGTCGACCTTAGTTAAGAAATACGTTAATGATGTCAAAATTCCCTCTCATCCATTTTATGAATGAGAGATCAAGATGGACAATGTATGACGTAACGGCAAAAGATGGTTGAACAGACTCTAGACAGTTGTGTATACTGTGCCCTGTTTACATTGCAATGTAGTAGAGTTAGGTTAGGTTGGGTCACCTTGTGTGCTGATTGGTATCGCCTAACCTTGAGTTTGGTGCTGTTACCGCTCAACCGTTGCGCGTGCGTATGATATGCATACAATTTTCAGGGGCTCGTTTCATAACTCGTGACCAAAGAAATGTTTTTGACATTCGTGCAAAGAGGAGTGTTTGTTGTACGAAATTGTTCGACCAGACCGTTAGGCAAAGCTGGACACGTTCAGTGTAGTAAACATTTTTTCACGAGGTGTATACAGTATTTTTCCTACGTTCTTGCAAAATCCAAAAAATTTTTCAACGTGACGTAGCACACTATATCTGTAAGCAATGGCTACTTAGGTTGTCATGAAATTTGTTCGACATTATTGAAAAATTGAATTAGCGAATTCAACGTTTTGTTGGAATAAGATCAAGGGAATTTCATTCTTATTTTGAATATTTGTTATTATATTGGGAGAAAAAAAGCTGAAAAAGTCAAACTACATCGATTATATTCACATTACCACAGCAGATTTCCATCTACGAGATTGAACTGAAGATTTTCCATTTGTTTTTCAGATATGCGCTTCCAAACTTAAAATCACTAATTTCTGTTCATCGATTCACGTGTAGATCCTGTACAACAATTCATTCAGCATTTTCAGCATACCTTCAAGGTGGAAACTCGACTTTGAAATGAATAAAATATGAACTGGGAATCCTTTTATAGGACCATTGTGAAAATGATAAAATATTCCAATAAAATAACAGGAAT
Organism: Galerucella nymphaeae; assembly: GCA_963978555.1. Classification (NCBI taxonomy): domain Eukaryota; kingdom Metazoa; phylum Arthropoda; class Insecta; order Coleoptera; family Chrysomelidae; genus Galerucella; species Galerucella nymphaeae. The sequence goes on along the minus strand of OZ021716.1, from coordinate 2,202,488 downwards.
TCCATGTTGGTTCCGGTGTATTTCATCCGACAAGTAAAATTTTCTCTGAAAAAATTTATAGTCCAATTCGATGTATCCCCAGAGCTGGGAAAATGTGCAATGTAGTGGATATCTTTGGAAGGAGAGAAGGTATTTATATGACACATCCCAGATGAGTATGATAAGACAAAATATATCTGATGTTCAGAATCAGAATGGAAATTTTTGATCGGATATACACGGATAGTAGAGAATCCGGACTAAGATCGTCCCTCGTCCTGCTTGAAAAAATTGGGCATGGAAAATTGGAGCTTCCATCCTTGTCTTCAAGTTTATTAACCTGTGTACTCTTTTACACTCTCTCTTAAAATTTGGAGAAGTTCCACTTTGCGGTCCATATATTCAGTAGTTAAGAACCAATACACTCGAAATTCCGCGCGAAGTCGAGAAAGTGGAACGAAAGCTCGAAAAGAGATGCGCGATGCCCTACTACTATTAAATATTAGCCGCAGGCTAGAACTTACAAAAAAATTGTGTACGCCACTGAACTCTTCAATTTTATATCTATCAAAAGTTTTCATAACGTTTTTTCATATTTTCCCTAATTAAGAAGTTATAGTACCTTGTAGTTTTCGACAGTTTTCAATTATCGCCCTGTATCTTCCAGCTGCAGGGAGTTACTAAAGATTTGAATAGGCTATCGTTACCTCAACAAAAAAAAAGGAGTCCTAACATCTTAACTGCTTTTCTCCTATCTCTTCTAGTTTACGAGAATACCTGCAAAACACACCAATTTGGGACAGGAATGAATTATGGATTTTTTTGAAATTTCGATTTAAAAATTATGTGTGAAGGCTTTGTTTTCAAGTGTTTCATTACCATAAAGAAGCAGAATCTGCTTTAATAAATCCAGAATCTATACTGAATACATCTTCAATAAAAAGTAAGAATCATGTGATAACCACTAAAACTTTTGAAATTTGAAAATATTGCAGCTGAAACGCTGTAATAATTTATAGTATTAAGGCACTGTATAAATTGAAATTGTCTCATTATACTTCCATTCGTTTGTTAAAGCTACTGTGTTAGCAAAACGCGTCACAGTTTCAAGTTTAAATATTATGTAGATTTTAACAAATTAAAATTGTTTTATTTCATAATTTAGTATGAATCTACATCAAGTAAAAGCCTTATCTATTCAAGTAGTACAATACATAATATTCCACATAGGTGTCAATAAGTATAAGCACTCTCCCAATCTAGTAACTTTCAGAAGTGTGTTTCAGGTTTATTAAAATGCTCCTTTTAGTTTGAAAACAAGGTATAGTAATAATATTGATATTCCTTCCCGTTCAATGAATATTGATAATTATTATCAATGTTTGCTTATAAATAGAATCCATTAGTATAGTAAATACGTAGGACTGACGTAGGTCACATTCTTAAATAATATTAAATGAAGTTATCATTTATTCTGTATTATTTATTCCCTAGGATGGCTTTGTTTTTAGTAGATTTGTTTAACTCGTCGCCAAAAAAATATTGTGTACGCATTGGCTGTAAGATTGTTGGAATCGCCTGTTGCTCGACTCGTTTAACTCGTCTCGCAATTTTCTACATTTTGTTTTGAACTTACTTAAACTTTGTAAATGGAAATAAGGAAGAGGATTTCTCAAATTGTATTCGCATCGATAGACTTGGTTTTAAGATTAAAAATATGTGAAGAGTATTCTAAGAGAAAGAAAATCTAATATTCATAATGGAGGAAAGTAATTTCAATAATTTTTCTAGTTTTGCTCAAGCTTTTCTCCGAAGCAGCAGAATAAAGACAAGAAAAGGTGGTCGTTAATTTTAGTTGAGGAGCTGGATAACAAAGGTTCGAAAAAAACAGGCTCCAAATATGTTATTAAAGTATGTTGGAAAAGCCAAAAAATTGAAAACACTCCGTTTATAGCAGCAAGTGACAATATAAAAAGACCCATTAAATTAGTGGCACATGTAAGCTCCATTATTTTAAGTGGATGTCGTTTTCATTATCGAGATTCATATAAAAAATAAGTAGAATTGGGATTTTACTCAAGTCCCAAGCTGGATAATGGACGCTCATGTGGGAATGAATTTTCACGGAACTAGAATACTCAAGTTATGGATGCTTTGTACTTTTGTATGCATTCCTAGGGTACTTTAAATCCACGTATATAAAGGATGTGACTTTTCCGCATTACAAACCAAAAAGTTCGGTTGAATGTAGTAGATCATACCATTCTGGATTGTAGTTGCTTCTTCTCAGTTATCAAGCCATTTATTTCAAATTAATAATAAGATGTAGTACCTATGTTGAAGTTCAAATTCCAAAGTGTGTCATCAAGATCTAAAATTGAATACGCAATAATTTAGTTACTTGGGAACGTCAACATTTTTCTTCAAATAGTAAATTGAAACTCGGTTGACAAAAAACCTCCCATTGAAGTAGCTACTATATAGTTATTATTCACTGAACAGACATACAGTCCCTCCACCTCCTATACCTCATTTAAAAACCAGGAGGAGTGATTTGAATTTGGAAGTTGGAAGTTCTTCAGACCTCTTAATGGTCAGATTCCGTCTAGTTTCACACAACACTTTTTATTATTATCAGCTGAAACCGATTTCTTCATCAATCAAGGCATATTCAATAGATTTGGAACACGAATGTTGACTACATTTTCGTAACACACCCTTTAGTAACTAATCTAGTAACTTTCAGTGGTGTGAGTGAGGCTTTTCAAATTACTCCTTCTGGTTATTAATGGCCGTTTGCACCATTAGAAGCATAAGCTAAGAATAACTAAGGCGAGTTTAAAATTTAAGGGTCGCTTAGTGAAAGTTCATTTGCACCAATGTTTTTGCTCTGCTTCTTAGCAAAGTGTTCAATACATTTGTCAACCTCGCTTTTTAAGTTGAGTTTTATTAATTTCCCTATGGTTTCTGGTGACTTTTCGTTTTTGTGGTTTGAAATAATGTATTAAAAACAGTTAAACGTCAATTTTTGAATTTTTGAAAATCAAAAGACTTTATTCTTGTTTTCTTAATAAGAAAATTGCTTATAATGGACACAGTTAAAAAATCAGATCGTCAAATTATACAGGTCAGGAAAAAGAATTGCTAATATTTTCATCCAATTCTTCATAATAGTTTTTACGATTGTACCGTCTTCTTGGAAATCCATTTTCGGGAATATTCAATACTTCCAAATAATCCTCCTTAAACATCCTTCTTCAAAAATAAAGAAACACACCTGAAATAGGAAGTACGCAAAACGAAAATAGAAAAATATTTGACATATATCAATCAAAACACAATATTGTTAGGTTAGAAATCTCCACTTTGAGAATAAGTGGAGTTTAAGCTAGCGATTTTCTAAGCTTAGCTAAGTGGAGCTTTAAATGACAAGTTGTTCATGGTGCAAAGCAAAACTTTCCTAAAGCGCCACTTTACTTTAAGTCTACTTAAATATCAATTGGTGCAAACGGCCATAAATGAACTATAGTGAATAGAACTATCGAATAATTTAAATTATTTGCTGAATGATTCATTAGGTATCAGTACTGTCAATTAGATGATTTAGTAGAAACATAACCTAGAAAAGTATAACTCCAATCAATAAGGGCTGTTTGTATTAATAGTCAACTTCCTGAAATATAATGTATAATACAATTTGATTATTCAATAATGCTTTCGAAAATTAAAATATATTTAATGGAAAACCAATTCAAAATATACAGCGATTGTCAAAAGAACGAGTTCATTTGATTTGATATAAAATTGATCATTAGAATTTTTTGTCCGACAATGAATTTTATAAAAGATTCATTCTGAATTGTTCAATTTTTGTTGCTGTAAATAAAACACAATTTTCTCAGACTAGCGACCACTCTAAACATTCATATAATATACTTCCAACTCCACAAAAGCACGTGTATCACCATGGTATCACTAAGGATAAGATCATGAGTGACTGTCAAGAGAGAAACATTTTTTTGAACATTTTCATGAGCAAGACAGTAACAACACTGGCTGATACGTCACACCCGCTCACATACGTGGCCACGTGGTCGGACACTGGAACGCACTCGTGGGCAAAGGTAATACATTTATACTGAAGTTATGTTAGCTTTAGGGATTTTTTCCAAATTATTATTTATATATTTGAAATACTTGTTGCCTGTTGAAAGTTGATTTTTCAGCTCCTGAACTATATATTTCTTTGTAGTAACCTAGAAATGAGAATTTAAGATGAAAGTGATCATAGCGTTACTTAACTGAGACATTTTAAGATTGGATGAAGGATGATGGGAGAAACGTAAAATTTCATATGAGAAATTGCGACATAGAGAAAGCTTTAAGAATATCATATCTTGACGAACTCTGAAATGATGATCCAGCCAAGATTCTGTGGTTAAGACGTATACACATTCTTGCAGACATTTGACTTAAAAATTATAGTTTTTGGCAGATGAAAGGAAAAAAGGTTTTTTCATGAAAAATAATCATTATGTGATGGGAATTTATAGTTTCATATATTCGAATAATCATTCTCGTCTTATATTCCATTGTGTTGTGATGACAAAGGTGAAGTTCTTTAGCCTCCGTTTGAATCATCAAACAACCAGTAAATATAGCGTAATAGTAGTTAATCCTGTATGATTTATAGCTATAGTATTAGTCACAAATGTTTATCAATTGTAATCATCGCAAAATGTCATTGTTTTTGTTTATTTCTTTGTCATTTTCTTAAGTATGAAATTATTTAAATATCTTCTGTATGTTCCTTGTGATATATTATTCATTCTTTTTTTAAAATCTTGGGAAATTAAACCACAATATTTTTAAATTCTTTATTTCAACGTTTCGGTAGCGTTCCAGCTACCGTTGTCAAGAAAAAATAAGTAAAAATTGATTTTTATCCCTAACTGACACAACGGAAAAAATTTGACAACTAGACAATTAAAAAAATTTTCAAGTTTAAGACTGCAAAATTTTGTTATCAAATTTTTATTAAGGTTCATTCATAGTAGATCATATCTCCGGTAAAATATTTGTTAATCGATACACATTTCAATACACAAAATTACAAAACTGAGTATACATATTTTGAAAACTTAAATATTCATACACAAAAAAAGTATCAAGAAACGCGTTTTATTAACAACATTTCCAATATAATCGAAAAAAAACGCGCTATCCCAATAAAAAAACCGTTCCTGAAACGTGCACTTCACTGGATTCCTTTTCTAGTAGACTATCATATTGTTGGAATGTCATAAAATGAAATATTTCATTTAACATTTTACCGGAGATATGATCTACTATGAATGGACCTTAGTAAAAATTTGATAATAAAATTTTGCAGTCTTAAACTTCAAAATTTTTTTGATTGTCTAGTTGTCAAATTTTTTCCGTTGTGTCAGTTAGCGATAAAAATCAATTTTCACTTATTTTTCCTTGACAACGGTAGCTGCAACGCTACCGAAACGTTGAAATAAAGAATTTGAAAATATTGTGGTTTAATTTCCCAAGAAATTAAAAAAAGAATGAAATTATTTATTGGTAAGTGGATTTAGCGCCCATTTCTTTTATTCTATTTAAATTGTGAAAAAATAATTTGTTTTCTAGTAATACCTTGTATTGCAGTGTGTGCATATATAAGAATATCTTTTTACGACAACAATCTATATAATAGTGACCGAGACGATGAAGCTCTTTGTAGTTATAGCAATCATCTTTGTAAATGCCAAAGGCAATGAGGAAGGTGAAAAAATGTTTCATTATTATAATAAACTTTCCTTTAATCTGGTTCCAAAATGATAAAGCTTGATTTTCCTTGTAGTTTATGAAGAAATCGATGATTTTTCTGATGACTTGAGTGCAAACAATACTTTTATTCGGTTAAGGACATCCACGGACATAGTTTATCATTTCTCTTGTCAAAAACATCCTAGTAACTCCTTTGATGTTAGAATAAGCAATGTGGAACTTCTGAAGAAGTCAAAATTTTCAGCGACACGCTTTTCGTTATACATGGTCTGTATGAACTTTATAATAACAACTTAATTTATGTATAGCAAGACACAGCAATTGTCACTTTGATAGCTTCAAAAGTCAACTGAAACTTTCGGAAGCGGATGAATGTCACGAAGTTGCCTAATATTGTATTTTCAATATTGGTGTCATTGCCAAACCCTCCTCGAAAAAATATCCAAGAATTATATTCCCTTCCCTTTTCCATGAAATTCATCCGAATTTTAACTCATACCTGATTTTCAAATTCCGTATGTTCTGCAAGCATTACCGTGAATCGAGAAGAGTATTACTTCTGTTCACGACCACCTAATAATAAGTCAATATTTCACCTCCTTGCAAAAGGTATATGGTACCCATATATCTACTGTCGTGAATTATGTGTCCTAATACACTGGAATGTATCATGGTTCATAATACACTGACTAGAGATGAGGGTACAATATGAAATAAACTATTAAATCTGTGTATTTTGCGCAGGAAATTTGTTTCTGAAATATATCGTATCGATAAAATATCGAAATTTTTAGTAGTATATTTTTTAATATTAAGTATTTTAGAACAATATATTTATAACGGTACGTTGTTTTGATACTTCACACAGTATCGCCCATCTCTATATGTATCATGTGTTATGTAGCTACCAAAACATTTTGAGGTTAGTAATAACAAATCGTTACTGACTTTTATTTAATGAAGAAATTAAGTGCCGTGGACAAAGTATAATATTCTACTCGCAATTTATGGCCAATATTTACTCGGTTGTCTTGCGGATCGTCAACCATCGTGAATAATGGCTATTATAAACTGCTTGCTTAATTATATACTATTTTTCATAGATTCTCAAGTTACAGCTTGGTTTTTTGGGTTATTTTTACTTAAAAGTAGATTATTTTATGCACAGCATCAATGGGAATTTTCACAAAGGAAAAGCTGTCAATTCATCCAAAACTTATCTCAAAATCCTGAAAAAATACATTGAACATATTTCGCGTGCAATATATGAATGGTGGTGGGGTCGTTGAATGATTTATCTTTTATTGTCTCATGAAAACCCTTGCGTTACGTTAAGTTATGGCATATATCAATCGTCGGTCACAGCGACAAATACACTTCTATTTTTCAATCAATTATTGCAGTTTAAAATTATTTTAACTCGTTTTTTCAACACTTTCCAGTATTATTTACAATTCACATTTCGTACCCCGGCAAGAAAAGTGACACTAGATAGATAGATAGTTTATTGACCTTAAATACAATAATTAGTACATACAGTCATAAATATATAAAGTAAAAAATGAGTATAAAAAAAATAAATAAATGCGATACATCAAATTTATCTAATGCGATAAAAATAAAAATAAATATAAATATTAAAACACAACTTGGACAAAAAACTTCACACTAAACATCTCATTAAACAGAAACCGTGAAAGTAGAAAAAAACTGAACTATGCTTTTTGTGAGTTATTGCAAAAAGTAATAAAATCATTTACACTATAAAAACAATGTTGCAACAGAAAACGTTTTGCTAGTTTGCTGAAAGCACCCTTATTTACCTTATTTAACTTGCCAACGGCTTTTTCTCTATAAAACTTTTTAAACACATTATATAGATTACAGTCTACTCGATTGTTTTGTGATAAGCAAATTCTTGATCTTGGTGGTACAAGAGAGGTCGCATTTCTGGTATTATAATATGCATATCTGCGTGGGACACCAACAAACCAATATTGAGATGAATATTCATTAGAGATTCATTAATGAATATACAAGGAAGCGGAAGGATTTGGAGCTTCTTGAACAGTTTCTGGCATGGTTCGCCATATTGAACATTTGCGACGATACGAACAGCCATTTTTTGCAATGTAAAAACTTTTAAAGCATTTGTTGCTCCGCCCCACAGAATATCACCATAGTTGAGATGACTATGAACGAGTGCAAAATAAACCATTCGTAGAATATTTTGACTCAAACAATTTCTAATCTGCTTTAAAGCGAATATTTGCGATGAGATCTTTGAGCATAAGCAATCTATATGAGATGCCCAAGATAACCGCGAATATAAAGTTATTCCAAGCAGCTTCACTGGCTTAGAAGTTGGAATGAACTTGCTTGATGTAAACCGAATGTTCTGGGTTTTTGTGTCATTAAGCTTGAGTTGATTACTGTTGCACCACGATTTTACATTCAACATGCAAACATTTGCCAAGTTCTCTTCATCTCTAACCAAGGTTGTGGTATCATCACCAAACAGAACACAGCGAGCTTTCCCCAAGGAACTTGGTAAATCATTCACATATATAATAAATAATATTGGTCCTAATACAGATCCTTGAGGAACTCCTCTTGAAACAGGAGTCAATTTTGATTCAACATTATCCAAACTCACGTATTGAGACCTGTCTGTTAGATACGAACTAAATAATCTTAACACATTGCCCCTAACACCGTAATATTCTAGTTTGTCTAAAAGATATTCAATGTTAACACAGTCAAAAGCCTTGGTGAGATCATACATCGTTGCAGATGTATCATATCTGTCATCAAAGCCTTCAACCACGCTTTGAACAATATCGACTACTGCTTTAATTGTGGACATGTTTTTCCGAAAACCAAACTGACATGGCGACAATAATTTTTTCTGTTCCAAAAAAGAAACCAGTTTATTTTTAAGTATAATTTCAAAAATTTTACCCACTACTGGTACAATTGCAATTGGCCTGAAGTTGTCAGGGTTATTCAAATCTCCCTTTTTATGTATGGGTATAATTTTGGTTATTTGGTATTTTAATGCATCAGGCCAGCAGCCCTCCAATATACATTTATTCAAAAGTATCTCTAGTGGTCCAATAAGTGTTTCAAACGAGGCTTTTATCATATGACTATTCAGTCCATAAAAATCTAAGCAAGTTGAGTTTTTCAAACTCAAGATTGCCAGTTTGATATCAGATTCCAAGATAGGATTAATAAAAAATGAACCCGAAGGTTTCGAGACCTTATGTAGATATTCAAGAGGATGAATGGATTCCTCCGTAATACTCATAGTGATTTTATCTGCTATAGTAACAAAAAATCTATTTAGATAAGTTGCAGTCAATTTTGTAGCAACAGTACCATGTGTTTTAGTATTTCTCTCAGAATTTACTATATTCCATATAGTTTTGCTTTTATTGTCAGATCCATGTATTTTACCAGAATAAAAAGCACGTTTTTGGTTTTTTACGGCCTTTTTATAATTTTTACGAGCATTATGATATTTAACCCAATCAGTGAAAGTATTTGTGTTTCTACGTGCAATATTGAGTTCAAAAACTTCTCTTTTCATTCCCCGGAGGGTATCATTGAACCATTCACACTTACGCATTTTTGATTTAAATTTTGTAACAGGAAAACACATGTCCACATTTAATGCTAATACATTCATTATCTTATGGGCTATTACATTTGGTTCACAATTTTGGAAATTCAGATCATGCCAATTGATGTCACTTAGTTTGCTTGAAAAATTACTGACTCTTTTGCTGTTAACTAATCTTTTGTGTGTTAGCTTATTACTAGTAATTGTGGTAGGAGCCACGATTTTAAGAAAAATACCAGTATGATCAGCTAAACTTGGATCATAAATTCCAGTGGAAATTACTTCCGGGCTCATATTGGAAATGATATTATCCAAGCATGATCTAGTTATTGGCGTGATTCTTGTTGGATCATTTATATAATGTCTAAACCCATATATTTTCATAATATTATGAAGATCCTTCACTCTAAAAGCGATTTTCGGGAGAAAAATTACATCTACGTATTTTTTGCAGTTTAATACGATAATAATATTAGTAAGAATCTGTACTTATATCAGTTTTTGTCCATTTTTTTGCTTGATGCGATTTATCAGGATACTTTGATTAGTAATATAATATATATTTTCTCTATAACTATAGACGTGGGGTGAATACAATTACATTCTCTCTTCCCTACAATCTACATCATTTCGGTTATTATATGGATACTTCTTGATGAAACGTCGTGTACATCTTTATTACCATAAGTGTATAATAATTGCGATAAGTCTCGCACAGCTACACTATTCCCACTGCCATCTCTCTGCTGACTGACGTAGAAATATTAAAAATGTTTTAATTTTTGTTCAAGAGTATTCAAGCTTCAGGAAATCACTTAAACTGACGTGAATCTTTTCAAAATTACTATGCAGCACTGAGACCTCGTTTCCGTGTTAGCTATCTGTCTGTTAAATTCCTGTTCTATATTACTTTTGCTCGTTTTATATAAAGCTTTGAGAAAACAGTCTAGATGTTAATGAATATTACACTTTTGCGAGCAGGTGTCCCAGTAGGGAAAGTGCTGACTACAGTGATTTTTCATTCATTAAAATGTTAGCTATTCTGGGAATATTGGCATTAGGATATTGTATTAAGAATAAATAAAAAGTGGATAAATAAATAAATATTGGGATGACATTCACTGAGACCTAAGAGATCTATTGTATCTTCCACTTGGATCCTGAGAAAAATCACAGATACTAGTAGCTTCCTTAGGCCTATTTCACAGACAATGCAAGCTTCAGTTTAAGCTAGTGTTCCTATTCTATCCAGTAGTCTTCCAGGTGTTGTGCTCTAGGATTCTTGATATTGAATGGAGGTTTTTTCTTCCACGCCAAAAAATCTACATTTTAGTTTCTCCAATATTTTCCTCCACTATTAGACAGCCAGAAATATCTTCGATTGCTCAAACTCTACAAAATCTCTTCGTCTCTTTTTCGGTTATGCCTATTTCGCTTAACATCACACTGGATATTTTAGTTACCATCTTAGCCTTAACGACTGCTTGACTATTCGACGTGATAAACTTCCCCGTCCTCCCCGTTAGGTACAGGTGAATAACTAAAATTCATCTGGTGGAATACAAACCCCTTGTGCAATTATGAGTGTGAAATTATCTGGTTTGCTTTTTATATATTCTTATCTCAAAAGAATCTCATTATTTAATTTCACTTTTTCTAGCAATCCACTTTCATCAATAAATTTTTAGGTTGGAAAAATAACAACGAATCCAGTGTTAATCATAAAATTAGGGAGAAGATTTTACATCATTACGACATTAACTTGATAGTAGTGGATTGAAGTAAAATGGCTGGTAGAAGCTATCTTTCTGCGAAAAAGTCAGTTGTAAGAGTCGGTAGATACGTGGCTAATTTTATTATTGAATTGAAAAAACTGTTTTAACTAAAAGTGAGTAAAGTGAAATTTGTGGCACATTCCTTAGGCGCACATATCTGCGGGACTACTGGTAAGCAAAATATGATTATATTTTTTGTGAATTTATTTTATTTTTTGGAAAATTTTGTAAGTATTGCATATTTGTCTGCAAAATTTGAAATCATGCGACCTACGTATGCTGTACTCAACTTCTCTAACTGATTGTCACGGTTGAAATAACTACACAGCAGCCCACAAAAACCTCTCTGTATACCTTATCTATTGTTTCAAAAAAACTGGGCTTCTGGAGAAATCCATCTCAGTTTGGAGCTGGGTCTGTAGCTTGATCAGGCTCTATGTTAACATGTTTTGGTTATTCTCGGATAATATTTTCCGCTGTGCAGTGTGCACCGCACGCAGATGGGATCTGAGTGAGGTTTGGTTTGGATCCGGCAGGACCTTTATTCACTATGAATAATAAAGCCAATAGATTAGACGCTGGTGATGCTCGTTTTGTACAAGTTATTCACACAAGTTAGTACATTTTCAATAGAAAGTTCCGCGTAGCCTGTGATCATTTACACAAGTTTGAATACATTGGCTAGAATACACCGAAAATTTGAAGCTTAAGCAGAATGTTCATTGAATAAGTAGCTTATTCTTATTCATATCAATTTTCCCTTTCTATTTTCGTATATTCGAATTAATATGTTCAAATACAAATTTGAATTGATTTTACTGTTTATATTCCACTTGAAGGCAGCCACCGCAACCTTTCATTAGCAATTTTACTAAGTGAAGTAAAGTTCAGAAAGCTTATTTTTTCACGTTTCTAAAAGCAAATAGACACTAATGTGCATGCATTCTAATCCACCAACACATTTTTATAATGGGAATATTCCCATCTACCTATCAAAATAATTCCGTGTTCATTTTTCATTTATTATCCGCCACAACTAGGTATGAGTGTAATTAAGTAGGTAGTGTGGAGAATATAAATGAAAATAGTTTCGGTTCATCGGTGTATAAAATGGGAAAAACGTTGGAAATCTAAATGGTGAGTAGTGTATCCACTTGGAACTGAATAGATGAGAAACTACGCAGTTAGTATGATAAAGAAGAATGGAAGGAAATCATAATTGAAACTGTGCTTGAACTTATCAAAAGCATTGAAATAAAAGCTACGTTATATTTCAGCAATAGATTGCATAAATTGCTGTATAAAGAAACAAAGGAAAGAAGGCAGTTTGGGAACTTTGAACAAATGGTAGTTTTATCTCATCGCGTCATAATTATTGACATTTCATAGTCTGGTATAGTTCATTCCACGATCTAAGAAACTTGCATGACGGTTTAGACTTGAGATGCAATAAAACCATAAAAATTTCCAGTGCAGAGTTGCACTATACCTAATGGAAAAAAGAATACTTAATAAAATACAATATTCATTATGAGAATGACCCAAAAGTCCTTTGGAGTTTTCAGGTAATAATTTATTGTCCGACAACAACATAAATACGACCCTGTCACGGCTAATACTCTCATACTCTTATTTTTTATTCAAGAGAGGAAAAAACTAATGATTGTACGATCACTTGTTGCATTGAGAATAACCCGTTGATACCAAAAATCGTACAAAAAGGACCCCAAACATGTAAAAACATTGAATGGTTGAATAACAACAACCTTGTTGTTCATTCTTTTATTTGCACAAAAAATTACCAAACGGGTGGAATGAAAATTTCAGAATTGACAGAATTGTTTTTACTGCAAATCAGACATTATTCCAAAGTGACAAGGAACAGGGACAAGTTAAAAGTACTGATAATTCTTCAAGATCTACAGCAATATCTCATCTCGCAAAGCGATTATCGATGAACAGAAAATCATCAAAATTACAGGTCATACTAACTTCTTTATTGAAACTGTATCTAGACAGTTAATACCATTCCAGATTAATGAGTAATATTGGCTTATAGATAATGGTTGGAAAGAAGCAGCAATAACAAATATCGTTGTTCTATTGCTTCTATTTTTTCTGCCATTGCAAAAAAGATGTTGATGAGCAAGATAAGATAAAATGAGTGGGACATTTCCATGCAAATTCTTCCACACCAAAGTGTTTATAAGGAATAATAACAGATCAGAAGATCGTTGAGCGATAAGTTTAAATGCACTTATCGCCCATGTTGTTTCGGTAATATAATATGGTCAGGAGAGCTTTGATACGTGGAACTATTAGTGGGAATTAAATTTGATCATATTAACTTCACTTAGTTTTATTATGTAAACCAGACAGCAGCTAGACGTGTTTGTAAATCATTATGATGGGTAAAATGAATTGAGAAATGTGTTCCGGATAGTTGCACGTCACAAAAGCCAATTAGATCAACATAAATGGATTGGTGGATATTCTCTGATCTGTTTGTTGAAGGTTAAAAGTAATTTTTTTTCTGATATAATGTTGGTTCCAAAAATTATCAGGAATTCATTAGTTTGGGCACTACATAACTTGGTTAATGAAATTCATTGTTATGTTCCGCTTCCAAAATAATCTCCATTATAGGCGTGTTTTTAGGGGAGGCAGGGAGATAATGGCCCACCCTAACGGTCATCCCCAATCCCTCAAAATATCAATCTATTGAAAACATTCCATAATTTTTATATTTTAATGTTCTTTCAATGATACGAGGAAGTAGTTTTTTATTCTTGAAATGAATTGAGAAATTGAAGGGTGGCAATATACAAAAGCATTGTGCGTAGGGCAAGGCTCTTTTTTTCCATCAAAGCATAAGTGTGGTAGGGGTTGTTAGAGCATTGGTCATTTTTGGTCATTTTTTATGGAATATTGTAATCAATATAGGTGGATGTTGATATTTGACATTGCGAAGATTGAATTTATTTGTTACTGTTTGTATATTCCCATTACTGCACTTTGCTAGTAGGGACAAACTTCTGGTAGAGTGCAACCGGAAGAAAACATTCTGTAAGCCGGTGGGGGATATTTTCCGTCGGCTGTAGATTTCTTCACCGATTGATTTTATTTTCTACTGGATGGGTTTATCTTCCAGTTATGGGGGACAATCTTCCATCTTCCTTTTAAAAGAAATCGGTTCCCAATTTCTTCAAGTGCTCCTCTCTTTTACGAACTGGTTTTTTTCAAAAGACATAGGTCATTTCCCATTTTTTCAATATTGACTACCTTCACGAAAGCACCTACTACTACACTGTGTCAAAGTACTTGCTCTTAGGTTGTCGGTAAGACTCGCTTGCAAAACGAGCAGTCATCCCGATGGGGCGAGTGCGATTTATATGAACATACTTGCACACCCCGTATGAAAAACTAGCCGACGCTGCAAGATTCCTGAAGACAACGCCGAGCTTAATATTATTTTTAATTTCATTCTTGTTATTGTCGTTGTCTCTGCACAATCTATAATTGTATCGAATAAAGTTGTTTTTTAAAAACTTATTCTTCCGATCAATTTATTTAACTGGCGCAGTCAGTAGGATAAAACGACGTTATTAGTTTTCGAAAGTCACGGTATCGACAGCCGGTTTCGGAAAAAAATTAAAAACGGTGAATTTTAATTCTTCGCGTTTGTACCTACAAAGTGCAGCTCCTGTGATCCAGCCAAGCTCCTGTGGTCCTGCCGAGTTCCTGATCCACGACTATAGCAGAATCAAGCAAGAAAAACTCTGAAGGTCGTAAGTACCGAGTTTCCCTTTTTGCATCCTTTCTCCGGTCGAGAATTCTTAGATAAGTAGTAATTAAGAAACTTAGTGAACTAGTAATTAAAGAAATAATAATTTTTTTTCTCAATAATTGAACTAAATATTCATCTATTTTATGACATCTGATATCGAAGATCTAATTATTGATTTTGATAATAGTGTTAGATTAGACGAAAATATGGCAAACGAAATGAACATTTCTATGTTAAAATTATATGTCCACATGATTCAGAATTATGATGGAGATTCTACAACATTAATTAAGTTTTTATCGCAATGTGATTTTTTAATAGATTCATATTCCGTAATAGCAGATCCGATTTCACAAAACTATTTAATAAAGCTTATTCAATCAAAATTAGTAGATAAAGCACATTTATTAGTAGGTTCTGGAATCGAATTAAATACTTGGCAATTAATCAAAAATGCACTGAATCAATGCTTTGGTGATAAAAGAAGTTTAGAGTGTTTGGAACAAGATCTTTTGATGGCTCGTCCTCAGAAGAACGAATCCGCTTTACAATTTGCAGAAAGATTGCAAGCATTAAATAGTCATTTAATCCATAAAATCAATAGTTTTAATGACGTGCAAATGAATGCACAAACTAAAGAAATTCATAGACGCCAATACGGGCAAATGAGTTTAAGAACCTTACTAAGAAATCTTAAAGGTCAATTACAAGTGACTATTCGTTTGAAAAATCCTAATGATATCGAAACAGCCATTTCTTATTTGATAGAGGAAGAAAACTTTTTGTATTCCCAAAACAATTCAAGAAATTACTCATCTATACAAAATAATAGTAATAATAATCAAATTACATTTTTCTACATTCATGCAAAAAACAACACTTTTGTGAACCACATTTAATGCAAAAAGTGGTACTTTATTGCACTAGTGCAATAATAGTATATTGTATAATTAGTGGGAAAAGCATCATATTCCCAAACGACTGTGATGATTACCAGACGAGGAGCGTAGCGACGAGTCTGGTAACACAGGAGTTTGGGAATATGCTTTTCCCACGAATAATACATACTATTTTTTCTTCGATCGTTGATTTACATTTAAAAATTAATTGAAAAATATTCCGTTCAAGATGTAATTAAGTAAGCTTAGATACATTTCTCCATGTTCATATTGGAATATAGAAGTGGTGGTAACGAAATAAACCAAATAATTAGCCATGCAGCTTCATCGTATATAAATTCTCTTCGCCATCCAGTAGAATTTACAAATTATACAAACTCTCCAATACATGTAAATATTGACAACAATAAATTTGTGTTCAAAAATATCGTTTAAAATTAGATGTTTCTATTATTTCATCCATAACAGCTTTATCAATATAAAAATCAAAGCCATACTTTGTTACATTTTATTGTAATAATCCATTGATAACATTACCGCACGCTACAGCAGTGCGGTAAGAATATTACCGCACTGTTATTTTCTAATTGCATAGCAACTGCCCACTATTCGGGAATGTTGAGCTTTGCGCATGGAAAACAGGTCAAAATAGTGTAACTTCTCCCACGATCGGAGAAAAAATATTTTATTGCACTCATCTGTCATTCTTGTGTCAGTCAGTGATGATTAATGACAAACATAAACATTTAAATTAAATAAAAATCCATAGCAAGTATCTGATCCTGCCTTAATACAACAATAATATATGTATATCTTACTACTTAGTCTCAACGAGTTACAATTATTGCAAAAATCTTTAATTATTCAAAATTTAAATGGTCAAGGCGAAAACCAGCTATGATTGAGTGCTGACAAGGTGGAGGCCATGAAGATACAAAAAAAGAAGAACAACAAAGAAGGTAGGATAGGCTCTTGACATATTTATATTCTAATTTTCCAGTTTTTGCATGAATTTAGAAAAAATATTGTATGCAACTCTTGCAAAACGTGTTTTTTGCACTTGACGTGTTGTCCAACTCCAAAAACACTCACTTTTTGCACTTGTTGCATAAATAACTATTAATAAACCATCGTATAATCAATCGCCTCAATCAACTAATCGATATTTTGTAAATAATAATCAACGCTCCAATAATTTTTCTAACAACACTCATTATAATTCTCCACGTCAAAACTATCAACAAAATCCTTCCCCCAATTTTCAATCACCAAATTTTCAACGCCAATATATACCCAATCATCAAATACCGTTGCAATCCCAAAATAATAACTTCCCAAGCCAACCTATAAATATTCAACCTAGACAAATCAAAAATAACTTCCCTACTAACAGACAAGTTTTTGGTCCCCCAAAAAATGTTTTCAAGCCAACTGGAAAAAGCCCTGAAAACCCAGTTGAACCAATGTCAACCACATCCCGTAATACATACCAACCTAGACAACCGTCGAGAAACTACACCTTCGAAGAATTATATCAAATTGAGCATGTCAAAACTGACATTCCGAATCGTGAGGATAATTCTTCCAATACTCAAACAAATCATAATACAATAAATGACGTGAATAACGAAGAAAATGCATGTGGTTATACTGATAACCAAAATTACCACCTAGAGGGTGACGATAATCGAAATTTTTGGACAACTTGTCAAGAAGACTGGCATACATAAACGAAATATTTTCCGATTTCTTCTCTACCGATTTACCTTATATAAAAATAAAATACCCACCAATTAAACTACTAGTAGATACAGGTTCAATGAATTCCCTTCTAAGTCCCGCAATAGCAGAAAAATTTTTTCCACAAACAATTTATCACAACACGGCTATTATCAAAACAGCTGTAGGAGAAAAAATATCCAAATTTATGGCTGAAATACCCGCGTTTCCTGAATTCAATTCTGAAATAAAAATTAATTTTATCTTATATCAATTTCACAATCAGTTTGATGGACTGATTGGTCTAAGCGACATTCGTAGATTAAATTTCTCTATAGATTTTCCTAATAATGTTCTAAAAAACGAAGTAGCTGAAATTCCCTTGTTTTTATAAAATAAATAGATCTAAATATACAATTTCTGTAGATTCTCATGAAACCATAGCTACACAAATTCCCGTGAACTATGAAAACGGTGAGATTATAATACCAGAAATGAAACTCGATAATCTTTATTTTCCTGAAACATTAACACATGCAAAACACGGCTTTGCTAAAACAGAGATAAGAAATAACACAGATGAAAGAATAACTTTAACATTTAATGAACCCATAAAAGTTGTACTTGTTACAGAGTGGCACAGAGAAAATTTTGATTTTTTTAATATGGAACAAATTTTGCAAACTTTTGATAAAAATGACATAAATAATAATATTCCTGAACTTCAAAATAAACTACGCTTAGATCATTTAAATATAGAAGAAAAGAGAGCTATAACAAAACTATGCAAAGAATATAATGACGTTTTCCAAATGCCAAACGACAAACTAACATTTACCAACCAAGTGAAACACGAAATTAAGACAACTGACGAAATACCCGTTTATACTAAGACTTACAGGTACCCATTTATACACAAAGACGAAGTACAGAAACAAATTTAAAAAATGCTTACCGACGGAATAATTAGACCAAGTGACTCTCCCTGGAGTAGCCCCATCTGGGTAGTTAGTAAAAAACCCGACGCAAGCGGTACCCAAAAATGGCGTATAATTGTCGATTATAGGAAAGTCAATGAAAAAACTATAGCAGATCGGTATCCTATGGTAAATATCAATGACGTTTTAGATAAACTAGGTAGATGTACTTATTTTTCAACCCTAGACTTATATTCCGGCTTTCACCAAATTGAGATGGCCGAAAATTCAATTCAAAAAACCGCTTCCACAGTAGATAATGGACATTATGAATATTAACGTCTTCCATATGGATTACGTAATGCACCAAGTGTCTCAAAAAAGGAGCTAAAGTTGAACATAATACAAATTTTAAAGAAACTTTCGAACTATGCAAGCAACTCCTGACAAACAATCCGATTCTACAATATCCCGATTTTACAAAGACATTTAACTTAACTACTGACGCTTCAAATTTTGCAATTGGCGCTGTTCTTAGCCAAGGACCTATAGGACACGATTTACCTATTGCTTACGCATCACGTACTCTAAATCCAGCCGAAACTAAATACAGTACAATCGAAAAAGAACTACTGGCGATAGTTTGGGCAGTAAAACATTTCAGACCATACTTATTCGGACGAAAATTTTATGTCGTCACCGACCACAAACCCTTAAAATGGTTATTCAATTTGTAAGAAACAAATTCAAAATTGGTTAGATGGAGATTGCAATCAGAAGAATATGAATATGAAGTAATACACAAATCCGGATCATTAAACTTGAACGCAGACGCCTTATCTCGAATAGAAATCAATGTAACCGAATAATAGGTAACCCAGGTGATATAGATTTCGACGTAGATGACTTTATACAAAATTTAGTAGAAGACCAAAATTTGGAAAATATCATAAGAAACACTACATTGACAAATAAAGATATCGAAGAAATTACAGAGATAATACAACCCTTAAATTCAAACCAAAATGAAAATATAACTGACGTAGAAAATGATACAGAATCAGACAATGAAACAGTACATACCTCCCAAGAAAATCCAATACTTGCGATACCAATCACAGAACAATGCGTTAATTCATACAATAATCAAATAGGGCGAGTTGTATCAAACGCCTAAACTCGGTTTAATTTTAACTGATGTTTAGACTGATGTAATTGTTGATTATAAATACATCAATCAGACACAGTCTAAACATCAGTTAAAATTAAACCGAGTTTAGGCGTTTGATACAACTCGCCCATAATAATTAAACAAGGTAATTCAAACAAATTCCATGTAATAAAAAGTAAACATTTCGTCACAAAATTTAGAATATCTGCTCACTTGACAAATAATATCGAAAATATACAGAAAGAAATAATCGATTTGTTTAAAAATTATGTCGAACCCAATAAACTTTATTGTATTCACATAAAAAGTACCACCCTAGATTTAGTACCAATATTAATTACAACGCTACAAAACACTTTTAAAAATCACTCTTATAAACTAGTAATTTCTCGGAAGTTCGTAACAGATCTAGATGATACCGAAGAACGAGATAATTATAATGTATCACCATGAGAAAAAAACGTGTCATACAGGCATTAATGAAACTTTAGAAGCCCTGAGAAACAAATATTACTGGCCTGACATGAAAAACAGTATTACACAGTACATAAACAACTGTTCTATTTGCCAACAAGCTAAATACGACAGACACCCACCTAAAATAAAATATTCTTTAACTTTGACCCCTTCAAAACCATTCGAAATGGACAAGCATATTTGATAGAATCTAACAATACTGTAAATATAATAGAAGGTATAAGTAAATTTATTAGTCATTTCAGTGTACCCTGTAGTATAACGTGCGACAATGGTGCAGAATTTAAATCTGAATTATTTAAAGAATTTTGTAAATTACACAAAATACAATTACATTTCACAACTCCCAGGAACTACAATAGTAACAGTCCAGTAGAAAGATTTCATTCATCCCTATTAGAAAACGCTAGAATACTTTTACTACAACACCCACAAATGTCAATAAAACAAATAATACAAACCGCAATTATAGGATACAACTCGTCTATACATAGGGCGAGTTGTACCAAACGCCTAAACTCGGTTTAATGTTAACTGATGATTAGACTGATGTAACTGTTGATAATAAAGACATCAATCAGACACAGTCTAAACATCAGTTATCATTAAACCGAGTTTAGGTGTTTGGTACAACTCGCCCATAGTGTCACAAAATGCAAACCATTCGACGTAGTCTTAGGAGATACAAAAGCTTTAGATCCATTTGATTTAACTGATTATTTTTTTCACTTGTCAAAATCTGACATTTTGGTGGTTTTAACCAATAGCAATACATTATTTTAGCCAATCATTCGGTATTATACTGATAATTATGCTTCCTCATCGATAAAACCTTGTTTACATCGAAACGTCAAAATTTTACTTTGAATTTGTCATTATTGACAACTAAAAGCGCTTTCAAAAATCCTTTTAAATTGTTGAGAAAAATAATCTTCCCAAATACAACTCGCTCTTCAAATTTTATCACATAATTTTTTATTTTCATCACTCAAACTTGTTTATTTGAGGCAAAAACATTCAAACAAACCGAATTTAGATAAAATCACTCCTCCTAACGGAGTCGTGATTTTATCAAATCGGTTTGTTTTCATATTTTTGCCAAATAAACAAGTTTTCGTGGAAAAGAAAAAATTATCGATAAAATTTGAAGCACTCGTGGTATCACCTTTGACGAACACATAGTTAACGAAACGACTATATTAATGATAGGAAATCTCGTCTAAATATTATTTATAGAGAAATCTATGATAAAACGCTTACAAATAAAAAGAAAATTATCGAAAAACGTAACTCAAGCCGCGAAAAACCTAAAACTTACAAAAAAGGACAAAATGTTTATATAAAAAATCGCGAAGCACTGAGAAATAAATCAAAACCCCGACATATCAAATCTACCGTAGCAGAAGATTTAGGTAAAAAGATAAAAACATCTAAAAAAATAATCGTTCACAAATCAAAACTCAGAAAACCACCTAACCTAACCTAACCTAAAACTTACAAAAAAGGACAAAATGTTTATATAAAAAATCGCGAAGCACTGAGAAATAAATCAAAACCCCGACATATCAAATCTACCGTAGCAGAAGATTTAGGTAAAAAGATAAAAACATCTAAAAAAATAATCGTTCACAAATCAAAACTCAGAAAACCACCTACTAATGAAAGACATTCTTTACAGGAAGACAATAATGACGAAACTACAAATCCTCCTGATATACACCTTCCTTCTACATCCCGTAGTTAGTGAAATAGATATACTAGAATTAGATTCGCCAATATTACCATTAGAATTAGGAAAAACTAGGATAATTAGTACTAAGCATACATTCTTACACTATGTAGAAACTAGTTGGATAGTTAATCAATTAAAAAGTATAGATATATTTTACAATAAAATATTAAGTATTTCAAACAACACAGTAATTGTCAGAGAAACACAAGAAATAAATAATTTGCTAGAACACACCAAATATTTGATAGACACAACAAAAAATAAAATCAATAATCTAACACCCTCTAAACGGAACAAAAGAGGATTATTTAATGGTATCGGTACAATGAGTAAATGGTTGTTCGGTACCTTAGATCATAACGACGATATCAAATACGAAGAGAAAATAAAAATCTTAACAGAAAAACAAAACTCTATTCAACATGAAATTAACCTCCAAACTTCTTTAAACAAACATTTAATAAATCATTATAATAAAACAATCTCAAATTTATATGAAAATCAAATGATTATAAAAAATAAATTGAAATCTCTAATAAACAAAATTGATAATATCACCGATGTGTATATTTACATATCTCTTCAAAGTTCTTTAAAGCAAATTATCTTAAACTGCCAAAACTTGATTAATTTTGTAGACAATTTTTGCACATTTGGGAAATTTACACACTTCAGTAATAAATATAGAACAAATTTCACTGTTATTAGAACATGCTTTAGGTACCTACGGTACAAAAAACATTTTCAAATTCAAAAATCTTTATACTATATTATCAATTCATGAGTGTTCAAATAGATTTAACAGATTCCAAAATTATATTTGCTATACATTTACCTATCATAGACACAGATGAATTTAAGGCCTTCAATATAATTGGTTTACCTTACCAAAATACCATAATCATTCCTAAAAAAGGTACAGAATTTCACCAATTTGGAGAAGAACCCTGTCCTAAGCTGGAGGACACCTATTTTTGCAAATTCCAAGAAGAAATACCCGAAGAAAACTGCATTATTGCCCTGATGAAAGCAGAGAAACCAGAATGTAAAGTCTATAAAGCCATTTTAGAAAATAACCTTATTGAAGAAATTAACGACCAATCAATCCTATTACTACCAGCAATCAACCAATCAATAAAAGTCCAAATCGAATGCGAAAAATAAAGACTACTTCAACTTTATAAAAATACTCCGATGAAGATTCCCCAAGAGTGTAGCTTAATAACAAAAACTTTAACATTCCGTAATACCAAAGAAGTGATCAAAGGAAACCCCTTAATTCTACCAAAAATAAGTTCAGAATTTGATAAAGTAATTATAGAAAATGAAGACAAAAATGTTCTGACATTGAAAAACATTAATCTGAAAGCCATCCAAGAGATGCAATTAGAAGCAGAAGCCATCCAACCCATAGAAACAAATCCAATCCACCCCGCCGTTTGGAATATCCCTTCGCTGTTTATCTTAACTATAATTATCATTTTCATTTTCATATTATGGACCCGAAAGAAGGTTTCAAGAAAATAAAATCCCGTCCAAGAGGGAGAAGCTGGCCAAAACAATCCACCTTCCAGTTGTATTGTTTTTCCAAAAAGGGGAGGAGTTATATGAACATACTTGCACACCCCGTATAAAAAACTAGCCGACGCTGCAAGATTCCCGAAGACAACGCCGAGCTTAATATTATTTTTAATTTCATTCTTGTTATTGTCGTTGTGTCTGCACAATCTATAATTGTATCGAATAAAGTTGTTTTTAAAAAACTTATTCTTCCGATCAATTTATTTAACTTGCGCTCAAGTGTTTTCCGTTTGTCGAATGGGTATGGGCTGACAAGTAGGAGAAATAGTTGCCCAGTATGGGCTATCAAAATATCGCAGATGCCAAAGTGATTGCATGCAAAATGGTCATACGTGGCAGGATTAACATTTTTTTCCAGCGCTTCCTTTTCAGCACACTAACACTCTCTCTCACATGTTTCATAGATTCTATCGAATTTTCTTAATTTTGTTCGATTTTTTGTTCCAGGAATTTTTTTCAGGGAAATATTCATTCACAATATTATATCGATAGATTTAAACTTGCTAGGAGGCTGATCTCCAAATCTTCATATTATCTGGTCCAGTATAATTTGCATGTACATTTCCTTAACTGCATGATATTTGCATGCTCAAGCTTGAGTGTGGTAGGGGTTGGTAGAGTAATTATATTGGAGTACTAATATGTTAATTCAAAGATATGTATAAGCTGTGTAGTTCGTGTTTAATATTTTTGTTGAAATATTGTAATTGATATAGGTAGATGTTAATGTTTTGTGGATATTTGACATTGTAAAGATTGAATTTATTTGGTCCTGTTTATATGTTTTCATTACTGCATTACTGCTAGTGAAGACAAACTTCTGGCAGGGTGCATCCGGTAGAAAACATCCTGTAAGCCGGAGAAAAATATTTTCTGTCGGCTGTGGATTTTTATACCGATTGATTATATTTTCTACTGGCTGGGGTCATCTTCCTACTATGGGGGACAATCTTTCATCTTCAAAGGGCGAGGTTCCTTAATCACTTAACTGGAAAAAAAATTGGTTACCAATTTTTCCAAGTTTTCTCATTTACGAGTTGGTTATTTTTTCCAAAAGACCTGGGTAAGCTATATCGTTTCTTATTTTAAGAATATTGTGGTATAGAAAATGGTGGAATCGGACAATAGATATTAGATATACTACAGTTCTCTTCTTCATACATAGATATACTACAGTTCTCTTCTTCCTACATAGATATACTACAGTTCTCTTCTTCCTACATAGATATACTACAGTTCTCTTCTTCCTATATACCTAACCATACCATACCATACCATACCATACCATACCATACCATACCATACCATACCATACCATACCATACCATACCATACCATACCATACCATACCATACCATACCATACCATACCATACCATACCATACCATACCATACCATACCATACCATACCATACCATACCATACCATACCATACCATACCATACCATACCATACCATACCATACCATACCATACCATACCATACCATACCATACCATACCATACCATACCATACCATACCATACCATACCATACCATACCATACCATACCATACCATACCATACCATACCATACCATACCATACCATACCATACCATACCATACCATACCATACCATACCATACCATACCATACCATACCATACCATACCATACCATACCATACCATACCATACCATACCATACCATACCATACCATACCATACCATACCATACCATACCATACCATACCATACCATACCATACCATACCATACCATACCATACCATACCATACCATACCATACCATACCATACCATACCATACCATACCATACCATACCATACCATACCATACCATACCATACCATACCATACCATACCATACCATACCATACCATACCATACCATACCATACCATACCATACCATACCATACCATACCATACCATACCATACCATACCATACCATACCATACCATACCATACCATACCATACCATACCATACCATACCATACCATACCATACCATACCATACCATACCATACCATACCATACCATACCATACCATACCATACCATACCATACCATACCATACCATACCATACCATACCATACCATACCATACCATACCATACCATACCATACCATACCATACCATACCATACCATACCATACCATACCATACCATACTTTGTTCTCCAACTAACAGGCTCCCATTTCACAAAGCTTTTTAGATACAACTGACAGGTACATTTGTTAGTGATATGTTTATCTCTGGCTTTGTCGAAATATCACCACTATATTTATCATGTACAATTTTATACATTTTTCGTTTTATAAATAACTGAGTATTGATTCTCATCCAATTTTCTTGATGTTTTTGTCATTTATTCAGTTGGATAAATGGAATTCATGCTTGCTTATCTTCGTTGGAAATATGAATTTCCAAGTGGCCTTATCTTTGTAAATATGTTCACATTAAGTTCCACTCACATCAGGATACATTATTATAATATTTTCTCATATCAAAACTTTCAATGTGTGCTTAAATAATGTGAGAAGAGAATAATTGAAACATGCAGTAGTATTTTTTACATTCCTATTTATCATCGAATTTGACTTAAATCACTTATTACATTCTGTTTACAATAATGTGACATTCGGTTATTACTTTCGTCACTACCTGTGGCCAATGATAATTTGAATCCTAGACTTGGCAGTTTTGTGATCTTGTTGGTATTTGGTATTTGTCAGCACGTGTGTCGATTTCTCATTTTAAATATTTGAGGTAAGATAGAAAGTACGCTCTGGAGCACTAGAGCGACTAATCTCAACAGACTACTGGAAAATGTTCGTAGCACGATAGTGTCCACTAAATAAAGTTCTCACTAGCATTCTCCAAAATTAAATTGAACGACCTGAACATCATGGACTATTTTCTGTGCCCTCACTGTACCGGGTGTCCCAAGTTATCGTATACATACAATATCTCGCTTATTTGACAAGATAATTTGAAAATTAAAAAACTGTTTTGAATGGTATTGAAGTCCCTTCATAATGACTTATGGAAAAACTTGATTGCATTTGACAGGGATGTGCAGCCACCTATCACTTTTTATTTTAAAATGGTACACACTGTATATTGTCATTAAAAATTGCGTGTTATTCTATTAGGAATACAACGATACAACATACTTGTACTTATTTTTTATTATTAACAACAAAAAATTAATATTTTAGACTTTTTTATAAGTATTACTTAATTATCATTATAAAAATTATGTTACCTACGCTGATGGTCGAAAAGAAGTACATTAATTTTTTGTTGTCAAAAACCGATGCCACTGTCAAAAAAAAGAACTTTAACTATTCACAAGTTCCAAAAAACTTGTGAATAGTGGACACAACATACAATTAAGTCATAGATTAACTACACACTAGACATTGTTTAACAATAAGTATTTTGAAGTTCTTTTTTTTTGACAGAGGCATCGGTTTTTGACAATAAAAAATTAATGTACCTCTTTTCGACATTTTTATAACCATCGGCGTAGGCAACATAATTTTTATAAGGATAATTAGGTAATACTTATGAGAAAATCTAAAATGTTAATTTTTTGTTGTTAATAATAAAAAACAAGCACAAGTATGTTGTATCGTTGTATTCCTAATAGAATAACACGCAATTTTTAATGACAATATACAGTGTGTACCATTTGAAAATAAAAAGTGATAGGTGGCTGTACAAGCCTGTCAAATGCAATCAAGTTTTTTCATAAGTCATTATGAAGGGACTTCAATACCATTCAAAACAGTTTTTTAATTTTTAAATTATCTTGTCAAATAAGCGAGATATTGTATGTATACGATAACTTGGGACACCCGGTATATGTTTATATATATATAGGGAATATTCAGTCTAATGAATTCGTAGATTAGCGGGACAGTAGAGACGTGGTTACGCCTCTGTACAAGAAAACAGTAGAATTCATGCAGACCGTTCCGGAATTGTGGGCGTACGAGGAATATTTGCATAAATAATTTGGAGGAAGGGATGGTTTTGGGAAAACCGCTGCTACGGTCGCTTCGACGAGAGTGCTTTAAATTCAAACTTGTGAAGTCGCAAATTCTTGTGGAAAATGTGTGGTGATACCTGACAGTAAGAGAAGCGACTGTTGAAGTAGCTTTTAACTAAAGACGTAAAAATAAAGTAGGTATCAAAGTTCAGGATAATACAGATTTAGTATGTACTCAATTAGAGTTTTTTTTTTGTATGATGATGAAACGAAAAAGGGCTGCAGCTCAAATGATAGATGTTGTTCAAGTACTGCAAATCATAACGCAAAAGGAAGAGATTAAATATGGAAATACGAAATTCGAATACAGAATTGGGTAAGGTTAGGGGCAGCTCAGGGTCACTGATCAATTCTAAATTTATCAGAATTGTTATGAGACTTTTCCATTATAAACTCTGGATCTCACATAGCTGATCGGAATTAACTGACAAATCGTGTTTCTCAATATTATTTTCAGGTAACTTGTAATAGCTGTAAACGTTGTACAATTGGACAATAGCCTTAACCTTATGACGTCAAAGCTTCGGTGAGTGATCGTATCGCGTTCATAGTTAGAGCACAGATTATAAAAGAGAACAGATACGAATCTCGGCAAAACATCAAAGGATTTTCAACTCCGACTTCAATGACCTTGGACTTTTAACTCGGTATGGCCGCGATATTGCCAGTTTAAAATATTTTCAGAATTTCAAACTGAAATGTTGACTTGGGGACAATAACAGTTTCCAGTGCCGGTTCTTTACTTTTTTTCCGAATAAAGTTTATTTGGACAGTCTCTGTATGAACAATACACTCCGCCGTGATGTTTACTCATTTTATAAAAATAATATACTAAGGGCCAGTTTCATAATCAACTTAATGTGCCTTCAAATATTAAAGTTGGCTTAAAGTTGAAAAATTGGTCCCATTATCTTACTTTAAGATAAAGTAGTGCCTAAAGTTTCCTTTAACTTTAAGTGCGAATTTCTAAACTTTACAGAAGATGAAGTGGCTTTAAAGCAGACATAACCTAGTTTTCTCCATATTTTTTGACAACTAGGCTGAATACTTCACGAAAAAATAATGAACATTGCTTGATAGTTCTTTCATCAGATGACGAAGGGATTTATTTGAAAAGAATAAAAAATTATTCAAAGAGAAAGTGTCACTTTGAAAGATATGCTGACTTTTTTGGTGTTTTTGATCGCCAAAGCAATCTAAGGTATCGAAAAACAAATTTCAGGGCTGCCAACTTAGCTAAATGCTACTTTTATTAAAAGAAGGTGATTATGAAACGCAATTATTTTAAAGTCCTCTAATGGCCGGTTGCACCGTATTCGCTAACTCACTGTTTAAAATAACACACTGTTAAAATTTAAACAATCGATTAAATTACAATAACTTGCACCGTAATTTAAGGATTCTTGGTTAAAATAAACTAATCAATCTGGGGAAGTTTTGCTAAATTACAATCGGTTGGTACTAGCACCTAACTTCAGTCTGAGACTGTCTCAGTCAGACAATGATATTTTGAGGTTATTTATTTTCTGACAGACGCCAGTATTTCCTATTTTGGTGGAATTTTTGCTTCAGGTTAGCGAAATAGAGTGTTCCTAATTTCTGGAGCACAAGGGTAGGCGTAAGTAATGATGGATTCAACCTCCACCAGCGCGAAACGGGTGCGAACATCAAATTTCTCACCAAATGAAAAATCCCATCTCATTGGTATCATATCAAAATACAAAAGCATTATTGAAAACAAAGAAACAGATAAAGAACGGTTGGTTTCCAGCCTTATTCATAGTCATATTTAGTGGCTACTAACACACCACTAACATCCCACTAAAGAAATTCGTATTCATAGACGTATTTAGTGGCTACTAAGATCTTACTAATTTTAGTGGGCAATACATTTCTTAGTGGCATTACAACGGGTATTTAAGTTACTTTTATACCTAACCTAAAAAGTCAACAAACGTCAAGCACGTAAAATCGAGCGTTCACTTCGTATTTATTACTGTATTATACCTATCTTTTACATTTGTAATTTGTAAAATATGGAAATAATTCCTCATGTAAGTATATATTTTGATTGGATATTTAATCAGTAAATATAAATTTCTTCTAGAGAAAAAGACCCCGTTCACAAAATTGGGACAATTATCAAAAGGATCTATTTATTGAATTTTTAAAAGGCGAGATCCCCATTATCGAGAACAAAACATCTATTTTGCAGTATATCATTCGTTGTAATGTTATGTATAATTACAACTGCAACTGTAGCTGCTTTTATTGTATCCAAATTTATGTTTATCCCATTAAAAAAACATCTAAATTTATTTTCCATCACACCAAACACTCTTTCAATAATGTTTCGAGTAGATATGTGTGCCCTATTATATCTTTCTTCTGCCTCATTTCTTGGATTCAATAATGGCGTTTTTGTAAAAAACTGTTTATCATCATAAACAACCAAAGGATTTTGCTTTTCCAAGTAAACTTTCGGATTTCGGATCAATACCTAATCTAACAACCACTTCTTCAGATTCTTGGCCTCTTGCTTTGCGGCATCCGGCCATCCAACAACCAACATCTCAAATACAAAATAAAATTTCCATTATATGGTTTTAAATGAAACTAACTATTTCTAAATGACTCCACAATATATTTGAAAAAATTGTAAAAATTGCAAGTAAATTGACAATTGTTTCGATATATAGGTATATCATCGTCAGAATGACAGAAGTTACTTTTGACATGATGTATACTTGATATATATTTGGCTAGTTCAAATAGTGCCTATCTAGTGATTGACTTAATATATATGAATAGAAAAAAGAGAATTTACAAATAGTAGCTTTGATATTATTAGCCCTATGGGGATATTCTGGATATCTTTGTCCCATTTAAGATCAGTATAACTGTGCAATGATATAGGAAACCAGGAAAACTATATCTGCTGATCTTTACAATTATTACTTAAGAAGACAGTTTAATAATGGAGAACTTCCTAGATTCAGCTGTTCATTGAGGACTTCATATTGTGGGTCTGCTAAGTGTCTTCTAATTTCTAATTCTTCAAGGAAGTCCAGTTCTTGCTTCCTATCACAAACATGTAGTATTTCTGGTTGTGTGTTAGGTGTTACTGAATGTTTAGTGTCAAGTAGGTGTTTTGCATAATGTGATTTATCTGGT
The DNA here is from genome assembly GCA_963978555.1 of Galerucella nymphaeae. NCBI lineage: Eukaryota > Metazoa > Arthropoda > Insecta > Coleoptera > Chrysomelidae > Galerucella > Galerucella nymphaeae. The sequence goes on along the minus strand of OZ021716.1, from coordinate 2,171,800 downwards.
TGTTTTAATCTGTATGCTCGTATGTGTTCACTGTACCTAATTTCAAAATTACGAATGGTTTGACCAAGATATACAGCATTACAATCCGGACATTTAAGTTTGTATACCCCAGATTTTCTTAATGGGGTTATTTTTGTTTTTACATTTAGCAAACTTCTCCCTACATTGTTTTCTGTTTTAAAAGAAATTGTTGTATTTGTTGCTGAAGATATTATCTTTGAAATATTATTGGAAATATTACCAGCATAAGTGATGGTTTTGTAATTTGTTACTTCTTTAGTTTGTTTAGGAAATATTAATTGTAACGCCATATTTTTCTCTTTTTTATTAATTAATTTATTTATTAAATGTAAAGGATAACCATTGGATGTGGCTATTTGTTTAATCGTATTAATTTCTCTATCAAAATTAAATTTGTTCATAGGAACCGAAAATGCTCTATGAATCATCGAATTGTATGCTGCTAGTTTATGTGACATGGGGTGGTTGGAATCATATGGTATAGTCACATCAGTATGTGTTGGTTTTCTGTAAATTGAAAAGTCCAGTACATTATTGACTTTTTGAATTTTTAAATCAAGAAAATTAATTGAGTTATTTTCTTCAACTTCTAGTGTGAATTTAATTTTTGGGTGTAAATTATTAATATAATTGAAAAACATATTTAATTGTCGTTCACTACCTACAAAACACGTTAATATGTCATCCACATATCTATACCAAAATAAAATATTTTTTGAAATATTACATTCAAAGATCTTTCTTTCCAAACTGTCCATAAAAATGTTTGCCAAAATTGGTGATATAGGGCTTCCCATTGGTAAACCTTCATTTTGAATATATACCTTATTATCAAAAGTGAAATAGTTCTGATTAATACAAACGTCAAATAAATTAAGTATGTCTGATATTATTCCCGGATGGATGTTTTTATCCTCTAGCAACTTTCTCACAAGTGTTATGCACTCTTTTGGTGGAATTTTAGAGAACATATTGGTAACATCAAATGAAATGAGTTTAGAGTTTTCTTGTAAGTTGTAAGTTTTCAATTTTTTGATTAGTTCTATGGAATTTTGAATTGAGTATTTAGAAATACATCCATAGTCAATGAGTATATTATTTAGTCTTTCAGCTAACTTATTATTAGGTGTATTAATGTAAGAAACTACAGGTCTTATTGGTTTCGAATCTTTGTGTAACTTAATTGTTCCATATAATTGTGGAGATTGTGGATTCTTATTTATTAAGTATTTCTTTTCATAGTCATTGAAAACATAATTAGAATTATTAACAATCTCTCTTACTGTATTAGAAAACTTTTTTGTTGGGTCTGCCCTAAGAATTTTGGCATCACAAGATTCAAGAAAATTATTAACTTTTGACTTGTACGCGCAAGTCTCTAAAATGACAGTCGCGTTTCCCTTGTCGGACTTTGTTATTGTAAGGTTATTATCTACTATTTTCTTCTTAATTGAATTTAATGCTGAAATGTCATTTTTAGTTTGACGTTTAATTTTTGACGGTGGGATTTTATTCAAAAGTTCGGCAATTTTAAATTTCTCATAAAGAAAATTATTAGACTGAGATTTTAAAGCTATTTCTGAATCTGTAGCTAAAATTTGTTTTATATGATTTGTGAATTTTGGAGTTATGCTGTATTTTAAGCCTTTATTTAAAAATTTAATTTCATCATTTGTGAAGTTAGTGTCTGAAAGGTTTTCAAATCGTGGTGCAAAGTGTGTAGGTATGTAAGTACTTACAGTTTCATGATGTTTCGAGCATTGAATGTTATGTTGTTTGTATTCAAGTTTTTTCAGTTTTTGTTCTTGTTTGTGATTTTTGATATATTTCATATTGCTGATACTTTCTCTGATCTTGTCCTCTAAGCAATCAAATTCTACTTGATGCATTTGGAATGTGAGTTCAGAATGTACAATTTTTAAGTAGAAGTCTAAGGAGTCTCTTATTTTGAACCATTTTCGACTTTCTTCTTTAAGCCAGACTCGTTGAGCACATTTTATTGCTTTTTGAGCTTGAGGTGTTTTCATATGGGATTTTATATTTACATAATTTGGTACTAGCTCTCTTTTAAGGCATTGTTGATTGAACCAGATGTTTTGGGATGCCTTACAACGTTTTTCTTGTAACTTCTTATATAGTCGGGTTAAGTCTTCTCTCGAAGATTTTTTAATTGAGTTAACTGTATAAACCCTCACTTCGTGGAATCTACTCATCATATGGTTTTAAATGAAACTAACTATTTCTAAATGACTCCACAATATATTTGAAAAAATTGTAAAAATTGCAAGTAAATTGACAATTGTTTCGATATATAGGTATATCATCGTCAGAATGACAGAAGTTACTTTTGACATGATGTATACTTGATATATATTTGGCTAGTCCTTGAAGAATTAGAAATTAGAAGACACTTAGCAGACCCACAATATGAAGTCCTCAATGAACAGCTGAATCTAGGAAGTTCTCCATTATTAAACTGTCTTCTTAAGTAATAATTGTAAAGATCAGCAGATATAGTTTTCCTGGTTTCCTATATCATTGCACAGTTATACTGATCTTAAATGGGACAAAGATATCCAGAATATCCCCATAGGGCTAATAATATCAAAGCTACTATTTGTAAATTCTCTTTTTTCTATTCATATATATTAAGTCAATCACTAGATAGGCACTATTTGGACTAGCCAAATATATATCAAGTATACATCATGTCAAAAGTAACTTCTGTCATTCTGACGATGATATACCTATATATCGAAACAATTGTCAATTTACTTGCAATTTTTACAATTTTTTCAAATATATTGTGGAGTCATTTAGAAATAGTTAGTTTCATTTAAAACCATATGATGAGTAGATTCCACGAAGTGAGGGTTTATACAGTTAACTCAAAATTTCCATTGTTGCCGCATTCATTTTTCTGCTAATATTATTTTAACTAGTGGGAACAAAATATGCGACTATGAATAGGAAACGTTAGTGGCTTGTTAGTATGATGTTGGTGGCCACTAACTAGTGGTGTTTTAACATTATTTTAAGTAAACGACTATGAATAAGGCTGGAAATCTCTTGAAAAATATTAGATTATCCATGTTGTGGAAGTGGTTGGATCTATCATATACCCTTCGTGGAAAACCCATATCAATTATATCCAATATATCCATATCATCTTCAAGGAATATGTCGTTTTCGTGTTCCCAAAAATCCATTTTTTACAAACTAAAAACTAACTCGAGCGCACAGAGTACTTTTTTGAAGTTAGACACATCAGTTTTGTGTGTTTTTTAGGTTAGAATTCATACTACTGTGGTTTATTATCGATTTAAGCCTCCAAAATCAGTGGCTTAGTTTAACAGTGGTTCAGGAGAGTTTAACCATGGCTTAAATCGCGATGCAAGCCAAAATTCAAAGTTAACTAACAGTTAAATTTTAAACCACTGTTATAATGACGGTGCAAGTGGCCATTAAAGGATACTTTAAGATAAAGTCTACTTTTACTAAAGGCACCTTAACTATCGAATTATGAAATCGGCCCTTATGTACACTATTTTAAGTTGATATTACCACAACGCACAATCAATTAGTCAAATAACACAAATAATATCGCGGATTGACAACCTTCAAACAGCGAAGCAAACAGAAGTGTCAAAAATGGCGTTCTGTATTTTGATTTTTGAGTCAAGCCGTCACGGTTATTGTTCATGGTTGCCAAAGATGGTTTGCGAAAAAAAGTATATATTTATGGTATGATTTTTATACATTATAATCTTTTAAATTGTAGAATTTTTCTAATCTTAATGAAATTGATTTAAAACAAGTAATTGCCGAATATTTGTATCTGTATAACTATCACACTAAAAATAATGCTTATAAAATATTCGACCTATGATCGTGAATTAAGGGAAATATTATACACATCGACAACCCTGTTGAAAAGTTTCGCGAAGCAGCCCAGACGGAGTCGACATACGACGATGGACCTTTAAATGGGTATGTCCACCCATCTCTCTCTTTTTTATTGTTCTCTGTCAAGCTTTCGCATCTGTTCTCTTTTATAATCTGTGGTTAGGGTTTATTCAATAGTCTGTGTTTGTGACATATAACCGTGTTTTCGGTATGTCGTTTATTTTATTCGCTATTTTGACACATGTCTAACCACAAATTTGATAAATAAAATCATCAGGATCGCATTCAGCAAAAATGGAAAAGGCTATGGAATTAATAATCACCAGCTTCTTTTTCTAACTGGAAATACTTGAGAACTTTCAAAATGCTGATGTTTTTACGTGTATCTAGGCATATTTTTGTATTATTTAAATAAATATAACAATAATATATTCATATTCACTTTTCATAAATAATAATTGACCGTAAACAACAAAGTACAGACCTGACAAGAACTGTCAGTGGGGCAGTAGAAAAAGATGTAAGACACATTGCCAATACGAAAGGTAAATCTGCATCCTATTTTAAACAAAGAGATTTCTCCCGATTGATAGGTCGCGCTTGCGCTTAATCTACACATCAACCAATCAAATTTTGGTAAGTAAATGATTCGGGTTGACGTTTGTAATACATTGGAACGGCTCATCATTGTAATATTTTGATTAGGATTAATCACAGACCTGCCCTTTTTTCTATGTCTTTCGACGTAATGTGTTAGAAAGACATTAACAATCGACGCACACCAAAAAGGCTATTAAATGAATATAACGTAAATTCTATCCAAATTTGATCCAGTTATAATAATTTAAAATGAAAAAATGTTTTGTATCGAATATAAATTTTATCGATAATATTTCTAACACAAATCTATTACTTTTGTTACAATTTAATGTGTTCTCTGCAGCAAGCTACGTAAAATTAACTAACTCGTCTATATACCAATATCTGGTTATTAACTCTAATTTTTCTAAAAATTTCAAAAATCATTGCGATTTTTATTTTCGACCTCTTTGTATTGGTTTGAGCGTCACTACTGGCTTTATCAATAGATAAAGATAACTTTTCCACATCATTATAAACTTCACTTCTAGCTTATCTCCGTTTTACTATCATAAAATAAAATGACATTGTTCGGTAAGAGTGTCAACGTAGTAGTTTTAAAAAGTTCTTGCTTGATAAAATATGAATCTTCATCGCTGTATGAAAATAGCGAGAGACTCTCAGAAGCGTAAATTATTTAAGAAAAAAGGAAGTATATAAAGGTGATTTTTTTGTGGAAAAGCTTTGTTGGGTATTCGGTAATCATGTAGTTTATGTTTCTATTCAGATGGAAATTGATAATAGAAAACATCGAAAATCAGAAAATGCTTTCAAAATTACTCAATTTACATATTTGGTTGATTTATCCAACCAAACTTATTGTTTCTTGTTGATTTCAAATTCATCCTTTTTTAGAATATCCGTTTCTATAAAATCATCATAACTTTATCCATGGAATATGCTTTTCCTGATCTGGAATACTTCATGAATTAGACTCTGGGGATTATCTCCACAACCACAACGCAAACTTCAACAAATCATGTAGTATTTTTCAAAACAAGTTCCTACATTATAGAGCTATTCGCGATACAGATGTTTTTCACATAAACGGAAAAAGTTAAGCTGGTGGTAATACCCAACTTTTTTTTATATTTCTATCATTGGTATATTCAGTTAGCTCTTCGAATATGTTTCACGACTAATTCGCAATGTTATCGGATAACGAGAATGTTATTCAAATATGCAAGGCATTTTTTATGTAGCCACTTCATTCAAGACCCTGTGTATTTTTAGATTATAGTATTATGGAGCCTCGATATTTACTCCGATTGATATTATTAAATAAATACTATAGAAACCACCATACATTTCAATGGTTGTGTGCTACTAAGTACCATTGTGGTGGTACCAGCAAAATAGACAATGAATGTTCAAGTCGACCAAAGAAACTAGTCATCCCAGTAAAACTCAATAAAATCTATGGGATGATGTTGAAGATCAAAGAATGGAGGTGAGTGAGATGGCTGGAGCTTAGCTGGTAGGTACATCACATTTCTCATGATTGATTAGACATGGAAAATATGCCTGAGTTAGGATACGACCACTGAGGTCCAAAAAGTCTGAGGTAAGCTACTAACAAGGCAAAACAAGTGAGAACGCAAAGAGGAGTACTATAGTCTGCCCAGGATATCCACCACCACTACTATGGATAACCATGAGACTGTCTTCCACTGTCGAGTATACGTAGAAACTATTATTGCTCAGAGAACACGAATTATCTATACGAAAAAAATTAAACTCCCATAGTTAAGACTAATGGTGTCTAAGGAACGGTGAATTCATTTGCCGAAGTGACGAACTACCTGGAAACATATTTGATTGATGACTCAAATGCAACAGCCACCTCCAGAACACCAAACAGCATGCTACCGACAAAAATTACTCAATTATAGCCTAGTATGGGGAACGAGAACATTTTAAGTATCACACAAAGACTTAGGTTATAAAGACTGGAAAAAAACGTGTCCTCTTTGCATGCGAAGCACTTGGAGAGCTCAAGAAAGAATTAATTTGTAGGGATCTCCAGGGCAGCTATTGAGCCGGATGAAGGCAACTAGTCTCTTGACATTGAAGGTACAACCAAAGGAAGAGAAAGCTTGAAGGTTGAGGCTGCGAGTACTCAGAACCTCAACTGATCATAAAGTAATAATCAATCGATTAATGGCTGCCGTATGCAACAATAATGACTACTTAAGACACATTTTGAGTTTTTTTGAAAAGATGTTGGGTTTGCACAGCACAAACAATAATTGGCGACATCTAGTAATCAGATAAATAATTTAGTCCGATTGCCACTTTCCTTCTTTGATTCACCTAACAAACCAAACGCAGCTTGCTTAAAATATCAAATAGAAGTAGAGTTACATTGGTAGTTACTGTATGAGAATTTTTTTAAATACCCTCGTAATCCATAAAAGGAGCTTTTGGAGAGTTCTCTCTAGACAGTATTAATTTTATCAGTAGTAATGTGATTGCTTTTAGAAACTTCTATGTCAATTTATCGATGCCGAAGAGGAGCTACAAAACGAAGGCGAGCACTGTTTGATTGTTTATTTTTTTTATTTCCACTTTTAATCCATTGTGAACCTTCCCTAATTCTGCGGAAGCTCTCCGTTCGCCTGATGTAATTGTTCCGAATAACCAGCTGGTATCTTTGCGAAAGCCTCATTAGACAGTTTGTGTCGTTTTCTTATCATGAATTCCGGTTTTCAACTTCAATTGGGTTTATTTTTCAGGTTAATTAGTATACAGGGTGTCCCACGACGAGTGAAAACTATCTGTATATGGCAAAATACTCATAGTAAAATCATGAAAATTTTTACGTTTGAGTTTTCGGATACGATCTTTTCAACTAAAATATTTTCAAAGATGGCCGACTTCCGGTTCCACCGGAAGTCGACTGTAACTTTGTTATTTTAAATGGAACACCCTGTATATTAATACATTTTTGAAATCTACGTAATATTTTAGTATACTTTTGTCTGAAAACTTTTTTCGAAAAATGCACACTTTTTGAGTTATTGATTTTTTTGTAGAAAATTTGACCGTTGAAGACCCTTATAAGTTATTTTTTTACGAGGGGACCCTTGAAGATATGAAAATGGTTTCTCTTCGGTTGCCTCAAGCAAGGTCAAACGTATTCGAATCTATGTTGAAAAATTTTCCATTTTATACAGGGTGTGTATAAAAAGTGTTCAAAGTTTAACTTCATAAATATCAAATTTCTTCATTTTTTTAAATAGAACCACCCTGTTTTTTCTATTTTAATGCATTCAGGGGAAAAAAATAAGGCAAGTTTATGTATACTTTCCTATACCTAAACCTTACCGTTATCCAGATATTAAATATTTTTTGTAAATTTTTAGAGATGCAGGTGTGGTGTAAATTTTGATACAAGCACTAAGAAATAAAAATTATTATGTGAATTCACTTTTAATACATGGTAAATATGACAAAGTTTTTACAAGAACATGTGCTTTATTCTCAGTGAGATATCCAGATTGACCGCGATCGAAATCGCACATTGTTAAAAGAATACTTAACAATTTGAAGCTATTCGGTTAATTTTAAGCAAAAGTTAATCGAGTTAAACCATTTGTGAGAATAATAAGATATGTTACAAAATTTTATGGAAAATTAAAAGCCAAAGAAAAATAGTCTGATGTTTTAAAGTAAATGTTCAAAATAGCTCCCTTGAACTTCAATGTATTTTTCAAACCTCCTCAGTATACCTTCATTCGTCGCACGGCTAATCATCATCTCAGGAAGGGAATTGGAGGAATTTCGTACCCTTAGCTCACAATCTTCTCTAGATGTTAACTAATGTCAGTTAAATAAGTGTCATTTATTACAAAGCCTAGGTACTAAAAGTATACATAAAAAATTTAAACTTGTTAAAAAATATAATAACAATTTAAAACCTTAAATATCTCGGAAACGACTAAAAGTTGGAATGGGATTAATAAAAACAATTTGATTTGATTTTTTTTTGGAGACAGATGAAGAAAAAGAACTTTTTTTTTTCTTAGTGCTTGTATCAAAATTTAGACCACACCTGCATTCTAAAAATTTACAGAAAACATTTAATATCTGGATAACGGTAAGGTTTAGGTATAGGAAAGTATACATGAACTTGCCTTATTTTTTTCCCCTGAATGCATTAAAATAGAAAAAACAGGGTGGTTCTATTTAAAAAAATGAAGAAATTTGATATTTATGAAGTTAAACTTTGAACACTTTTTATTCACACCCTGTATAAAATGGAAAATTTTTCAACATAGATTCGAATACGTTTGACCTTGCTTAAGGCAACCGAAGAGAAACCATTTTCATATCTTCAAGGGTCCCCTCGTAAAAAAATAACTTATAAGGGTCTTCAACGGTCAAATTTTCTACAAAAAAATCAATAACTCAAAAAGTGTGCATTTTTCGAAAAAAGTTTTCAGACAAAAGTATACTAAAATATTACGTAGATTTCAAAAATGTATTAATATACAGGGTGTTCCATTTAAAATAACAAAGTTACAGTCGACTTCCGGTAGAACCGGAAGTCGGCCATCTTTGAAAATATTTTGGTTGAAAAGATCGTATCCAAAAACTCAAACGTAGAAATTTTCATGATTCTACTATATGTCTATTGCCATATTCAGATAGTTTTCACTCGTCGTGGGACACCCTGTATACCAGAAATATTCAAGTTAATTATTGTAAATAAATTGGTTGAAACCGTTTTCATCAATTGATTTTCTCCATGGATATTAAGTTATAAACTTTGCTTTTCTGACAGCGATAAATGACCCAAACTTAATAGAAATTCCACTGGTACTTGGAGTACAATCTTGGTCCATGTTCAAATAGTAACAAAGCAATACAACAAAACAGCACAATATAAGAAGTCAAAAACAAATACAGTAATATGAGGTAATAAGTCCAAACACAATATGAAATAGCAATACCTAGCACTATATGGAGATATTCTTTTTACGGAGAGTTGGTTGAAATTGGTCTAAGAGAATGTATTGGATGGCCTCCGCAATCTCTAAATTTATATCCCTTAAAATCATCATGCCGCTAGGTTCATAAAAATAATTAGGAAAACGTAGTATCACCAAATGTCACCAAATAACTCCTGAAATAATCCATAACATCAGAAGAAGCTCAAAAGGAATATATTGTGCCTCGTTTCTTTAACTTAGTTCCTGAGGAAACTCTCGGAAACTAGTAGCCACTTCAGTTTTCTAGGAGTTGTGTCCCACGCTACTATGTGGAAAACTGCCTTAAGCTTTTCAGCATCACAAATTATTGCCCACATACAATTTCGTTACAGTATTTACTGGTTCCATGATCGAATTATTCTTCCAGCTTTTTCGATAATAACCTAATTCATCTGATACAGCTTGTATTTTGTTTTGCTGTATAAAGTGTATCAAAGCAACGACACCAATTTCACAAACGCATGATGGAGGAATATTTTTGTGTCCTGAGGGGCCTGTTGATTAACGCCGTAGGTGCCGTCACAGTTGCCATTTATCTCTTTCGAAAAATGTTGATCTGTACTAGCGGATTTGATGGACGATGTTCCCGAGTTTTGTTTCCTCCGAGTCATTAGTGTCTGTTGTTGTCGCGTCAGCATTGTACACCAATATTTTCCATCAAATCTGCACGTTTTCGATTCAATTTTTTTTTACTCTGTACTTAATGGGAAACGAATTATTTCCATTAAGTCATAGGCAGAGGCCAAAACTATTTTTTCAGATTAAACATGTATAACTTTTATTATATTTAAAATAATGACAAATTAAAGAATCAAGCCGATCTCAAACTTATTGATATTCATTTAAACTCACCACCATATACAATATGATATTAAATTAGCAGACTGCTAGTAGCTTTAAATAAAGCTTGTCGACTGTGGGAAAAGACGTGGAAATGTGAGAGGATGTTTGGAAGGTAGAGAAGATTTTCGGAGGAAGGTATGTCAGAATATTCTCTTGCCTCCTCTTCACATTAAACTTGGTTATTAAGAAACTTTGTGAAGGGTATGAATGAAGAGGGTGAAGGATTTAAATACCTAATACCTTAGTCTTCACCCAGTGACCCAGTTGAAGGAGGGTATTTTTATTGCTAACCAAATTGAAAAGTTGCTGAGCGATATAAATTTTATGGAAGAGCTTACCATGAAAGAGCTCAACGCTTATAACTTATGCGTAAATGTCGTGAGGGGATTTTTGTGCGACAATATGGATGTTAACCACGAACTAATTAATGAACTTTTAGATTCCTGTGAATCACTTGGCAGCTGAATGTCATTGGAAATTTAATTTCTCCTTTCTCTTTCGTTTTCCCTAATAATTCGTCAGCGACGAGCAGGGTGGGAGTTTTAACCAAGATATCAGAACAATGAAAATTCGATACCAAGAGGATTGAGATCCAGCCATGATGTGTGATCCTGCTATTTTTTGAGAATGGAAGATATCATGGAATGGAGCATAACTGTTTTCAACGTGTTACAGGAAATATTCTGATTCACTTTCCCATAATAATAACACATCACGTGACTTTGTTATTGATCTGAATTTCAGATTTGTGATTTCTACAAAACCATTCGCACTGCCCGTTTGCACTATAATTAATCTTTGTCCTTTCTACACAGGCTCATAACATTCTACGTTAGTATTTGTTAGTATTTTTCAGTTTGTAATGATTTTTAGTGCAATTTTTAGTCCGGAATTCTCCGCTATTGATAGTTATCGACTTATTATTCGTTAAATACAGCTTAAGGTACGGATTGTTAGCGCGACGTACGACGTAAACTGCAAAATGAATCGGTCCACCTCGACTCACGTCTACTTTCATCAGAGTGGAGTGCTAGATATTTCGTCTGACGACTTGTGACTTAGTATGTACGTTGTATGTTCTTCTTATTTTTCACAATATTATCTTTGTAACTTTTTCTTTCCACCTTATATATCCTTGACCAAATCTACTTAGATTTCTTTTTCCACAGGAGAAAGTTTTGCCATAATTAACTAGGAACGTTTGCACCCAAATCGAACTATATTTGGTATTGGCGTAAACGGACGACGCACAAGCATGAGTCGAGTTAGGTTAGGTTAGTCGTAGTCCGATGCGTACTAGGAAAACGTGGTCATATTTAAAACCTGCGTGTTTTCCAACTTTTGACAGAAGGTGGAGTTGTGGCAATCGTTTTATTCAGCTGGATAGATTTGGGGGCACAAAATCAACAGTACTGAACTGAAGGTTAATCCTGTGAAGATGTACACAATAATTATACTAATAATTCGTACTGCTTATTTTTCTATTGATATCGCGACAAAATTTTGAAAGTATAATGCTGCGCGGCTAGGATAGCAGAGGGAACATCTTAAATATATCAAAAGAAGTTGACAACAAATGAGAATTTCAAAATACTAGACACGTCGAGCTCGGAAAACTCGTCTTGGCATTGCGTGATTCTAGTCTGTATGCAGCGCAGTTAATTGAATGGAAGAATATACGCACACATTTTCGTCACATGATGTGGAGTGGCGTGGAGTTGCGTGCTGCTAATGGTCTTCTGCCTCAACTTATGCTTTTAGATCGGTGGCGCTGAGAGAAAAATGTTTTCATTTCTAACCAAATGGATATAATCAGAAATCAGCATGTTACAATATACAGAGTGATTCATAAGTAATTAGCCAAATTGTAAATCTACGTTCAGAAGGCCAAAATAATAATATTTCAATTAACAATGATGGGTCTTAGTCTGCTCCTTACTGAGGTACAGGATGTTAATGCGAAAAAAATAAAATAGATTTTTGGTAATAGATCAGCTATTTTTCTACATAATGACTTGAAAAGTGGGTATTAACTAGTTTTTGTAAGGGTTGATAAGAATGTGTGAGAGGATTTGAGATAACTCGTAGATGTCGCCACATGCGCCATATGAATTAGATGAAATCAGCTACAAGTTTTTAATCGCACATTATTTTACAACCTACTCATTTAATTTGGATAGCCCCATCATTTCTGTAGAAAAAAGCTATACTTCTTTGATCTTCAAAATATTAACGATTTTCGAGATATTTGAATTTTACCAATTCACTGCACTACATTTCACGGTGGTCGACATAGCATTAATCTGTTAAGACATAAGCATGCCATGGAATGTAATTGATAATTGCTAATAATATTAAAATAAAACCATACAAAAATAAGGTAATAAAACACATTTATTGTACGTCAGTTAATAAATGCTCGTGTCCTAACAGATTAATGCTACGTCGACCACCGTGAAATGTAGTGTAGTGAATTAGTAAAATTCAAATATCTCGAAAATCGTTAATATTTTGAAGATTAAAGAAGTATACCGTTTTTCTACAGAAATGATGGGGCTATCCAAATTAAATAAGTTAGTTGTGAAATAATGAGCGATTAAAAACTTGTAGCTGATTTCATCTAATTCATATGGCGCATGTGGCAGCATCTACGAGTTAACTCAAATCATCTCACACATTCTCATTTACCCTTACAAAAACTAGTTTTTACCCAATTTTCAAGTCATTATGTAAGAAAGTAGCTGATCTATCAACAAAAATCTATTTCATTTTTTTCGCTTCAACATCCTGTACCTCAGTAAGGAGCAGACTAAGACCCAATATTGTTAGTGAGAATATTATTATTTTGGCCTTCTGAACTTAGATTCACAATTTGGCCCATTACTTATGAATCACCTTGTATAATTGGAATCACATGATAGAAAGACTAGTTCATGATTTTCTAATAATAAAAATAATAGTTACTCCGGAAGTTGCTTATCGAAATTAGAGAACGTTTATATAAGAAGTATAAATTCATTGTCAGTATTATAATTCATTATTTTGTGGAGTAGATTTTATTTGCTAGGCATTTTGGTTCAGGTGATGGGAGAAAATTATCAACCGTGAGTAACAAATTTGGAATTAATAGCAAAGCAAAAATGTCAAACGGCCACTTGTATAAGCTGTAGTTCACACTTTTCAAGTGCAAATCCGTTCCGATCATATATTGTTTGATCCATGACAATTGTTGACGCCACTGCGTAATTTGGTATTTTTCTGCTTTATAAAATCACAATTCACATAACCTCAACTCATACTATTGTTTTGTGTGATTTGACTCGTAATCTGATCCAAATTCTGAGTGTACTAATGATATATTGTGAATCAAACCACAATGATGCTTTTTAATGTTTTTCTTTCGACGTTTCGGTAACGTTCCATTATTGTGCATTGATTCAAGAAAAAATAAAAGAAAAAAGAATGGATAATATGCCACAAGGCACATACAGAAAATGTTTTGTGATACAATATGTCTAGTTCCTGTACTAGAACGGTTTTTTATTTGCTCCAACTAAGAGAACAGAAGGGAGGTGGATTTTTAGAAATATTTGTTAAAAAAAAATAAATATAATGTTAAATATCGATAATAATAGTGCATTGTATGACGTGGAAGTGATTGTTTGATTTCATTAGCATGCTTAAATCAGATAAGCATTGCCGTTGCTAAAGGCTGCATGACATGGTGCAATACAGAACTCAGGATTACTTTGTCGAAAGCATGAGCAGTCGAGTCCCAGCAGATCAGAATCTGTATTTCGATGTAATTGCAATTCTAGCGGTTTGGTATTGCATGCTGGGCGCAATTCTAGGAAAAACCCTAGTTTCTCCTGTGCTGGCAACCAACTAGAGTCCATTCAATAGACTTTTGAGGTGCGTTATCGATTGTTAATGTCTTCCTAACACATTACGTCAAAAGAAATGGGAAAAGGGGCAGGTCTGTGATTAATTCTAATCAAAATATCACAATATTGAGCCGTTCAAATGTATTACAAGCGTCAACCGTAATCATTGAGTTACCAACAGTTGATTGGTTGATGTTTAGATTAAGCGCAAGTGCGACCTATCAATCGGGAGAAGTTTCTTTGTATAAAAAAGGGTGCAGACATACCTTTCGAAATGTCAATAGGTTTGTTCCAACCGCAGTCAGAAACCGTCAGAAGCGATCAGAGAATAACTGGTCATAGCAAACAACGAGTTATTTCCGCGTAATTCCTATCACTGATTGCAATGGTCGACTATTCTCTGATCGCTTCTGACGGTTTCTGACTGCGGTTGGAACAAACTTAATGTGTCCTACATCTTTTTCCACTGTCCCATTGACAGTTCTTGTCAGGTCTGTATTTGGTTTTTTACGGTCAATTATTATCTATGAAAAGTGAATATGAAAAACATCAGCATTTTGAAAGTTGTCATGTATGTTAAGCTGGAGAAAGGAGATGGTAATTATCAATTCCATAGCCTTTTCGAATTTTGCTGAATGCGATCCTGATGATTTTATTTAGGGTAAGAGATGTGTTAAAATAGCAAATAAAATAAACGACATACCGAAAACCCGGTTATATGACGCACACCAAAAATTCTATTGAATAAACTATAACTATTTCCAATCGAATGATACCTAGCAGCTAATTGTCGTGACTGATATTTTGTTATTTGATGATCGACAGCAAATCACTTAGTTTTTTTCTCTGAGCTTTTTTACCTTTTTTTATCTTCATTCCAAAAAGCAATAAACTTCATAATTATGTTTCAATAAATAAGTTTTTGAGGTTATCATACATTTTTTCTCTTTTTTGCGTTGATTGGGTAGGCAGAAATGCGATGGAAGAGAATTATGTTCTTGAACTACCATCCCGGGATTCTCAAAATATTTGAATTTGTCCATTATTACTCTTTGGACATTTGATCGTATTTAATCGGAGAAAAATATTTCCAATTCATTATTCTTGATAGAAGTAATTAATTAATTAATATCGAATTGCTTGACATGGGTTTGTTTTTGATCGTAAAATAGACAATTTCATTAGTGAGGTAGGTACTAATTTCGTCTATTGGCAATTCTGCAAATAAACTCCACAATCGATAATACAAATACATTGGTTCCTACATATCTAAATTCTTGATTGTATTGTTTCCCGAACAACTAACTTGAAGTAGTCCCACGGGTCACAAATCCCTGATTCTGGTTCGCGTTTATTCAATTTGCCATTCGGCTGTGTCCACTTCTATTTACATTTTGTATGTGTAAGTATGTGCATGTGTGTATTTTAAAACTGTTTGCAAATGTGGTGACCGTACAGCATGAGGGTCAATAGAGAAATCCTTCAATTGTACGGGTGGATGGATTGTGTTTCTGGTCTCTCCCACATTTTCACGATTTTAAGTGTGTAGTTCGTTTGTCACTAACAATAAATAACGTGAGAGCAGTCATTTCGAAGAAAAAAAAAGAAATTTAATCAAAAAACTCTGCGGGATTAACAGTAGATATTTTTGCAATTTATAGATGAGGTAAGGTATGTTATGCATTCTTCAGTCAATTTGATCAATATTAATTTATATTAAATGCGGTTTTATCTACTGCAAACCATTAGCTCACTCCAGTTGATGTGATCTGAGAAAAATTGATGTAAGTAGGCACCAAAAAGAACGACACATTTAACTAAAATGCGTGATTTGCTTACTTTAGACTAGTCGAGCTTATTTTGAAGCCACAAAAAAGAAAATTGTTACCAGGATGAGAACAGTTGAAAATGGTGAAGACGCCTATTAGGAATGTAGAAAAAATAAATGCACGAGCAAGGGTGCTTCCAAATATATTTGGGGGTGAAAATGGATGGAATTTTGGATTATTGCGATTTCCGGCAGAAGTTGACGTCGGAGAGAAAAGTGTACAATAGAGATGTTGTGGACCATGAAATGGTCCACAACTTTTGTATAAATGATTTTTACATATAACCCCAAAATCCCCAAGTTCAATAAAAAAACCACTTTTATCGTTTTTCACTTCTTATTTGAACAATAATTCATTCGTTTCAATAAAACTTGGTGAAATTATACCTTTTTGTGTCCAAAAAGCCCAAAAGCTTTTTCAGAAAAAAATATGAAGAGCCTTGCAAGATAATCAATTTTTCCGTCCCAAAAAATATATTTTAAATTAAAATCCTCCTCTGGAAAGAAACAAAAAATAAATTCAGCAATAATCTTTTTTTCCAATGAATATCAATAATTTGTTTGAATTTTCAAATATTTTTCAAGGAGTAAAAAAACTATGTGTCAAAAGTAAATTCTATTTTGTGAAGCAATTTTATAAACTGGTATATTACTTTTAACTCTAATATCATGAATAAATATTTTAGCTTTTTTTGGCATTAAATGTGAACGGGGAGTACCAGCATTTCATCATGGGTGAGAGTAAACCGGTTCATTATTACCAGAGCGTGAACTGTATGTTTTTTTTTACAGAAAATAACAAGAAATCAGACACGGAAGACTAATATTTGCATACACAACAATGAAACTATGCATGATGCTTTAGATTTAATTAAGAACGCAAAGTTTAGTTTTTGGAATGCTGCTAAAATGAAAAATTCTCCTTATCCACCAATACGGAGGTATGTAGGAAAAAAATTAAGAAGAACGAAGATAGTCCTACACAAATAACACCAAAATATGCAGTCATCATATTTTTCACCTATGCGCAAGAAAAAGCTTTAGAAGAATACATAATAGGCTGGTCCTAAATTTTTCACAGTTTGAAGCTGCTAGAGATTTCTTATATTTTTAATGGAATATAGTGGATTAAAGAAAATATAGTTTTTGACAAAACAATTTTAGAAAACTTCATGACCGCTTAAGCCTTCGAACACCTGAAGGAATGCCTAACCTAACCAAAACGTCTTTTGATAGACACAATGTTGAAATTTTTTTCAGTAAAAGGCGTAGGGTGATGGGTCAAGATACATCACTAGCAAATAGTACAAGTGCCTACAATTTGGATGAGACAAGTACTGAACTGAGATCACAAATCCCAAAAAAATACTCGCTGTGAGAGAACAAAAGTGAAGTAGCGAGTGGTATAAAAGGGGCTTTAGACACTTACTTGCTCCATAATCAATGCGTTAGGATAGTCTCTACCAGTTATGATCTTTCCCGAGAACATATTAAACAGCACATGCTTAATGGAGAGCCTACTGGGACTGGCGACGCAATAAGGATAGATGAATACGGACTGCTTCAGTTTTTTGGGATTGCCAAGGAGTAATCATGAGTGATTTTTTTGGATGAGGGTTAAACAAAAACCGGAGATCACTATTCGACATTACTGACCACCGTACGGAAAAAAATTGAAGAGGAAAGACGCGGAAAGCTATCTCAAGGTGTTTTGTTTTCGCAGGACAACGCACCTATACACAAACCTCATGTTGTCATGTAAAAAATTTGTTATTTAAGGTTTGAATTACTAAACCACCCCCCCTATTCACCAGATTTGGCTCCGTCCGGCTATCATCAATTTCCTTAACTGAAAAAAAAGTTTAAAAGGTAGTCAACTTTCTTCCAGCGAGGTCTGGTTTGCAGAGCAAGAAGAAACATTTTTTTAAAGGTCTAGAGATGTTGCAAGATTCGTTGTAATAAATGTGTCCAATTAAGGACCAGTTTTACAATTGAGATTTATACTAGGTATAAATAGCAGTTTAGTTATTATATTATATACCAAAGTTTATACCTAGTATAAAACTAGTTGGTTTGACAATGTTTTATTTCACTGGTATAGCAATTCTAGGAGTAACGTAAAAGTAGTTCATATAAATTGACATCTCTTGTCAGTTGTTCTGTCATATCTGTAATATTTGCAAGATTTGCATGGAACAAATACGGAGCCATATTTGTTCTAATTTCGAATTATTCTTTTTATAGTTGTTGTCGAAGGGATTGGTTTATCAGGATATAAACCCGCGAAGGTATCTCGAACTTCATTGATACTATTACCAGTATGGTACAACTTTAAAAATAAGTTTTTATCACTAATAGAATAAACTGAAAACATTATGCAAAAAATTTCTCAAAATATTTATATTGACAACTAACGATTTAAATTGTAGCAATGTCATGAAATAAAGAAAAATCAAATTGATAATCTAGCTGTCAATATTACAATAATATTGTACTAAACTTATTTTATCTACAACTGTCATGTAACGAGTACGATTTGACACTATTTTTAGTGTCATAATGACGTATATTACCGCACTAGTGCGTTTTTGATTACAGAATCTAGAAACATATTAATACCAGAATTAAATATTTAAAATAACACTGGAAGCTGCATTTTCAATTTCCGAAAGGAGATTGTCTTCGCTTGAACTCATTTTTATAAATTTTTGTTCATTCAAATTTGAAAATTTGATGACATAACTAATTTATTTTATTTCCACATCCTTGTTTGTCTTTGATGATATGGTCACAAAATATGATGCACAGTACCTTATGTTTGCAGTCAAATTTATTAAAAATACGTTGGATTGGAATTTTTTTCTAATTTTATAATATAGGTACTGTTGATAATACTAATAAACAGTTGTAGATAAAGTTTTGTACGTAACACGTGTGATGGGAATTATTAACGCACTTATGTGATTACACGAATGTCCATATCCCACTAACTACGTAAATAACTAACAGTTTTGAAATTTTAACAGCTTATAAAATTATTTTATTTAAAAAACTATGAAAAACAAAATTTTATTAAGAATAAAACAAAGTTTCCATGCAAGCTTCGAACCGAGACATCCGCGTAGAAACCAACCGCTCCTATCTCCGCGCTAAAACCTATTTCTACTGCGATTGTCATATTTTGGTATTTCAATGACAGCTTGTTTTTTTGATTTTATTTTCTTAATTTTCAAACTTATTCGCTATTGAACATTGATTATTTTATGACAATATTGTCAGAAATAATCTACTCCACGTCAACACAAAATTTCATTAGGTTCTCTTTTGCTGGGAAGCAAATATTTAGGATTTTCTGATTTCCCATGTTAAAATCCTATGATCCTAAGGTCGAGTCACCACCCGGTATTTGTTTGACGACGGTATAGCTTATTCTAGTCCTTTCGAGGATCTCATCCAACTGAAAAACTTATACCTGCTTTGTTAAACGCTAGATTACATCTTATACCGAAAGTAAGCTTACTCCTAGTTTATAACACTATTGTAAAACCGGCTCTAAGAGGATAATATGTTGAGTAATGAAATGTTTTGACATTGAAAATTTCTTGGTTCTATATTAGGCTAAGAATTTTCCATTATAGGTACAGATTGATGTGGGGGATCCAAAAAACTGGCATTTTTCCATTATAGTTACAGATTGATGTGGGGGATCCAAAAAACTGGCATTTTTCCATTCGACAGCAACGCTTTTAGTGGAACTGAAGTTTTTTTCAAACTATAGTTCATTTTATACATTCTTCTTCTCAATTATCACCCCAGTATTACCATCGTTCCCCATGTGCCTTCATTCTAAAACTACCATAACCATTCCTCAAGAATTCCTGAACAATCTTATACGTGTACCTTTTTATGTAGTGTTAAAATCAAATTCAATTCACATTCATGGAGCATTTCTCCTAATTTCCATTAGTTCCCAATATTACCCTGTTAGAAGTTGGAATCAATATAACTTTGTTGATAGGTATCGGTCGCTTATCAATGGCAGGGGAGATAAATTCTCTTGGCTGACAAGATCATTACCATTCATTTCCACGGTTAGCCTCGAAGTAATTTGTTCGTATTAAATGGGATTAAGACTTACAATGGAATTCTGACCAGACTGGGCAATCATAATAATGTAACCCTATTATAGATTCAAAGCAGTGATAGTTTTCAATTTGAAGATATAAAGGAATTAGTTTGAATAGTTTGAACTGAAATGTCAAGAATTTGGGGGAGAGTAGAGATTACTGAATTACATTAACGTTTTAGTATGGTTTATTCAATAACCTTTTTGGTGTGCGTCATCGTTTGTGACGTATAACCCGGTTTTCGGTAGGTATGTCGTTTATTTTATTCGCTATTTTGACATATAGCTTACCCTAAATTTGATAAATAAAATCATCAGGATCGCATTCAGCAAAATTCGAAAAGTCTATGGAATTAATAGTTACCAGCTTCTTTTTCTAAATGAAAATACTTGATTCTGATGTTTTCCCGTGTATCTAGGCATATTTTAGTATTATTCCAATAAATATAACGATAAGATTCATATTCACTTTTCATGAATAATAATTGACCGTAAACAACAAAGTACCAGTGGGAAAGTTGAAAAAGATGTAAGACACATTGCCTATACGAAAGATATATCTGCATCCTATTTTAAATAAAGAAATGTCTCCCGATTGATAGGTCGCGCTTGCGCTTAATCTAAACATCAATCAATCAAATTTTGGTAACTCAATGATTAGGGTTGACGTTTGTAATACATTTAAACGTCTCATTATTGTGATATTTTGATTAGGATTAATCACAGACCTGCCCTTTTTTCCATTTCTTTCGACGTAATGTGTTAGAAAGACATTAGCAATCGATGACGCACACCAAAAAGGCTATTGAATGAACTCTAGATATTTTGGTATTCACGGAAGGCTGATGCTAATGCTACCGAAAGTTGTCAACATGAAGGAACTGTTACAATTCTGTCTCAATATTTGAATCACACTCGTTTTTGAATTCTAAATGAGCTATTCAGCTACCACTATAACAAAAATACAGTATATTGACATAAAAAAATTAAACTTAACTGACAAAATAAAACTTAACCAAAATAATTGCAAGGTTAATATGCTACTGACTGAAAATAAGAATTGAAAGATATGTAAGTTTATTACTAAAGTCGATATTGAATCAGATACAACGACAAGTTTTTCATAACTTATTTTTTTTTTAAAATACCGTGATCATCACATTCAAATTCACCATCAACTGTGCCCGAACGTCCTTTAGAATCTTTGTCGGTAATTTGGCATCAACACTTATTATCTTTCATTGTAATAAACATTCTTCATTCAAATTTCACGAATATTTTCGGGACCCTTTGTGTTTATTCACCAAAATATGGCTTTCCTAATGGTTCACTTTGTTTGTTGTCCGGCAAACACGCACATAAAGAAAGTGAAGAGAGGATGGCAACAAAGAGAGACGGATTTTAAAACGTGGTTAAATAACGACCAGAATGTGGTAAACAGGAAAGGACTTTGAAGTTTGCTTCTAATGAAAACGCGAAGTGTTGTAAATAGTAATTTGGAAGCTTTTCAATTTATAAACACATGAAAAGAAAGGGGTTTTACTACTGGAAATGGGAAAATAAAGAGAAAAGTACTTCAGCCAGAAAAGTTTTTATATGTTACTGTTATTGAATAAATTAACATTGGATATCTTTTGAAATTCTGTTTGTGTTATATGTATGAAAAATATGCTTGAAAAAGTTCGCAGCATATAGGAAACATGAATAAATAAAATGTAATATTTTCAAACCATTTCGACTTTTTTAATGTCGTTAATTACTTAGTTACTCGTTTTTTTGATTAGTTAATGTGATGAAGTTATCTATTTTTCAGGGTTTTGTTGCTATTTTTACTTCAATTAAAGTAATGTTCGTTTTCAATGAAGTTTTTCATGGTTGAACAAAGTGAAGATTCATTTTTAAAAATGTAGATTGTACCGATTTATCAATAATTTACTAATAATACAGGATGCTTTCTATCGTGCATTGAAAATCTACCTTTCCTTGAAACCATTGATGGTACCGCGGAAAACTTAATCCGAAACTTTTTATTATCAGTTTCACTCTACTTAAAACTTATTCCATAAACCATCCTTTTGCTAATGGTTCTTTTGCTCAATTGTACATCAGGTAGTTCTTATCAGAACCGCTACACCACCAGTGAGTAACCAAATGAAGCTGCAGCTTCAAGATGTAAGAGATTTGAAAGATAGCTATTTAATTTACAGTTTAATGACTGCACAATATGTTATTTGTGAAGTTTTTATTATTTGGATTATATTGTTTTTGGTTTATTGCTCTCAGCTGCTCCAAAGAGCATGTGAAAGCGACCTGAGAGATTTTTGTGTTTTGTTTGAGCCTTATCTCAAAGTTCAGTACCCTGTTTTACATTTTCATGCTTTAAAATATAAAACGAACGATCCAAGTGGATCTGGAAATATTGATAAAGTGAAGGGAGCACTCCTGAAAATATAGCCTCATGTGGTGTTAAAATGAAAAATCTATAGATTTATCGGAATTAACAAACGTTCTTCGACATGGCGTCCATATATTATACCACAACACCTATTCTGAATAACAAATCTTTGATATTCGTAAGATTAATGAGGTTGGGTTTTAGTCCAGTGAATGGAAGGACAAAGCTCCTGAAGATCTTACTTTGGGTTCAATTTGTAGGTCAGGACAGGTGTTCTTGAACAAGAAAAGATTGAATTTACGGAAGGGAGATAAAACAAATAATGAAGACCAGCTCTTTTTTTGACAAAAATGGACCTTTCATTCTTTTCGAGAATTTGATGATGATAGTCCTTAAAGTGAGGTCTTCAGCAACTTTTTTGAAGCTTTCGATATTTTCAGGTGTTCAGTTAGTGTTCAGGTATTTGCCATTTTTTGCATTCGATGAGCTATCTTTGATTATACAGAGATCGAGAATGCCCGCAGTCATTGTTACTAGGTGTATAACGTAATGAATACCGAGCATGCACACCGAAAACACTGTTTAAAACACGTTGACAGTGTTCTTTCTACAATGTTTGTCTGACAACTAACTGACTCACAGCCATAGAGTAATGAATAAAAGAGAGGTTTTAAAACATATGGAAGAAGCTGGCACAAAGTTTGTGCGAAGCCAGTTAAGCATGGCGCATCACAGCGACTAGCTGAACTAACAAACCCCGCCTCTAACCACACGAATATTTTCAATATGTCAATATTATTTCAATTTGAGGTTAGTCACTTGTAGTCACTTCTGAACATATTTATATGATATCTACTTTTATTTAATTCTTATTGGCTTTTCTCTATTTAAATTAATTATCTTCAACATTGGCACCTATTATTATTATAGGATTTATTATAACTCATCACAGGACAGTTGAAAAAGTAAAATAATGGAAACAATACTTTTCATTTCATCGTTTTTTTGCATACAATAAGAAAGGTTTGCAAGAAGTTGTAGTTATGTAAAAAGTGGAATTTTGAATATTGTTCGTGTGATATTGGTGTGTTCTTCAAGATGTTCCCAGGTAGATTGGTGTATAAGTGTGGATTATTTGTTTGTCTGTTCTAATTTCATTTTTATCGACTATTTTTGCTTCATTTTCAATATTTTATTGTATGAAAAATTCTCACCAGCACAGTTTTTTTAATTCTCCTATTCCAACTAATACAATATTACGCATATGCTGAAAGCTTCCAAATTCAAAAAGCACGCGTCTTAAATGCTAGTTTATCCCAGTAGCCAAGGTAGGCGCTAGTGGTAACTTTGTGCCACAAAACGCTACACGTTCAGCATATCTCTTTCATTTATTACTCTATGCTTACAGTACATACCAAAAATAGGATATGTATCTCCAGCTGATTAGTAGAACTTCATAACAAAATGGTCTACCCCCCAAATTCAGGTGTTCTGGATAGGTCTATTGTTGTTTCCGTGAGATAACTTTGATCTATAAAGTCTTCTGGAATGTTCATATTAACTAATATGTAGTACCAGAGATATTACTGCTGCAAAACACAAAATTTTCAAACAGAAATACCGCAAAAGAAATGCAATCAACGAACTGCTTCCATTCCATTAAATTTTCAGAACAAAGTTAACCGGTCATGACGTATGTCATGTTTTATCACGATACCATCACCATTCCGACAGCATATATGATTAATTATTCTGTTGATTCACATTTTATCCACACCTTTGTATTCATACTGACATCAAGGGTTCTTTATTCAACACACGAGAGTATTCTCATGGACGTAGCAGAGAAAAATGAGTAAAATATCGGAAAGCATATTGGGTTAACCTTTTACCAATGTTTAAGCTCATTTGAAACGTAATTACTGAGGTGAGGTCATGGTAACCACCAGCATATTGGGCATCAAAAAAATATGTGCGTTACATTTAAAAACATTTTTTTGGTATAATACAATTCAACTGTAATATTATGAAATTGCAGAAATAGAATATGAAGTCTAATAAAATTATATTTATTAATAATAGGATTATTTTTCTGAAATCCTAGAATATATGAGCAATGAAGTAAGAATAGCCAAGAAGCAAGTGGTAAGAAAAACTATTGATATATTTAACGGAATCAACATAAAATGCAATAAACAATGGAACATACTAATTAAAAAACGAATGAAATAATAGTTTATCATTGTTTTTTATAAAAACTACAGCACTGGAAACTATTAATAATTGCGCTCACAGTTTTGACACAATTATAAACAACAGGCTGAGCAAATTGGTTTTTTGCACATAAAACACAAATGAGATGTCTTTTTTTTCCTAATTTTGGGAGGACAAGACGTATAGCACACTTCACGTTTTTCCAATTTATTTTCGCCGATGTTTTCCAAGGGAAAACTTCCAAGAAGGGAAATCCTAGTATAAAATTACTCGCACATTCACCGACGTGTTGTTATCGTGACCACCCCGAAACTATATATGTAATTCGCGTTATAACCAAAAAATGTTTTTACACTCATAAATGCAGTTTTATTTTCGTGTAATTTCTGCGGATAACGCATTTTTGCGAAAGGTCTAGCCGTTTCGCTGCTGTCATTTATATTTGTGTATAAAGGATGTTAGTTCAAGTCAGTTATATATTATTTACTATTTTTAACGTGTTTGAGCTAGTCAGTGGCTGGTTTTGAAGTACAGGGTTAGTCGTTTGCACGTTCAGGCACTTGAAAAGTGTATTGGTATTGGTTAGTGATTTTCTGGTCGAATTTTAATGGTATAGTGATTATAAAATGGAAGGTGATTATTTTGTTTGGATAGTGCTGGAATTGTTAGTATATTTATGCATTTTCTCATTGATAACTTTGTCAAATATGCCCTTGCAAAATAAAAGAGTGGCAAATAATTTTTAATGTTCTCCTCATTTATTCTTACATTCATCATTTCTTTTTCATTTTATTCTTTGGCATTCACCATAAAATACAAAAATAAATTTTGTCGACCACCTAATAATAAGTCAATATTTCACCTCCTCACAAAAGGTATATGGTACCCATATATCTACTAAGTGAATTATGGTTCATGATACACTGGAGTGTATTATGTACATAATAGGTACATTGACAAGAGATGGAGGCACAATATGAAATAAACTATTAGATCTGTGTATTTTGTTCAGGAAACGTGTTTCTGAAATATATTATATCGATAAATTTTTAGTATTGATACTTTTCATAACAATATATTCATCACGGTACATATGTCAAACTAACAGAAGTGATGAAACTCTTGAAATAGAAAAAAGATTATCCAAAGGAAGTAGATCACTTGGGGCACTAAATAACCTATTTAAGTCCAAACAA
Source organism: Galerucella nymphaeae (assembly GCA_963978555.1). NCBI lineage: Eukaryota > Metazoa > Arthropoda > Insecta > Coleoptera > Chrysomelidae > Galerucella > Galerucella nymphaeae. The sequence goes on along the minus strand of OZ021716.1, from coordinate 2,145,754 downwards.
ATATCAAAAAAAGCAAAAATAAGAGTATATAGAACGATTATACGACCGACGGCACTCTACGGATGCGAATCGTGGATTTTAATAAAAAAAAATGAAACAAAGATTGAAATATGGGAAAGAAAAGTACCAAGAAAGATACTAGGAGGTAAAAGATTGGAAGATGGGACATGGAGGAGACTGATAAATAAAGAAATAAAGGAATTAATCGTATGGATACCCTGACATAATTCAGTATATAAAAGCACAAAGAGCTAGGTGGTTGGGACATATATGTAGAATGCCTAAAAGTAGACACACTCGTAAAGCGATCCTTGAAGAAGAAGGAGGTAGAAAACGAAGAGGCAGACCGAGGAAGAAATGGGTGGAGGCGGTAGCAGCGGACATAAAGGAACAGGGGATAGAAGATTGGAGAAGAGCGGCGCAGGATAGGAAAAGGTAGAAAGCCCTAGTAAGAAAAATAGAGGAAGATGAAGAAACCTAATTTAAAAATGTATATAATTGGTATACCTATGTATACCTCTAAGGCCTGTAGAACTGTAATATATATATATATATACATATGTCAATTTATTTTTTGTGACTACAACAACATTTTCAGGTTAGTATTACCAAATCGTTACTGACGTTTATTTGAAAAAGCAATTGAGGGTCGTGAACAAAGTATAGTATTGTACTCGCAATTTATGGCCAATATTCACTCAGGTGACTTGCACCCCTCGCCTGCGGCTCAGGACGCAAACATCACCCATCGTGAATAATGTCTATCATAAATTGCTCGTTTAATGATTTAATATACTATAGTTGTGATGATTAACAAATGAATTATAGTTTAAATAACAAATATTGACGCTTCACTGCGTCGCGTCATCGAGGCATATATACTTAATCCCAGAGGCCGAATGTTAATTGCCCCCCTATTTTAACTGCTGTTGCCAGAAGCGCATATTAATTTGTACAAATTATATTTTTGTCTCGTTTTTGTTGACTTCGAAGTCGTGCACAATAAGTAAAACAATTATTCGTTCTCTCTCATCCAAGCTTTTTGCTTATATTTTTCTTTTTTTACTTGTGTAATCCGCTTTTTCGCAATTTGTATAATGATTTTGATAGATAACGGATAATTTTATCGAATAGATGCTCAATCGGTTAGTTTTCAGTTTACCAGAGATCAGTTATATCAAAAACGGATCAATGTGATCCTATCATATTTATCAAAATTTATGAGGAGACTTGTTAAGGTTCGTTTCAGCGTAGTCGCTTGTTTACATGGTGGCATTGTTCCTTTTCATATAATTTAAGAGGACAGGATTTCCTGCTGGTCGCTTTACACCTGATGACACATCCGTTGAGTCCTCTCTTTGCCCGTGTAATATATAACTAGGACCAAAATTAAGATGATTCGAATATCCTACTGCATACCATTATCTCGTTACGACTGTGAGTTTTGTTGGAATGAATAATATAACCGGAGGTCACATTCTCTGAGGGAAGAATTTACTTTTATATAAATTTAAGCAACAATTGTTATCTTTGTGAATATAAAATTGGTATGAGTCGTTTCTTACTTGATCTTTGAGACGTTATGTTAAGATAAACAGGGTGATACTTAATATAGTATAAACGTCTGAGTGCTGAAGCTGGGAATTATTTTTGGAAATCTAATGACTATGACTTACTCGAACGATATACTATCAATTTTTTGTTAAAATGTGGAAGGTGATAATCCTCGCCGATAACATTCCAAATTTGAAAATATTCCATAGTTTCCCAAAATTAATCTTTTGTGGAATATATACCAGATGTGTATGGTACAAAAATCAATGATTATAGTTACGGTTTTCAACTTTATTGAGACTTTCACGATAATTAATGTTTACGACCTTCTAGTCATCACTTCCTACAAAACGAAATTGTGATAAGGAACCGATAATTTCATTTCAAAAATGGTCATTATTTATTTCGACACTTTCAAGAACTGGCAACCATGTCAATAGAAATTTAAGGAAATTATAAGAAGTTTACCGAAAGCTGTATGTCGATATATTTTCCTATCCTCGAGTAATAATCCGTCAAAATTTGTTACTTTATAGTGGGACACCCTTTATTTCTAAGATATACGCACTGCTGGCTCGTCGTTAATTTTATGAGAGGGTCTTAGGTGATGTGACCGAAACGCCACTGACTAGACTAGCCCCCGGGAGGCTTATCCCCTGAAGTCGTTAAAAATGCAAAATTTGTGGAGCTCCTTCCCAAAGCTACAGAGAGAAGAAATTTTTCTGTGCCACTTATTGATAATGAATCATGCTTTTTAATATATTTCATTCACTTCCATACCTATTAAATATGACTTACTTGGAATGAGTGATAAATAGTATGAAATAATTGGAAAAAAACAGACAAACTTAATTATAAAATGCATCACTCACTTTACATCCGCAAATTCAATCAGTCAAATCATACTTAAGCATGCGAAAGTTGTTCTTGTCCTGTCTAATTCATTTTTTTGAAAAAATTTGGGAGAAAAGGACCACTTTCCCCCAGTTTTCCTTCTGTTTCCAATATTTGGTCCACTATTAGTTCTCAAATGCTGAACCACTTGCACTACAGACATGATAAAAGGCGTAGAATAAAATAACGCCAAGTAATTAAAGCAAAAGCACTGAAAAGCAGCTTATTATGTTAAAACGCAGTTCATTATTCTCATTATTTTGCTCTCATTTAAATCACAATAAAGCGCAGCCTGGCAACCTTTCTACTCATCTCTATTCCAAGCGTGTAATATTCAGCCAAAGTTAGTAAATTCATCGTCTATATAAACCCGGGCTTTTGACTAATCACATGTTAACTTCGAGCATTCTTCGGGTTTTAGAATTTTTCAGGTACATTTTATTTAAAAGGAAAGGTATATACAGATATCAAAGAAGTTTTGAAAAATATTTTTCAAAGACATCTGTTGGTAACTCGCTTTATTAAATAAGACAGTTTTCTGTAATAATTCTCTATATGTATATTAAATTTTTTTCTGGAATTATTCTTTGATGGGAGGTCCAATGACCCGATGGAGGAGTCGTCACTGGATACACGTTTTTGGTGTATACCTACTATTCCTGGAAAAAATGGGGTCTTAAACTACAGTTCCTGACAAGACAAGTATCCGGATGCGAGGGTTGAAAATTGATATTAAGGTGGAAAAGAAAAATATTTAACTAGACGTTGAAAAGATTGGAGGAGAATTGTTTTTATTTGTGCAAGTATGTGTGAAATTTAAATAAGACATCTTTGAAAATATATTCACATGATTCAAATGGAATTCCATATCTGCACCGTTTGATATGATTACTAGAATTGAAGCCAATCTGCAGCTAGCATGAGAATAAAGATGTTTCACGGAATAAGCAGAAAATCGCTATACCTGATAAAACCGTTCGTTATAGACTTTTATTTCACATTTCATTAAAAATATAATCTCCTTTGAATGGACCTTGAGAATTTGACAGCAGGGGTGTTCCAGGCACTTGCTGATTATCCAGATCATGAAAACTATTAGGGCCAGTTGTCCAATTTTTCCATTAGTGTCAGATTTGGACCAGAATGAGGGGAAACTTTTCCAAAAAAAAGAGATAGTCGTAATCCTTGGAAAAGAAATGGCAGCTTGTCTAAAGAATAGTCCCAAGTTCCAGGATGTTTTCAAGTGACACAAGGGATAGCAACTAGAACCGGAGAGGATGGATCGAGATCCATTGATTCTGGAGGTAAATATATCACCAAATTGTGTGATTTAGCGGGGAAAGAAAGTGATCTCAGTGAGCTGAGTGAAATTTGGGCTATTATTATTGACTTCAATAACGCTTACCTTCAAGAATTCCAATTTTACGTGGAGAACAGTGTTGCAATGCGGAGGCAGATTGTGAATTTGTAGTGTAGTGTCGAATTCCACTAGGAAAAGACAAATTATAATTTTGGTTGAATTGTGAACACTTATGTGTCATTTTGGAATGATGCTGCGAGTCATTAACTGGATTTAATGATTATTTAATTTAAGGTGTTTGATATAACGCGCTCTATTTAAGTAGTAATTTCAAAAGTTGATTCTCCACCACTGAATTTTCCCATTTATAAACCGTTCTATAATTATTTAAAGTACTCTATCTATAGTGCACATACCCGAATTTTGGATTAACATATTCACTTTATCAACCAAATGCAAAGGAGATACTAATCCAAGACATATTCTTGCTATAGCAAAAACCTATATCGTGATACTCGTTATGAGAATATCACTTGTAGGCTGCGCAAAATAGAGAGATACAATTATAAAATGGAGAACAGCTTAGTAACAATTTTATCAAAACATGGACAGGAAAATGTTATAACACGACCACGCCGGTCATGACTATAAAAAGTTGATGCTGATAAGGAATGAAAAAAATTGCTTGAACGACTGATACGTCCCCGTACACTGCTGGTTGTTTTGCTTTTATCTTGGGGTCGTACAGCGACTTTTGTAATTTGGCGAATTTGCTATTCGGTCCTGCCCCCTTCTGTTCACTTTTTATACGTGTCTGCTGGTCGTATACAGCAAAAACTTACCTATAAGTGGAGGTCAGGCTATGGCATCGCAAGCAATTGTCATAATTGAACATTTTCAAATAATTATAATTTGATTGATGATTTAATATATTTTTTCTACATTCATGCAAAAAACAACACTTTTGTGAACCACATTTAATGCAAAAAGTGGTACTTTATTGCACTAGTGCAATAAAATATTTTATTACACTCATCTGTCATTCTTGTGTCAGTTTTGTGATCATCAATGACAAACATAAACATTTAAATTAAATAAAAATCCATAGCGAGTATCTGAACCTGCTTTAATACAACAATAATATATGTATATCTTACTACTTAGTCTCAACGAGTTACAATTATTGCAAAAATCTTTAATTATTTAAAATTTAAATGGTCAAGGTGAAAACCAGCAACGATTGAGTACTGACAAGGTGGAGGCCATAAAGATACAAAAAAAGAATAACGAGTTGACTTTGATTAGGTAGGATAGGCTCTTAACATATTTATATTCTAATTTTCCAGTTTTTGCATGAATTTAGAAAAAATATTGTATGCAACTCTTGCAAAACGTGTTTTTTGCATTTGACGTGTTGTCCAACTCGGCCTAAAGACCTCGTTGGACAATTTCACGTCGCGTGCAAAAAACATTCACTTTTTGCACTTGTTGCATAAATAACTATTTTCTACATTCATGCAAAAAACAACACTTTTGTGAACCACATTCAATGCAAAAAGTAGTACTTTATTGCACTAGTGCAATAAAATATTTTATTGCACTCATCTGTCATTCTTGTGTCAGCTTTGTGATGATTAATGACAAACATAAACATTTAAATTAAATAAAAATCCATTGCAAGTATCTGAATTCTGCTTTAATACAACAATAATATATGTATATCTTACTACTTAGTCTCAACGAGTTACAATTATTGCAAAAATCTTTAATTATTTAAAATTTAAATGGTCAAGGCGAAAACCAGCTATGATTGAGTGCTGACAAGGTGGAGGCCATAAAGATACAAAAAAAGAAGAACGGGTTGACTTTAATAGGTTAGGTTAGGCTTTTAATATATTTATATTCTAATTTTCCAGTTTTTGCATGAATTTAAAAAAAATATTGTATGCAACTCTTGCAAAACGTGTTTTTTGCACTTGACGTGTTGTCCAACTCGGCCTAAAGACCTCGTTGGACAATTTCACGTCGCGTGCAAAAAACACTCACTTTTTGCACTTGTTGCATAAATAACTATTTGAGGGTTGGAGAAACTAGAATAATAATGGTGTCTTTGTTATGGAGAACATAAAACATATTTTGGTAGCTGAAGCACACATTTATATTGAATAGAAGAAAAACTTGTATGTATTAATGAGCTCAGTATTTGGAAAAAAAATGGGATTAATCCAATTCAGAATGATCCATCAACAACTTTGTGGGGTTATCAACTTTATTCACAGTTTCCTGCAAATGAGATAATTAGAATATCAGTGGTGTGGTTTGTCAATAGATGCTGAAGGTATTATGTCTAATAACGTGTCAAAGAATCTTTGAAGATCGAAGAACAAAGATTGTTCACTAAGAAACAGCAACTAGTGCCCTGGTCTTCACCTTTGACATCTATTGATTCACCAAATTTTATTGCTATAAGATGGTTGACACAATCACAACCGGGATAGCACATGTACTCTGCGTATTGATACACAAGTAATAAAAGGTGTATATTGACATGTAGTATAGAACGTACATACATGTGACTTTGAAGCAATAGAAGAGAATGGGATAGGAGTGTCTCGACTAGAAACCTAACTGAACGAAAAACAAGTATTATACAGGTGAGAACCAACGCAATGGGATGGTGTACCCAATAATAGGAGTTGAAGAATTATTATCAAGTCGTATAGTGGTGCAGCGATAAGTTTTTGTCAAGTTTCTTCAGGAAAGGTATGAGAATGTCAAGAAAAATTCTATAAACGCGTCGTGTACAACAGTGATACCTTTCTGCTCGTTCCAGGATACACACAGGAGAATAACAAAGCAGATAAATTAGAAGAGAGAGTCTGTATCAGTCTTCTGTGAGACGTAGCTTTTCTGCGGTACGAGCGCCAATGTAATTCCAGAAAAAATCATGTAATGTCAAAAAAGAAGATCCAATTGTTGGAAGAAGCTAGGAGAGCGACAATTACCTAAACTGAAGCCTGTGATAACCTAAAATAATTTAAGGAAATTTCAAAAGGTACTGGGTAGAGGAAAAGGGTCAGTTTGTATGTATACCACATAGGGTATTAAGTATATGATAAAGAACAAGGTAAGGTAGGGAAATATTAATTTGAATATAGATTTGAGGTGAGAATATGATATACCCCCCATCCAGTAAAAAATTCACAACACATTTTTTTTAAAAACAATCAAAACTTTTTCAAATTAAAAACATATGAAAGTATTATAAAATTTTTCTCTTATTTAGGGTACTGTCGTTAACTAATATGCATTTTTTTTACTTTTTTTCATTTTTAATGTTTTTTTAATTTTTTTAATTTTTATTTTTTTTTATTCATTTATTTACTTATTTTTTTTTATAAACGACAGTGCCCAAAATAAGGGAAAAATTTTATAAAACTTTCATATGTTTTTAATTTGAAAAAGTTTTAATTGTTCTTAAAAAAATGTGTTGTGAACTTTTCACTGGATGGGGTTGTTTGTAATTACCTGACGAGTAAGTAATTCTTTACAATTTCCTAACTTATAACAACTATTCCTTACTTGCAGGTGATGCACTGATGATGGCATAACAGCCGAAAGCGCTTTGCAATTTTAAATTAAAATTTTTTTCACAGAACACAAAAAAATTGTTTTCTTGACTTTTTAGTCATGTGTACTCAGCTATAAAGATATTCACCTTAAAAAACTCTTTGGCTCTGACTCTATTTTCGGGGAAATCCTGTATAATATTTTTGTTGCATTTTAAAAACTACATTAATAACCCTTTAACTCTTATTTGAAACATCTGCATTGAATAATAAGTAAGATATAGAAGGGTCCATATATAATGAAAAACCCTGTACACTATCTGCTTTCGATATTTTATAAACGTACTGGTTATGTCAGTTTAGGGTGGGCGCGGATTTCAAAATAATGGCATTTTCATTCAAATAATTTTATCTTTATAGGTAATTCCAAGCATTGAATAGGTTGAAGACAATCTGCTGGGTATGCAAAATAATTTTGCACAAGTTTTTGTCGACCTTATATATCTGGATTCTCAAAATATTTAAATAAGTTTTTCAATAGAAAAAATCATTAACCACTAACAGAAAAATTCAACTTATCAGTTGGCTAGAAGAAGCGATAATTGTCAACTAGTTTGTGTAGTTCGACTTATTGAAATCAAAATTTTTTTTGAATAACAGAAATATCAGTGAGTTGATCTGAAATCAATATCGAGCTGCATAATTCAGGAAAATGAAAACCTCCAACCAATACAATTTCCATCTTGTGCCTTTTGACAGTATTCCGTTGATACAATACCACTATACGGGTGTTATAATTACAGGGTCATCCTTTTCTCACTCTACAATTATTAGTACTGTATCAGAATTCTGATTGCTGAAATTTCAATTAAATAATTCTAATCTAGGTTTAATTAAACTTTGGTCTGGGTTTTGTTAAATGCAAGTCGAGAGTCTTGTCTCATAATAATCTAAAACATGGCCTGCCCGCAAAAACGATCCATGATTGCGATTTCTACGCCAGTAATAATTTTAGAATTTTAAATGGCTGGCCTCAGTTGAATTGTAATTAAGGTGAAGGCTGTGCTGTCAAGTTACCAGAATTTTGTTTCTCTGCTTAAAACCGATGAATAACTCCATTTCCTTCAAATGACATACAATTTAGTTTCGAAATGATACTACGAAATTATATTCCATATCATATAAGAAGTTATTTGTTTCCAACCATTTTGTACAACTTCTCATGTTCAAACTTGTGTAAATAAATCTGGAATATATTGGTGATATCAAAGGATAGAGGCTCATTCATAATTCAGGATCTTATCAGAATCTGAAAATAAAAGTTTACTTCAACTTCATGAGATTCGGAAAATAACGTATCATTATTTATTGTAGTTTGAATATTTCAGAAGACCATAGATGGATTAATAAATAATAAACTATTTTATTTCCAAAGTGGGACAATAATTTGAATAATATTACGTTTACTTTAATGACCAATTTGAAAAACGAACAAAAGTTGGGAGAAAAAAACCACATTGGTCAAGTATAAATGTAGGATAAAAATTTTTGTGGTGTAAATAATGAAAATTATAGAGTAATAATACTTTTATTGTTCTTGAAACAAAAAATTAATAGAATAAATTATTACATAGTAAACGTCACGCTAGGTGATAAGAAGAAATGAGGATATTGTGATGTTTTTCTCACACATAAAATGAACTTAATTTATATACAGTCTACTTGATGTCTACTATACTGAGAAACTGTTCGATTCACTCAAAAACTCGCCCATATCGTCCTTCGCAACTCTTGAACTAACCTGCTACGTATGCGAAGCTTCCAAAACAGTCGGAAATAAACCATCGCATTACTCTGTTATGGAATCTTTTAGAAGGGTGGCATTCGCCAAAATTCATAGTTCACGAACCGGCTGGATCACCAAGTTTGTATCAATATTCCACAAACAAAAACGTTCTCAGTTTGCAGACTAGCAAAGACACCTAACAGTGACCAGCATAGACCAAATTAACAATTTCTCGAGTTTTTCAAAAACCATAAATATAGACAATTATCAAAATGCAAAACATGCTATCCTACTCAAATTTTTATACGCAAAGCAGGCCTTTTCTCAATTCTTTTGATAACCTCTATTCTTTTGATAACCTATTAACCTATCAAGCATTATTTTGGGAATCATGAACCAAGATGAAAATAATGTATCTTTTGAGTTGTCCAATTCGGACATTGAAAATACTCCTCCAGAATTCATGAAAACGTATCCAAAAAAAGATACACCATCCATAACAATACAAAATTGTTCAAATTTTACAATCAATCATATATTGAAATGATTTTTTTATCTATTTCCATATTTTGAGTTCTTTCTGTTCAAAGTTTAAATAAAATAACCATATAAATATAAATTACTGTATTTCTCTCATTAATAAATGTGGTTGTAGAGAAAATATTGTGTACAACTTGTACGCAAATCACAATTTGCTAGTTGTACAAACTACTATTTCATACTGTTACAAAGAGAAAAATGCCCTGAAAGTATAAAAAGCAGCTAACTCGCTTTGAAAACTAAAAATGATGTCTGTATTCTGTCTCAATAATATCTCTGCCTCCAAGGAGATCATAATATACAGATTGCGTAAATCCTCAACGATCCATCGTTGTATACACAAGAGCGACAGAAAAACAGCTGAAAGAGAGAGAAAGATAATTATGCGCGGTCATCGAGGCGTGTATTTAATTCCAGCTGGGGAGTGAATTTAAATCCCGAGAGTTACCGACTGCTCATTGCCCCTCTATTTCAACATTTTTAACCGCTATTGCCAGAAGCGCGGATTAATTTGTACAAATGATTATTTCTCTCGTTTTCGTTGACTTTTTTTCGAAGTCATGCACAATAGCTAAAACAAAACACTTTCACTTGGCAACATTGTGTTTTACAGATAGAATTCACATTTAAACTGCTATTCCTAGGTCTTTTCGCTACAAACGTTGATCACGTTGGAAGCGCATGCCATTGTATTTGAAAATAAAACATTTACAATATGACTTCATTAACATACTTAACCTGAGAAAAAGTGCAAATTGTAAGATGGTATTTTGGAGGTCATACAGCTAATGGAATCGTTAATTTGTTTATTGTGGCATCACCTGAACTAGCTCCAAATGATTTTTTTCTTTGGGGATTTTTAAAAAGTAGCATTTACCAACATGCATTTGAAAGAGCTAATAATTCAAATGAATTGAGGTTGAAAATACAGCACGTTTGTGCCAGCATTACGCCAAATAATCTATGAGATATGAGATACGAGATCAAATCTTTATCACAGATTTGTTTATTGTCTGGCACAGCAAGGTGGTTTATTTGAGCACTTGATTCATTAAAATTATTTCCACCTTTAGAATGGATTTTTATGTTTATTTTTTCAGGAAGTTTATATTTTATGTTTAGAATAGGTGTAGGTACCTTATTTCATTTTTTCAATTAAATTTATTAATGGAAGGGATTTTTAGTTTATTAATTGTGGTTCTCTCAAGAAATGCTGTTTTATTTTCAAGTTACAATGGCTAAAATAATATCCTATTGTAGATAGAAATTGTCAACTTGGTCTGAAATGATCATGTTGACAAAAATGAATTTTAAGATTTACAGGTTACGTAATAACGATTGTATTCTTTTATTTCTTCAATGCCCTCACTCCTTCCATGTTGAGAGCATACTGAATTACCATTTACCACCACCAATTAGTTGAAATAGGAGGGCAATGAGCAGTCGGTAACTCTCGGGAATAAGCTTACACCCCCTAAGGTGAAACAAAGTGATGACCGTGCACAATTATTCTTCCTCTCTCTTTCATATATCCTTGTCGTACTTGTGTAATTCGATACCCAGGTTCCGAAGCAGATTTCGCAGCCTGTATACTACCCTTCGAATACAAAAAAATAATCAGATCCTGGAATGGAATAGAACAAATCTTCGCATTTCATCGGGACTGCCTATAGGACATTATCGACTAAATTACCACCTAAAAAAGATGAGTCTGGTTCTAGCCTCGGACTAACGGTTCTGTAATTTTGAGAGCAAAACTACGGAGCATATCTTATGCGCATTATACGAACGACTTCAAAAAAGTTTCACCGAATATAATCATGGACTTCGTCAGAAGCAGAGGGTTGTGAGGTGAATTTTAATCCCTATGGGTGAGCCACAGTAGACCTGACGAAGGTCGCAGTGTAGGTGGCGAGAAGGCCCAACTCACATAGAACCTAACCTTGTTTCAATAAAACATGCTACTCCGAAAATTTTGTGCAGGTTATAGTATTTTCAAGTCACATCTAGCAAGCATAAAAACCACCAATTAGTGACAGTGTCTTTCAGGACTATAAATTAATGATTTTGTTTTATTCCTATACAGGGTGTTCCACGACGAGTGAAAACTATCTGTATATGGCAAAATACTTATAGTAAAATCATAAAGATTTCTACGTTTGGGTTTTCGGATACGATCTTTTCAACTAAAATATTTTCAAAGATGGCCGACACCCGGTTCTACCGGAAGTCGTTTGTAACTTTGTTATTTTAAATGGAACACCCTATAATATAAATACATTTTTGAAATCTACGTAATACTTTAGTATACTTTTGACTGAAAACTTTTCTCGAAAAATGCACACTTTTTGAGTTATTGATTTTTTTGTAGAAAATTTGACCGTTGAAGACCCTTATAAATTATATTTTAACGAGTAGACCCTTGAAGATATGGAAATGGTTTCCCTTCGGTTGCCTTAACCAAGGTCAAATGTATTCGAATCTATGTTGGAAAATTTTTCATTTTATTTTGGTATAAAAAGTGTTCAAAGTTTAACTCATAAATATCAAATTTCTTAATTTTTTTAAATAGAACCACCCTGTTTTTCCTATTTTTATGCATTCAGGAGGAAAAAATAAGTCAAGTTCATGTATACTTTCCTATACCTAAACCTTACCGTTGTCCAGATATTAAATGTTTTCTGTAAATTTTTAGAGATGCAGGGGTGGTCTAAATTTTGATACAAGCACTGAGAAATAAAAAAGTCTTTTTCTCCATCTGTCTCTAAAAAAAAACCAAATCAAATTGTTTTTATTAATCCTATTCCAACTTTTAGTCGTTTCCGAGATATTTGAGGTTTTAAATTGTTATTATATTTTTTAACAAGTTTAAATTTTTCATGTATACTTTTAGTAGGCTTTGTAATGAATGACACTTATTTAACTGACATTAGTTAACATCTAGAAAAGATTGTGAGCTAAGAGTTTGAAATTCCTTCAATTCCCTTTCTGAGATGATGATTAGCCGTGCGACGAATGAACTGAGAAGGGTTGAAAAATGCATTGAAGTTCAATGGAGCAATTTTGAACATTTACTTTAAAACATCAGACTATTTTTCTTTGGCTTTCAATTTTCCATGAAATTTTGTAGCAAATCTTATTTTTCTCACAAATGGTTTAACCGAATAACTTCAAATTGTTAAGTATTCTTTCAACAATGTGCGATTTCCATCTGGATATCTTACTGCAAATATAGCACATGTTCTTGTAAATTTATTCTTTGTCACATTTACCATGTATTAAAAGTAAATTCACATAATAATTTTCATTTCTTAGTGCTTGTATCAAAATTTAGACCACACCTGCATCTCTAAAAATTTACAGAAAACATTTAATATCTGGATAACGGTAAGGTTTAGGTATAGGAAAGTATACATGAACTTGCTTTATTTTTTTCCCCTGAATGCATTAAAATAAAAAAAACAGGGTGGTTCTATATAAAAAAATGAAGAACTTTGATATTTATGAAGTTAAACTTTGAACACTTTTTATACACACCCTGTATAAAATGAAAAATTTTTCAACATAGATTCGAATACTTTTGACCTTGCTTGAGGCAACCGAAGAGAAACTATTTTCATATCTTCAAGGGTCCCCCCGTAAAAATATAATTTATAAGGGTCTTCAACGGTCAAATTTTCTACAAAAAAATCAATAACTCAAAAAGTGTGCATTTTTCGAAAAAAGTTTTCAGTCAAAAGTATACTAAAGTATTACGTAGATTTCAAAAATGTATTAATATATTATAGGGTGTTCCATTTAAAATAACAAAGTTACAAACGACTTCCGGTAGAACCGGAAGTCGGCCATCTTTGAAAATATTCTAGTTGAAAAGATCGTATCCGAAAACCCAAACGTACGAATTTTCATGATTTTACTATAAGTATTTTGCCATATACAGATAGTTTTCACTCGTCATGGGACACCCTGTATACATCCTTATTCAATAGAAAAATTTGAATAAGTATACATGGTGGAAGAGAACTCTTGCGATAAGTGCAAGCACTTGTTTCGCGGCGAAATACACATGTGTAGAAAGTGAGATATAAAATGTAGATAGGTACAATACAAGGATCGAGGAACAATACAATAATAACATAAAACGAAAAATTAACAATAATAGAGAGATTTTAAGCCACATAAAATTTTGACATACGTTAACGCTAAACGTTAAACTGAGCAAGCGCAGTCTTTCCAAAATAGCGGATGTCATTTTTGATTATTTTAGTTTTTGAAGCCATAACCTGTGAACGACGTTATACGTTAAACGTTATTTTTTTGGTGTAACTAACGTCAAATTTTCTATTTGTTCAATTTGATTTGTACACATTAATCCATGACATTAATTGTGGATAATATAGAAAATATAATAAGAGGCCGAAATGATCAAAGGACTAATAGACCACAACTTTAAGGGGCGCTATTGTTCAAATTAGAATATTTTGATAGCATACATCAGACAAAATTAACGTTAAAAATCTGCGTTGATAAGTTAAAACATTCAAAGATGTTTATGGTACATTTTGGAAGCCAAAATATAATTGAGTATTGAAATATATCATTTTAAATCATTTGTGATAAGTTTCAATACATTTTGGATAGTTTTTCATATTTTTTCTTTCATTTATCGAAATAAACATAATACACTTGGCAGTTATGTCAAGCCTCACCGCTTAATAAAGTTTCGGTTATTTCCACGTTAATTACGTTATCGCTTATTAAGATAATCGGTTATTTTTTTACTACTGCGCATGAGCAGAATAACCGATAACGTATAACGTTGACCAAATAAGTGGCTTAAAATCTCTCTAATAATGTTAAGAGCTTACATGAACAAAATATGGTATGCATGTAGAAGCTTCGCAAATAAAACAACATTTTTCTAGTTGAAAATTGAAATTAGGAATTATAAATCAATACATTTTTTATTACTCAATCGAATAGTCGTGGCATCTTAGTTCTTTGGATGATGTGCTTCATCGATGCTCCTTTGAAGCTGTCAAGATTCACTATGGATTTAATTAATTTTGGTAAATTATTGTATAATTCAGGGGCGAGATAAGTATGTGAGCGGCATCAACCCTAACCACTAGATGTGTGATAAAGTAATGCCTCTGACGAGTATTATACTGATGAGAGGGAAGCAATGCTGTAAGTTTGCTTGCGTGATATTTAATACTGGTGCATGAAAAATAAAATCTTATGTCTAACATGTGTTTTAGAGTCATTGGAAGAATATCTATTGTTCTTACAAAATATCAGCTTCAAAAATCGCCCTTTCATAACTTCAATAACATGAATATGAGTATTCAAAGCTCCTCCTCACACTACTATAGCGAATGTGACTTTCCACTAGAGAATAGTACAAAGTTTTTAAGTACTTCAGTGGTAGACTTTCTATGAGTTTCTCCAATTTGAATAAAATCGTTTATTAACGTATAGTTATGAATTATTGAATTGGAATATTCATTCAATTCCATGGGGAGACAAATAAACTGATTTTTTGGAATCACGAGTATGCTAACATTTTAAAGTGACTGTCTCTTGTACCTGAGTAGAGTTGAAATGAGATTGTTGATTAAGCGATTAGGTACACTGTGATACGACAGGTTTTTGTCAAGTCAACTGGAAATTCGACAGGAACTTGACGAATACATATTCCAAGATATGTAAACGACCCTCATCCATCTTATGCTCTGCTATAAGGCTGGGGATTAACAATAATTACAATTTATCAGTTAATCTGCACTGATTTGGAGCTATAATGGTTAACAATCGATTAAAATGTCAGTTCAATCAGATGTACGTTGTGTTACTGAATTCACGTCCTCCTTCCGTCTTTTATTCACATGTAAAGAAACTGATTGATATCAAATCAATCGTCCGAATGCAACAAACGATAAGCTCACTGGTGCTAGGAATGTTAGACAATATAGAGATGATAGTAATACCTGTTCCACGGTACTAGGTATTGGGGTATTAAGAAATAAGAGGAAATAAAATACATATTTTTGGAAAACTGGTTTCATTTTATAACAAATATTGGTATACAGTATATCCCCAATCTAAAATAGCTATACATCTATTCATTTTAAATAATTATTATCAAAGGATGAACAACACGAAACTGAATTGAATCAGCAACACCTGCGTATTGAGGTCTATCTGTATCTATATCTGTAGAGTAGGGAGGGTAAGTGTAGGCTCACAGCACTTGTAAATCCTCCCAAGGAGTTGTCCTCCTGGGTAATCGTCCATCCTGTCCTCCCCAGGAAGGTGAACAGGTCACTAGGAGATATCTCTTTTATATCGGCAGGTGTAGGCCAAGATTCACCGAACACATACTCTCTTATCAACGATAACTCCGAACACTCGCATAAGACATGCCTTACAGTCTCATTTTCCTTCCAACACATCCTGTATAGAGCCACTAGCCCCATAGTATTCCACATTCTGAGCCTCTTTTCATTTTTAAGCCATCTGTATACAGTATGCGAAATCTGCTTCGGAACCTAGGTCTCGAATTACACAAGTACGACAAGGATATATGAAAGAGAGAGGAAGAATGATTGTGCACAATCATCACTTTGTTTCACCTTAGGGGGTGTAAGCTTATTCCCGAGAGTTACCGACTGCTCATTGCCCTCCTATTTTAACTAGTTGTTGGTGGTAAATGGTAATTCACTATGCTCCCAACACGGAAGGAGTGAGGGCATTAAAGAAATATAAAAATACACTCGTTATTACGTAACCTGTACATCTTAAAATTCATTTTTGTCAACATGATCATCTCAGACCAAGTTGACAATTTCTAACTACAATAGGATATTATTTTAGCCATTGTAACTTGAAAATAAAACAGCATTTCTTGAGAGAACCACAATTGATAAACTAAAAATCCCTTCCATTAATAAATTAAATTGAAAAAATAAAAAAAATAGGTAAGTACCTACACCCATTCTAAACATAAAATATAAACTTCCTGAAAAAATAAAAATAAAAATCCATTCTAAGGGTAAACATAATTTTAATGAATCAAGTGCTCAAATAAACCACCTTGCTGTGCCAGACAATAACCAAATCTGTGATGAAGATTTGATCTCATATCTCTAAGATTATTTGTCAACGAAAACGAGAGAAAAATATCATTTGTACAAATTAATCTACGCTTCTGGCAATAGCGGTTAAAAATGTTCAAATAGAGGGGCAATGAGCAGTCGGTAACTCTCGGGATTTAAATTCACTCCCCAGCTGGAATTAATTACACGACTCGATGACCGCGCATAATTATCTTTCTCTCTCTTTCAGCTGTTTTTCTGTCGCTCTTGTGTATACAACGATGGATCGTTAAGGATTTACGCAATCTGTATATGCATATTGCATTTACAGTATCTGACTGTATGTTCCATTTTATTTGTATTTTGTTAGATCTATTAAACAGAAACCTGGGTTCAGTTGGGTTCTGAAGTAACCAATAGCCCTTATTGGGCTTCAAAGTTTTTACACTAGATCATTCTTGGAGAACCCCTCCTAGAACTAGAGCACCCTAGTTCTAGTTATCTCCAATCAGGCAATGCATCATATTCGAAGATGATGTGGTTAGATCTTAAACTTTTGATATGACAGGTGTCCTACAAGGCGAATTTTCAAGTCCTTCTAGCTCTTTTTTTCATCATAGGTATTGGGAAATCTTCTTATCATATATAGGCCCATGACATAAACATTTATGACAATAATGACACTTTGTGCTGATAATCTCGTCACACTTACATATTCTGAAGTCAACATATATTTGGAAACCTACTCGGCTTGGAAAAAATCAAACATCACCTAATACCCAAAAATGATGTCGTTTTCAAGAGGTGGTTCTCACGTATTATTCTAATGAATCTGATTACTCTTCTATGAAAAATATATTTACTTATCTGTTACGATCATATCCTTTGTGTTTCTACCAATAAAAAGTTTTGCTAATTATAGCTGAAGCTTAAATTGATACTTGTTATCTCAGAATGAAAATAATCAGCTGGTACTCATCACACTATTTTGTGAATCAGTATGTTGGCTGAAGTGGGTGGACATCGTGGAAAAAGATTCATTTCCTGAAACGGAGGGAGTTCAAACCAATACTCTCGATTATGTACTAGAGACTGGATGTGTAGAGTTGCATATAGTCTTCCCAAAATGACGAGAAATTTGTTATGTAAGATATTAGATATGAATAGAAAAAAACGAGAAAAACAGATCAAGTTAACTGGTTTTATGGAAAAATGCTGGCTAACCGTAATTAAACTCTTCTCTTGAGTAAACATGTCGTAACTTACGTAACGTGGAGACTTGTAAGGGTGTTGTCTATTTGACGCAATATATTAGTTAGTTAATTAGTTGGAACCATACAGAATGGACAGTGTGGGCGTGTATAAGGTGGAAACTCAAGATAACCTACATCCTATATGTAGGTGGAATGAATTACTTAATTATGGTGAACTGGGAGGTGGAGGAGAAGTCTTTGAACCGCTTTAGACGTGAATAGACTTTAAAAGTTAATTGCGGATTTATCTAGAAAATTTATTATTTGCTTTGAATTGAAATAGAGCCTTTTATAGTTCTGTGATATTTAAAACTTTGAATACAGGTAATAGAAATATTTTGAGGGCATTTTGTTTTGGGATTCTTGTAAAGTTTATTCTGAATACAATATGTCAGGTAATCGATATATATTTTAAAAATGTGATGAACTGATAACAGCATTCCTATGATAAATTGCGAGACACCTGCAAAGAGCAGCTCAACCCAATTTCAGTGAAAGAAGCACAATTTTTTCATATGATTGAAATATGGAATTAAATCTCAATTTGTATTTGAACATCTGACATAACGTTACTGGTCAAAGAGAATTTTCATTCGAATATATAAATTTGAAGATTACATCCTGTATTTTATGTTGAAGGGGACCAAGACATACTCAATAAATCTCTCAGAAATTGCATTATTAGCTGCTTCCATGTTATGTTTTTGATGTTGCTGGATACGAATCTGAAATTATTTTATATTGCTAACAATTTATATTTTTGTGTGTAATAAATAATAAGTAGTTGAAAATTTGGTTTCTTTTTTCCCAATTTCCATAGAAAATGAATTTTTCAATTCTAAATTTAAGCATGATTATTAATTTTTGTGAAGAACATGCAAAAAATGGAAACGCTAAATTGAAAGAATTTCAAAGAACGACATTAAAAACAATTTGTTGGAACCAAGCCAAACCTTCATGCATGATGGTTTTGTGTGACATACAAATAACATCTCAATTGTTTTCACATTATCACCATTTGTTCGAAAATTTTTTAGGTCGATATAAAGGGTGTGATGAAGCTCGTAGGTTTGTTACAATGAAACACAAAAAAATAATAAATATGACAATTGTAGGCATCTTTAAGCTTCACATTTCAAAATAAGTGTTCCATAACTCGGTGTGAGACTATTTTTTTTTTATATAAAATACCTAGCTTCCGAAAATACCATGAATATTTGCCCAGTCACTCGTGTTTGTGAAGTTTTACAAGAATCTTAGGCATCGATACATTATTATTCCCTCATTCCTATCCAATCATACAGGCCGTTTAACTTGTTACGATTTGCGCAGAAAATCGGTTATAACTAGGTAGGTATTATATTGTTACGCGAGTGCCCCAGCGAAATTCCTGTATGAGACGCTTATGACTGTAATCGAGAATGTTCAGACTGCCATCCCCTCTCATGCCCCTCTCCACGCTACTAGCCGACGAAAACATTCCAGAGATTTCGACGATGATCGAGAATACGGGCCGACGAGAACAGTCCAGAAACTCGTCTAGCGACAAAACATCGGGAGTGTTCTAGAAACCTACATTTCGGATATAAATAGCCTCGCCGCACAGGGCGAAGAAGAACAGTTAACAGTGAACAGTTAGTTGAGACGTAGTCGCATAGATGGACACTGTAGTGCTTATACTAAAGACAAACCGATCAATAAAGTGTTAATCAGTGACGTTCATATAAATTGGTGTAGTTAGTTAGTTAAGTGTTTAATATAAATTAGTAAATTAAGGACCGTACATATAAATTTGTAAATATAAATTAATTAGTTGTAAATATAAATTAAAATAAACGTTACATTGGTGTCAGAAGTGGGATTAAAAATAAATATACAGGAAGATGGCAAAGAAACTCTGTGAATTAAAAGTTTCAGAACTTCGAAGAGAATTGGAGGATTACGAATTGGACACAAGTGGGACCAAGTCGGTGTTAGTGGATAGACTGAAAAATGCTATGATTAACAATGGATTGGACCCGGAAACGTTCGAATTCACCGACGAAGCGTCCGCCTCTATAACCTCCTCCATAAAAAAAGAAATGTCGGACATGAAAAACGAAATGACGGACATGAAAAATGAAATTTCATCTATGGAAAGTAAACTTTCGGCGGATATGGAAAATAAAATTTCGGACATGGAAAGTAAACTTTCGGCGGACATAGAAAATAAAATGTCGAACATGGAAGAAAAGATGAAGAGAATGGAGCGGGAAATGAAACAAAAAATCGATGAAATCGAAAAAAAGACTAGTAATAGCTTGGATACAACAACTAGACAAGCCCCGAACAACGGCAAACTGGCAGAAAAAGTGGAATTGAAACCGAAAATAGAAAACGATAGCAACAGTCGAGTAAAACTGCCAACTTTCGATGGAAAAACGTCATGGCCGAACTATCTTAAACAATTCGAGGCGGCATCAAAGGCGAACAACTGGAGTGAGAAGGAAAAAGCGTTAAATTTAACTCTTGCCTTGAGGGGAGACGCCATGGATATCCTTCAGACTATTCCAGTAGAAGAGACTGATGATTTTGAACAACTAAAAAAACGACTGAATATGAGATATGGCCTGGAACACCTGGAGCATATGTACCAGTCACAGCTGAAAAACCGCAAACAAAAACGCGACGAAACTCTGCAAGAGTTCGAAGCGGATATTGCTAGGCTGGTGCGGTTTGCCTATCCATCGGCACCGGAGAATGTCATGGAATGTTTGGGGGTACAGGCATTCATCGACGGAGTTCGTGACAACGAAATGCAGAGAACTCTACGCTTGGCTCGGCATAAGACACTGGTCGACGTACTCTCTGCAGCCCTGGAGTACGAAGCTGCTACACAGGCTTCCGGAGTATACGGTAAGGTGAGGGCTGTAGCAGACGAAGAAGTGGAGAACAAGCTCGACCAGATTGTCAACATGATGAAAAGCATCTCGAATGGAAAGCCGAAAGCTGTGAGATGCTGGAATTGTGGAGAAATGGGACATGTACGCAGTTCGTGCAAGCGACCGAGAACTGCTACAAACAAAGACACCCAGCAGGAAAACTAGAAAGGGTCGGCCATCAGAGGGCAGCTTCGACCCGAAGACCTTCCAAAGACCCTCTCATCCTAATAGCCTCTCTGAAATGTCGCAATGATAGTGTATACGTGGATGGTGAAATTAATGGAAAGAAGTATACACTATTGGTGGATACTGGAGCAACGAGGACTATTATTCGTCCCGAGACTGTCAACTCCCGAAAACGACTGTTACCGACCAGACTGCGACTCAAGACTGCTACAGGTGAAAGCGCCAACGTCCATGGAGAACTACCAGTTCAATTGGGAATTGGCACAGAGAAGTTCACCCACACTGTCGTTGTCGATGATATCGAAGAGGACATAATACTCGGAATGGACGTTATGAACCTACATGGCTTCCAGCTAGATTTCAAGAACCGAGTGATTAGAGTAGGTTCCGAAGAAGTATTCCTTCACCCACATGAGTATAAGAGTGTTCAGGTAGCCGTACAGGAGGATACGGTTGTACCCGCAAGGAGTGAATTTTTCACTGTGGCAAGGCTACAAGGAACCGTCGAAGAAGGAACACCGGTCATGATGGAACCATGGAATCACGATAAAGAGGTTGGTCGAGGAATCCTGGTTGGAAAAGGGTTAATAATGGCTGCTGAAGAGATACCTGTACGCATTATAAATGTTAATGACCATCCCGTAACTATAAAAAAAGAGACCAAAATTGGAACTTGCGTACCAGTGGCGTCAGTAATTCATCAAACTACAACCTCTAACGACGCCAATAATAAGTTTGAACAAATGATAGCAGTGGCTGGACAATCCCTTAGCCGACAAGAGAAGAAGAAAATTAGGGAACTCTTGCTGCAATATCGTTCTCTTTTTGTACCAAAAGGAGGGAAGACAGGAAGAACATCTGCTGTCAAACATAAAATTGACACCGGCGACGCTGAACCGATAAGACAATCGGCACGACGACTACCACAGGCGAAAAGAGAGGAAGCGGAGAGAATTGTTCGCGAGATGGAAGAGGAAAAGGTAATAGAACCTTCTACCAGTCCTTGGGTCTCTCCGGTAGTTCTGGTAAAGAAGAAGGATGGAACCACGAGGTTCTGCGTGGACTACCGGCAGTTGAACAATGTTACCAAGAAAGATAGTTATCCGCTGCCAAGAATCGACGACACTCTGGATACGCTGGTCGGTAGCAAATTGTTTTCTACCTTGGACTTGAAGTCTGGATATTGGCAGGTAGAAATGGATCCAGCCGATAAAGAAAAGACAGCGTTTACTACTGGATCTGGGCTATGGCATTTCACCGTTATGCCATTTGGGCTGTGCAATGCCCCCGCAACGTTCGAAAGATTGATGGAAAACGTATTGCGAGGGTTGTCCTGGAAGACCTGCTTAGTATACCTTGATGACATCATAGTCTTGGGAAGGACATTCGAAGAACATCGGAAGAATTTGGAAGATGTCTTCAAAAGGCTGCAAGCTGCCCAACTGATGCTCAACCCCAAGAAAAGTCAACTATTTCAAAGCAAAGTCAATTACCTAGGCCATGTAGTCAGCAAGGATGGTGTAGCTGTAGACGAAGAAAAAGTTGCTGCTGTACGAAAGTGGCCAAGACCTACCGACAAGCACCAAGTTAGAAGCTTCCTTGGACTCTGTACATACTACAGGCGATTTATAAAGAAGTTTGCAGATATCGCTAAGCCTTTGACACAACTTACAGAGGAAGCCAGGGAGTTTCACTGGGACGAAGATTGCCAAACTTCGTTCGAAACCTTAAAGAAGCATTTGACTTCTGCACCCATACTCGGCTATCCACTACCAGATGGAGAATTCATACTAGATACTGATGCTAGCAATGTTGGAATTGGAGGAGTGCTATCACAAGTTCAAGGAGGACAAGAGAGAGTTCTGGGATATTTTAGCAAAGTCCTTTCCAAACCAGAACAAAACTACTGCGTCACAAGAAGAGAGCTACTAGCAGTAGTGAAGTCCGTGGAGCACTTCTATCAGTATCTGTATGGGAAGAAATTCGTGATTAGAACCGACCATGCAGCACTTAAGTGGCTTATGCAATTTAAGAACCCTGAAGGACAAATCGCCAGATGGATAGAGCGGCTCCAAGAATATAATTTCACTATTGAGCATAGAGCCGGAATAAGCCACAGAAATGCGGACACCCTGTCCAGAAGACCATGTCCTGCAGAATGCTCCCACTGCAGTAAAACAGAAGCTAAGGAAGCTGCGATTCGAAGAACCACGGTGACCAGCGACGAATGGACACCAGAAAAGCTGCAAGAGGAACAAGAGAACGATCCCGACTTGAAGAAAATCCGACATTGGAAAAAGGAAAACTGTCGACCTACTTGGCAGGAGATTTCAAGATACTCGCCAACGATGAAATCGTATTGGGCCCAGTGGGACTCGCTGGTTCTGGAAAACGGTTTGCTACAGCGAGTAATCGAGAACGATGATGGCTCGGAAAGTAGAAGACAGTTGGTGATTCCAAGATCAAGGGTAGTCACAGTACTGCAGAAATTACACGACAGTCCATCAGGAGGACATCTAGGTGTGAAGAAGACACTCCAGAGGGTGCGAGAACGGTTTTACTGGATGCACAGTTCCGAAGATGTTAAGGACTGGTGTAAGAAATGCACTACCTGTGCCACGGCCAATGGACCGCACGGGAGAAGAAAGGCTCCTATGAAGCAGTACAATGTCGGAAGCCCTTTTGAACGCATTGCCCTGGATATTGCCGGACCGTTTCCACCAACAGCAGATGGCAGCAGGTACATTTTGGTGGTGATGGACTATTTCACAAAATGGGTGGAAGCGTATGCCATTCCAAACCAAGAAGCCACAACTGTTGCAGATGTGCTTGTTAAGGAGTTCATTTGCCGATATGGAGTGCCTCTGGAAATACACAGCGACCAGGGCAGAAACTTCGAAAGCCAACTGTTTCAGGAAGTTTGTGATAAGCTCGGCATGAAGAAAACGAGAACTACTGCTCTACATCCACAGTCGGACGGAATGGTTGAGCGAATGAACAGAACTCTTGGCAAATACTTGTCCAAAGTAGTATCTAACCATCAGCGAGATTGGGACCAGTATCTCTCGCTATTTGCGATGGCCTACAGATCCGCTATCAATGAGTCTACCGGCCAAACACCAGCAAAAGTTCTGTTCGGACGTGAAATGAGATTACCCTGCGACCTTGAATTTGGATGCCGACCCGGAGAAGACATAGCTGGTGAAGATTACGTAACCCAGCTGAGAAAACGAATGGACGACATACACGAGTTGGTTCGATCGAATCTCCAGATCGCTAGCGATAGGATGAAGAAAAGGTACGATACGCAAGCTACGGAAGGAGGTTTCCACGAAGGAGACAAAGTCTGGCTGCATAACCCAAGAAGACAAAAGGGTTTTTCTCCAAAGTTGCAGAAAGCTTGGGACGGTCCGTACCTTGTAAATAAAAGAATCAACGACGTCATTTATCGCATCACCAAGATCCCAAACGGAAAGCCAAAGGTGGTACACCGTAATCGATTAGCGCCATTCGAGGGTGACCACGATGAGGAAATAAGACAACTCCAAGAAGTAGCCGATCCTGCTTTTGTAGAGTTCATGGGTGCTTATGGTGGTACCGGAAAAGCAAGATACGGCGTCACCACGGAGAAACGACAAGATCTGCTCACCGTGCCGGAGGAATACTCACTGGCAATAAACATCCCTGCCAGCATAACCGATGCGCGTGGATTACCATCTCTGTTAATAAAGAAGAGTGGCGCACGAAATTTGGAGAACCAGTTACCAGTACCAGGTAAAGCTTTGAAGGTACAAGATGGCACCCGTTACAATTTCCACCTAGTGACGAGAAATACTTTCGACGAAAGACCAACGTACGAGAATGCCTGGGAAGCTTTACTAAACTTGAGAGAGCATGTGCTTGAACTGAACGTGCATAGGCTAGCCATGCCTAAGATTGAATGTAGGCATTTAGATTGGCGGATAATCCGTAACATGGTAGAAGTAATCTTCCGAGACACCGAAGTGCAGGTAATTGTCTGCGGACATTCCCAGGAGGCACAGTCAACGGAGAAGACGGTCGCATGTTACTTCCATGCAACTGGAAAATGTAACAAGGGAACCAGTTGCCGATACATTCATGTCGTTTCAGTTCCTAGTTAGTTCCAGGAGGAACTGTCTCTTAAGGAGGGGGCAATGTTACGCGAGTGCCCCAGCGAAATTCCTGTATGAGACGCTTATGACTGTAATCGAGAATGTTCAGACTGCCATCCCCTCTCATGCCCCTCTCCACGCTACTAGCCGACGAAAACATTCCAGAGATTTCGACGATGATCGAGAATACGGGCCGACGAGAACAGTCCAGAAACTCGTCTAGCGACAAAACATCGGGAGTGTTCTAGAAACCTACATTTCGGATATAAATAGCCTCGCCGCACAGGGCGAAGAAGAACAGTTAACAGTGAACAGTTAGTTGAGACGTAGTCGCATAGATGGACACTGTAGTGCTTATACTAAAGACAAACCGATCAATAAAGTGTTAATCAGTGACGTTCATATAAATTGGTGTAGTTAGTTAGTTAAGTGTTTAATATAAATTAGTAAATTAAGGACCGTACATATAAATTTGTAAATATGAATTAATTAGTTGTAAATATAAATTAAAATAAACGTTACAATATTATGTATGACAGGTTGAGCAAATTTTAGTTTCGATGTTGTGAAACATACTTTTTTCCATTCTTAAAAACATAACTTCCATCTGGTACCAAGCTATGAAACACTATTTAAGATTGTATTTGATATAAGACAACGATTTATACGCACCTTTTTTGGTATCTTTCATAATACATAGACCACTGAGCTTTATCGCAATAAACAATAACCCTGTATGTTTGGCTGTTTTTTCCAGTGTTCACATGACATTCAATATTCTTTATTATAAATTCAAATATCGAGAGCTTTTAAATGCCATTTTTAACGTCAAAAGTCCCCTTCGAACGAACATTTTTTTATCAATCTTGGTGAATAAAGACTTTTTTTCATTTTATTTATCGATTCAATTGTCTGTCATTGTTGAAACGTTATCTCGGATTTCCTGTTGATGAACTCCCAATAAGGATTATTCTAGTATTATTGCCTCCGCATACGTCACATCATAAACCTATCAGGAGAATTTAGGCACAGTTCATCTACTTTGAAGAGGCGAAACTTGGGAAAACAAAAACCGGAAAAACATTATGAGATTATAACGTGTCTATAAATTTGTTCCAAAAGAAATACTTTTTCTTTCATAGCTGTACAAAATGAAACTTCTTGATATCTCTATGAAGGAAGTAAAAATCAATCATATCAGGAGGGAGTATGGTTATTATAGATGAGGAATTGTAATAAGCACAAAACGGAATTCAAATTTCCCAGTTCTATTGTTATTTTCATTTATTTTCACGGAACAAAATGATGAAATAACATTGGGAATTATTGAAGCTTTGGAACATGTTGGTTGACCCAAGATTTCTTGCGATTACCTTCACTCCTGTTGTGCTCTTTGATTTCATCCCACCTCTTAAGGGATTGGGCATGGGTGTAACGTTGTGCTTGTCTACTATCAGTGCAGATTGTTATGTTTGTGCCAGAAATTTCTTTTCTGGTTATTTTTTTTGTTGCCAGTTCTATTTGAACTACGCTGGTATTTTGTCCCATCCCCCACTTAATCATAGGGCTGAGCTTCCTTCCATTTATGAGCCATCTGTATATATGCGTATTGCATTTGCAATTCTACAGTTCTATTGTTATTTTCATATATTTTCACGGAAGAAAATAATGAAATGACAGTAGAAATAATTGAAGCTTTGGAACATGCGATATTTAACCAAACAGAACGTGTATTTCTGACAGATTACCATTGCAAGGGATGAATTTTAGCGGAAATTTTTTCCTGGTGGGTACCCAACAGCGAATTATGCTGGACATTTTTTGTCAGAATATTTCTTTTGACAATCTAATTTCTATTTGCTCATATGATAATTTTGATCTATTTCAACTACAAGGTTAGATGTTTTCTAAATTCATAATGGTCCATATGATTAATGTTTATATTGAAAAAATGAAATTATCATATACTATGTTTTGCAAGAACTTGATGGAGACGAAAATTGATGTTGTGAAATTATCTTAAATACCACCCGAGGTCAAATTAGATCAGGAAACTTTTTCTCGCTCATGAATATTTTTAGAAAATCATCCGTAGACTTCGACTCGCGAAAATTTTCTAAATATTCATTAGAAATTTCCGGAAATAATTTGACCCCTAGTGGTATTACTAGTGAAAATGCTAAAGAGAATCGAATGTAGCTCATACAATTGATCGATTCTTCGACACGCGCCTTACATTTTCGATGTTTACAAATTTCAAATTGTTTTCCCTGTTGCGTGAAATTCTCACATTAGGAAGAAATTAAACGCAAAATTACCCAAATTCCGACATACACCAGTTAAACGTAATACTGTGGTTTGTTATTAAGAGACATTATGCTCATAAACAAGCAAAGGTGAAAATATCATGAAATTGTCAATGCATGAAAATTGTTAAATTGCTGGTTGTGGCTTTTATAAAAATAATCTAGGGCACGAAAACACGGTCGTAAATCATAATATTGGTTGGCTGTGATATCAATACTGCAATACGTGCAAGAGGGAAGACAAAATGATTTAAGGAGATTGAAATGTAATTTCTAGTCAGTGATATCGTTTGTATGATAATACAAAATCATGTAATTACCAAAGAATTATAGTTTGATGTCTGCATTTTTTTTTTGAGTGGGTTTATTCGTATATACAGGGTGTCCCAGGAGTTCGTACCAAAAACTTGGTAGGTGATAAAAAGACAAAAAATATGGTATTCCATATAGAATTTCTCCTTCACGCTCTCCGTTAACGAACTATAGGGCTCTAAAGTTGGGAATGAAAAATGGTTTTTTCATCCACAAAATTATTATTAAATGGCTGATTAGAAATTAGTAATATTATAACTGTTGATGAGAACCATGATTGCACACTTTTTGGCGTGATATACAAGTCCATAACATACTTGTGAACTCTAACTTAAATGATAGATGCGCAATTTTTTTGGTAAGTAACACTTTTTTCAACAATTGGTTTTTGTGAACATTCTTAGATTTATCAAGTCCTCTTGTAACATCTCGATAACTTTAACGGTTTAAGAGATGAGGGCAATTTTATGTCACACTGCACAGCTATTATAATTGGCGCATTCGGATCTATTTTGAATGTACGATTACAGGAAGCATACTGCATTATTAGTAATAAATCGGTATATTATACATTTATGAAGATGAAGTTTCACTTTGTTTAACCATGAAAAACTTTATTGAAAACGAACATCACTTCAATAAAAGTAAAAATAGCATCAAAATTCTGAAAAATGAACTACATTTCATTAACAGATTCAAAAAACTGGTAACCAAGTAATTAACGACATGAAAAAAGTCAAAACGGTTCGAAAACATCACAACAAAAGTTCAATATGGGCTCCTCTCACATCCACACATTTCCTCAATCTTCTAAGACTTTTATTAAAGTAATGTTCGTTTTCAATGAAGTTTTTCATGGTTGCAGAAAGTAAAATTTTTTTTCCATGAATGTATACTGTACCGATTTAATAATAATTTACTGATAATACAGTATGCTTCCTGTTCTCGTACATTCAAAATCAATCTGAATGCTCCAATAGGTGTGCAGTGCGACATAAAATTGCACTTATCTCTTAAACTCTAAAAATGTTTACAAAAGCCAATTGTTGCATTTATAACTGAAAAAAATTTACCTATAAAAAATGGCGCAGCCACCATACAACGTAGTCGGTACCTGAGTTCACAAGTATAATGTAGACTTGTATGTCACGCCAATAAGTGAACAATTATGATGTTCAGTAACGGTCAAAATATTACCAATTTCCAATCAGCCATTCAATAACTGTAAGTAAAAAACCATTTTTCATCCCCAACTTTAGAGCCCTATAGTTTGTTAACGTATGGCGTGAAAAAAAATTTTATATGGAATACCTCCATTATTTTTAGTCTTTTTATCATCTCCCAAGTTTTTCGTACGAGCTCCTGGAATACCCTGTATATAGGGCGCGTAGTATCAAACACCTGAACTCAGATGTAATTAATTCGTAATAAATATATCAATCGGTCACAGTCTCAACAACAGATTTGCTCCAAAGGCAATGACAAATTGAAAGTAGGAAGCCTCTCCGTTCAAATTTATCAAAATTCGAAAATTTTGAGGTGAAGTTGAAAACCTGGAACTTTTTTTATTGATTCTTATTATACAAATATGTACCATTATTGTCCATCACATCCTATAGATACATTATTTCATGAAACAGTTTTAAATAGTAATGAATTCACTTATGAACTGTTGCATTTTATATTTGAAATTATTTGCAATGTTTTAAGTTATCTGAAGTGATTTAAATTTTTGCTGGACAGTGTAGTATTGGACGGAATTGATAACTACTGTTGTTTGTATAGTATTCACTATAATAAAGGATTTCAACCATACCAACCTAATTGATAACGTTTCGCTATTCTTAATAATTATCTATATCTTTATAATTACAGTCTGTTCGCTGAATCTTTTCCCATGTATGAAATGAATACTACTTTTTGTATTACGTCTCTTTCCTACTCACAGAATCTTAACCCCCGAAATCAAACCGTTTGTTCCATTACAGCGTAATATAACAAACAGAGATAGCCATATGATGAATGTCGGCGATAGGTTAAACGCGAATCTGTACGTTGCCGTCGTTGGCAGACCAAAGACTTTTTTTACAACTACGACCTACGTGTTATTTAATGTATTGATTTATTGCGTTTGTATATTAATGATGACGCATGGGAAAAGATCCAACGAACCAACTGTATGTACCTACAAACAAATAGTGGATATGATGAAACCAAGAAGTATTTATATCGCGTGATAAACTGACCCTCATTTATTTCCTTTCACTTCAGTGAAAGAAATTTACTGTCAGCTCATATGAACTACAGCTCCTCCCTTTTTGGAATCTCTTATTAACGTTGTTGCGCTGTGCGGTATTTCATATGACAGCACAGCATGTGTTCCAATTAACGAAAAATCTCTGTGCAACTTAGTTGTTTCTATGTGGCGAAGTGAAAGAATGAGGAATTCACTTAAATTAAAAATAAAACCCGAGGAAGAATGTAGCGGAATTGGGTTGGGTGAATGTATGACATTTTTATTGGAAAAATGACATTCAGAAGATTCCTGCAGTTATGTTAATAATTTGCTAGTCCTATTTTGTTCCATTACATGAAACTATTTCAGAATGGAGTAATATTTCTTGCTAAGTAAGTGAAATCCGAGTAGTACGGCATGAATGAATGGATACACTGTTCGTAGGCAAAAGCAACGGCGATGTTAGAGCTGTTATAAATCTCTGCTATTTCTCTTATCGCTCCAGGTAAATGGCTATTATTTCTAGATTTGATAGATGGACTCTCCTAACATTTATTATATTAATATTTTGTTAATAGGATGAAATAAATTTAACATCAAACTGGTTTTG
Source organism: Galerucella nymphaeae (assembly GCA_963978555.1). Classification (NCBI taxonomy): domain Eukaryota; kingdom Metazoa; phylum Arthropoda; class Insecta; order Coleoptera; family Chrysomelidae; genus Galerucella; species Galerucella nymphaeae. Next base: position 2,115,057 of record OZ021716.1, on the reverse strand, counting down.
GAATGTAGAACGGAGTCATATTTAGTTTCAGAATTGAGACCTTCTGTCATCAACCCAATATCTTGTTTGTGTGACAAAAATAGAGATGGATGGTGCTTTTTTTTATTAGTAGCTTCATGAAGACATAGATACTACTGAAGAAATAAACAAAATAATTTGACACTATAGAATTGAAGTTTTCCACTCTGCAGAATAAAGCAGCAACAGCAGTATCTTCTGTATGTTCCTTGTGGTATATTATTCATTCTTTTTTTAATTTCTTGGGAAATTAAACCACAATATTTTTAAATTCTTTATTTCAACGTTTCGGTTCCAGCTACCGTTGTCAAGAAAAAATAAGTAGTGTAACGGGTTAATATCTTTATTAAAAGAAACAATCAACAAATTACAATAATAAATAGGTAACACCTGAATGAAACTAAAAGAATAAGAAAACTATTTCACGAAATAATAAGCAGTAATATCACGTAACCGTGGCGCTTAGAGCCTCCGTACACGGACCACATTTTGCGGTCGACCCGACCACAGAATTTCAGTCGCGTTTCGGCGAACTCAAGCTACCCATAAGAAATACTGTACCATACGTACACGGGCGTTCACTGCAGTCAAAACGGGCGCCTGCAGTCGATCTGCAGTCGATCTCCGCCGAGTGGTCGCTGCTGACTCCGCCGTACACGAACCAATGATGTGGTTGCAGTCGCTTCAACCACACGTGCGGTTCATATGACCGCAAGTCGACCACAAAAATGTCGCTGGTTCGACCGCAAGGTGCAGTTGACCTGACCACATTTTTATGGTTGTCTCGACCATAGATAAAAAACAACTTATAGATGGGAAACTGACCCGTGGCGCCCTCTATTCATACGGGTGGCGCTACCTTGAGAGTCCCGTCAGTACCTCTGGCACAAATCAGGTTGTGAACTTCGCTAACAGCCGAAAAAGAAGATTCCTGTAATTTTACAGTTTTTTGCGGTATATTCAAAATTACTGTAATTTTACTTTTATTCCAAAATGACATTCACGATCCATTTTTTCATATTTCATTTAAAATTACTCAACATTAGATTGATATTACAATAATAATAATGAAAAGTCAAGTAAAATTAAATGAAATGTCAAGAAATGAATCATATAATGCCTGAATTGCGAAAAATAAAGCAATAATCATCAAGTTTACATATTTTATTGAATTAAAAAAGTATACAATAAATGAAACATATCTCAATGACAAACAGTAAAAAAAAAGTTGGGAATTCAACAATAATGCTGGGAAGTTCAAAGTTGTGTGGAAGAATAACTGCTACTTCTGTTACTTTCTATTTGATGGAACATGTTTTGAAATGGAGATAAAGCTTACCGTATGCACCTCACATTACAGTCTTTCACAAAACATATTCTTGAAATTGTCTCTTCAAGTAAAAGTCCCACTATGAACAATAAAATCTAAATACGAATACTCAACACACACACAAATAAGCAGTTGTTAGTGGTTGTCAGGCAGTTGTCAGGTTAGGATGTCAGCGCTAATATGTATGTGGAAGAATCTGCAACTACCACTAATGGCGTTACAGTTTTCATCAAATTACAAATTTTAGTACTGACGGGACTTTTTATGTGGCAGCACCCGTGCGCCTTCAGAGATCCCCTACCCTGGTCTCGACTGCAGAAATGTGGTCCGTGTACGGCCGCTCTTTAGTCCAAATCGGCTGCAGTGGCTTTGCTTGCTTCTACCCCTGCTGTCGTCTGAAGATATAGGATCTAGTCAGATCTCTGTCGGTGTAGCACTCGCGTCCTTATTGCGCGCCATCTATGCGTGGGGCTATGAGATGTCCTCCGTGTACTGATGGTTGCAAACTAGACTGGGGTAAATTGCGTTGCATATATTTATGACCGCTACAGTAGAAATTTTTATCCCTAACTGACACAACGGAAAAAATTTGACAACTAGATAATCAATAATATTTTGAAGTTTAAAGACTGCAAAATTTTGTTATCAAATTTTTATTAAGGTCCATTCATAGTAGATCATATCTCTGGCAAAATGTGGAATGAAATATTTCATTTTATGACATTCCAACGATATGATAGTCTACTAGAAATGGAATCCAGTGAAGTGCACGTTCCAGGAACGGTTTTTATTGGGATAGCACGTTTTTTCGCTTATATTGGAAATGTTGTTAATAAAACGCGTTTCTTGATAGTTCTTTTGTGTATGAATATTTAAGTTTTTAAATTATGTATACTCAGTTTTGTGATTTTGTGTATTGAATTGTGTATCGATTAACAACTATTCAAATTATAAATCATAAGAAAACCTGGATAAAAACTTATGATGCTATCCTGATAACGCAGGTAATTGATTATTGGAAATTTCTCTTTCTAACATTGGTAACCAAATTTGACTACATTCGGCTGAAATACTAGCTACACATTTATCTGCATTTAGTTGTATTAAAGCACTTTCTTTGATTTTCCGTCTTTTATTATTGGGTTCTTTCAATATTATTTTTGACGAATCCCAGTGTTTGGCATCTGGTCTTAGCTTTAAGCGCCGCGGCGAGTTTGGATTTCCTCTATTGCTTGCCCCACCACGCCTCCCCGAGAAAGAAAGCCAAAATGATCTCATTCCGCTGACTTTTGATGTTGTTTAAGACACTCACCTTTCATACAAAGTTCCAATATTTCAAACAATGAATGTTTTCTCAACTCTCATTAATAATAATAGGTCAAACTAAACACTTCCATCATTCCTTCTGTAAAGAACAAGACAAAAATATCATTTCTACAAATTAATATGTGCATCTGGCAACAGCGGTTAAAATAGGGGGCAATCAATATTCGGCCTCTGGCATATGGAACTGAGTACACTCCTCGATGACCACGTACAATTATTCTTTCTTGTGTAATCTGCATGTTTTGATAAGCTTTTCAGCAATCTGTATAAATCCAACTGTACCGTATGCCACGCTGCGCTGAAGTAGATGCAGGAAACTATTATGTTAAAACCCGACTTAGCTTAAGAACGTCAATTGAGGAAGTATGTATTGCCAGTGTTTGAAAAAGATCTCTTGATAAAAGGAAATATTTCAGTTTATTGGAAGATTTTTTGGGAACTTATGCTTATGTACCATTCATCACTGCTTTGGAGAAAATGAAGTGAGTTTTGAAATGAAATGAATTCTATCGAATTAATAAGGACTTAAAAAGCAGAGGCACTTTATTGCTTCCTTGTGGGAATTGTCGAGGTTTTAATATTTCAATAGTTATTAATGTACAAAGGAAAAAAATATTATATCCTCTCTGAGGGCGACGTTTTACACATCTGTTTATGCCGTTGGTACATACAAACTTCATGTCATGCTAGTTCGTTATTGCAATCCAATCTCAATACAAATTAGTATGATGAACAAGTATGACATAAAGATGTTCATGACCTGAGGGCGACATCTTACGAACCGAGAGCCTCTGGCCCGAGGGTTTGTAAGTCGCACGAGAATATACTGATTTGTTTAAGTCCTTGGTACATACAAACTTTCAATCAGTATTTTGAGAAATCTGGTTTGAATCAATAACATCGCCATTCCATTACAGTAAGTAGACACTATCGTTGCTTGGTAAAAGTTGACAAACTAAATGACATAAAATTACAATAATTTTCGATATGAACTAAAAGTTTGGAATTTCTGAAGAAATTATCAATAAAGCGAAGAAAGCGACTGATAATATGTTTCCAAAAAAAGTCTAAAGAAGCTAACGACATGGAATACGAAAAATTGGAAATTGAATGCAAGAAAACTACGTAGACGATGTTGATGAAAAATTATTTCTCTTCATGTCCGCGCGGGCCATGAAGTGAACTTTATGCCCGCACGGGTATAAAGTACGACATTAGTACAGATTATAAAAGAGAACAGATGCGAAAGCTTGACAGAGAACAGTAAAAAAGAGAGAGATCCATCGTCGTATGTCGACTCCGTTCGTTTTCAACAGGATTATCAATTATTTCCCTCAATTCACGATCATAGGTCGAATATTTTATAAGCATTATTTTTAGTGTGATAGTTATACAGATACAAATATTCGGCAATTACTTGTTTGAAATCAATTTCATTAGCATTGAAAAATTCTACAATTTAAAAGATTATAATGTATAAAAATCATACCATAAATATATACTTTTTTTCACAAATTATCTTTGGCAAACATGCACAATAAATGTGACGGCTTGGCTCAAAAATCAACATACAAAACGCCATTTTTGACACTTCAGTTTGCTTCGCTGTTTGAAGGTTGTCAATCCGCGATATTATTTGTGTTATTTGACTAATCGATTGTAGGTTGTGGTAATATTGACTGAAAATAGTGTACATTAGTATATTATTTTTATAAAATGAATAAACATCACGGGAGAGTGTATTCTTCATACAGAGACTGTCCAAATGAATTTTATTCAGAAAGAAAAGTAAAGAACCGGCACTGGAAACTGTTATTGTCTCAAAGTCAACATTGCAATTTGGTAAAAAATTCTGAAAATATTTTAAACTGGCAACATCGCGGCCTCACCGAGTTAAAGGTCCAAGGTCATTGAAGTCGGAGCTGAAAATCCTTTGATGTTTTGCCGGGATTCGTATCTGTTCTGTTCTATAATCAGTAACATTAGATAGTTGGTAACTAAGCAATTAAAACACAATAATGAACTAGTATGACATGAAAATATTGCTGTATTGAAAACACTATATTCAAAATGAGATACTGTTTAATTAATTGTTATATATTTCATGATAATCATATAACCAGAGCAGAATCTATACGAAGGATGATATTATATTTTAAAGCGGATCTAATCCTTATCAATCAAAAAGAGTTGGTCATTATCAATCCCTCTTGAACAACTTTATTACCAAAAGTATAGTTTTTTTCTTATTATCGTTATATTTTCCATTCCATCACAATACAATACATGAAAACGACAAAAGTTACATTCGATATAATAGATTAATTTATAAAGATATTTTAAGTTCCATATATTTCCCAATCAAAAAAGTCATTCCTATGTCGAATGTTGATTATCTTTTTATGAAGTACAACGCTTATTGTTTTTATTACATTGTTTTCTCAACACTCCGTATTAATGATACTTTATTCTCTCGAAAACGCGCAGAAATTCTCGGAAAAAATATAGCTAATCTTAGTAAATATTGCTTTATTGCCTTGTACAAACATCATCTCGCTTTTAGCACCTTTTTTTGTTTACAGAATTTCCCATTCGGTGAGTTAGGATCCGGCAGCTGGAAGTTGTGGAATCTTTCTTGATGATAAATATCACAGTCGAGACATATTGTAGTCATTAAGGAGAACATTTAATATAACATTTGCTCATAATCTTCCCATTTAGGATAAATGGACGTATATGAATCTTCGCTAAATGTCAATTACCTTTTATGATAGAGTAATTGAATTTGAACCGTCTTAGCATTGGAAAAATATTCTCGGCATGCTTTATTAGGCTGCGTGAGAGTGAAATTGATTGCTTGAATTTTAGTAACAGTTTACTGGGTATCGTAATCTACGACTTTACAATATACCGACCGATTTACAGCAAATTAAACCAGTAAAACAATAATTGATGGAGTATGAAATTAATATTTTTGATGGTTTTGAATAATACACTATAATAGGTTATTGGAATGACCAAAAATGCGACTGATATTTTTGATAGTTTGTGGAACTTGCCCTGAGTAGCATTTACTATTCAAAATATTCACCAAATATAGTGGGTATTCCCAATATATTGTTTCATATCTTTGGCGGTATACAGGGTGGGGCACTATGAACGAACTATTCTCTGGAGTCTTAACGGCAAATAAAATTAGAAAAAATTAGACGTAGGATTGAGTAGACTACTTAGGACTATAATTTAAAATATTTTCGAATATACAGGGTGCTCCAAAAAAGCGTGCCGTATCAAAGTTAGGTTCTTTTAAATGGAACACCCTGTATTTTATCACATTTTTTAATTGTACTATTAAAAATAATGTGAGTTCATCAACATTTCCCTATACCTATCTAGTTCAGTTTCCAGGATAAATCGATTTTACATCATTTGTAGACCCTCCGAAAAAATACCATAACTTTAAAATAAAAACGAATAACCACTTTTGCTTCACACCATCTCACTGAAAGCTTTTGACCTTCTGTTTCCAATATTCACTGGTATGCTATAATATACAGGGTTTTTTTAATATGACCGTATAACACCAACCATTTAATACATAAATTTCTGTCTCAATTTAAATGGAACACCCTGTATCTGTTGGGTCTGTTAAACGTGGGAATTTATTACCTTTTAGTTGGTATTAGGGCTCTCTATATCTAGCTCTGATAGTTCTCGAGAAATTTCAAATTTGTTTTTTAATAGTCAATAGTCAAAGAACCTAACTTTGATACGGCACGCTTTTTTGGAGCACCCTGTATATTCCAAAATATTTTTAAAATATAGTCCTAAGTAGTCTACTTAATCCTACGTCCAGTTTTTTCTAACTTTATTTGCCGTTAAGACGCCAGAGAATAGTTCGTTCATAGTGCCCCACCCTATATATGTCGTGGCCATATCGAAAATTTGCTCACTTCACGAAATGTTCGGGAATTTCATGAAATGGTAGCATTTTATGAAATTTTTCACTATTAGCCACATCATGATGTGGTTTTCAGATCAATGATAAGAAATCGTTTCTCGATATGGGCAATTGAACGTGCGGCATTTCATGAAATGGTTAAGATTATTTGATCATATCGTGAAATTGTAAAAAAAGTATATACTCATTTCTAAATATTTGTTTGTTTTTTAAAAATAGATGTGTATCAATTAAAATGAACACTGATCATTTTTGTCAAACTTCATGACACAAAATTCACCCGTCTTCCTCCACTATTTTGAGCTTTTTCAGATGCCCATTCAGGCGGAAATGTCCCGTTAGGATCCCTGTTAAAACTCTTAGCGCAGTTTTATAGTTTTATTTTCAAGTTTTAATCAAACATTTTTGGTTAGGTATGTTGTATTTTGAGATTTTTAAAATGTTTACTGATGTTCCTAGTTTATTCGAATATAATGTCGCATTTGGACATAAATGAAAATAAACAAGTTCTCAACGTATTGTGTATTTTTATTGAATATTTCATGAACACCCTATTTATACGATCCGGCCAAACGTGGATGACAATTCAATGATCTGGTCAAATTGAGTTGCCCACATCATGAAATGTGACCATTTCATGAAATTCTCGGGAGTTTCGTGAAGTGAGCGAAATTTCGATATGGCCACGACATATATATTTCATAATGTATTGATAATATCAACTTCTCGATCAATTTATATCCTACACGCTTGAAGATATACCTGTAACAAGAGATTTTGGAAGAAAAACCCTGGACGCGTGCCTCATCGCTTGAAATTCAGGTTAAGTGAGCAAAGCATGACTGTAATCTCTTGTTAGTTCATGTGTTTGTGATGAAAGTACTAGGAAGATGGTGAGTAGGTAGAGTTTATTCAACCATCCTTTGCCGCTACGTTATAATCTGTGACGTATTCTGCTGTTTTACGTTTGTTTTATATTAGTTGAATATTATTTTATACTTAGCCTCAAAATTATAATAAATGACATATTAGGTTGAAAATTGTTTTCAAAATATGACAACTGAGTTATCAAGAGTAACAAATACAATTTTCGTCGACATTAGTTGAGAAATACGTTAATGGCGTCAAAATTCCGTCTCATCCATTTTGTGAATGAGAGATCAAAATAAACAATGTTCATACATTACGTAACGGCAAAGGATGGTTGAACAAACTGTATACTATTTTTCCAAATTATCTAGGAAGGTGGATCTTGCTTGTTCAGTTCAATCTAGACTGGCTTGTGTTTATGTTCCTTGAAAGTTGCATGATTTTTAATATCAACAGTATTTTCCATCTCTCTTCTCTATTAACGCTATGATCATATATTCTCAACCCGGTTAATATTCAAGTTAGCCTTGCCATTTTCTTTATAGTTAACCCTTATTGAATTTTCTTATAAAAAATTTTCGGAATGTGAGAGTTTTCATTATCAAGATTAAAGGATGTTTGCCTTACTAAAAATATAGCAGCAAGGAAACGTGTTTCGTTATTTAATATCGCTAGTATTTTATACACACTCAAGTTCATTTTTGAGGTTTATTAAAAAAATTTCGACGTTTTTTTGGTCGTTTGTTCCAATTTTTAATATCAATTGGGAAATTGATACGATTGATACGTTATTATGATTAAATACATCAGTGGCATTAATAGACCAGTGTAAAGTATCCATATTATGTCGACTTAATTCAAATTGTTGAGATTTGGATTCTATCAAGAAATATCTAATAAACAACTAGTTAATGTTTCCGTGAATACTAGTTTTGATTGAATTGATTCATTCATATGCAAAAGTATATGGGGACTCAACTCAAAAATAATTCAATGGTTATATATACAGTATCCGCCAAAATAAACAGTACCTACCGAAAATAAAAATTAATTTTTAATTTCTGTAATGTAAGTGTTCAAAATGTTCACCATTTCGACGCAAACAAGATTCATATCGATTTTGTAGTTCAATAAACATATTTTTCTACATTCATGCAAAAAACAACACTTTTGTGAACCACATTTAATGGAAAAAGTGGTACTTTATTGCACTGGTGCAATAAAATATTTTATTGCACTCATCTGTCATTCTTGTGTCAGTTTTGTGATGATTAATGACAAACATAAACATTTAAATTAAATGAAAATCCATAGCAAGTATCTGATCCTGCTTTAATACAACAATAATATATGTATATCTTACTACTTAGTCTCAACGAGTTACAATTATTGCAATAATCTGCAATTATTTAAAATTTAAATGGTCAAGGCGAAAACCAGCTATGATTAAGTACTGACAAGGTGGAGGCCATAAAGATACAAAAAAAAGAAGAACAGGTCGAGTTTAATTAGGTTAGGTTAGGTTCTTAACATATTTATATCCTAATTTTCCAGGTTTTGCATAAATTTAGAAAAAATATTGTATGCAACTCTTGCAAAACGTGTTTTTTGCACTCGACGTGCTTTCCAACTCGGCCTAAAGACCTCGTTGGACAATTTCACGTCGCGTGCAAAAAAACTCACTTTTTGCACTTGTTGCATAAATAACTATTATAAAAAGTGGTTGATGTAATTGCCGGAAAATATTTTGAATTCTTTCCCGTAGTTCAGCAATATTCGCCGGCGGATTTTCCGAGTGAAATATTTTGTCCTTCATTATGCCCCGAATGTATGCGTCAGGTGGCGTCAGATCAGGTGAATGAGAAGGATATTCGAAGTCTGTTTCCCGAGAAATTATTCTATTATCGAAATGCTGACGGAGTAAGTCTAAGGTGCGCACAGCTGTATGCCTCGTTGCACCATCTTGTTGGAACCATTGTGTGCAAAACTGTAGATTTCGTGCACGGCAAAAGTTATTCAGATCTCTCACAAAAGGTATAATAATTTTCTCTCTATAACGCTCTTGGTTGACATTAAGTGGATTCTGATTATCATCTCCAACGAAATAAGGACCAATCATTCCAGGACCAGATAACGCGCACCAAACGGTAACTCGAAGACTGTGAAGTGGTTTCTCTAAAATGACACCAGGAAGTTCAAATCCAAGGAATCTGGTTGCTTGTCGATTAATATAGGCGCTAAGATGAACGTGACTCTCGTCTGAAAACCATATGTTTTTCAAAAATTCGGGATCTTCGTAAATTAAACTCAACATGCAACCACAGTAAATTTCTCTTGCACGTTTGTCCGCAGCATTTAGTCGTTGTTCAACTTGAATACAGTATGGATAACCACCAATTGATTTGAACATGCCACGTAAAGACGTTTCACTAATGTTGAGTTTACATGCAGTTCTTACCAGACTTCTTTGAGTTGATTGCACAACTTGCCTTCATTTTCGTTACTGCATACTGTTTTTCGACGATCAGAAGAACCTTTACGTTGACACAATACACTACCAGTGCGACGAAATTTTTCAACAACAGCTAACATCACACTTTTACTAGGAGCTGCTTTATTAAATTTTTGTTGATATTTTATTGACACCTGTTCTAAGCTTGGACCATCATTACGACCTTTTCCGTATGAACGAATATAATGCTCTTCCAAAAAAAACTTTTTCTTCCGTTGTTAGAAACATTTTTGAATCAAATTTAACTGCAGCGTACTATAAATGTATCAACTAATGACAATTAAGTCAAATGTAACAAATCCATATTACATAAACAACTCCACAGCACTCTCTGTTTCGGTACTGTATTTTGGCGGATACCGTATATACGGATTATTACCTATATCAACGATTTCCTGTGGGAGCTGTTAGGTTTTGTATGAAGAAGATACGGTTTGCTTCAAGGCAGAGGTGGAAATAGGAGGCAATTTATTGGGGTCTGAATTGATGAAAACTGTTCCAAAGATCCCATATGTCTTGGGGCGTCGCAAACTTCCAAGCAAAGCTGACAGAACTTGATTCCAAGAGGATCAAATTTAAGCTAGTATGATATCATTTCGCTCGTGCCTTGAACACACTTGGCGACCACGGCAATTTTATCACACACCGAGGTGAGCTACTATCTCGATACAGGAATGACACTTCCTACCGAGTTTTTATACTATTTTTTCCACGGTTGGGAGTAGAAATTAGTTTCTATGACATTAAAATTTAAACAGCAGTTGTCGATTATTCCGTAGTAAGTATGATGTTCCAAAGGGAGTTTACTTCTTGAACCAATTTTGCTTATTGCAAATATATGCAGCGTCCACAATGTCTTCCGACTCCCCATTATTCATTGTGCACTGAACAAACTTTAAACTAAACCAAACTAGCCCCTTAATTTAACAATTCTTTTTGTTTGTTTATTTTGTAGTTATGACAATAACTCAACGACTATAAAATGACTGTTCAAATCCGAATACAATAGTTCTAGTGCTACTTACTCCATAATGACAAAATATTTGTTTTCATGTTGATGAGACCGTGGAAAAAATAGTATATACCATTTGGGGGAGGAGCTATTTTGTTCCCGGTGCATTGTGTATTGCACCTGTGCCAAAATAACGCATTTATCTCCCTTATGGTATATTGTACTATTATTTACAACCATCACATTCCGATCCCAATTAATAAATCTTTGTTTAGGTCTTAACACATTTGAAATATCACATTCGATGTCACCAATATAAATAGATGTCAAATAAAGTTGGATGAATATTGAATATTAAGTTTGCGAATATTAAATAAGGAATATTGTCCTCCGATGAAGAATTGATGGATTGTACTCCTCCAGAAATAGGTATTTTAATATTTATCTGTGTTACATTTCTGAATATGAAAAATATTCATGTGATATTAACGATCACAATATTTTAGAGGGCGAGAAGTGAGGACGGGAAATGATGGGGGCGGGAAGTGATGAGGGCAGGAAATAGAGGTGTGTAATATGACACTCTCTAATCTTCAATGACGTTAGTAATGACAGCATTGCATATTATATGAGGCGTTTTCGATTATTTACTTTTGGCTGCTAGTAGCAGCTTGTAGTGACTGAATTTCGTTCGTTTATTACCGGGCGTGACGCCTAACCTTACCTTCCTCTTTCCCCTTGAGCACATACCGAAAAGTATGGGCTTCAAGCCATGGACATTAAATGTTTGACGTTTGTCAGGTTTGACGTTTATTTAAAGGTTAAAATTGTGCCGATTACGATTTAAATCTTACTGGAAATATTTAAATATGCAAAATTATATTATCAATAACAAATAACATCATAAAAGAGAACTGTTCTTCTAAAAACACAGAAAATTCATTAATAATATCAGATGATAGTTCGGATGATGACATGACATAACAAGTGGTTTTGAGGTTCCTAAAAATCGTGTTCGTTTTGCTTAAAAGTCGTGGCGACTGAGGCGTCACGCACAAATGCTTGAAGCCCAAATAAACGAAAGCAGCAATGGTTGTGAATAAAAAATATTAAACACCTCTTTTTCCTATTCTATCGATTGGAGATATTCCAAAGAAAAGATTTTCTCACAAAAGTGTTAGCTCAACGGCTCAAGAGTGTGGACTGTATTATTGAAAGAGAGTTTGCGATTGGTTAATCGTTAATATACAACTTTAATTTGAAAGGGACTTACCCATGATGTTTGTGTCTTCCAAAAAATGGCTCCACGATCGATCGTTTCGCACTGGAATTATTTCTTGCCCTTGTGACACTATTAAAGTTTATTTTTTATATTTATGTTTGCGAATACACACGAGGTTTAGCAAATTTATATTAGCGGTTTATCAAAATTGAATTTACGAAAATTGCGAATAGAAACAAGGTGTTTCCTATAGTAGGTACAGCGGGTTTAACAATGATAAAACCAGTCTCTTAGCAAAAGGAAGGTACTTAATGTTTTAGAAACTGGTAAAGCATTTTATACAAAATTAAGACATGAGCGGCGCGCCGAATTTTATATAAAATAAGAGGGCAGCGCGAACACAAAAGATTGATATGCTCTTTGCACATTCGTTAATCCTAAGAAGTACCTACAGCAAGTTCTTATTTTGTGGTCCCTCTTTTCCTGGAGATTTTTGTACAGGTGAATAATTTCAAGAATAAATAAATCTAGAGTTCACTTTTGAAATTCATATGGATGATTCCATATTTAGGAAAATATTCTGCCGAAAATACCCTTCTGACAAATTTTTTCCACGAGTGCGTGTTGATGGGTTGAAAAACTTTATATTAACTTGATTATTTTGGCTTCACGCTCATAGGACATCCTGTATAATGCCACTTGAAGGAATTTGAAGCATTTCAGAGCTTGAAAATTCCTAGAAAAGTGATAAAATTCCAACAGAATAATCTTTTTCACAGAGATATTCTAAAGTCAAAGAAAAAATGGTTGGAAACCTAAAATTACGTTATTACATTTTGTGTTCCGGGTAGACTCTTGTTTACCCCACGAAGTTCTGCTTTTGTGTATTCCGGGAAGATGAAAGTGATAATAGGATATAAATTTGGTCGGTGATCCATCGTATTTTGCAGCATCTTCGAAATCCTGTATTATAGTTTGAGCGAATAGAATTCAATAGATGTTAGTTTCGATATACATTAGTGTTCAAAACTGATGTTCGTATTGGAAAGTGAAAGACAATTTTCAAATTTCCTTCATATTTCCAACAGTGTATTGAATTTGATATTTACAAATTCTGTTATGCTCGTGTTAGTGGGAAAAGGAACAATCAGGGTCGGTTGAATGACTGATATTAAATTTGATGATGAAACAAAAACTAGATCAAACTAGAGGAAATTATACTACCACTCGTAATAGTGGGCGTTACTATTCATGGAATTTGTTATGAAACTAAGGTCACAAAATAACTCATATATTTTTCTGATCTATCTTCATGCCAATGGAATTTTTCTCAAAAACGCGCGTTTTTAAAGTTACTATGGCAACATCAACATTTCGGGAAACGAAGTGTAATGTCCAATGGTCTAAATCACAATTTTTGTATTATTGACCTTTTCATGACAACGCAAGGTATATTAATGTCATCACAAATTCAACCATTTTACATTATCAGTTCTTATTTCCATTACTTTTTCTTGTAGTAGTAATTTATACCAGAATTTATAATTTTATTTCAAAGTGCGCCAATAGAAAAAATAGCGTAAAGTATTCGTGAATAACTGGTCTCTAAAACACTTGCTCTATTAGGATTCGCCGGCGTGCTCGAAAATTCGCGCGTGTTTATAAAACCTTAATATCCACTTATACTTTAATATACTATTTTGAAGTGGTTTTAGTGACATCGTGGAGTAAATTTTTGCATCTCATTATAATTTCAATAACCCCCGTATTTATTCTATTACTTCATTGAACGATTCTTTTTTTAATTTCTTGGGAAATTAAACCACAATATTTTTGAATTCTTCATTTCAACGTTTCGGTAGCGTTCCAGCTACCGTTTCCAAGAAAAAATAAGTAAAAATTGATTTTTATTCCTAACTGACACAACGGAAAAAATTTGACAACTAGACAATCAAAAAAATATTTTGAAGTTTAAGACTGCAAAATTTTTGTTATCAAATTTTTATCTAGGTCCATTCATAGTAGATCATATCCCCGGTAAAATGTTAAATGAAATATTTCATTTTATGACATTCCAACGATATGATAGTCTACTAGAAATGGAATCCAGTGAAGTGCACGTTCCAGGAACGGTTTTTAAATTGGGATAGCGCGTTTTTTCGCTTATATTGGAAATGTTGTTAATAAAACGCGTTTCTTGATACTTTTTTTGTTTATGAATATTTAAGTTTTCAAAATATGTATGTATACTCAGTTTTGTGATTTTATGTATTGAATTGTGTATCGATTAACAACTATTCAAATTCTAAGTCATAAAAAAAGTTTGAAGAAAATTATATTGCCGAAAATCATGTAAGTGGAATATTTTTCTAATAGCAAAATATTTTTCCTCTGGATCATTTCAATGTTACTTATCACATAAATTATCGGGAAACATACGTTGAATTGTGAATAAAAAAAAGTAAATTTTCCCAAATTATCAATAACGTAAATCATGCAAGCAGTTTAGTAAAATATTTTTTCACCTTCGAACCACTTATTATCAATGGAAATTATAAAACAAGCAATGTTATACTGAAATTAATATTTAAGTATCATGAGCGTTAAAAATACGCTCAAAAGATACACATTGGGTATAAAAAAGTAAATTTCCTCAAAATATTGAAAGTTTTGTCGAGAAACAAGTATTGAGTTATCATCAATGTAAATCGTGCAAGTATTAAGTTAAATTTTAAATTAAAAAGTTAATATTTTTACAATGGAAAAATATTTTTACCTTTGAACCATTTCAATGTTACTTATTACGTAAATTATCGGAAAACATACGTTGCATTGTAGATAAAAAGTGAATTTCCCAAAAATATCGAAAGTTTGATCGAAAACCAAGTTATCATTAATCTCTTTTTTTAATCTCTTGGGAAATTAAACCACAATATTTTTGAATTCTTCATTTCAACGTTTCGGTAGCGTTCCAGCTACCGTTGTCAAGAAAAATAAGTAAAAATTGATTTTTATCCCTAACTGACACAACGGAAAAAATTTGACAACTAGACAATCAAAAAAATTTTGAAGTTTAAGACTGCAAAATTTTGTTATCAAATTTTTATTAAGGTCCATTCATAGTAGATCATATCTCCGGTAAAATGTTAAATGAAATATTTCATTTTATGACATTCCAACGATATGATAGTCTACTAGAAATGGAATGTTGTTAATAAAACGCGTTTCTTGGTACTTTTTTTGTGTATGAATATTTAAGTTTTCAAAATATGTATATTCAGTTTTGTGATTTTGTGTATTGAAATGTGTATCGATTAACAACTATTCAAATTATAAATCATAAGAAAACCTGGATAAAAACTTATGATGCTATCCTGATAAAGCAGGTAATTGATTATTGGAAATTTCTCTTTTTAACATTGGTAACCAAATTTGACTACATTCGGCTGAAATCGATACACAATTCAATACATAAAATCACAAAACTGAGTATACATACATATTTTGAAAACTTAAATATTCATAAACAAAAAAAGTATCAAGAAACGCGTTTTATTAACAACATTTCCAATATAAGCGAAAAAACGCGCTATCCCAATTTAAAAACCGTTCCAGGAACGTGCACTTCACTGGATTCCATTTCTAGTAGACTATCATATCGTTGGAATGTCATAAAATGAAATATTTCATTTGACATTTTACCGGGGATATGATCTACTATGAATGGACCTTAATAAAAATTTGATAACAAAATTTTGCAGTCTTAAACTTCAAAATATTTTTGATTGTCTAGTTGTCAAATTTTTTCCGTTGTGTCAGTTAGGAATAAAAATCAATTTTTACTTATTTTTTCTTGAAAACGGTAGCTGGAACGCTACCGAAACGTTGAAAGAAAGAATTCAAAAATATTGTGGTTTAATTTCCCAAGAAATTAAAAAAAGAATCGTTCAATGAAGTAATAGAATAAATACGGGGGTTATTGAAATTATAATGAGATGCAAAAATTTACTCCACGATGTCAATCATAAGTTAATCTGAAGTCGCTTAACGTAAAAAATGTTCTCCCATAACTTCCTGGGCGTGAAAGAACTTATCAGAGAATTCTCTTTCAGCATTCTTCAAACAAAAGTGTTTACTGTTGGATGACAATGATTGACAAAAAAAAATGATTTTGAGATAAATTGTAGGCTCTTGCCTAACTAACCACTTAAATTTGGTGGTAAACTAGGCCAGTTCGCAGGGCTTAGTTACTTAATGATCTAATACAAAAAATTAACAGAACTTCGGAACAGAAAAAAAAGGAAGGCAATTTTGGGGCGCCACTAATTTTCTTTCCTATCAAATTTAAGGGCTAACTTTAATCTGTTAAGAAAAATGAAAAAAATTGAACGTTTCTGTATAGTAAATAAAACTAAAGAAGTAAAAATAATGTATATATTGAATTACAATTACAAAAAAACGGTTAGTAAGTTATAAAAAAAAATACTTAGAGTTTAAACCAAATTGCTTAGCTGTAGCTGTATGTCTCAAAACCTTCCGGAATATCAGGAGCTGTTTCGTCTGTTACTCGGCCAGCAACTGTTACTACTCGGTAACATTAGTATCCCATGTACATTTTGTTTCTTAGGTACTTTTTAGTCTCCCCGGTACTTCTATATTCCCAGGTACTGTTTATAGGCTTCCTGGTACTTTTTATTTTCCAGAAACTGTTTCCCAGCAAATGTATCCCAGCAACTGTACTATAAAAACATACCGGTATATAAAAAATAGGAGAGGAAATGTGGCTTCCAAAATGGGTAGCCATTTTGTAAAAAAAAATACTTATAGAATAATAGTGATATACAGAGAAATATTAAAATGAGAAGGTAACAATATGAACTGAAACGATAAACGCAAAGTTCACGTTTCATTCTCTAGAATTTTTGAGGTTATTTCGGTACATTCTTGTGAAATTCGATCAGTTTCTTGATGGAGGCAGGTTGAGATACACAAACTTTCGACTTGAAATAGCACAGCGGATGTGAGAATTAGTCTCACTCCAGTATCGCACAATCTATCTATTCACAAATATGTAGTCGACACTGATGCAAATATGTTTGCAATGTCGAAGATGTGTGTGCTTTTTGAGATGTTTTTCTACACAACACTTATTTTCTATGCTTTTTGCTGTAGACTGTGGATGATTAACCTCGAAATAAACTATATCAATTTGGGTGACTACTGATATTGATTTTCGCCCGGCTCCTTCTGCAGCCAGTGGTTAGGAATTTATTCACATATGGGACATTTCAACTTCTAAGAATCTTCTCACCACGTCCTTTGCAGATTCGTTGTGTGCTCCTCTGTTATGCTAGTTATACTTGTTTTACTGTTAAACTTGTCTAAACCAGTCCTTACTGGACTAACCAAATTTCAGGTCATCTATATATGGAGTGGGTGGTGATTCTTTTTCTCCTATCGTCAAAAACCTCAGCCTAGCTAGGCATTCGCACTAGCACCCTATGAGAAGCTGAAGATTGAAAATGCAGGAAGATTCATTTTTTCTCTAATAGCGGATATTCAATTGAAGAACTTTGGGGAAAATGTACCTAGGTAGGTACTTTCAGAAGAGCGTTGCAATAAGAATTGGCTTTCAGGTAAAAGACCTCTTTTTCTGGCATTTTTGTCATTGGAGCCGCCACGTAAGATTCTGTTTTTCTTCAGAAGAATGAGAAGTTCCTTTTTAGAACAGAATTAGGGTGATATTCTTCGAATATTGAGAGTTTGCAGTGGAGTAGTTGATGATAATGGAAGGTGGAAGGGAAATTTCTACAAAGATTCGGCTGGATACGGTTTCTCCTAGGGAAAAAAACACCTGGAGAATGGGGACTGAGCAGAGGCTGTCGTCTTAGCTAACAAGGCGTAGGAGTGTGCACTTGTCAGTTTGTTAAGGACGTCTCCTAAGATTATTTTGAAGAGTTTTTTCGATACCCTTAGGAAGACATCTTCAAACCTTCAAATATCAAAAATTTTCTGTATTGATGTGAATCTGGGTATTAATTAATGAGAAAAGGTAGTGGAAGATAGTTTCCATTGACAGGCGATGTTTTTTTTGGGAAGAGGTGGAGAAGTGTAGTTCTTCGTAAGGGTAGCTACGTATTGCCGGGTAGAGCAGATTGTAGGTGGTAATATATGGAGATATGTAGATTCACTATCTAGCCTAAAATGAATGCTTCTACTCTTCAGTTCTCGTCGTAGGTAACATCTTCTGCTTGTGAAGTTTTAGCAGGTGGGTTTCTGTATACACGCTGGAGTAAATACCTCTAGCAAGACGGAGTATCCCTCAGGGGGAACATAAGATTCAGGAGATGCGATGGTTAATAAACTCCGCACATTAGGGGGCTTTTGGAATATACGCTGAAGACATTACCTTCAGCGTGGTCAGTACTTCATCACGGACAGTAGTGGTTTTAATGAAAGATTATTTTTTTCGGATTTCTCCAGTTTCAAATACTTTCTATGAAGGCACCTTGCCAGCTCATCTGATCTAAGTTAATACTCTCAGATATTAGCGAATTCTCAGTTCTGGCTCCAGTCCCATGTACCACTATTTTCTAACAAGTTACCACTGGCTTCATTTACACATCATTTCTTACCAATTTTCAACGTATATCCAGAAATCTTGAACGGTTATTTTCAAGCAAATGATAGTTAACGTTAGATTTCGATGTTGGAAAACAGTTCCTCTACTGTTTATGATATAATAAATTTGTAAGCCTACTTGGTCGGCAGAAGTACTTATGTTTCTATTTTATGATCTAAGAAAAGTTAATTGTGTTTTGTCTAAGACTAACAAAAGTGAAATACAAAGTTTCATTCAAGTAGTCCGAAGAAAATGCCGAAATAGCATTAAGGTGATATTGTCAAGTGTTTTTTTGTGTGGAAAATGAAGACATTTTAAAAGTTGCGTGAAATATGTCTGCACCGCTATGATAACAAACTTTCTGGAATCCACTCTGGAAAGTTTTGATATGAGAACACCGTTTATTATTTCATTGTCTTTTTGTTGGAGAGTTTTGAGAAAGTTGCGAAACATTGTCGCTAAATTAGTTAATTCAATTTAAGTTTCAGATGCCTGGAGAAAATATGATTTATACTGATCGACTTTGAGTCTTCTTCCACTCAAAAAGTTAAGTTGGGTGAATACCTGGGTGAGGTGAGTCTAATGGCTTGTTGGGAACTTTTATACTCTCCCAAAGTGTAACTTGAAAATGCGGAAAAGTTTTCATAACTCCTTAATGTCCCAAAGTCGGATTATGCGTAATAGGAAAAACATAAAGTTTATATAAGACTCTATAAACATTACACGACAAGTTGTTTTTCTTGGGGAATCAAGTTAGAATAACAATTCCATTTGGTGCTAATGACTGGAAGAATTTCACACAAAAATTAGGTTTCCGGATAATACAAAGATTTTCCAAGCTTGAATACAGTATTTTTATTTTTACATCCACAGCAAGTTTTTTTTTTAAATGCATCATTCAACTATTACAACGTAATTTGTATACAGAATGTATTTGGCAACAATGCATCGTGTTCTATATTTTAGTATACAGTGATGGGCAAATGTGTGGAACCAAGTAAATATCTCTGGAATTATTAGAGATATCAAAATGAAATTTGGAAGGTGGATACTACAGTAGATTGGCTAACTTTTTTCATATTTCTTAACAATTTTGAATTTCCGGTTTCACCGGAAGTAATGTCGATCTTAAAATTTGCAATGGAACACCTTATATATTATTTTAGTTTCTGATGAAACATTTTATTACGAATACAAAAATATCGGGTTCGATATTTTTTATTTCAATACCTACCGAGATATTAACAGAAAAGCAACTAAGGAAAGGAAAAATTTGATGGTAGCTAGTAGTCCACAAAGTTCGTTGTGAAGTGACAGTACTGTCCAAATGAGTTATTAGTGTTTGTATTTGAACGTGAAAAGATTACATTGTAAATTTGATAGTGAAATGGCCGAATTAAGTGAAAGAGAAAGAATAGAAATTCACAAACCGACTTGCCTATTGTCAAGAAGTAGACGGTGCTCAGTTTGGACATCTGATACATTAATTTTTAGCTTAGTTAAGTTCCAATGTTTTGAAAACCAATTAGTTTCAGTCAAGATTTCAGTTAATATTTATGATTATTTCTTAAATTGGTATTAGATTTTTCCTTCCCTTAGTTATTTTTCTGTTAATATCTTAGTAGGTATTGAAATAAAAAATCTCAAACCCTATATTTTTGTATTCGTAATAAAATGTTTGATCAGAAACTGAAATAATATACAGGGTGTTCCATTCCAAATTTTGAAATCGACATTACTTCCGGTTAAGCCGGAAGTTCAAAATTGTTAAAAAAAATGAAAACAAATAGGCATTCTACTGTAGTATCCACCTTCCAAATTTCATTTTGATATCTCTGATAATTCCAGAGATATTTACTTGGTTCCACACATTTGCCCATCACTGTATATAAAAAGCCACATATTACGTGATCTTTTGCGACGGCCAGAACCCAGCTAAATGATGCATGGCAAAATAGTTTTAGAATAATGAAAACGAAACTGAATTGGAGTATAAAGGGTGGCGCTATCGTGTTCTTGACGCTTAACTCAAATCAACCATTATTTATTGTCTAATGATTTTGTTAGTTATTGAGAGTGATAATCACCAGGTCCATTCATTCATTCATTTGTTTGGGATGGGCTCAACAGCCCAGACTCTTGAACTAAATCCTCAAGCCATCACCCATGTTATCTATCTACTTTCATTCCAAAAGCTTCGTGTCTTCTACACAGGCCACCAGTTTATCTAGAGGGATATTCAGTTGTGATTGTTGTGTTATTCCCACTCCAAAGTGCTCCTATCTAAGTCCAAAGTGCTTCTGTCTGAGTCCTTGTGAGCTCTAACAGAAGCAGAGTATGTGAGTAGGTGTTCACATTTTCTGCACATAGGTTCAATAGCTTTGCCCATCCTATACAAATGCTTCCTCAGTGTACAGTGTCCAGTCACCAGGTCGGTAACTGTCTAAATTATTCAGTAGACTCTTAGTATGGAGGTGTCCTTGTATCAACCTCCATTTTTGTTGGTGTTTTTCAACTAGCCAGTTTCAGGCTTCCCCTCTTATGTAATCCTTGTGATTCCACAAAACGGTTTCGGACCTGTGAAAACTCCTTTAGAGCCTTCTTAAGCTAGCTGGTCTGTCATTTCATTCCCTGCAATCCCCTCATGTGCCAGCACCCATATTAGTGACACCTTGTTGTCTCTTGTCAGCATGTTAAGAGATTATTTACAGTTTTTACCAGCCTAGACCCAGTTGTTGCATTGCTGATAGCTTCAAGCAGTGCCTGGCTGTCAGTGAGAATTTCAATTTTTTTACCGGTTTATCCTCTTCTGATGTTTTCATCAATTCAGGCTGCTTGAAACACGATTGTGTATCGATCAAAATTCACTCATAACAGCCCTAGAGCTATGGTTTGTTTGGGATCCATCGGTTAACCAGATGATTTCTCTAGAATTACCTGGATGGGATGTAGATATTCACTCCCTCATTGAATAATATGTTCTCCGGTGTCATGTTATCGAAACTCATGTGAAATATGTGTTCATCTAGTATTGTCTCAGTTATTCCAGAGTGTAAATAATTTCTAAAATAACGCTTAATAGGTTGATGTTTCCATAATTAATGAATTGGAATGAATAATGGAATGAATAGTTCACTAACTTTTGTCAAAAATAGTTGACATGTCACATGTAGCTTTGTTTGACATTCATGCACGGAAAAGTGCCATAGTGTGTACTTCTCGCATTACTTCTCCAACGGTTATCAAAAGAATAAAAAAGTCCTGCTTTACGTATTGAAAATTTGTGTCGAAAAGCGTGTTTTCCATAGTGGTTGTAGGGAAAAGTATTTTTGACTATAAGCACCGTTTCCAAAGCTAAACTTTTTATCAGCTTTTGGAGGCGTTTTAGAACAATCCTCAGCAAAAAATTCTTTATTCTTCTTATTGAAATCCATAATTGCGATTGTGATCGGAACAATTTAAATTCAACTTTGATAACTAAATGATATTTGGAGCTGTAAGCGTAAGAGCTGTAAGTTTCTCGGAAATAAATTTCAATGAACACAATAATAGTGTATAAATCCTCATTTCACATTAACACCTGATCAACTCATCTTTCCAATTGGGTTGGTGCTGGCAAGGAGCTCGATGATGTTAACATACAATTAGTGCCATTGAAGTCTTTTGTTTGAGAAACTTTGTAATCATCTGAATAACATTGGCTACCTTCTAGTCCTGATGTAGGTCAAAGTTCTGGTGATACCGAGACGGATTGACAGTAGAAAAGGGTTTCCATTAGGTAACGTTTGAATAAATTATTAGAAACAAACGGTTATACATATATGGAAAAATTCCAAAACAGGTCGATATTGAATTTTTTCACTTTTTCCGATAATTTTTCTATAGTTTGAATTATCAATAAGTAGTTATTCTCCTAACAAGTGTGGAAAGTGGTACGTTCCCTTGCGCGACTGCAGTTTACACGAACGACGTCTAATTCCATGAATAATCCTGTCCGCTTAACAGGATAAAGTTTGAGAGTATCACTTATCACTTATTTTTTAGTTTGACGCTTAAAACATGGATAAATATCCAAATACAATTTCTCTATTATTAATTCAACTCATCATATCGCAGTTGAAAAAGTTTCTCGTTAAAATACAATCAAATGAAAGAAAGAATCGAAATTTCAATGATAATTGGTGATGCAGACTAGGCAAAATGTATGCACATCATCTAATTTAATTTACCCAGATCGTGAGCGTATCACTCAATCTTCAATTAGCAGAATAGAAAGTAAATACACGGAATTAGGACATGCTAGGGATGTACCGAAGCAGAGAAATCCTACATTTCATACAAATATACAACAAAATGTAATTCAGCCGGCAGTAGATGATCACCCAAACTTTTTCAGGGTAATCCAATGTGAAATATTGGATGTTCTGAGCTAGCATTAAATATTCCATGTTGATACAATACAAAAACCAAAAATAATGTGAAATAAATGAGATTGAGCACGTTTGGAACCTATTAAACAGGCATCACTATTTAGTTCACTGGTTCAATGTTCTGTTCGTGAAAAAAGAGACATAAAAACAGTGGCCGACACTGTAACAATAATAATACTATCAATAATTTGAGTCAATAACATTTTATGTATCCAAACACTCTCTTATTTTCACAGAAGATGTCACGAAAACAGAAACAAGAAACACAGCGGTACATATTTTGTGAAAGCAACACATTTGTCATTCGATTACCACAAAATTGTAGTATTTGCACAGGAGAGACAGTTGCTATATTAAAAGCTCTTAAACTATGCATAGAAAACGATAGTGGTTCATTTTTGAATATCCCTGATTCTTTATGCGCACTGTCTAATTTTAAGGAACTATATCCAACACCTCCCATTTAACAACAAATTAGGACAAAATTCAAAGACTAGCCTGTATATGCATTACAGAAGCAATGAGAACGTGTCCAACGGCAGCCGTGGAAGTGATTCTCAATCTCATCCCTCCACATATGGTGGTGTAAAGTGTTGCAGAAATAACAAGATACAGACCAAGTAGGGAAGAAATCATTTAAAAAATCACCTCCTTTCTTCTTGGAAATCAGACAACTTGGGACAAGCCACAAGACAATATGATAAAAAATTACAACTTTCCGAAGTAATCAGTTACGGAATTAGGCAGTAAGAAAAAATGGTATACAAATACCAATACCAAACTTAAAAAGAATGCCATTCAATGGTACACAGACGGCTTGAAAGCAATAGGAGAAACTGGGATAGGAGTGTTCGGGCCAGGAACCAAACACTCCGAAAGCTTGGAAAAAAAAGTATCTTCCAAGCGGAAATCCACGCCATAAGATTTTGCGCCCAGTTCAATATTGATAAAGGATGGAGGGGACAAAGGATTATCATAATGACATATAGTTGGGCAGCCATTAAAGCACTAAGCTAGCTCTTGTGTAATCAGTTTTGTGAAAATGTGGCAATGCCTAGACAAACTCAATGAGCTAGGCGAGAACAAAATAGTTACCTTACTATGGATTCCAGGACACACTGGAATAGAAGGAAATAAAATAGTAGATAAACTAGCGAAGGGGGGGGACTGAAATACCTTTCTGGGGGCCTGAACCCTTTTGCGGAGTTGTCCAATGTAATATTGGAAGGAAATAGGTGAAGCCGGAAGAAGGAGAAGATTTAATAGGGCTCAGACAATCGAAGATTCTTCTGGGTGACTACAACCTGTTGAGATCAAATGAATGCATGAGTCAAAGTGAAACTGATCTAAGAGTTTTAACAGAGATCCTAACGAGACATTGTCGCCTGAATGGGCACCTGAACAAGCTCAAAATAGTGGAGAAACAAGAATGCAGATATTGTGGCATAAAAGAAGAAACCTCCATCCACATATTTTCCAACTGCATAGCACTCCAGAATCCTAGAGCACAGTACCTGGAAGATTCCTGGATAGAAGCGAAAAGTTTACCTCAGTTGAAGCCTGCAGATATTTTGAAACTCCTCCGGGAAATAGGACTAATGGAGCTACCAGTTTAGGAAACTTTTCTCAGAAACTCAGTAGAAGTGAAGGGGCACAATAGATCTTTTAGGTCTCAGTGAATGTTGCCCTAAACATTCACACATACATATGGCTAACAACAAAATGCGTGGAAATATATCTTACTATGGGTACCGTCACATATGAGAGTACCAGGGAATGAAGAAGTTGACCGCCTAGCTTGTCAATATCCAATTATCAATGCACCTATGCTAGAAAAATATCCACATTTAGATAAAAAAACGCACAATCAAAACGTTGAAAGGTCAACAATGGCAGTTTAATTGGCATAATAGAGATAAAAAATGGAAGCAAATGAAACCACAAGTTACAACAGTCCTCCCTACCTCCTATAATACAAGGATTTTATTAAGTGCGATATTTATCACATGTAAGGTAGACCATGGACGTATAAATAAAGATGGACTTAGCGTACCAATACACACTACATGCAGACCTATGAAGCCAAATAAACGATGCTTTGTTATTGTTTTCTAGCAGTCGGAGTGGGATTCTTCATACTGCGGACAGTGGCGTTTCATTGGGATGGATACATTCATAATTGTAGGAATATAAATACATCACATTTGAAATTGAATATGAACTTTTTCGTTATAATAATAAATTATTGGAAGGGTAAGGGTAATGTTAATTTTAAAACTAAAACAAGGAAAGCTATACAGACAAAATTATACCAGAAAAGTCTTAGATGTTTTATTTACATCATTAGAGGTAACATGAATGAAAAGAATAGTAGTTCGTGAAAAATAATACAGATAATACAAAAATTACTGATTTTTGAATAAAATTGCTTTTGTGAGATGTTGGCGAATAGTTCTTTCTCTGTTTTTGTGGCAGCTTCATGGTGGATTCGAATTTCAAAATACTTTTTCAATATCAATTCCATCATTTGAATCCCATGATTTTCTATAGGGTCATCATCATACAGATGATCCTTAAAATCATCTTAAATGGAGTTTAGCGAATTGGCAATTATACCAGAAATTAAGGATAACTCCAAATTTTTAATATTTCCAAAAAAAAATTTTGGTCTTGTTAAAAAATCTGAAATTTTTTTCTGCAGATTGACACACTGTAATGACCAACTGTGACGCATTGGTTAACCAACTACATCTAAAACATAGGTTCCATGTACTTGAAACTGAATATTCAAACTCTTTAACAAGCTCTTCAATTGAGGTTCCAAATTCTTTATTTTCTACAATAACACCATTTTCAATATTACTAGGTACTCTGCTACTACAGTGTAATATTCCAGTAGAATCAAGCTTAATAACACCTGTATTACCTGCTTCAACATCTTGGTGGATTAGAAGTCTCTTATAAGCATGTTCAAACTGTCATGTTGTTGGGTTGTTACTGAAGCATAGCACGAAAAAATAATTCTGAGTGATCCTGTGATAATTTAAAGGTTAAAATATATTTAATTTGGTTTGAGTGAACATAATTATTGTACAAAACCAAATGGCTCTCTATACACTCTAAAAATCCTAAAAATCCAGCTTTTCTACCTAAATCAAAAATGGGATGGTTACCACATACTTAAGTGACATGATATAATTTTTAATTTCATACAATCTTGTAAAAAAAGTAAGAAATATTCAACATAATAAGAATATTTTATTGAAAGTTTAAATAATTAAGATATAATAACAATTCATATAGCTAATATCTGATACTTTTCACTAGAAGATAGTCCATTAACTGTTTTATCTGTATTATCAGAATATTCTGAAAAATATGGTAGATGTACCACGTTTTTTTTTCAGAAAAATTTTCTCTGGATTACCTTTTCACTAAAAATCTTCTGGTTTGAAATGTGCACAACAAATATAAGCCAGTTTTGGCATATCTTCTTCCAGAATTTCAAGTACAGGATAGCCACTTTCTTCTCTGTTCCATATTTGTACGAAGCCTGCTATTTCACAAATTGCCTGCAAATTTTCAAATTAATAAACACAACTTTGCATGTTTATGAACGCCACTGATTCTCACCTATAAAATGAGAGGTTGGAATTCAAATAATAAAGTTTTTAACAAACTAAACATTGTCGCACCATTACTGTAGTGTTAGTTGAGTCACTATTACAATATCCAAGCTTTTATAATAAATTAACTGGGTTAAATATAACAAACCACGCACCGAAAATTTAATAAACAAAGGCAGCCATCTTCTCACAAACATCTGAGGGAAACAAACAGTGTTGCTTAGTTTATATTTGTTTCGCCATATTACAGGCTAGGGACATCGTGTACATCACTTTAAAATTATAGTAGTGACTAAATGCTATACATTTTTACATTTAAAATAGATAAAAAGTCTCAAAATTGAAAGTCTTTTTGGATTTTGATGAAATTAAGGTGTTTGAATCAAACTATTTAAACTAAAACTTGACCTGATATAACAAAAATTTAAAACGAAATGTGACAACAGCGATGTTTACTTTTATATTGGCTTCAAATAAATTCTAGCATGCTGGGTCCATCTTCATTTATACGTCTATGAGGTAGACTACTGAACGCCAATTCAGCAAAAAGTTAACAAAACGAGGATGATCATATTTAAGTACAACGATGTCTCGTACCAACCTGAATAATAATATCGATACTTTATTTTTATAGATAGTTCCACATGCACTTTGTTGGAAGAATTTTCTATTTAAAAAGATGGAGAATGGGAAAAGGTTGAGTGACCAGAATAATTCAGACGACAATTAGAATTTTAACGTCATGCCTCCGTATTTCTCGCAACTGAATGACCCAATTTTTTAATTACTTTGCATATTGTGCTGGTTTCGAGCAAAGCAATATGCCTGAATATTCAAGATATGAGATTGCTGGAATTCACTGCATCCCTTTCTATCCAAGTTTATGGTTCGCTAGCAGTGATAGACTTTGTTCAACCATCCATTGCCATTACGTCATAATCTACTGGTTTACGTTTGTCTTATAGTAGTTGAATGTTATTTCACACTTAACCTTATAATTATATTGAATAACATAATGTCAAGAATTTACGAAATAGGATGGAGACCTTGCTTTTGTAGCGGCCATGTAGCGGCAATGTGTCTTTCGTCTTTTTCTAATGTCTCAATGACAGTTCTCGTCAGATTTGTACTTTCTTAATTACGGTGAATTATTATTAACGAGAAGTGAATATCTATCTTATAGTTATATTTATTCAAGCAATACAAAAATATGCCTAGATACATCAGCATTTTAAAAGTTCTCGAGTATTTTTAGTAAGAGATATAAGCTGGTAAGATGGTAGAAGTCAGAAGTTTCTGGTTTGTATTCCAAACTTTCTACAAAGACCAGAAATTGGAATACATGGATATCGATTTCCTTATAAAGTATTAACAGCTTAAAACCCTTAATTCGAAATATTGGCTTTGTGATTTGGATCGAGTAATAATACGGAAAAAACTTGAAGATAACTGTACTGGAAAAGTCAATGAAAAAAATATTATGGAACAAAAGGATTGTTTGACGAAGTAGAGAAATGGAATTTGGAAGAAAAATTAAATAAGAAAGAGTTGACTGTTTCTCCACTGGAAAATTGGAAATACTTTTTAATAATTAAAATTTGCTTGACATCGATAGGAAATCTTCCAGCGTAATTGAAACTGGATTGCTTTTTAAATAGAACGAGGTTATAATAAAGCCTTCAGCAGAAATAATTCTACCTGTTTTATCTGAAAAATAACTATTTTGTGGTGAAATAGAGTTTTTTTTCGTTAGTTGGCTTACAGTATAATGAATATTTCCTGTTACCAGAGAAAAAAATTTGAGTTCGCTTAGAGAAATTTATCGCATTTGAAAAATTCATTGTTTCGGTACAGCTTTTTTCTCAATATATACTTGATCACTTGACGCTTTGTGGACTGCTCGTTCTACATGAAACAGTGAGCATTCAATAATTGGATATTCTAGAGCCACAGGCAGGTTACACACGTAAAAAGTACCCAGTGTTAATCTTTTATGTCCTAGTTTCAGACGATGAAGGACATATTGGGTTCTCCGACCTGCTGGGTTTGCCTCGTTGGGTGTTAAATATGCATTGAGTTACAGCAGTTTGTTTTCCTCCATCGTTAAATCCACACTTCTCTGACGTAAAATGCTTAAGTAGAGTTCATGCAAATAAAAAGCAGTCCTGGCCGTTATCGCCTAAAACGTCAGATTGCTTGGCAACTAATCACATGTTCAAGTCATAGAGATGCCTTTTACTGTTGATTGACTTGTTGATCCTATGTGAACTAAGAGCTTTCATGAAGCATTATACGTGAATTTTGTGATAAGATATAGTTCAAATTGACTTGTAGGTGATACCTAAGTTTGAGAATTCAAATGAAAACTAGCTCATGGAATGACTGTACTGTTTTCTATCTGAGCTAACTCTAGTCAGGTTTTCTCGCAGGCTTCTGGTGATTTTGTGATACGATGATTGCGAAGGTTATTTACATATCAAATAAGTGAATACAAAATAGATTGAAGGTAAAACAAAAAGTTTACACAACACAAACTTGTACACTTGTACTAGGATGCATTGTATTTGTATTCCGCTTTAATATAAAATATAAATCACGATTACGATAGGAAAAAATTATTGTTATTTTAAGTCAGGTGTTCCAGTCTACAGTAGGTAATTTTTTGGATATGTCATGAAAAAGTGGAAACTTCATGATTAAAACTCAGTTCTAATGAAAAATCAATAACAAGTAGCACACATAAAATTAATTCACAACAATCAACGTGTTAGGAAGTTATTTTGGAAAAATGTCTTGAAAGCTCGGTAACAGTATCACAACTGTGTGAAGGTGAAATTGTTTATGTAGTCTCTTTTAAATCGCTTTTCTTTGTCAAAATATGTGGAATCTACCTGACGGAGCTGCTGCTCACTATAATGCTGTTATTTACGGTTAGTCAATAGTAATTTACGTTACCAGTAAGCAGTGTTTTTCAGGTAGGGACAAGCAAATTCCAGGACAAGCCTTAGGCGAGTTCTGAAAGCTTTGAGAGTTGAATCAGAGTTGAATAGAGAAGTTTTTTTTCTCAAAGTATATGAAAAATGAAGTGAAGGAAGTACCTGTCACTAAACCAGAGGGTTACCAAGATGCGCAAATGCTTGGAGACTTTGGAAGACTGTCTCCAAGCCTGCCTTGATGTAGAGGGTATCTCTGATCATTATTTTATTATTTCACCGTTGTTTTTTCATAAATTCCAGTATATTTTCAAGTTTATTGTGCATAAGTTTTGTGTGGTTTGTTTGTTACTCACTCCTTTGGACTCGATTTTGACCTACTGCTATAGCGATTACGATAGCTGGCACCGTGGTTTGGTTGGTTGAAGCGCCTGTTTAGTAAACAGGAAATCGCGAGTTCGAATATCACTAAGCCAATACCAAGCCATCAAAATTCTTAAAGTCTGTAAACAAACTACGATAATATAAAAGCTGAACTTTGCCTTTTATTTCCAAGTAATGAATCTGTTTTCACATTTATTCTTTTGTAAACATTCATAATTAAAGAATAATAAAGACAATTATTATTATTATATTGGGTGAAACTGTTATAATACTTTATGGTTGAATTGCCTGCCGAAAGCAGAAAAAATCTGACATGGCTAATAACACATTCCAATAACATTATAAATTGGAAAAGTCTTTCAACTTTCAATGTAAACATCAAGGAAATATTTTCATCGTGAAATATTGAATACTTACTTGCTTTTATTCAGTACTGTAAATATTGGAACTTTAGTTCACAACGACAACGCATTAATTTCATAAATAATTGATGTTGTTACAGTTGTTTTGGAATACAAACTCTGCAAAGACCCTCTAAATTGAAAACTTACCTGTTAAAAATTGATGTTTTCCCATGGTTCGTGATGTTTGTCACCTCTGATAGACTAAATTTGAATCACTCCATTATTACGAATGAATTCCAATTCTATTTATTCTCATATATTTCGTTTAAATTTACTCTATATAATTCGATCTTTATCATGTCTTGTTGTTTATCCATTTAGAATCTCATTTTATAATCTAGTCAACTTTTTTTGGGAACATGAAAACTCGTACTACTCACTCTCTTAGAGGAAGAGTGAAAAATGGAAAGGAAAATATGTATTATTGTGATTATTATTATTATTGCATGAATTTTGTAGAAGAAATTTAAAAAAAGTTTGAAAAAATGCTAACTGTACTGGAACATGGATAGTAATAAAAATATATATACAATGATTCAATGAATATTAACCCTAAAGGAAATTCAGTCCCAATTGAATTGGCTGAAGTTTTTTGAAGTCAGGATCAAGAGATTCAAGACAGCTTTTGAGTTACAGAAAGTGGAACATGCTGAAACGATACCAGATTATTGATTTCACGGTGCATGTGAAATAGGAACAATCGTGAGTTCCAAAGTTTTTGTACAAGTTGTATAATTTAACGTGATGCAGCAAGAACATTAAATTCTATAACAAACTTTTGCCGAACTTGTCCTCAACGTTCGCAATTTTATGTATGTTGTTATTGTTATTCAATATTCATCCCATCATTTACCTCGTTATTATCAGTTGCTGGTGAGTGATGAACAGCTGATACTTAGTTTCATTTTTAAAACAATGAAGGCTCCTTCTCATGGGTCATGGCTGTGATATCTCCATCTGCAGCAAGCGACCAAGGCCGGAAACAGGCCATGAATACACGAGAGCGAGAATTGGTTTGTTGCAGAGGACACATTAACGAAAATATGAGACAAATTGGAATCACCAAAAAAAGTCGATATTCATAACTTCCCCAGTATATTATTGAAATATGGGATCAGGGATTTGACACTTCGCGTAAGGTTCTCCATACGACGTAGGAGCATGTACATTTTCTCATGAATTAATCTTGACACTACCTCCAGTAAAACTCATTTCATCAGTCATTTTTGTTTGAGGGCGAATTTCAAACTAACCACAATTCACCTTGTAATGATTCTCGAAACATTTTGAGTTAACAATAGGAAAAATTATTAACTACTCATAGAAAAAAAAAACTACATTATGCCAAACTGATTCGTTTTATCCATTTCAGTGACAGTATATGTATATAATTATGATTGCCCGATTCTGTTCAACTGAAACAATTTATTGTTTATATTCCATTCATATTTCCAATGAAACTGTTTTAAGAAATCTACATATTTTAACGTGTAGGTATGCCTCGATACATTTTATTCCGTTTAATAAGAGTTTCAAGGGATCAGATTTTATGAATTCTTTCCGAACGTAGCTTTATCATTTTTTATACATCCGGCTACCAGCGCTCTTTTGAAGGGATATATGATTTTTCTCCCCATATAATCAAAATCCTTAACCCATTAGCGCCGAGAAAAGAAAATTTTTTATGTATGCAATAATTTTATTCAAAACTGTGCTAAAACAACTTATTTTCATTAAATTTAAGCAAAAATAAAGAAAAAATCGTTTTTTTTTTGGAAAAAAAATGGGACCACTAGGCGTTCGCCAAGATCAAATATGGAAAAAAATTATTAATTTGTCCCATTTGTATGAAATGGTTCAAAACATGAAATACAAAGCCCAACGTTGCATTTTTCGCACATTGTACGCCCTTTTGAACTGCAAGCTGGCATGGCACACCTCTTTCTTTTGCCATCAGGTACAGAGAAAATCCAATGATCCTTGCGGTCAAATCTGACGCAATCAGACACTCGAAAATCACTTCCCGCTGCTCTACCTACTTTTCCAGTTCTTTTAGCGGGGACTTTATATGTCGTTAAGAAGGTCTGAAAATTGAATGGATTGTAAACATTTTGTAAACAGTTTGTATAGATATACTCTCACCTGACAAATACTTCTTCTAAGTGGCTGATATTCTTCCCTGATTTCCGACATATCGTCCAAGCATTTTGGAGAGCTGCGTCGATGAGGTAAGTAAATATTGGCCAGTACCATTTTTTGGAACGTATGCCGACTCGATAACTGCAAAAAAATTACCCATATATTTTCGTTTATAGAAATATTGCTCTTTATATCTTACCAAGATATATTACTGTCCATGAGATCTGCTCCTCCCATGCTGTTATTATACTGCGAAAGAAGATATGGCCTAGGTACTTGTATAGTCTTGCTATCTTTTTTAGAATATCTTTCTACATTTTTGACCGGCTGAACACCAAAACATGTGCTTGCGACTGTTACAACCTTGTTGTCCGTCCAACGAACGTATTGAATACCAGTCTCCTTATTCAATGTCGAACAATATTGTTACGCGAGTGCCCCAGCAAAATTCCCGTACGAGACGACTATGGACTATTGACCATGTGAGCTCTGTGAAATCGAGAATTATCGAGATTACCTGCCCTGCGTCCCCTCAGCCCTGCGTCTCTTCTCAGGGCACTAGCCGATAACGTTCCAGAAACTTCGAGTCCGCCAACCTCTTGCCCCTTCCACTTATCTAGAGAAATCTAGCGCCTCCACCAGAAAGACGAGAACATTCGAGAGACCTACATTTCGGATATAAATAGCATCGCCGCACAGGGCGAAAAAGAACAGTTAACAGTGAACAGTCAACAATAATCAGATAGTTGAGACGTAGTCGCATAGATGGACACTGTAGTGCTTATACAAAAGACAAACCGATCAATAAAGTGTTAATCAGTGACGTTCATATAAATTAGTGTAGTTAGTTAGTTTAGTGTTGAATATAAATTAGTAAATTAAGGACCGTACATATAAATCTGTGAATATAAATTAATTAGTTGTAAATATAAATTAGAATAAACGTTACATTGGTGTCAGAAGTGGGATTAAAAAATAAATATACAGGGAGATGGCGAAGAAACTAGGTGAATTAAAAGTTTCAGAACTTCGAAGAGAGTTGGAGGATTACGAATTTGACACAAGTGGGACCAAGTCGGTGTTGGTGGATAGACTGAAAAATGCTATGATTAACAATGGATTGGACCCGGAAACGTTCGAATTCACCGACGAAGCGTCCGCCTCGATAACCTCCTCCATAAAAAAAGAATCAAAAGTAGTCAAGCCCCGAACAACGGCGAACTGCCAGAGAAAGTGGAGTTCAAACCGAAAATAGAAAACGATTTTAACAGTCGAGTAAAACTGCCAACTTTCGACGGAAAAACGTCATGGCCGAACTATCTTAAGGAATTCGAGGCGGCATCAAAGGCGAACAACTGGAGTGAGAAGGAAAAAGCGTTAAATTTAACTCTTGCCTTGAGGGGAGACGCCATGGATATCCTTCAGACTATTCCAGTAGAAGAGACTGATGATTTTGAGCAGCTCAAAAAGCGACTAAACATGAGATATGGCCTGGAACACCTGGAGCATCTGTACCAGTCACAGCTGAAAAACCGCAAACAAAAACGCGACGAAACTTTGCAAGAATTCGAAGCGGATATTGCTAGGTTGGTGCGGTTTGCCTATCCATCGGCACCGGAGAATGCCATGGAATGTTTAGGGGTACAGGCATTTATCGACGGAGTTCGTGACAACGAAATGCAGAGAACTCTACGTTTGGCTCGGCATAAGACACTGGTCGACGTACTCTCTGCAGCCCTGGAGTACGAAGCTGCTACACAGGCTTCCGGAGTGTACAGTAAGGTGAGGGCTGTAGCAGACGAAGAAGTGGAGAACAAGCTCGACCAGATTGTCAACATGATGAAAAGCATCTCGAATGGGAAGCCGAAAGCTGTGAGATGCTGGAATTGTGGAGAAATGGGACATGTACGCAGTTCGTGCAAGCGACCGAGAACTGCTACAAACAAAGACACCCAGCAGGAAAACTAGAAAGGGTCGGCCATCAGAGGGCAGCTTCGACCCGAAGACCTTCCAAAGACCCTCTCATTCTAATAGCCTCTCTGAAATGTCGCGATGATAGTGTATACGTGGATGGTGAAATAAATGGAAGGAAGTATACACTATTGGTGGACACTGGAGCAACGAGGACTATTATTCGTCCCGAGACTGTCAACTCCCGAAAAAGACTGTTACCGACCAGACTGCGACTCAAGACTGCTACAGGTGAAAGCGCCAACGTCCATGGAGAACTACCAGTGCAATTGGGAATTGGCACAAAGAAGTTCACCCACACTGTCGTTGTCGCTGATATCGAAGAGGACATA
Organism: Galerucella nymphaeae; assembly: GCA_963978555.1. NCBI lineage: Eukaryota > Metazoa > Arthropoda > Insecta > Coleoptera > Chrysomelidae > Galerucella > Galerucella nymphaeae. The sequence goes on along the minus strand of OZ021716.1, from coordinate 2,080,025 downwards.
ATACTCGGCATGGACGTTATGAACCTACATGGCTTCCAGCTAGATTTCAAGAACCGAGTGATTAGAGTAGGTTCTGAAGAAGTATTCCTTCACCCACACGAGGTTCAGGTAGCCGTACAGGAGGATACGGTTGTACCCGCAAGGAGTGAATTTTTCACTGTGGCAAGGCTACAAGGAACTGTCGAAGAAGGAACACCGGTCATGATGGAACCATGGAATCACGATAAAGAGGTCGGTCGAGGAATCCTGGTTGAAAAAGGGTTAATTATGGCTGCCGAAGAGATACCTGTACGCATTATAAATGTTAATGACCATCCCGTAACTATAAAAAAAGAGACCAAAATTGGAACTTGCGTACCAGTGGCGTCAGTAATTCATCAAACTGCAACCTCTAACGACGCCAATAATAAATTTGAACAAATGATAGCAGTGGCTGGACAATCCCTTAGCCGACAAGAGAAGAAGAAAATCAGGGAACTCTTACTGCAATATCGTTCTCTTTTTGTACCAGAGGGAGGGAAGACAGGAAGAACTTCTGCTGTCAAACATAAAATTGACACCGGCGACGCTAAACCGATAAGACAATCGGCACGACGGCTACCACAGGCGAAAAGAGAGGAAGCGGAGAGAATTGTTCGCGAGATGGAAGAGGAAAAGGTAATAGAACCTTCTACCAGTCCTTGGGTCTCTCCGGTAGTTCTGGTAAAGAAGAAGGATGGAACCACGAGGTTCTGCGTGGACTACCGGCAGTTGAACAATGTTACCAAGAAAGATAGTTATCCGCTGCCAAGAATCGACGACACTCTGGATACGCTGGTCGGTAGCAAGTTGTTTTCTACCTTGGACTTGAAGTCTGGATATTGGCAGGTAGAAATGGATCCAGCCGATAAAGAAAAGACAGCGTTTACCACCGGATCTAGACTATGGCATTTCACCGTTATGCCATTTGGGCTGTGCAATGCCCCCGCAACGTTCGAAAGACTAATGGAAAACGTATTGCGAGGGTTGTCCTGGAAGACCTGCTTAGTGTACCTTGATGACATCATAGTCTTAGGAAGGACATTCGAAGAACATCGAAAGAATTTGGAAGATGTCTTCAAAAGGTTACAAGCTGCCCAACTGATGCTCAATCCCAAGAAATGTCAACTATTTCAAAACAAAGTCAACTACCTAGGCCATGTAGTCAGCAAGGATGGTGTAGCTGTAGACGAAGAAAAAGTTGCTGCTGTACGAAAGTGGCCAAGACCTACCGACAAGCACCAAGTTAGAAGCTTCCTTGGACTCTGTACATATTACAGGCGATTTATAAAGAAGTTTGCAGATATCGCTAAGCCTTTGACACGACTCACAGAGGAAGCAAGGGAGTTTCACTGGGACGAAGATTGCCAAACTTCGTTCGAAACCTTAAAGAAGCATTTGACTTCTGCACCCATACTCGGCTATCCACTACCAGATGGAGAATTCATATTAGATACTGATGCTAGCAATGTTGGAATTGGCGGAGTGCTATCACAAGTCCAAGGAGGACAAGAGAAAGTTCTGGGATATTTTAGCAAAGTCCTTTCCAAACCAGAACAAAACTACTGCGTCACAAGAAGAGAGCTACTAGCAGTAGTGAAGTCCGTGGAGCACTTCTATCAGTATCTGTATGGGAAGAAATTTGTGATTAGAACCGATCATGCAGCACTTAAGTGGCTTATGCAATTTAAGAACCCTGAAGGACAAATCGCCAGATGGATAGAGCGGCTCCAAGAATATAATTTCACTATTGAGCATAGAGCCGGAATAAGCCACCGAAATGCAGACACCCTATCAAGAAGACCATGTCCTGCAGAATGCTCCCATTGCAGTAAAACAGAAGCTAAGGAAGCTGCAATTCGGAGAACCACGGTGACCAGCGACGAATGGACACCAGAAAAGCTGGAAGAGGCACAAGAGAACGATTCCGACTTGAAGAAAATCCGACATTGGAAAGAGGAAAACTGTCGACCTACTTGGCAGGAGATCTCAAGATACTCGCCAACGATGAAATCGTATTGGGCCCAGTGGGACTCGCTGGTTCTGGAAAACGGTTTGCTACAGCGAGTAGTCGAGAACGATGATGGTTCCGGAAGTAGAAGACAGTTGGTGATTCCAAGATCAAGGGTAGTAACAGTACTGCAGAAATTACACGACAGTCCATCAGGAGGACATCTAGGTGTGAAGAAGACCCTCCAGAGGGTGCGAGAACGGTTTTACTGGATGCACAGTTCCGAAGATGTTAAGGACTGGTGTAAGAAATGCACTACTTGTGCCACGGCCAATGGACCGCACGGGAGAAGAAAGGCTCCTATGAAGCAGTACAATGTCGGAAGCCCTTTTGAACGCATTGCCCTGGATATTGCCGGACCGTTTCCACCGACAGCAGATGGCAGCAGGTACATTTTGGTGGTGATGGACTATTTCACAAAATGGGTGGAAGCGTATGCCATTCCAAACCAAGAAGCCGCAACTGTTGCCGACGTGCTTGTTAAGGAGTTCATTTGCCGATATGGAGTGCCTCTGGAAATACACAGCGACCAGGGCAGAAACTTCGAAAGCCAGCTGTTTCAGGAAGTTTGTGATAAGCTCGGCATGAAGAAAACGAGAACTACTGCTCTACATCCATAGTCGGACGGAATGGTTGAGCGAATGAACAGAACTCTTGGCAAATACTTGTCCAAAGTAGTATCTAACCATCAGCGAGATTGGGACCAGTATCTCTCGCTATTTGCGATGGCCTACAGATCCGCCATCAATGAGTCTACCGGCCAAACACCAGCGAAAGTTCTGTTCGGACGCGAAATGAGATTACCCTGCGACCTTGAATTTGGATGCCGACCCGGAGAAGACATAGCTGGTGAAGATTACGTAACCCAGCTGAGAAAACGAATGGACGACATACACGAGTTGGTTCGATCGAATCTCCAGATCGCTAGCGATAGGATGAAGAAAAGGTACGATACGCAAGCTACAGAAGGAGGTTTCCACGAAGGAGACAAAGTCTGGCTGCATAACCCAAGAAGACAAAAGGGTTTTTCTCCAAAGTTGCAGAAAGCTTGGGACGGTCCGTACCTTGTAAATAAAAGAATCAACGACGTCATTTATCGCATCACCAAGATCCCAAACGGAAAGCCAAAGGTGGTACACCGTAATCGATTAGCGCCATTCGAGGGTGACCACGATGAGGAAATAAGACAACTCCAAGAAGTAGCCGATCCTGCTTTCGTAGAGTTCATGGGTGCTTATGGTGGTACCGGAAAAGCAAGATACGGCGTCACCACGGAGAAACGACAAGATCTGCTCACCGTGCCGGAGGAATACTCACTGGCAATAAACATCCCTGCCAGCATAACCGATGCGCGTGGATTGCCATCTCTGTTAATAAAGAAGAGTGGCGCACGAAGTTTGGAAAACCAGTTACCAGTACCAGGTAAAGCTTTGAAGGTACAAGATGGCACCCGTTACAATTTCCACCTAGTGACGAGAAACACCTTCGACGAAAGACCAACGTACGAGAATATCTGGGAAGCTTTACTAAACTTGAGAGAGCATGTGCTTGAACTAAACGTTCATAGGCTAGCCATGCCCAAGATTGAATGTAGGCATTTAGATTGGCGAATAATCCATAACATGGTAGAAGTAATCTTCCGAGACACCGAAGTGCAGGTACTTGTCTGCGGACATTCTCAGGAGGCACAGTCAACGGAGAAGACGGTCGCATGTTACTTCCATGCAACTGGAAAATGTAACAAGGGAACCAGTTGCCGATACAGTCATCTCGTCTCAGTTTCTTAGTTAGTTCCAGGAGGAACTGTCTCTTAAGGAGGGGGCAATGTTACGCGAGTGCCCCAGCGAAATTCCCGTACGAGACGACTATGGACTATTGACCATGTGAGCTCTGTGAAATCGAGAATTATCGAGATTACCTGCCCTGCGTCTCTTCTCAGGGCACTAGCCGATAACGTTCCAGAAACTTCGAGTCCGCCAACCTCTTGCCCCTTCCACTTATCTAGAGAAATCTAGCGCCTCCACCAGAAAGACGAGAACATTCGAGAGACCTACATTTCGGATATAAATAGCATCGCCGCACAGGGCGAAAAAGAACAGTTAACAGTGAACAGTCAACAATAATCAGATAGTTGAGACGTAGTCGCATAGATGGACACTGTAGTGCTTATACAAAAGACAAACCGATCAATAAAGTGTTAATCAGTGACGTTCATATAAATTAGTGTAGTTAGTTAGTTTAGTGTTGAATATAAATTAGTAAATTAAGGACCGTACATATAAATCTGTAAATATAAATTAATTAGTTGTAAATATAAATTAGAATAAACGTTACAATATCCTCCCCGGGCCCTCTTTTCCATCGTCTTTTTAGAAACAAGTAGGCAATTTCTAGGAATTCTATTATCCCTCACAGTACCCGTAACCTCGTACCCATTAGTTTTTAGAGAACTCAACAAGTTTGTACTGGTAAATAAATTATCAACGAAAAACTTGTATCTGAGAGATCCTTTGTCACCCAATTCTTCGATCATCTGTACCATGGGAGCTGTAGCTTTTCCGAAATTTTTTTGGTATTCCTCATTAGATCTAGGGTTTTTTCCCTGATATACTTCAAAGTTTATCAAATATCCACTAGGTGTATTCATACACCACACCTTATAGCCAAATCTTACAGGCTTTCCTCTGATAAACTGTTTGCATCCATGATGCCCAAAGTAGCGTATCATGGATTCATCGTAAGCAATATTTTCTTCTGGGACAAAATGCTCTAAGAACGATTTTTTGAGCATATCTGTAAGTGGTCTGAGTTTGTACATTTTGTCATTTTTATCTATTTTGTTATTGTCTGCAAAATGAATAAAACGGCAAATTTGTAGAAACCTGTCCCGTCTCATGGCATCAGACACCAGAATATTTTGCATATCAGGGCTTCTTTCCCAGTAGCTTCTTTTAGATGGTAGCTTATTGTATCCGCTTACTAAGAGAATTGCAATAAATACTTTCAATTCAGAAAGAGTCACGTTAGGGTTCGGTTGATTTATAAGTTGAGCATATTTTCCTGTTTCAGAAACTATCATTCCTAGCAACTCATCAGTAAAAAACAATTCAAACAGTTGCACACAACTCATCTCTGAATATTTATTGTAATCCCCTTTTGGAAAGTTGCGCGGCGTATAATGGAGGTCTCCGTCAATAAAAGTTGTAGGTTCTGGCAGAGAAATTGCCAGGCGGCGATTGGCATCAGTTTTTATTTGACTATTCACGTTTTGCAACTCGTTATCATCATAACTTGCTTCTAGGTCTGACTGTGCAGCTCCTAGACGTTCAAAGTCTGCAAATACAACTTCCGCACCAGCACGAAGTTGACGAGCATTCATGTTATCCGGGTTACCACCTTCGTCTTCGTCACCTGAGTCCTCATCCGTAAGGAAATTTGATTCAGGCGGCTCAAAAAAATGTCTGTTACATCATCTTCTTCATATGCCAAATCTATAGCTTCCTTTAGTGTCAGTCCACTGAAATTATAAAAATATAAATTTTGACTACATAACCGCCTAGTGGGTCCATATGGGTACAGCAATATTTACACTAATTTTTAACTGTTACTTGTAATCTTGATACAAAAATATATACATTAAGTGATGTTTTAAGATCTTTCAAAATATGTAAAATTGATTTGATCCTAATATTCCGGAAAAAAGGTACTGAAAATATACTTACACCAATTGGATGTCCATTATCAAACACTTTTTACCACAATACGAATTTCTAACTTCCGTTGCTTGAGAAATCTAATAAACAACTGATGAGTATTATTCCAAACTCCATTTCGAATTGACTAAAGATTTGAAATTTTCACTAACATCACAGGAGCTTAAATTTTTTACCTAAATTATCTTGAGGGTACGAATATTTCAATAACTTCAAACATGATTCAAAATTGGATGACAATAAAATGAAATTCGCGCTCAACCAGAAATGACTGGTGACATGAGGGGTACGTTCATAATCTATGGAGCGAATGGACAGTGTACTTGTCAGTCTGACGACGGCGTAACTGCTTCCCGTGGTACGTTTATGAACGCTGTGGTGTATAATTCTTACACTCAGGGTGTTGTTTTGTGAAATTTTTGGATGTGGTTCTCCAATTGGCTTCTTTCGATCCATTGCACTTGATATTATATTATAAACAATATGAATAATGGTGTCTCATTGCTGTGTGCTTGAATTGTGAAAGTTTAAGAATTTTATATGAACCGTTTTCATAAAAAAGATCCCTTGGTAATATTTCAGATTAAAATAGTGTATAATGTTAATTATTTTCATTTTTGTCCTAAATTTGAATAGTAGTGGGAAAATTTGTATATACACCACAGCGGTGGAGATATTTATAAGCTTCGCACCTTATTCCGCTCGGAGAAAATGATTATGGTGTATAATATACTATTCCTTGTTACTTAGAGATGGGGCACATGCAAGAGTTCTATAAAAATTCAGAAAGTAGCTATCAACAATATAGTTTTATAATAGTTAGTAGCTCATCTTATAACGTAGTACATTGAAATTATTCATTTTTTATTCATTCTCATTTTATTATCAAGCGCGGGTATTTTTTTGACTGGCCTGTTTTTCGTATCCCTGTATTTTCTATGTAGACGAAGGTCGATACGCAATAAATATTCCCATGCAAAAACCACTAGAATCTCTCAAGAAAATATTTACGTTGTCAAAGTAAATAAAGTTTTTCTTCGAAAACCGAAAATATTCTATTGAATTCCAACTCGGTCAAAAAGATCCCAAGAAAACATTAAACTTTCTACGCGAAGCGTAAGAATCATACGAAAAAAAAAATGTGATCTCCGGAATTCTCTCCACAACTATATAGAAACTATAAGAAGGATATCTTCCCAAAATTTGACATTTGAAGTTGTGGAAATATTAATATATCGACTATTTCAAATCTCACTACATGATATTATCTTCCCATATTTATCAAATAAAATCAGTAATGTACAATTTCCACAGTAGTTAGATAATATAATATTATTCGGAGAGTTCGACAAATGTTGATAACATCAATAAATAAAAGGTAAAATAAATCAACATCATGAACCTACATAAAACTGCTCGTGGGAAAAGTATTATAAATATTAGCATACCAACATTTACCTACTGAAATATAAATGAATACATTAAAAAGATAAAACCAAGAAATGGCATGAATAGCATGAATATTGTGAACAAATTTACACGCACAAAAACATTTAGCAAATAAAAGGTAACATTATTTCATTTCTATGCAAAGTTCATCACGTGAAATATTAAATTAGAAAAAAAACTTTTCAAAGGAATCTAAATTAACTCCTAAATATGTTTTTGTTTTCCGTGGCAGGATATTGGAAGAGTATAAATAATTTTTTTCTATGACTGCTATGGAAAATAGTTCTTTTTCCACAATTTACGAAACTACAAAGTATCACTTTGCCTAAGCCATGGGAGAAATTTCCTGAGCCGTTGAGAAAGATTTTTTCCAACGCCACGGTATGATAGAGAATCAACACAATCGTGGGAAAAGAACTATTTTCCATAGCAGTCGTAGTAAACCAGAAATAATAATAAAAACTGTTCAAATATAACAATTAATTATAATAATAAGTTTGTAAGTACCTACTCACTTTTCATTGTATTTGTACCTATATTCAAAATATACCACTTAAAAGTAGTTAAATTACTCATTAATTTGCAGTCGTAGAAAAAGTATAGTGTGCAACACGTAGGGAAATCTTAATTTGTCCCACTCGTGATACAAAAATTGAGTATTCCCAACTAGTTGCACAATACACTAATTTTCTAGCTGTGAAGTTGACAATTTTTGTCTTTTCTAGTAGACTCAGAAGTTGAATTTCTTCATTAGTCAATAGTCATAGGTCAATAATGGACAAATCCAAACATTTGGTATAACCAGGAGATTGTCTCCAATGTATTCACTGCTTGAAATTACCTATCAAGATAAAATTATTTGAATGGAAATGCCATTAGTTTGGAGTTCGCGCTCAATCAAAAATAACTGATGACACAACTAGTTCGCTAATCTGTGGAGCAAGTTTTAGGGTTAATACTTTTAGCGTCTGTGTACACTGTGGTGTATAATAGCACTCAAGATGTTGTGTTGTGAGCGGTATACCGATGTATTTTTCTCCCCCCAATTGCTTATGTGTTTAAAATGAAATTTTGTGACATTTTTGGATATGGTCGTTGTGATGCCTTTTGGTCAATATAATAAGTTAATAATGATATTTAAATAACAGACATAAATTCCTTGAAGTTGATTTCATCAAATAAGGTAAACGTGAGTAATTACATAAAATAGAAATAAGAAGGTCTCATGTACGAGTTCAAGTTCGAGCGTGAAATAAACATGAATAGTATTATTTATATTTACTTACGACGAACTTGACTCGGAGATATAAAATATACAAACGAAAGTTTTTGAGGATTATTATTATTAATGTTAGACATTTTATAAATGAAAGTAAGGATGATTGGGATGAATGGTGCAAATTATTTGCTTATTGTTATAATACGACTCCTAACTCTTATCATGGTTATACGCCATTTGAATTATTATTTGGAAGACGTGCTAACCTACCCGATAATCTCACAAATGACATTGATCCATGCTATAATATTGATGAATATCAGAATGAGTTGAAATATAAATTACAGGTAGCTCATCAGAGAGCAGAGAAATATTTAATCAGATATAAGCTGAATAGACAAAGTCAAAATAGTAAAGTAGCTAATCCAGTTGATTTTAAAACAGGGGATTCAGTTTTAGTAAAAAGGGAAAATAGAACCAAATTTGCATCTCAATATATAGGTCACAGTCACAGAGGTGAGTGAGGTTAACTGTAAAATCAAATTAGAATCAGGTGTGATTAAAGAAATACACAACTGTACCCTTACTGTAAAATGATTTAAAAATTGTAAAAGTGTTAGAAACAAAAGTGTGAGTGTGTTTACAAACAATAGGGTACACGCATATTTCATACTTTGCTTAGATATTAATTTGTAATAGTAAAGTTGATATCAAAAATAACTAATAATAGGAAATAAACCAGTTTCCATTTCAAATTACTTCCAAATTTTAAAATAAAATTCAAATTTCAATGCACTTTCCGACCAACACCCGAGGATTTCCGAATACGTGTGACGTAACACATTTACAAATACCATGGCCGGTAATGCATAGGTTTGGGTAGATTATTCCTCAGGATATAGCCCGAAAAAAAAAGGAAGAAGAAGAATGCATAGGTTATGTGTAGTTTTGTGTTTATTATTGTATTTTAATTAACTATTCGACGCGAAAATATCATTTATATGTTTGTTTGAGACCATTAAGTGATTGTGTGTGCTTTTTTAATTTTTAAAAGTCAACGTAAGTGGAAAGTGGACATAAATATATGATATTTCCGAGGATATTTTAAAACATTTAAGGTGGATTCATGCAACATCACTTTATTCAACTTAACTTATCTTAATAAGATGAAGTATACACAAATAACACAAGCATTCAAACAATTATTTAATTTATCTTAAGAAGTTCGACAAATTTCAGTGAAAATTAGTTAAATAAAGTGGTGTTGCATGAATCCACCTTTAGAAGAAAATATTTTATTTACTAGTTTATAGTTCAGTGACGATCCGTTATAATTTTTGAGTGAAGATATGGCTAGCGAAGGTAACCTAACCAATACATTTCCGTGAAAAATTTTTTTTCATCTCTGGAAGTATGCTAGACCCGAGAGCCCTACACCAACCGTGCATTTTTGCTTGCGCCACTAGGTAAAGTAAGAAATATTTTGTCTGGAGTTTCACTAGACGTCGATTTACACTCTGGAACAATGCAATAGTTGGAATGTGAAGTTTTTTTTTGGCTTTATCCATTTTTAAAGCTTTCAAAAACAAATTAAGTCACAAAAACTCAGAGCGCAATTCACGATACACGAAAAAGAATGTAAACAAGTACGTGTAAATGTGTGACGTCAACAGTGACGTCAAACGCGTTTTGGCGAACTTTCAAATTTTATGATTTTTAAAGTCGTTTTAAAAGTAAAGTTGATATTTTTTTGAAAAAATAAGCATGCAAGGTGTTAGAAGACCTGATAAAACGTCGATTCCCACCAATAGCAAAAATTTATGCCTGTACCCTATTACGAATAGTAAGCAAAGTGTAATAACAAACACTATAAGCAATTAGTTATAGTAAAATAAACTCGAATAAGTAGTGAAAACATCAAGTGAATATAAATAAACATAATAAGTTACCGTAGATAATTTTTAAAGTCAATAGACATTCATTAATTTATAAATATATGTAACTTTAGGTTAATGACATTATTTAATAATCATCTATCATTTATTTTTAGGAGATTTGTAAATTCATTTCATTAGGGGGAAAGGAAGTTCAACGGAATTTATTCTTTTTGTAACAGGGGAAGGTGTGATGCCGTTTGATCAATATAATAAGTTAATAATAATATTTAAATAACAGGCATAAAGTCCTTGAAGTTGATTTCAACAAATAAGGTAAACGTGAATAATTACATAAAATAGAAATAAGAAGGTCTCAGGAACGAGTCCAAGCTCGAGCGGGAAATAAATATAAATGGTATTATTTATATTTACTTGACTCGGAGATATAAAATATACAAACGAAAGTATTTGAGGATTATTATTATTAAATTATTCGTACTAGTATAATCATTTATAATAAGTATAAGTATTTAGTATAATGTATAGTAGTAACTTTAAGTTTAAGTAATAAAGAGAACGTATCCAAGTGCTACAGGTAGTGTTTTATTCTTATTAGATGACCCTCCGAGTGACCAGCAACACCATCAGTTGAGATTCCAATTACTACCCAGTAGCCACCACATTACCTGGCTACCCTGCCAATACGTAGCATATATTACATCGTTAAATTGGTTTCGTTAAATGGTTGCACTTGATGTTGGTGATTATAAACGGAATGAATAATGGTATTTATTCTAATAGTAACAATAAAGAATTGATATTTTCACACTAAAATAGTGTATAATGTCAATTATTTTCATTGTTCGGTTCAAATTTGGCTAGTGGTGGAAAGAATTGTACATTGGTGGTGGAGACTGTCCTATACAGACATTTCGAGCTTTTGTCTTCTGTACCGGATGGGGTATAAATCATGATCAATATTTTGCAGAGTTTTTTTTATTTTTATGTTGATTTGCACTCTTGAATCTCGACACTCTTGATACCCTATGCTCTGGGTTCCCTTTGTATCATTGTGACCTTGCAACGAGTCGAATCGAGTGTTTCGGTATGTCCGTTCTTGCATTTTAATTTCTTTCCCCAGTGGTGAACTGTCACTTCAGCCTGGACATTCTTAATTGATTAGCAAGATAGAGTGATATGAAGAGAGATGAGGGTGAAACAGATTGTAATTTTGAGTTATTATTTATATGAATTCAAATACACTCACTCCAAAACAAACTCCAATGGGTCAAAATGCATAGAAAGTAATAAAAAATCGTTTTGGCATTCGGAAGCTTTATTATGAAACTGGAACAATTCACATCAGAACAACTTTCGAATCAACCAGGAATTTTCCACATCGTATATTTCCCTTTTATGAAAGTTAACGGCCTTCGTAATTAGTTTCCATGGCTTACGTATCCACAGGCGAAAAATAAATTAAATTTGACAAATGACTCGTCAACTTTCGCACACCAAACAATTGTTGATCGTGAAATTTCTTCTGGTTTGAGATGTTTTCAAAGGGACATTCAAAAACAGTGAAGAGAGTTGAATAGCAAGAGATAGTGGAATTATTCTAGGCCAAGGAACGGAGCATACGAGTATAGTAATTTTTTGACAAAACGGATGATGCCATCGAATAAAAGATATGTTTTAGACACGCAAATGCTGTTCAGTCATTTGTTATGAAAATTTGTAACGAGAAAAACTCTTTCTTTGTTTTTTTCTTCATAGTGTTAAACGCAAGAGGGCAATTCAAGTGGATAAATTGTGGATAATTAGAATACGAACAAAGTGAGGGTCGAGCAAGTCGATCGGGATAATTAGGAACAAAGAAAATCAAGAAAAACCCGAAAATAAGTCATTTTTTCATATGCAAGAGCTGAAACTTGGTACAAAAGAAGTTCCTCGTATGCACTTTATATGCGCGGAGAGCAGACGTCAAGAGACGGTTACTTTGATCGCAATTGCAGTTTTAATTTGACGTAGAGCAGCAGAACGTATATTTTTTATTTCTATTGAAATAAAGTCGACTAAAAGCGTCCGAAAACACCTCCAAAAATGACCGAGTGCCGAAAATTATCGAAGCAGCGGGAATTAAATAGAGGTATACTATATAGATATTAGTAGGTATAGGGGCACTTGACTGACCCCCCTCCACTTTCCGGCCCCTCCCCCTAAGCCCCGCCCCCTTCCCCTCCAGGCCCCGCCCCCTTCCCCCTCCCCCTCCCGGCCACGCCCCTTGACATATGACAGTAACCTAACTGACCATAGAATTACGGTAGTAACCCAACTAACCATAGAACTAGTAACCTAACCTAACTAACCATGGAACTCAACTATGTGACAGGTGACAAGTGACAGATGACAAGTGGCAGGTGACAGGTGACAGGTGACATATGACAGGTGACAAGTGACAGGTTGACATATGACAGGTGACAAGTGACATATTGACAGGTGACAATTGACAGGTGACAAGTGACATGTGACATATTGACAGGTGACATATTGACAGGTTGACATATTGACAGGTGACAAGTGACAGGTTGACATATGACAGTAACCTTGTGACAGGTGACAAGTGACAGGTTGACATATGACAGTAACCTAACTGACCATAGAACTACAGTAGTAACCTAACTGACCATAAAACTTAACTATGTGACAAGTGACATATTGACAGGTGACAGATGACATATAGACAGGTGACAAGTGACATATTGACAGGTGACATATTGACAGGTTGACATATTGACAGGTGACAAGTGACAGGTTGACATATGACAGTAACCTAACTGACCATAGAACTACAGTAGTAACCTAACTGACCATAGAACTTAACTATGTGACAGGTGACATATTAACAGGTGACCTTACGAGCATGTTACTTTTGATGTATATGCGTTAGGATAATTTACCCCCACCACTTTTTGAGTAAATTTTGACGTTTTCGGACCTTGGATTTTTTGATGATTTTCTTATGAAGATTTTTTCCAACCGGTAGAGCTGGCAACATAGCAACTAAAAAAGCTACTCTCTTTACCAACCTAAATATATCTGAAAGCTTTACTTAAACCAATTAATGAAATTGGTCATTACACCTATAGTAAAAAGTACTGATATTATACATCCATTCGAAACAAAACAAAATTGCATATTCATATTTGATGATGTGACTTGTGACGAACAAGATGTTATTCGAGAATATTTTTAACATGTCCAGACATGTCACGTCAAATGTGGAAAAAAAAAACACAAACACATCTATATAACTATTTATTCAAATCATTGATGAATATTTTCTTCGATTTCGAAAGATGTTAGCGGATTGGGCTTACCAACATCGATTTGTCCTCTGTATTTCAGACTGTATTTTAGGCTGCTGAACTCCGCTATATGCTGTCGGTATGTTTCGGTCACTCTTTGGGGTAGGAATACCGCTTTATCTTTGAGTTGGAGCAGAACTACCTCTCCAAATTTCGTCTTCACTATTCGTCCTACTGTTATTTGGAAAGGTGTATTCTTAGGTAACTCTGTCAGTTTCACAATTGGTTTTTTTTCTATAAGTGACACCGAATTTTAGTAAGGTCCATCTATAAAGAAATCAAATTTGAATATAATTGAAAACACGGAAACATTTACAGCAAAAACTACTCTCATTGGAGCGGTAAATATATAAATCAAAAATCACTTACCCTTATTAATTTTCCTTAATTTTGAAAGATAGCGGATTGGGCTTCCTAACGTCGATTGTTATTTTAGGCTGCTGCTAGCAAATACTGCTCTCTTCTGGCTTGCGTTTGCTTATTTATTTGTGTCTTCCCACCGTGTGCAAAAGAAAAAACACGTGACTTTAAGATAGTTAATGGTAATTATTTCCTGTTATATCTTTTTTGTAGATAAAAAATTCTTCAAAAGTGTAGTTCCCAAAATGATCACGTAACATTTCTCTATATAAATGATATACGTTGAATTGAAGAGTTTATTAAAAACTAATAAAGACATCATGAATCAGTTAAAAAATTTGTCTGATAAGAGAACAGAAGAGCATACAAGGTGCAGTGCTAGTATCAACTGGAAACCTGAAGAGCTAGATAAAAGACTGTACCACGTTTTCAGAAAATTACCACAAGTAATGTACCCATTGAGACGTATTCAACCCACACCGTCCAGCCGAACAGAAGAGCGTAAATTCGATAATGTTTTGCAATGACATGTGTAGCATATATTTTTAAATTGTAGAACGTAAATTCAAAATTGCAATATAAAAAGTCAAAAAATATACAGAGTGTTTTTTTTTAATCCTCCAACTTAGGTAACAATAGAAAACCGGTGTAGGTACACCTCGTTCACAGGGCGTAGTTTTTTCATTATTTGCATTTTCATAAAACATTTACCATAGTGACGTATATTGAATTTTATTAAGTCAAATACACATGTTAAATTGAAATTAAATTAATTGATTCAAGGTGATTCCAGCGGTCAGTGGAGATTATAATTACATAATTAGATAATAAAATCGAAGTCTTGACAGTGCCGTACCGTATGTTATTACGTCTAAACCTTTTTGTACTCTTAATAAAACAAATATAGACTTTTAAGAATTTTTATTGAACCTCAACTGTATAATATGTTAGGTTAAGAGGCAATGCGCTGTGTGCTCTCTCGCCAAAAAAGCTAAAATGTACTAAAAGTCACTGTAGAATGTGTTTTTTTTTTCTGTTGATTGAAACTTGATAGGTATTTACTCAATACATAAACTTGTATGAACAGAAATAGAAATTATTTTAAGATTTGCTTTAAATTTGAAAAATAAGTGATTTTTCCTTCAAACACATTTTTCTCTACAACTTATTTATATTAAAAATGCATATTCATTTACTTTCGTTGATAAACATCTAATAGGATTTGTTAAAATGATGCAACCAAGTTACATTTTTTTTTAACATGAGTGCATCAAAACGATTGGGTATTCAGTTGTGATAGTACAGAATAGAGAAAATAATGACACAAAAAGACACATTATCAAAATATTACTTAAAAAACATCAGAGTTATCAGATATTTTTTATTGACTTAATAGTTTAGCTACAGTTTCATGAATGTTGTCACGCACTTTCATTATATGCTTTGGTGCTTTGGTAAAGTATTCTACCGTAGATTCGTTCACCAAAAATTTTTCAAAAATACCAATCATGACTAGGTGTTTGACAGTCTTGCACTCAAACTCATCTTTTCTATGAGTCACATCTAGATTATGAGGTATATGATGTTGCGTAACAGCTAGGGAGGGATCATAAATTATGTCGTTGTGTTCTATCCAAAAATGTGGCGTAATTTTTATGCCATTCGAATAGACCTTTGTACCTAGACATAATTCGGTTGCTATTCCATATTTTGCAGCTAATTCATGAAGAATTAAACTTCCAGCTAGACACACGCCACAATAGTTTGCTTGAATGAATTCCTGCTCAATACAACACTTAATTAGGTTGAGTTTGACGTACTCTCTCCCGGTATCTGTAACAGCCATGTCTGCTCACCTCTAGTAACCAACAATGAATGATTAATTGTCTGTATATGTTTTTACTTTAAACAAACGCTTAGCTATGGGAAATATCACATGCATGGTATTAATGAAAGAAAAATTTGATAAATCATGACAAGTGCCATTTCACTGACGTATCTCTCTCATAATCTAGATATAAAAATTGATGAAACCGAGAGCTTAAAATAATTATGATGGTAATATCAGGAACTTATTCAATGCTTGTTAGAGCCAAAGTATTTTGTTGAAAATGTGGTTTCACGAGTTCGACTTCTCATCAAAATTTCTCGCAAAAAAACATTCTACAAGATTTTTCTATTATTTTACACCTCTTTCCATGGCCAACCCTGGAGGCAATAATCTTTTGAAGATTATCGGAGGTGCTAAAGGCCTCGTTTTAGGATTCCCCATTGGAAATACTATACAGTTGAGCCGTATAATATTACCAACAGGCCTACCGTACTCCTGGGGAGATCGTTAATTGCTCGGTTTTTGGTCAATTTGAAATGACAGAAAATTGATTGGGAAGAATTATTCTAGCTTTTACGCAGGTGAAGGAGTGAATACACAGTTTCCCAAAACCGATTGGGAGGTATTCTTCTAACCTTCATGCGTCTCCCAGCTAAAGGAGTGAATACACAGTTTCCCAAAATTAATTGGGAGGTATTCTTCTAACCTTCATGCGTGTCCCAGGTAAAGGAGTGAATACACAGTTTCCCAAAATTAATTGGGAGGTATTCTTCTAACCTTCATTCACTCGTCTTATTGGATTTTAGGTCTAGTATACAAGGATATTTGAAAAAGTCTACTATTTTTCTTAAAACCCATACGGTACAGAACCATGGTCCGACTGAAACTTTCTTTTCAGAGAATTCGGTTGATATTTTTTGGTTATAGTTTTTGTTATCACCTCGTGTTCAGCCGTTCGATGTATTCGATTTGATGTAATGTAGACAGGGGAACCGGGATTTAGTACCATATCTTTAATAGCGTCAAAATTAACGGTCTTCTTTGCCTCAATTGTCAGAGATATTCCTTTAACTTTACAGCATACTTTTTCTTTCTGTTCTTTGGTGGACCAGAATTTATACGCATAGTTCTTAGGCCCACCGCTTACAAATTCCGTTATGTATGATCCTTGGCCCTCTGTTTCAAGCTCGTCAGTCATATCTCCGATGAACTCTCCCGTTGGAATGTTATATTCATCGGGCTTGGAGATGTATATGACAGAATCTGTATCATAATACAAGACCCTCTGACCAACTTTTTCGAGATAGCTGTAAAGTTTTAAACGAGCTAAAGCCGTTACATATGCAGCAAGCACCACATTGACGGTTGGTAAAGTTTCATAGGCCTCTTCCTTGTATTCCCAATTGACGATCAAGGTATGGTCACCAATTGGAAGTAGCGTATTGATGTGAATTGTAGGGTTAGACATCATTTAGAAGAATTGAGCGGGATTTTTAACAATGGAAGTCTTAGATTGATTTTCTCTTTGTCCAAACTTACCCCAAAACGAGTTGAGCATAAGTTTAGCTAATGAACGAAGCCCGGGGTTATTGGAGATTTTGGAAAACTCTAATTGAATCCCCTCCCTCTGCAAAAACCGTTCAATATACTCATATTTTTCCTCTGGAGTTTCACAAGTTTTGGGCCAGTCAGATGCTTCCTGTTTAATTTTAATAAACTTATTCATCATATCCGTGAATAGTCCAGTATTTGTTTCGCTGAGATTTATTGATTCGTAGGACCAAATTTCCTGGATATTGCAAATTTTGTATCCCATTTCCACAGCTTTAACCACCTCTACTACCACCCAAGTTCCGGTCAGTGTTCGCTCTTCATCCGAATGTAAACATTCCCCATAATTTGAAGTCCGTCCACATTCGCGACAAAGAACAAACATCAACTTACCATTCATCTTTTGTGGTAGCACAGGGTGAAAAAGATTCCTAGGAGGTAGAATCGAGCATTTGACGAGCCCACAAACTGAAGAAAGGTTAATTGAAGAACACTCTTCACCTACAAAAACTCGAGGATGACCTACAGGAAATTTCCCGTATTTACAAGCCCACGGATAAAGAGAACACACATCAGAATAATTTATTTTTTCGCCTTTTTTGGTTTTATAATACGAGTAGACATTTCCTGTGCGACCACCGTAAAATGCGTCACGGGGAATAAGAGGATAGTTAGACAGAAGTGGATGTGTCTCTGTATATGTTTGAATTTTAGGGGTCATCATTTTTCTAAAGTCACATTCCCACATTTCAATAACTTCAAATCCTAAAGACTTTAATCTTTCGACCTTAGCTTGAGTAGCCTCGTATCGAATGTTTAAATTCTCAGAGGGACTGTCTTTGAAAGGTTCATCTCTCTGAAAGGTAAAACATTTGGGGCATCCGTGATATAAACAGCCTTGGAATTCAAAAACTTGATTACTCTCGGAACAGAAACCATCAACCTTCACTCCCGCAACTAATGCTTCAGAACCGTTCGCAGCGTGCTGGATATGTAACTGTCTTTGATGCTCTTCCCAAAGTAGCCATTGAATAGCAATTTTGGATTGATTATCCCTTAAGCGATACCCATTCTTTGGAATAATACCAATGGTGTTGGGTTTTAGGAAATTGCGTCGAAATACTTTATTGCAAGCTGAAGCAATGGTAGTGGCTTCCATAAAAGGACATACATTTGTCTCCAATAACATAAGCTCTCTGAATTTAAGACATGCCCTAGTTAAAATATCTACATCAGAAATGCAATATTGGATGATTTCCTTTTGAAAATCGAAGACGTAACTCTCTGAAATCCTATCGTTATACCACCTTTTAAATTCCGCCTGTTCTTTTTCAGCTTTAAAATTTTCCGGAGAATAAAATTCGATAGGGGGCATGGGTCCTACGTATTTCTGGTTTTGAATGGTGTTGAATAAATGAGGAAAATAACCCTTTTTGAGCTCTGAAAAACCAAAAGATTTTGGAAGACCTGACAAAGCCATCGGAAAATATGACAGCGAATCAATGAATTTGACATTACCAACAGACATTAAAATTAATTTTGTTCCACGCATAATAAGATCGGGTGTTAGGTCTGTTTTTGTTAAAATATAATTAAATACAAACTGATGGTCAAATTCACCACCGTTGTGGGCGATAACAGTAACATTTTTGAATTTCTTACGTAGTGTGAGAAGATGATTCATAAACGGGGAAACGGGGTCATCACATTTTAGTACTTGTAAACGAACGCCACATTTTTTACAAATATCTGCAGAAGACTCAATACAATTATCGCAACATTGTCGAAATACGCAAAGATTAGGTTCGTGCAGAAGAGAACCGTCAGCGTTAACTTTTTCCTGTCGGGTTTCAAGATCGTAAAAGACAAAAAGAAAATCCTTAGCTGGCGATGAACCAGTATCGGGTTGAATATAACAAAAATGGCCAGCCGGGCATTGTTTTTTGCAGATCTTGCAAAATATTTCTCCGCAGATGTGTGTTCGGTTGGTCGGTACCACCTTAAAACATTCCTCACAACGTCGTATTTGTGTACAAATACCGTGTTGCAAATGCTTATCGAAGCACACTTGACCACGGAAAGATCTCTTGCAAGAATCGCATTTAACGGATAATTGCTCATTGGAGCAAGATGGTGCTTGTTGACATCCAGGACACGTTCCTCCACAACGATGATCATTCTTTTCATTATAGGGCACGTGACAATCTTCACAGTAATAACTGCAACAAAATGCAGCAGTCAAAGATGTAATGACATTGTAGTGACCCTGGTGAAAGAGTAAATTCAAACGAGGACCAATACCATCACCTTTGAATATAATGTCACGACCCTTATTACCATAACTATACACTACTATTATGTAGTTGGCAAGAAGCCGCTGAAATTGCTGCAGCTCTGGTATTCCACAACCGTCAGAGGGTATCGAGACATCAGCACTTGTCATCATTTGTTGGGCTCTTTGCCTCTGCAGTTTCCCGGTATCTTCTCGCACCTTTTTATATTCAATATCTTTGTCTACGTAGGCTTTTGCTACAACAAGAGCACGAGGTAAACACAAATTATCTTTATTATTTATAGAAACAATACCGCGTCGCATGGTACATTCTTCGCTGAAAGAATTATACTTTCTGCCGCGACCTTGTCCATTGGGCATTCGTACCGAAGTAACATTTAAACAGAAAGATTCCGTTTTCAAGCCGGTGGAGTTTGATTGATATATGGCAGATATTCGATGCCATACATCATCATAAATATAAATTACAGGTAGCTCATCAGAGAGCAGAGAAATATTTAATCAAATATAAGCTGAATAGACAAAGTCAAAATAGTAAAGTAGCTAATCCAGTTGATTTTAAAACAGGGGATTCAGTTTTAGTAAAAAGGGAAAATAGAACCAAATTTGCATCTCAATATATAGGTCACAGTCACAGAGGTGAGTGAGGTTAACTGTAAAATCAAATTAGAATCAGGTGTGATTAAAGAAATACACAACTGTACCCTTACTGTAAAATGATTTAAAAATTGTAAAAGTGTTAGAAACAAAAGTGTGAGTGTGTTTACAAACAATAGGGTACACGCATATTTCATACTTTGCTTAGATATTAATTTGTAATAGTAAAGTTGATATCAAAAATAACTAATAATAGGAAATAAACCAGTTTCCATTTCAAATTACTTCCAAATTTTAAAATAAAATTCAAATTTCAATGCACTTTCCGACCAACACCCGAGGATTTCCGAATACGTGTGACGTAACACATTTACAAATACCATGGCCGGTAATGCATAGGTTTGGGTAGATTATTCCTCAGGATATAGCCCGAAAAAAAAAGGAAGAAGAAGAATGCATAGGTTATGTGTAGTTTTGTGTTTATTATTGTATTTTAATTAACTATTCGACGCGAAAATATCATTTATATGTTTGTTTGAGACCATTAAGTGATTGTGTGTGCTTTTTTAATTTTTAAAAGTCAACGTAAGTGGAAAGTGGACATAAATATATGATATTTCCGAGGATATTTTAAAACATTTAAGGTGGATTCATGCAACATCACTTTATTCAACTTAACTTATCTTAATAAGATGAAGTATACACAAATAACACAAGCATTCAAACAATTATTTAATTTATCTTAAGAAGTTCGACAAATTTCAGTGAAAATTAGTTAAATAAAGTGGTGTTGCATGAATCCACCTTTAGAAGAAAATATTTTATTCACTAGTTTATAGTTCAGTGACGATCCGTTATAATTTTTGAGTGAAGATATGGCTAGCGAAGGTAACCTAACCAATACATTTCCGTGAAAAATTTTTTTTCATCTCTGGAAGTATGCTAGACCCGAGAGCCCTACACCAACCGTGCATTTTTGCTTGCGCCACTAGGTAAAGTAAGAAATATTTTGTCTGGAGTTTCACTAGACGTCGATTTACACTCTGGAACAATGCAATAGTTGGAATGTGAAGTTTTTTTTTTGGCTTTATCCATTTTTAAAGCTTTCAAAAACAAATTAAGTCACAAAAACTCAGAGCGCAATTCACGATACACGAAAAAGAATGTAAACAAGTACGTGTAAATGTGTGACGTCAACAGTGACGTCAAACGCGTTTTGGCGAACTTTCAAATTTTATGATTTTTAAAGTCGTTTTAAAAGTAAAGTTGATATTTTTTTGAAAAAATAAGCATGCAAGGTGTTAGAAGACCTGATAAAACGTCGATTCCCACCAATAGCAAAAATTTATGCCTGTACCCTATTACGAATAGTAAGCAAAGTGTAATAACAAACACTATAAGCAATTAGTTATAGTAAAATAAACTCGAATAAGTAGTGAAAACATCAAGTGAATATAAATAAACATAATAAGTTACCGTAGATAATTTTTAAAGTCAATAGACATTCATTAATTTATAAATATATGTAACTTTAGGTTAATGACATTATTTAATAATCATCTATCATTTATTTTTAGGAGATTTGTAAATTCATTTCATTAGGGGGAAAGGAAGTTCAACGGAATTTATTCTTTTTGTAACAGGGGAAGGTGTGATGCCGTTTGATCAATATAATAAGTTAATAATAATATTTAAATAACAGGCATAAAGTCCTTGAAGTTGATTTCAACAAATAAGGTAAACGTGAATAATTACATAAAATAGAAATAAGAAGGTCTCAGGAACGAGTCCAAGCTCGAGCGGGAAATAAATATAAATGGTATTATTTATATTTACTTGACTCGGAGATATAAAATATACAAACGAAAGTATTTGAGGATTATTATTATTAAATTATTCGTACTAGTATAATCATTTATAATAAGTATAAGTATTTAGTATAATGTATAGTAGTAACTTTAAGTTTAAGTAATAAAGAGAACGTATCCAAGTGCTACAGGTAGTGTTTTATTCTTATTAGATGACCCTCCGAGTGACCAGCAACACCATCAGTTGAGATTCCAATTACTACCCAGTAGCCACCACATTACCTGGCTACCCTGCCAATACGTAGCATATATTACATCGTTAAATTGGTTTCGTTAAATGGTTGCACTTGATGTTGGTGATTATAAACGGAATGAATAATGGTATTTATTCTAATAGTAACAATAAAGAATTGATATTTTCACACTAAAATAGTGTATAATGTCAATTATTTTCATTGTTCGGTTCAAATTTGGCTAGTGGTGGAAAGAATTGTACATTGGTGGTGGAGACTGTCCTATACAGACATTTCGAGCTTTTGTCTTCTGTACCGGATGGGGTATAAATCATGATCAATATTTTGCAGAGTTTTTTTTATTTTTATGTTGATTTGCACTCTTGAATCTCGACACTCTTGATACCCTATGCTCTGGGTTCCCTTTGTATCATTGTGACCTTGCAACGAGTCGAATCGAGTGTTTCGGTATGTCCGTTCTTGCATTTTAATTTCTTTCCCCAGTGGTGAACTGTCACTTCAGCCTGGACATTCTTAATTGATTAGCAAGATAGAGTGATATGAAGAGAGATGAGGGTGAAACAGATTGTAATTTTGAGTTATTATTTATATGAATTCAAATACACTCACTCCAAAACAAACTCCAATGGGTCAAAATGCATAGAAAGTAATAAAAAATCGTTTTGGCATTCGGAAGCTTTATTATGAAACTGGAACAATTCACATCAGAACAACTTTCGAATCAACCAGGAATTTTCCACATCGTACATTTCCCTTTTATGAAAGTTAACGGCCTTCGTAATTAGTTTCCATGGCTTACGTATCCACAGGCGAAAAATAAATTAAATTTGACAAATGACTCGTCAACTTTCGCACACCAAACAATTGTTGATCGTGAAATTTCTTCTGGTTTGAGATGTTTTCAAAGGGACATTCAAAAACAGTGAAGAGAGTTGAATAGCAAGAGATAGTGGAATTATTCTAGGCCAAGGAACGGAGCATACGAGTATAGTAATTTTTTGACAAAACGGATGATGCCATCGAATAAAAGATATGTTTTAGACACGCAAATGCTGTTCAGTCATTTGTTATGAAAATTTGTAACGAGAAAAACTCTTTCTTTGTTTTTTTCTTCATAGTGTTAAACGCAAGAGGGCAATTCAAGTGGATAAATTGTGGATAATTAGAATACGAACAAAGTGAGGGTCGAGCAAGTCGATCGGGATAATTAGGAACAAAGAAAATCAAGAAAAACCCGAAAATAAGTCATTTTTTCATATGCAAGAGCTGAAACTTGGTACAAAAGAAGTTCCTCGTATGCACTTTATATGCGCGGAGAGCAGACGTCAAGAGACGGTTACTTTGATCGCAATTGCAGTTTTAATTTGACGTAGAGCAGCAGAACGTATATTTTTTATTTCTATTGAAATAAAGTCGACTAAAAGCGTCCGAAAACACCTCCAAAAATGACCGAGTGCCGAAAATTATCGAAGCAGCGGGAATTAAATAGAGGTATACTATATAGATATTAGTAGGTATAGGGGCACTTGACTGACCCCCCTCCACTTTCCGGCCCCTCCCCCTAAGCCCCGCCCCCTTCCCCTCCAGGCCCCGCCCCCTTCCCCCTCCCCCTCCCGGCCACGCCCCTTGACATATGACAGTAACCTAACTGACCATAGAATTACGGTAGTAACCTAACTGACCATAGAATTACGGTAGTAACCCAACTAACCATAGAACTAGTAACCTAACCTAACTAACCATGGAACTCAACTATGTGACAGGTGACAAGTGACAGATGACAAGTGGCAGGTGACAGGTGACATATGACAGGTGACAAGTGACAGGTTGACATATGACAGGTGACAAGTGACATATTGACAGGTGACAATTGACAGGTGACAAGTGACATGTGACATATTGACAGGTGACATATTGACAGGTTGACATATTGACAGGTTGACATATTGACAGGTGACAAGTGACAGGTTGACATATGACAGTAACCTTGTGACAGGTGACAAGTGACAGGTTGACATATGACAGTAACCTAACTGACCATAGAACTACAGTAGTAACCTAACTGACCATAAAACTTAACTATGTGACAAGTGACATATTGACAGGTGACAGATGACATATAGACAGGTGACAAGTGACATATTGACAGGTGACATATTGACAGGTTGACATATTGACAGGTGACAAGTGACAGGTTGACATATGACAGTAACCTAACTGACCATAGAACTACAGTAGTAACCTAACTGACCATAGAACTTAACTATGTGACAGGTGACATATTAACAGGTGACCTTACGAGCATGTTACTTTTGATGTATATGCGTTAGGATAATTTACCCCCACCACTTTTTGAGTAAATTTTGACGTTTTCGGACCTTGGATTTTTTGATGATTTTCTTATGAAGATTTTTTCCAACCGGTAGAGCTGGCAACATAGCAACTAAAAAAGCTACTCTCTTTACCAACCTAAATATATCTGAAAGCTTTACTTAAACCAATTAATGAAATTGGTCATTACACCTATAGTAAAAAGTACTGATATTATACATCCATTCGAAACAAAACAAAATTGCATATTCATATTTGATGATGTGACTTGTGACGAACAAGATGTTATTCGAGAATATTTTTAACATGTCCAGACATGTCACGTCAAATGTGGAAAAAAAAAACACAAACACATCTATATAACTATTTATTCAAATCATTGATGAATATTTTCTTCGATTTCGAAAGATGTTAGCGGATTGGGCTTACCAACATCGATTTGTCCTCTGTATTTCAGACTGTATTTTAGGCTGCTGAACTCCGCTATATGCTGTCGGTATGTTTCGGTCACTCTTTGGGGTAGGAATACCGCTTTATCTTTGAGTTGGAGCAGAACTACCTCTCCAAATTTCGTCTTCACTATTCGTCCTACTGTTATTTGGAAAGGTGTATTCTTAGGTAACTCTGTCAGTTTCACAATTGGTTTTTTTTCTATAAGTGACACCGAATTTTAGTAAGGTCCATCTATAAAGAAATCAAATTTGAATATAATTGAAAACACGGAAACATTTACAGCAAAAACTACTCTCATTGGAGCGGTAAATATATAAATCAAAAATCACTTACCCTTATTAATTTTCCTTAATTTTGAAAGATAGCGGATTGGGCTTCCTAACGTCGATTGTTATTTTAGGCTGCTGCTAGCAAATACTGCTCTCTTCTGGCTTGCGTTTGCTTATTTATTTGTGTCTTCCCACCGTGTGCAAAAGAAAAAACACGTGACTTTAAGATAGTTAATGGTAATTATTTCCTGTTATATCTTTTTTGTAGATAAAAAATTCTTCAAAAGTGTAGTTCCCAAAATGATCACGTAACATTTCTCTATATAAATGATATACGTTGAATTGAAGAGTTTATTAAAAACTAATAAAGACATCATGAATCAGTTAAAAAATTTGTCTGATAAGAGAACAGAAGAGCATACAAGGTGCAGTGCTAGTATCAACTGGAAACCTGAAGAGCTAGATAAAAGACTGTACCACGTTTTCAGAAAATTACCACAAGTAATGTACCCATTGAGACGTATTCAACCCACACCGTCCAGCCGAACAGAAGAGCGTAAATTCGATAATGTTTTGCAATGACATGTGTAGCATATATTTTTAAATTGTAGAACGTAAATTCAAAATTGCAATATAAAAAGTCAAAAAATATACAGAGTGTTTTTTTTTTAATCCTCCAACTTAGGTAACAATAGAAAACCGGTGTAGGTACACCTCGTTCACAGGGCGTAGTTTTTTCATTATTTGCATTTTCATAAAACATTTACCATAGTGACGTATATTGAATTTTATTAAGTCAAATACACATGTTAAATTGAAATTAAATTAATTGATTCAAGGTGATTCCAGCGGTCAGTGGAGATTATAATTACATAATTAGATAATAAAATCGAAGTCTTGACAGTGCCGTACCGTATGTTATTACGTCTAAACCTTTTTGTACTCTTAATAAAACAAATATAGACTTTTAAGAATTTTTATTGAACCTCAACTGTATAATATGTTAGGTTAAGAGGCAATGCGCTGTGTGCTCTCTCGCCAAAAAAGCTAAAATGTACTAAAAGTCACTGTAGAATGTGTTTTTTTTTTCTGTTGATTGAAACTTGATAGGTATTTACTCAATACATAAACTTGTATGAACAGAAATAGAAATTATTTTAAGATTTGCTTTAAATTTGAAAAATAAGTGATTTTTCCTTCAAACACATTTTTCTCTACAACTTATTTATATTAAAAATGCATATTCATTTACTTTCGTTGATAAACATCTAATAGGATTTGTTAAAATGATGCAACCAAGTTACATTTTTTTTTAACATGAGTGCATCAAAACGATTGGGTATTCAGTTGTGATAGTACAGAATAGAGAAAATAATGACACAAAAAGACACATTATCAAAATATTACTTAAAAAACATCAGAGTTATCAGATATTTTTTATTGACTTAATAGTTTAGCTACAGTTTCATGAATGTTGTCACGCACTTTCATTATATGCTTTGGTGCTTTGGTAAAGTATTCTACCGTAGATTCGTTCACCAAAAATTTTTCAAAAATACCAATCATGACTAGGTGTTCGACAGTCTTGCACTCAAACTCATCTTTTCTATGAGTCACATCTAGATTATGAGGTATATGATGTTGCGTAACAGCTAGGGAGGGATCATAAATTATGTCGTTGTGTTCTATCCAAAAATGTGGCGTAATTTTTATGCCATTCGAATAGACCTTTGTACCTAGACATAATTCGGTTGCTATTCCATATTTTGCAGCTAATTCATGAAGAATTAAACTTCCAGCTAGACACACGCCACAATAGTTTGCTTGAATGAATTCCTGCTCAATACAACACTTAATTAGGTTGAGTTTGACGTACTCTCTCCCGGTATCTGTAACAGCCATGTCTGCTCACCTCTAGTAACCAACAATGAATGATTAATTGTCTGTATATGTTTTTACTTTAAACAAACGCTTAGCTATGGGAAATATCACATGCATGGTATTAATGAAAGAAAAATTTGATAAATCATGACAAGTGCCATTTCACTGACGTATCTCTCTCATAATCTAGATATAAAAATTGATGAAACCGAGAGCTTAAAATAATTATGATGGTAATATCAGGAACTTATTCAATGCTTGTTAGAGCCAAAGTATTTTGTTGAAAATGTGGTTTCACGAGTTCGACTTCTCATCAAAATTTCTCGCAAAAAAACATTCTACAAGATTTTTCTATTATTTTACACCTCTTTCCATGGCCAACCCTGGAGGCAATAATCTTTTGAAGATTATCGGAGGTGCTAAAGGCCTCGTTTTAGGATTCCCCATTGGAAATACTATACAGTTGAGCCGTATAATATTACCAACAGGCCTACCGTACTCCTGGGGAGATCGTTAATTGCTCGGTTTTTGGTCAATTTGAAATGACAGAAAATTGATTGGGAAGAATTATTCTAGCTTTTACGCAGGTGAAGGAGTGAATACACAGTTTCCCAAAACCGATTGGGAGGTATTCTTCTAACCTTCATGCGTCTCCCAGCTAAAGGAGTGAATACACAGTTTCCCAAAATTAATTGGGAGGTATTCTTCTAACCTTCATGCGTGTCCCAGGTAAAGGAGTGAATACACAGTTTCCCAAAATTAATTGGGAGGTATTCTTCTAACCTTCATTCACTCGTCTTATTGGATTTTAGGTCTAGTATACAAGGATATTTGAAAAAGTCTACTATTTTTCTTAAAACCCATACGGTACAGAACCATGGTCCGACTGAAACTTTCTTTTCAGAGAATTCGGTTGATATTTTTTGGTTATAGTTTTTGTTATCACCTCGTGTTCAGCCGTTCGATGTATTCGATTTGATGTAATGTAGACAGGGGAACCGGGATTTAGTACCATATCTTTAATAGCGTCAAAATTAACGGTCTTCTTTGCCTCAATTGTCAGAGATATTCCTTTAACTTTACAGCATACTTTTTCTTTCTGTTCTTTGGTGGACCAGAATTTATACGCATAGTTCTTAGGCCCACCGCTTACAAATTCCGTTATGTATGATTCTTGGCCCTCTGTTTCAAGCTCGTCAGTCATATCTCCGATGAACTCTCCCGTTGGAATGTTATATTCATCGGGCTTGGAGATGTATATGACAGAATCTGTATCATAATACAAGACCCTCTGACCAACTTTTTCGAGATAGCTGTAAAGTTTTAAACGAGCTAAAGCCGTTACATATGCAGCAAGCACCACATTGACGGTTGGTAAAGTTTCATAGGCCTCTTCCTTGTATTCCCAATTGACGATCAAGGTATGGTCACCAATTGGAAGTAGCGTATTGATGTGAATTGTAGGGTTAGACATCATTGAGAAGAATTGAGCGGGATTTTTAACAATGGAAGTCTTAGATTGATTTTCTCTTTGTCCAAACTTACCCCAAAACGAGTTGAGCATAAGTTTAGCTAATGAACGAAGCCCGGGGTTATTGGAGATTTTGGAAAACTCTAATTGAATCCCCTCCCTCTGCAAAAACCGTTCAATATACTCATATTTTTCCTCTGGAGTTTCACAAGTTTTGGGCCAGTCAGATGCTTCCTGTTTAATTTTAATAAACTTATTCATCATATCCGTGAATAGTCCAGTATTTGTTTCGCTGAGATTTATTGATTCGTAGGACCAAATTTCCTGGATATTGCAAATTTTGTATCCCATTTCCACAGCTTTAACCACCTCTACTACCACCCAAGTTCCGGTCAGTGTTCGCTCTTCATCCGAATGTAAACATTCCCCATAATTTGAAGTCCGTCCACATTCGCGACAAAGAACAAACATCAACTTACCATTCATCTTTTGTGGTAGCACAGGGTGAAAAAGATTCCTAGGAGGTAGAATCGAGCATTTGACGAGCCCACAAACTGAAGAAAGGTTAATTGAAGAACACTCTTCACCTACAAAAACTCGAGGATGACCTACAGGAAATTTCCCGTATTTACAAGCCCACGGATAAAGAGAACACACATCAGAATAATTTATTTTTTCGCCTTTTTTGGTTTTATAATACGAGTAGACATTTCCTGTGCGACCACCGTAAAATGCGTCACGGGGAATAAGAGGATAGTTAGACAGAAGTGGATGTGTCTCTGTATATGTTTGAATTTTAGGGGTCATCATTTTTCTAAAGTCACATTCCCACATTTCAATAACTTCAAATCCTAAAGACTTTAATCTTTCGACCTTAGCTTGAGTAGCCTCGTATCGAATGTTTAAATTCTCAGAGGGACTGTCTTTGAAAGGTTCATCTCTCTGAAAGGTAAAACATTTGGGGCATCCGTGATATAAACAGCCTTGGAATTCAAAAACTTGATTACTCTCGGAACAGAAACCATCAACCTTCACTCCCGCAACTAATGCTTCAGAACCGTTCGCAGCGTGCTGGATATGTAACTGTCTTTGATGCTCTTCCCAAAGTAGCCATTGAATAGCAATTTTGGATTGATTATCCCTTAAGCGATACCCATTCTTTGGAATAATACCAATGGTGTTGGGTTTTAGGAAATTGCGTCGAAATACTTTATTGCAAGCTGAAGCAATGGTAGTGGCTTCCATAAAAGGACATACATTTGTCTCCAATAACATAAGCTCTCTGAATTTAAGACATGCCCTAGTTAAAATATCTACATCAGAAATGCAATATTGGATGATTTCCTTTTGAAAATCGAAGACGTAACTCTCTGAAATCCTATCGTTATACCACCTTTTAAATTCCGCCTGTTCTTTTTCAGCTTTAAAATTTTCCGGAGAATAAAATTCGATAGGGGGCATGGGTCCTACGTATTTCTGGTTTTGAATGGTGTTGAATAAATGAGGAAAATAACCCTTTTTGAGCTCTGAAAAACCAAAAGATTTTGGAAGACCTGACAAAGCCATCGGAAAATATGACAGCGAATCAATGAATTTGACATTACCAACAGACATTAAAATTAATTTTGTTCCACGCATAATAAGATCGGGTGTTAGGTCTGTTTTTGTTAAAATATAATTAAATACAAACTGATGGTCAAATTCACCACCGTTGTGGGCGATAACAGTAACATTTTTGAATTTCTTACGTAGTGTGAGAAGATGATTCATAAACGGGGAAACGGGGTCATCACATTTTAGTACTTGTAAACGAACGCCACATTTTTTACAAATATCTGCAGAAGACTCAATACAATTATCGCAACATTGTCGAAATACGCAAAGATTAGGTTCGTGCAGAAGAGAACCGTCAGCGTTAACTTTTTCCTGTCGGGTTTCAAGATCGTAAAAGACAAAAAGAAAATCCTTAGCTGGCGATGAACCAGTATCGGGTTGAATATAACAAAAATGGCCAGCCGGGCATTGTTTTTTGCAGATCTTGCAAAATATTTCTCCGCAGATGTGTGTTCGGTTGGTCGGTACCACCTTAAAACATTCCTCACAACGTCGTATTTGTGTACAAATACCGTGTTGCAAATGCTTATCGAAGCACACTTGACCACGGAAAGATCTCTTGCAAGAATCGCATTTAACGGATAATTGCTCATTGGAGCAAGATGGTGCTTGTTGACATCCAGGACACGTTCCTCCACAACGATGATCATTCTTTTCATTATAGGGCACGTGACAATCTTCACAGTAATAACTGCAACAAAATGCAGCAGTCAAAGATGTAATGACATTGTAGTGACCCTGGTGAAAGAGTAAATTCAAACGAGGACCAATACCATCACCTTTGAATATAATGTCACGACCCTTATTACCATAACTATACACTACTATTATGTAGTTGGCAAGAAGCCGCTGAAATTGCTGCAGCTCTGGTATTCCACAACCGTCAGAGGGTATCGAGACATCAGCACTTGTCATCATTTGTTGGGCTCTTTGCCTCTGCAGTTTCCCGGTATCTTCTCGCACCTTTTTATATTCAATATCTTTGTCTACGTAGGCTTTTGCTACAACAAGAGCACGAGGTAAACACAAATTATCTTTATTATTTATAGAAACAATACCGCGTCGCATGGTACATTCTTCGCTGAAAGAATTATACTTTCTGCCGCGACCTTGTCCATTGGGCATTCGTACCGAAGTAACATTTAAACAGAAAGATTCCGTTTTCAAGCCGGTGGAGTTTGATTGATATATGGCAGATATTCGATGCCATACATCATCATAAATATAAATTACAGGTAGCTCATCAGAGAGCAGAGAAATATTTAATCAAATATAAGCTGAATAGACAAAGTCAAAATAGTAAAGTAGCTAATCCAGTTGATTTTAAAACAGGGGATTCAGTTTTAGTAAAAAGGGAAAATAGAACCAAATTTGCATCTCAATATATAGGTCACAGTCACAGAGGTGAGTGAGGTTAACTGTAAAATCAAATTAGAATCAGGTGTGATTAAAGAAATACACAACTGTACCCTTACTGTAAAATGATTTAAAAATTGTAAAAGTGTTAGAAACAAAAGTGTGAGTGTGTTTACAAACAATAGGGTACACGCATATTTCATACTTTGCTTAGATATTAATTTGTAATAGTAAAGTTGATATCAAAAATAACTAATAATAGGAAATAAACCAGTTTCCATTTCAAATTACTTCCAAATTTTAAAATAAAATTCAAATTTCAATGCACTTTCCGACCAACACCCGAGGATTTCCGAATACGTGTGACGTAACACATTTACAAATACCATGGCCGGTAATGCATAGGTTTGGGTAGATTATTCCTCAGGATATAGCCCGAAAAAAAAAGGAAGAAGAAGAATGCATAGGTTATGTGTAGTTTTGTGTTTATTATTGTATTTTAATTAACTATTCGACGCGAAAATATCATTTATATGTTTGTTTGAGACCATTAAGTGATTGTGTGTGCTTTTTTAATTTTTAAAAGTCAACGTAAGTGGAAAGTGGACATAAATATATGATATTTCCGAGGATATTTTAAAACATTTAAGGTGGATTCATGCAACATCACTTTATTCAACTTAACTTATCTTAATAAGATGAAGTATACACAAATAACACAAGCATTCAAACAATTATTTAATTTATCTTAAGAAGTTCGACAAATTTCAGTGAAAATTAGTTAAATAAAGTGGTGTTGCATGAATCCACCTTTAGAAGAAAATATTTTATTTACTAGTTTATAGTTCAGTGACGATCCGTTATAATTTTTGAGTGAAGATATGGCTAGCGAAGGTAACCTAACCAATACATTTCCGTGAAAAATTTTTTTTCATCTCTGGAAGTATGCTAGACCCGAGAGCCCTACACCAACCGTGCATTTTTGCTTGCGCCACTAGGTAAAGTAAGAAATATTTTGTCTGGAGTTTCACTAGACGTCGATTTACACTCTGGAACAATGCAATAGTTGGAATGTGAAGTTTTTTTTTGGCTTTATCCATTTTTAAAGCTTTCAAAAACAAATTAAGTCACAAAAACTCAGAGCGCAATTCACGATACACGAAAAAGAATGTAAACAAGTACGTGTAAATGTGTGACGTCAACAGTGACGTCAAACGCGTTTTGGCGAACTTTCAAATTTTATGATTTTTAAAGTCGTTTTAAAAGTAAAGTTGATATTTTTTTGAAAAAATAAGCATGCAAGGTGTTAGAAGACCTGATAAAACGTCGATTCCCACCAATAGCAAAAATTTATGCCTGTACCCTATTACGAATAGTAAGCAAAGTGTAATAACAAACACTATAAGCAATTAGTTATAGTAAAATAAACTCGAATAAGTAGTGAAAACATCAAGTGAATATAAATAAACATAATAAGTTACCGTAGATAATTTTTAAAGTCAATAGACATTCATTAATTTATAAATATATGTAACTTTAGGTTAATGACATTATTTAATAATCATCTATCATTTATTTTTAGGAGATTTGTAAATTCATTTCATTAGGGGGAAAGGAAGTTCAACGGAATTTATTCTTTTTGTAACAGGGGAAGGTGTGATGCCGTTTGATCAATATAATAAGTTAATAATAATATTTAAATAACAGGCATAAAGTCCTTGAAGTTGATTTCAACAAATAAGGTAAACGTGAATAATTACATAAAATAGAAATAAGAAGGTCTCAGGAACGAGTCCAAGCTCGAGCGGGAAATAAATATAAATGGTATTATTTATATTTACTTGACTCGGAGATATAAAATATACAAACGAAAGTATTTGAGGATTATTATTATTAAATTATTCGTACTAGTATAATCATTTATAATAAGTATAAGTATTTAGTATAATGTATAGTAGTAACTTTAAGTTTAAGTAATAAAGAGAACGTATCCAAGTGCTACAGGTAGTGTTTTATTCTTATTAGATGACCCTCCGAGTGACCAGCAACACCATCAGTTGAGATTCCAATTACTACCCAGTAGCCACCACATTACCTGGCTACCCTGCCAATACGTAGCATATATTACATCGTTAAATTGGTTTCGTTAAATGGTTGCACTTGATGTTGGTGATTATAAACGGAATGAATAATGGTATTTATTCTAATAGTAACAATAAAGAATTGATATTTTCACACTAAAATAGTGTATAATGTCAATTATTTTCATTGTTCGGTTCAAATTTGGCTAGTGGTGGAAAGAATTGTACATTGGTGGTGGAGACTGTCCTATACAGACATTTCGAGCTTTTGTCTTCTGTACCGGATGGGGTATAAATCATGATCAATATTTTGCAGAGTTTTTTTTATTTTTATGTTGATTTGCACTCTTGAATCTCGACACTCTTGATACCCTATGCTCTGGGTTCCCTTTGTATCATTGTGACCTTGCAACGAGTCGAATCGAGTGTTTCGGTATGTCCGTTCTTGCATTTTAATTTCTTTCCCCAGTGGTGAACTGTCACTTCAGCCTGGACATTCTTAATTGATTAGCAAGATAGAGTGATATGAAGAGAGATGAGGGTGAAACAGATTGTAATTTTGAGTTATTATTTATATGAATTCAAATACACTCACTCCAAAACAAACTCCAATGGGTCAAAATGCATAGAAAGTAATAAAAAATCGTTTTGGCATTCGGAAGCTTTATTATGAAACTGGAACAATTCACATCAGAACAACTTTCGAATCAACCAGGAATTTTCCACATCGTATATTTCCCTTTTATGAAAGTTAACGGCCTTCGTAATTAGTTTCCATGGCTTACGTATCCACAGGCGAAAAATAAATTAAATTTGACAAATGACTCGTCAACTTTCGCACACCAAACAATTGTTGATCGTGAAATTTCTTCTGGTTTGAGATGTTTTCAAAGGGACATTCAAAAACAGTGAAGAGAGTTGAATAGCAAGAGATAGTGGAATTATTCTAGGCCAAGGAACGGAGCATACGAGTATAGTAATTTTTTGACAAAACGGATGATGCCATCGAATAAAAGATATGTTTTAGACACGCAAATGCTGTTCAGTCATTTGTTATGAAAATTTGTAACGAGAAAAACTCTTTCTTTGTTTTTTTCTTCATAGTGTTAAACGCAAGAGGGCAATTCAAGTGGATAAATTGTGGATAATTAGAATACGAACAAAGTGAGGGTCGAGCAAGTCGATCGGGATAATTAGGAACAAAGAAAATCAAGAAAAACCCGAAAATAAGTCATTTTTTCATATGCAAGAGCTGAAACTTGGTACAAAAGAAGTTCCTCGTATGCACTTTATATGCGCGGAGAGCAGACGTCAAGAGACGGTTACTTTGATCGCAATTGCAGTTTTAATTTGACGTAGAGCAGCAGAACGTATATTTTTTATTTCTATTGAAATAAAGTCGACTAAAAGCGTCCGAAAACACCTCCAAAAATGACCGAGTGCCGAAAATTATCGAAGCAGCGGGAATTAAATAGAGGTATACTATATAGATATTAGTAGGTATAGGGGCACTTGACTGACCCCCCTCCACTTTCCGGCCCCTCCCCCTAAGCCCCGCCCCCTTCCCCTCCAGGCCCCGCCCCCTTCCCCCTCCCCCTCCCGGCCACGCCCCTTGACATATGACAGTAACCTAACTGACCATAGAATTACGGTAGTAACCCAACTAACCATAGAACTAGTAACCTAACCTAACTAACCATGGAACTCAACTATGTGACAGGTGACAAGTGACAGATGACAAGTGGCAGGTGACAGGTGACATATGACAGGTGACAAGTGACAGGTTGACATATGACAAGTGACATATTGACAGGTGACAATTGACAGGTGACAAGTGACATATTGACAGGTGACATATTGACAGGTTGACATATTGACAGGTGACAAGTGACAGGTTGACATATGACAGTAACCTTGTGACAGGTGACAGGTTGACATATGACAGGTGACAAGTGACATATTGACAGGTGACAATTGACAGGTGACAAGTGACATATTGACAGGTGACATATTGACAGGTTGACATATTGACAGGTGACAAGTGACAGGTTGACATATGACAGTAACCTTGTGACAGGTGACAAGTGACAGGTTGACATATGACAGTAACCTAACTGACCATAGAACTACAGTAGTAACCTAACTGACCATAAAACTTAACTATGTGACAAGTGACATATTGACAGGTGACAGATGACATATAGACAGGTGACAAGTGACATATTGACAGGTGACATATTGACAGGTTGACATATTGACAGGTGACAAGTGACAGGTTGACATATGACAGTAACCTAACTGACCATAGAACTACAGTAGTAACCTAACTGACCATAGAACTTAACTATGTGACAGGTGACATATTAACAGGTGACCTTACGAGCATGTTACTTTTGATGTATATGCGTTAGGATAATTTACCCCCACCACTTTTTGAGTAAATTTTGACGTTTTCGGACCTTGGATTTTTTGATGATTTTCTTATGAAGATTTTTTCCAACCGGTAGAGCTGGCAACATAGCAACTAAAAAAGCTACTCTCTTTACCAACCTAAATATATCTGAAAGCTTTACTTAAACCAATTAATGAAATTGGTCATTACACCTATAGTAAAAAGTACTGATATTATACATCCATTCGAAACAAAACAAAATTGCATATTCATATTTGATGATGTGACTTGTGACGAACAAGATGTTATTCGAGAATATTTTTAACATGTCCAGACATGTCACGTCAAATGTGGAAAAAAAAAACACAAACACATCTATATAACTATTTATTCAAATCATTGATGAATATTTTCTTCGATTTCGAAAGATGTTAGCGGATTGGGCTTACCAACATCGATTTGTCCTCTGTATTTCAGACTGTATTTTAGGCTGCTGAACTCCGCTATATGCTGTCGGTATGTTTCGGTCACTCTTTGGGGTAGGAATACCGCTTTATCTTTGAGTTGGAGCAGAACTACCTCTCCAAATTTCGTCTTCACTATTCGTCCTACTGTTATTTGGAAAGGTGTATTCTTAGGTAACTCTGTCAGTTTCACAATTGGTTTTTTTTCTATAAGTGACACCGAATTTTAGTAAGGTCCATCTATAAAGAAATCAAATTTGAATATAATTGAAAACACGGAAACATTTACAGCAAAAACTACTCTCATTGGAGCGGTAAATATATAAATCAAAAATCACTTACCCTTATTAATTTTCCTTAATTTTGAAAGATAGCGGATTGGGCTTCCTAACGTCGATTGTTATTTTAGGCTGCTGCTAGCAAATACTGCTCTCTTCTGGCTTGCGTTTGCTTATTTATTTGTGTCTTCCCACCGTGTGCAAAAGAAAAAACACGTGACTTTAAGATAGTTAATGGTAATTATTTCCTGTTATATCTTTTTTGTAGATAAAAAATTCTTCAAAAGTGTAGTTCCCAAAATGATCACGTAACATTTCTCTATATAAATGATATACGTTGAATTGAAGAGTTTATTAAAAACTAATAAAGACATCATGAATCAGTTAAAAAATTTGTCTGATAAGAGAACAGAAGAGCATACAAGGTGCAGTGCTAGTATCAACTGGAAACCTGAAGAGCTAGATAAAAGACTGTACCACGTTTTCAGAAAATTACCACAAGTAATGTACCCATTGAGACGTATTCAACCCACACCGTCCAGCCGAACAGAAGAGCGTAAATTCGATAATGTTTTGCAATGACATGTGTAGCATATATTTTTAAATTGTAGAACGTAAATTCAAAATTGCAATATAAAAAGTCAAAAAATATACAGAGTGTTTTTTTTTAATCCTCCAACTTAGGTAACAATAGAAAACCGGTGTAGGTACACCTCGTTCACAGGGCGTAGTTTTTTCATTATTTGCATTTTCATAAAACATTTACCATAGTGACGTATATTGAATTTTATTAAGTCAAATACACATGTTAAATTGAAATTAAATTAATTGATTCAAGGTGATTCCAGCGGTCAGTGGAGATTATAATTACATAATTAGATAATAAAATCGAAGTCTTGACAGTGCCGTACCGTATGTTATTACGTCTAAACCTTTTTGTACTCTTAATAAAACAAATATAGACTTTTAAGAATTTTTATTGAACCTCAACTGTATAATATGTTAGGTTAAGAGGCAATGCGCTGTGTGCTCTCTCGCCAAAAAAGCTAAAATGTACTAAAAGTCACTGTAGAATGTGTTTTTTTTTTCTGTTGATTGAAACTTGATAGGTATTTACTCAATACATAAACTTGTATGAACAGAAATAGAAATTATTTTAAGATTTGCTTTAAATTTGAAAAATAAGTGATTTTTCCTTCAAACACATTTTTCTCTACAACTTATTTATATTAAAAATGCATATTCATTTACTTTCGTTGATAAACATCTAATAGGATTTGTTAAAATGATGCAACCAAGTTACATTTTTTTTTAACATGAGTGCATCAAAACGATTGGGTATTCAGTTGTGATAGTACAGAATAGAGAAAATAATGACACAAAAAGACACATTATCAAAATATTACTTAAAAAACATCAGAGTTATCAGATATTTTTTATTGACTTAATAGTTTAGCTACAGTTTCATGAATGTTGTCACGCACTTTCATTATATGCTTTGGTGCTTTGGTAAAGTATTCTACCGTAGATTCGTTCACCAAAAATTTTTCAAAAATACCAATCATGACTAGGTGTTCGACAGTCTTGCACTCAAACTCATCTTTTCTATGAGTCACATCTAGATTATGAGGTATATGATGTTGCGTAACAGCTAGGGAGGGATCATAAATTATGTCGTTGTGTTCTATCCAAAAATGTGGCGTAATTTTTATGCCATTCGAATAGACCTTTGTACCTAGACATAATTCGGTTGCTATTCCATATTTTGCAGCTAATTCATGAAGAATTAAACTTCCAGCTAGACACACGCCACAATAGTTTGCTTGAATGAATTCCTGCTCAATACAACACTTAATTAGGTTGAGTTTGACGTACTCTCTCCCGGTATCTGTAACAGCCATGTCTGCTCACCTCTAGTAACCAACAATGAATGATTAATTGTCTGTATATGTTTTTACTTTAAACAAACGCTTAGCTATGGGAAATATCACATGCATGGTATTAATGAAAGAAAAATTTGATAAATCATGACAAGTGCCATTTCACTGACGTATCTCTCTCATAATCTAGATATAAAAATTGATGAAACCGAGAGCTTAAAATAATTATGATGGTAATATCAGGAACTTATTCAATGCTTGTTAGAGCCAAAGTATTTTGTTGAAAATGTGGTTTCACGAGTTCGACTTCTCATCAAAATTTCTCGCAAAAAAACATTCTACAAGATTTTTCTATTATTTTACACCTCTTTCCATGGCCAACCCTGGAGGCAATAATCTTTTGAAGATTATCGGAGGTGCTAAAGGCCTCGTTTTAGGATTCCCCATTGGAAATACTATACAGTTGAGCCGTATAATATTACCAACAGGCCTACCGTACTCCTGGGGAGATCGTTAATTGCTCGGTTTTTGGTCAATTTGAAATGACAGAAAATTGATTGGGAAGAATTATTCTAGCTTTTACGCAGGTGAAGGAGTGAATACACAGTTTCCCAAAACCGATTGGGAGGTATTCTTCTAACCTTCATGCGTCTCCCAGCTAAAGGAGTGAATACACAGTTTCCCAAAATTAATTGGGAGGTATTCTTCTAACCTTCATGCGTGTCCCAGGTAAAGGAGTGAATACACAGTTTCCCAAAATTAATTGGGAGGTATTCTTCTAACCTTCATTCACTCGTCTTATTGGATTTTAGGTCTAGTATACAAGGATATTTGAAAAAGTCTACTATTTTTCTTAAAACCCATACGGTACAGAACCATGGTCCGACTGAAACTTTCTTTTCAGAGAATTCGGTTGATATTTTTTGGTTATAGTTTTTGTTATCACCTCGTGTTCAGCCGTTCGATGTATTCGATTTGATGTAATGTAGACAGGGGAACCGGGATTTAGTACCATATCTTTAATAGCGTCAAAATTAACGGTCTTCTTTGCCTCAATTGTCAGAGATATTCCTTTAACTTTACAGCATACTTTTTCTTTCTGTTCTTTGGTGGACCAGAATTTATACGCATAGTTCTTAGGCCCACCGCTTACAAATTCCGTTATGTATGATTCTTGGCCCTCTGTTTCAAGCTCGTCAGTCATATCTCCGATGAACTCTCCCGTTGGAATGTTATATTCATCGGGCTTGGAGATGTATATGACAGAATCTGTATCATAATACAAGACCCTCTGACCAACTTTTTCGAGATAGCTGTAAAGTTTTAAACGAGCTAAAGCCGTTACATATGCAGCAAGCACCACATTGACGGTTGGTAAAGTTTCATAGGCCTCTTCCTTGTATTCCCAATTGACGATCAAGGTATGGTCACCAATTGGAAGTAGCGTATTGATGTGAATTGTAGGGTTAGACATCATTGAGAAGAATTGAGCGGGATTTTTAACAATGGAAGTCTTAGATTGATTTTCTCTTTGTCCAAACTTACCCCAAAACGAGTTGAGCATAAGTTTAGCTAATGAACGAAGCCCGGGGTTATTGGAGATTTTGGAAAACTCTAATTGAATCCCCTCCCTCTGCAAAAACCGTTCAATATACTCATATTTTTCCTCTGGAGTTTCACAAGTTTTGGGCCAGTCAGATGCTTCCTGTTTAATTTTAATAAACTTATTCATCATATCCGTGAATAGTCCAGTATTTGTTTCGCTGAGATTTATTGATTCGTAGGACCAAATTTCCTGGATATTGCAAATTTTGTATCCCATTTCCACAGCTTTAACCACCTCTACTACCACCCAAGTTCCGGTCAGTGTTCGCTCTTCATCCGAATGTAAACATTCCCCATAATTTGAAGTCCGTCCACATTCGCGACAAAGAACAAACATCAACTTACCATTCATCTTTTGTGGTAGCACAGGGTGAAAAAGATTCCTAGGAGGTAGAATCGAGCATTTGACGAGCCCACAAACTGAAGAAAGGTTAATTGAAGAACACTCTTCACCTACAAAAACTCGAGGATGACCTACAGGAAATTTCCCGTATTTACAAGCCCACGGATAAAGAGAACACACATCAGAATAATTTATTTTTTCGCCTTTTTTGGTTTTATAATACGAGTAGACATTTCCTGTGCGACCACCGTAAAATGCGTCACGGGGAATAAGAGGATAGTTAGACAGAAGTGGATGTGTCTCTGTATATGTTTGAATTTTAGGGGTCATCATTTTTCTAAAGTCACATTCCCACATTTCAATAACTTCAAATCCTAAAGACTTTAATCTTTCGACCTTAGCTTGAGTAGCCTCGTATCGAATGTTTAAATTCTCAGAGGGACTGTCTTTGAAAGGTTCATCTCTCTGAAAGGTAAAACATTTGGGGCATCCGTGATATAAACAGCCTTGGAATTCAAAAACTTGATTACTCTCGGAACAGAAACCATCAACCTTCACTCCCGCAACTAATGCTTCAGAACCGTTCGCAGCGTGCTGGATATGTAACTGTCTTTGATGCTCTTCCCAAAGTAGCCATTGAATAGCAATTTTGGATTGATTATCCCTTAAGCGATACCCATTCTTTGGAATAATACCAATGGTGT
This sequence comes from Galerucella nymphaeae, assembly GCA_963978555.1. Classification (NCBI taxonomy): domain Eukaryota; kingdom Metazoa; phylum Arthropoda; class Insecta; order Coleoptera; family Chrysomelidae; genus Galerucella; species Galerucella nymphaeae. Next base: position 2,038,554 of record OZ021716.1, on the reverse strand, counting down.
TGGGTTTTAGGAAATTGCGTCGAAATACTTTATTGCAAGCTGAAGCAATGGTAGTGGCTTCCATAAAAGGACATACATTTGTCTCCAATAACATAAGCTCTCTGAATTTAAGACATGCCCTAGTTAAAATATCTACATCAGAAATGCAATATTGGATGATTTCCTTTTGAAAATCGAAGACGTAACTCTCTGAAATCCTATCGTTATACCACCTTTTAAATTCCGCCTGTTCTTTTTCAGCTTTAAAATTTTCCGGAGAATAAAATTCGATAGGGGGCATGGGTCCTACGTATTTCTGGTTTTGAATGGTGTTGAATAAATGAGGAAAATAACCCTTTTTGAGCTCTGAAAAACCAAAAGATTTTGGAAGACCTGACAAAGCCATCGGAAAATATGACAGCGAATCAATGAATTTGACATTACCAACAGACATTAAAATTAATTTTGTTCCACGCATAATAAGATCGGGTGTTAGGTCTGTTTTTGTTAAAATATAATTAAATACAAACTGATGGTCAAATTCACCACCGTTGTGGGCGATAACAGTAACATTTTTGAATTTCTTACGTAGTGTGAGAAGATGATTCATAAACGGGGAAACGGGGTCATCACATTTTAGTACTTGTAAACGAACGCCACATTTTTTACAAATATCTGCAGAAGACTCAATACAATTATCGCAACATTGTCGAAATACGCAAAGATTAGGTTCGTGCAGAAGAGAACCGTCAGCGTTAACTTTTTCCTGTCGGGTTTCAAGATCGTAAAAGACAAAAAGAAAATCCTTAGCTGGCGATGAACCAGTATCGGGTTGAATATAACAAAAATGGCCAGCCGGGCATTGTTTTTTGCAGATCTTGCAAAATATTTCTCCGCAGATGTGTGTTCGGTTGGTCGGTACCACCTTAAAACATTCCTCACAACGTCGTATTTGTGTACAAATACCGTGTTGCAAATGCTTATCGAAGCACACTTGACCACGGAAAGATCTCTTGCAAGAATCGCATTTAACGGATAATTGCTCATTGGAGCAAGATGGTGCTTGTTGACATCCAGGACACGTTCCTCCACAACGATGATCATTCTTTTCATTATAGGGCACGTGACAATCTTCACAGTAATAACTGCAACAAAATGCAGCAGTCAAAGATGTAATGACATTGTAGTGACCCTGGTGAAAGAGTAAATTCAAACGAGGACCAATACCATCACCTTTGAATATAATGTCACGACCCTTATTACCATAACTATACACTACTATTATGTAGTTGGCAAGAAGCCGCTGAAATTGCTGCAGCTCTGGTATTCCACAACCGTCAGAGGGTATCGAGACATCAGCACTTGTCATCATTTGTTGGGCTCTTTGCCTCTGCAGTTTCCCGGTATCTTCTCGCACCTTTTTATATTCAATATCTTTGTCTACGTAGGCTTTTGCTACAACAAGAGCACGAGGTAAACACAAATTATCTTTATTATTTATAGAAACAATACCGCGTCGCATGGTACATTCTTCGCTGAAAGAATTATACTTTCTGCCGCGACCTTGTCCATTGGGCATTCGTACCGAAGTAACATTTAAACAGAAAGATTCCGTTTTCAAGCCGGTGGAGTTTGATTGATATATGGCAGATATTCGATGCCATACATCATCAACTGTCACCTCCGAAGCAGACTTAAAACGCATCCACCCCTGACCTCTTGCAAAGTCTTTGGAACAAAAGGTAAAACCAACTTTATCTGATGCGTTTAGACCTTCTGTTCCTTTCAGAACGATCTGGGTGATTGCATCTTTTATCCACGCAACAGGTTCCGTACCGTTAGGGATATCTTTAATTTTGAACTCTAGGGTACGCCCCTGGATTCCAAAACGGCGAACATTTTTCAAGACGTCTTTGGTGATGTTATATTTAATTAAATTAGACATTTTTCAAAAAAAAAAAATATGAACAAAAGGTCAAAATCGAAAAAAAATTCCCAAAAAATGTTTCAATCTTACCTGGCCTTGAAGGACTCGTTGAAAAGTCAAAATCGAAACAAAAATTCCAAAAATCAAATTATCAACAATTTTTAATCTCACCTCTGTTACTGCTGTAAGCTCGGAGGACACGATAATAACTCTCGAGAAATAATGACTCTTATTTATTGAAATTACCTCTGACCCGAAATAATGTACATTTTTTTTTTCCACAAGTGTATTCGACGAAATTCAATATCCGCAACATATTTCTTGGATATAATAATCTTTGCAACAATGTAACATATTTTTGCATAAATGTATTAAATTTGATAGGAATGAAATTCCATAATAATCAATTAATTTCAAGTTTTGTTTCACCTTTGAAAGTAATATTTTAATGAGTTGTCATAATTACTCTTATTTATTGAAATTACCTCTGACCCGAAATAATGTAACATTTTTTTTTCCCCACACACACGTGTATTCGACGAAATTCAATATCCGCAACATATTTCTTGGAAATAATGTGTAAAGAGAAATAATCTTTGCAACAATGTAACATATTTTTGCATATGCATACATGTATTAAATTTGATAGGAATGAAATTCCATAATAATCAATTAATTTTATTTCAATTTCAAGTTTCGTTTCACCTTTAAAAGTAATATTTTGATAATGTGTCATTATTTTCTCTAATCTGTACTTTTTTGATGCGCTCATGTTAAGAGAATGTAACTTGGTTGCAACATTTTAACACATCCTATTAGATCTTTATCAACGAAAGTAAATAAATATGCATTTTTAATATAAATAAGTTATAGATGTACTGCAGTTTAATATTTTCAATGACAAATCACCACCACCACCATTGAAAATAACGAACGTAATATAAAAAAAAAGGTGTAGTAAGGATACAAACCAGTAGCTTTTTATTTTCAAAAAGAAATGGGTAAGTTCTAAAAACATTACAGTGACTTGTTAAATAATTTTGGTATTTGTTTCTTATAGATTTACAAACCAGAATCTTTGTTAAAGTAAGGGAATATTTAAACCCTACTCAATGTGTAAGTATCTTTTAATATTTAACACTCATGAACTCTTTCGACAAAAACTTTCAATATATTGGGCAAATATTTTTTATTTACAATTAAACACTTCGATCATTCATACGGAGTAACATCGAATGGTCCGCAGAGAAACTCAACCTACATAATTTTCTTTAAACTTTCAATGGGCAATTCAATACACAGGATTTTTGACAATTCACGTTAATACTTTCAATAAAACACTAAAAATGATTTGAAATAACGATTATGTAAATTTGAACATTTTTTCCACTAACTGTATGGTGATAATATTGAATAATTTTCTTTTTCAGAATATCCCTACTATAATTTTTTTTGGGAAAAAGCAAAACCTTCCGCCCCCTCCACATTCGTTCTAATTGGGAGCGTGGAGTCCCATGATGTATATGTGGAGGTTGGGGAGAGGATTATCACGGTGTGGGCGTTAGATGGTATGTTGTTATTAGAATGTTAAAATTGTATTATAATTATTGTATCTTTTTACAGATCTCCCACAATAATAAGCTCCAATGAGATATATGTGGAGGTTGGGGAGGAGATAATCACGGTGTGGGAGTTAAATGGTATGTTGTTATGAGAATGTTAAAATTGTATTATAATTATTGTATCTTTTTACAGATCTCCCACAATAATAAAAAATATAAATTGTTGAAAATATCTGATTTTTATTCCTTATTCCTTTTCCAACTTTCAAACAATTTTAATGTGTAAAAAAAAAACAACAAGTGGTTTTTTTAATTGCGTTTATTATACCTTTTCATATATTTATTATAGTCAGGATGACTGACAAAGCAATAGCAAAATGCATTTTTACAATAACAATTAAAAGTAAAGTTAACGCCTTGCATGTGCGATTCTTGACCTAGCTCCGCCGACGTTGGCATACTCTCCTCGCACCGCAAATGCTCCCCACAAGGCACAGATTTTGGCTGCTTCTCTTTCTTCGAGGTAGGTAATAACTGGAGATTTGACGGGCATTTTTTCATTCTTCTCTGTCTTCCTCACAGTCTGTGTCTTCACAGCTCAAACAAGTTATGAAATAACTATTGTCTTCACAATCACAATAACTCGTCTTATTTTTGTACAATCTGCAACTCGAACAATAATACCAACACATTTAGAAGTACTTGAAAAGACTAAATAATGCACAATTTAGAAGTCTATTTAAGAGGTCAGGCAAGGCTACTCGGCTCGGCTCGGCTCGGCGTGACGACTTCGTAATTCCCATTAACTATCCTAAAGTCACGTGTTTTTTGCTTCAGAACTCAGTTAGCAACATGAGTTATGAAGGTGTCAGTAGTGGTAGTGACGATAGTAGTAGTAGTAATAACTATACTGCAGAACTAGATAGAATTTTGGAAAACTATGAGTTTGCTGCAAAGTCTGAAAATGTGTACCTGCTTTCAACACAATATTCAATTTCCGGTTATGAAGTGAAATGTGGAATTAGTCCAGCAAGATCATTCACGCCTGCTGTTATTTTATCTCATCAGCTCAAGGTCAGCAAAATATCTTTCAGCACTTACGAATGGCAGGAATTTATTTCAATAATGATGCAACAAATGACCGTAGACGAGTTCAAACCTGATCCGATTCCATGTGGAGAGTACTGTACCATTACCCCATTGAATTACGATGATTGTAAGGTTATGTTTATCAAGAAACATGGCGTCGAATATTACATGGATGAAGAAGAAGTATCCCAAATTTTGAAATTGAACAATTTGATTATAGAACGTATTTCAAACTTGGAAAATTTGAATTTTTGTCAATATTATTATAATGTTTTGGATTTCTGTAAAAATGTTGCCTCTGAAAATTTGAGTCCTTTACAAATTTTATATGCATTTTGTTCCATAACACCAAACGATATGTTGAACAACGCTCTTAGAGAATTTTTATACTTTTATAAAGTCAAAGTTATCAATGATATAAATTAAAATTTTATTAACAAACATAATTTCTTTTTATCAATGATGTTTTAAATACTGTGAATAATTAAAAAATTACTTTATGCTTAACCTAACATATTATACAGTTGAGGTTCAATAAAAATTCTTAAAAGTCTATATTAGTTTTATTAAGAGTCCAAAAAGGTTTAGACGTAATAACATCCGGTACGGCACTGTCAAGACTTCGATTTTATTATCTAATTATCATCTCCACTGACCACTGGAATCACCTTGAATAAATTAATTCAATTTAAATTTAACATGTGTATTAGACTACGCCCTGTGAACGAGGTGTACCTACACCGGTTTTCTATTGTTACCTAAGTTGGAGGATTAAAAAAAAACACTCTGTATATTTTTTGACTTTTTATATTGCAATTTTGAATTTACGTTCTACAATTTAAAAATATATGCTACACATGTCATTGCAAAACATTATCGAATTTACGCTCTTCTGTTCGGCTGGACGGTGTGGGTTGAATACGTCTCAATGGGTACATTACTTGTGGTAATTTTCTGAAAACGTGGTACAGTCTTTTATCTAGCTCTTCAGGTTTCCAGTTGATACTAGCAGTGCACCTTGTATGCTCTTCTGTTCTCTTATCAGACAAATTTTTTAACTGATTCATGATGTCTTTATTAGTTTTTAATAAACTCTTCAATTCAACGTATATCATTTATATGGAGAAATGTTACGTGATCATTTTGGGAACTACACTTTTGAAGAATTTTTTATCTACAAAAAAGATATAACAGGAAATAATTACCATTAACTATCTTAAAGTCACGTGTTTTTTCTTTTGCACACGGTGGGAAGACACAAATAAATAAGCGAACGCAAGCCAGAAGAGAGCAGTATTTGCTAGCAGCAGCCTAAAATAACAATCGACGTTAGGAAGCCCAATCCGCTATCTTTCAAAATTAAGGAAAATTAATAAGGGTAAGTGATTTTTGATTTATATATTTACCGCTCCAATGAGAGTAGTTTTTGCTGTAAATGTTTCCGTGTTTTCAATTATATTCAAATTTGATTTCTTTATAGATGGACCTTACTAAACTTAATTCGGTGTCACTTATAGAAAAAAAACCAATTGTGAAACTGACAGAGTTACCTAAGAATACACCTTTCCAAATAACAGTAGGACGAATAGTGAAGACGAAATTTGGAGAGGTAGTTCTGCTCCAACTCAAAGATAAAGCGGTATTCCTACCCCAAAGAGTGACCGAAACATACCGACAGCATATAGCGGAGTTCAGCAGCCTAAAATACAGTCTGAAATACAGAGGACAAATCGATGTTGGTAAGCCCAATCCGCTAACATCTTTCGAAATCGAAGAAAATATTCATCAATGATTTGAATAAATAGTTATATAGATGTGTTTGTGTTTTTTTTTTTTCCACATTTGACGTGACATGTCTGGACATGTTAAAAATATTCTCGAATAACATCTTGTTCGTCACAGCTTTTTTAGTTGCTATGTTGCCAGCTCTACCGGTTGGAAAAAATCTTCATAAGAAAATCATCAAAAAATCCAAGGTCCGAAAACGTCAAAATTTACTCAAAAAGTGGTGGGGGTAAATTATCCTAACGCATATACATCAAAAGTAACATGCTCGTAAGGTCACCTGTTAATATGTCACCTGTCACATAGTTAAGTTCTATGGTCAGTTAGGTTACTACTGTAGTTCTATGGTCAGTTAGGTTACTGTCATATGTCAACCTGTCACTTGTCACCTGTCAATATGTCAACCTGTCAATATGTCACCTGTCAATATGTCACTTGTCACCTGTCTATATGTCATCTGTCACCTGTCAATATGTCACTTGTCACATAGTTAAGTTTTATGGTCAGTTAGGTTACTACTGTAGTTCTATGGTCAGTTAGGTTACTGTCATATGTCAACCTGTCACTTGTCACCTGTCACAAGGTTACTGTCATATGTCAACCTGTCACTTGTCACCTGTCAATATGTCAACCTGTCAATATGTCACCTGTCAATATGTCACATGTCACTTGTCACCTGTCAATTGTCACCTGTCAATATGTCACTTGTCACCTGTCATATGTCAACCTGTCACTTGTCACCTGTCATATGTCACCTGTCACCTGCCACTTGTCATCTGTCACTTGTCACCTGTCACATAGTTGAGTTCCATGGTTAGTTAGGTTAGGTTACTAGTTCTATGGTTAGTTGGGTTACTACCGTAATTCTATGGTCAGTTAGGTTACTGTCATATGTCAAGGGGCGTGGCCGGGAGGGGGAGGGGGAAGGGGGCGGGGCCTGGAGGGGAAGGGGGCGGGGCCTGGAGGGGAAGGGGGCGGGGCTTAGGGGGAGGGGCCGGAAAGTGGAGGGGGGTCAGTCAAGTGCCCCTATACCTACTGATATTATACAAGCACGCAGGCGCTCGGTGTAATTGTTCATTATAAGCGGAGCTTTTGGCCAACTTCGCATTATTTCACTACAAACCTGCTGCTCTACCTTGACAATTTCCAAAACAATTTTGAAATTCAAAATCGGACCATCGACAACGGATCCAAACACTTTGAAAATTATCGTATGAAAAAATTAAAATTGCAATTGCGATAAAACTAACCGTCGCTTGGCGTCTGCTGTTTGCGCACATGAGGGGCATACGAAGAACTTCTTTTGTACCAGGTTTCAGTTCTCGCAATTGAAAAATGGCGAAGATATGAATTTTCAAAAAAGATTACTAATCTTCCGATTTTTCTTGGTTTTCTCGGTTCCTAATTATCCAATTGACTTGATCAACCTTTCATTTTGTTCGTATTTCAATTACCTACAATGTATAAGATTGCCTCAGTACGTTCCACATCATATGGAAAAACCAGAGAAATGGCTGTATTTTCGTTTAAAATGTTCATAACAAATGACTGAACATCATTTGCGAGTCCAAAACATATCAAAATGATTCTACGCGATGTCTTTTATATGATGGAATCATCCGTTTTCCACTAGGATTTTTGTCAAAAATATCCACCTAGTGCTGTTCCTATTTGTTGAATGCATATTCTTCAATTCTCAGTGATACTACAATGTTGAGACTAGAATTAAGTTGGATCAAAAATTAATTCCATTATATCCTAAATTACAGAGATAATTGAATCATACTCTCCAAAAAAAATCTATTGAAGGAAAATTTGTTCACATTTTTACCTGGAATTAATTATATTTTAATAATAATTCAATAGTTTAAGCTCCATAGGATAAATTTTGAATCAGTATTTCAATAATATAAACGACACTTTATGATAAACATTGATTAAAAATCTATTGTATGAATAAAGCAAAATTGTTTTATGCGTTGAATGTTATCCAAAGCAGATCCCGCTTCGTTAAAATTTGATTTATCAGTTAAATAAAAAGTGTTGCATTCAATTGAGTATTTGTTAACATTGACAGTCGAATTAATCGTAGTAGTTTTCACTGTTTTAGATATAGAATGATAATATTTCTAATAAGTAATTCAGCTGGGATATATTAAATAATAATTTTTCCGTTGTTCCAGCAGGAGATTCACTTTTTGAGAATTATTGTATTCTCAATTAGAATGGAAATTATTATTGAAAAAACTTCTATCCAGAGGCTGGTATTGAACTTGATAATTTCACAATCACGTGGTATGTATGTATGTGTTTTTTGGGGTAACATTGCCCCCTTACTTCTACTTAGTTTCTGAGAAGAGTCTTTTGGGATATCTGCAGGCTTCAACTTGGGTGAATGTTCCTCTTCTATCCAGTAATCTCCCAGGTACTGTGCTTTAGGATTCTGGAGTTCTGTGCAGCTGGAAAGTATGTGTATGGAGGTTTCTTCTTCCATGCCACAACATCTGCATTGTACTTCCTCCACTATTTTCAGTTTTTTCAGGTGCCCATTCAGGCGACAATGTCCCGCTAGAATCCTTGTTAAAACCCTCAGCACAGTTTCACTTTGACTTATGCATTCGTTTGACCTCAACATGTATTTCCTCAGAAGAATCTTTGATTGCCTAGGCCCTACTAGATCTTTCCAATGGTCTGATCTTCCCTTTATCTTGGCTTCATTCATTTTTATCAATATTACATTGAGGCTGAGTCCGCAAAAGGCTCGTGGCCCCCAGAAAGGTATTTTAGTCCCTCTCTTTGCTAGTTCGTCTGCTATTCCATCTCCTTTTAATCCAGTTTGTCTTGGAATCCATAGTGAGGTAACTATATTGTTCACGCCTAGTCCATTGAGTTTGTCTAGCTAGGCATTACCACACCATTTTAAAACTGCTCTCACAATAGCTCTTCTGACTATCATATCTGTGCTGGCATATTTTCAGATGATTGTTGGCTAGGTTTATCAAGGAATTTTTGCGAGATTGGACTGGAACTGAAAATTACCTTACTGGACAAAGCTATTATTCTTTTCTCTGCCTTTTCGCATTTGCTTGGCTCCACATTTAGTGAATGAATGATCTATGGTTATACAGCATATGCAATATTTTGGAACAGGAGGTGAAGTGCTGGAGTTTGATCGCTAACGGCTGTGATTTAGGACGTTAGCGAAAACTGGGAATTGGGAACAAGAGCGAGAATGGGTAGCATATCTCTGGTATTAATCTCTGATTTGGGAAGTCGGTTTTCATGAGTGAACAGGGCGTGAAAACCTGGGTGATACCTCTCTAGTGTGTTTTTAAGTTTAAAGAGCTTAGTTGTCCCAATACGTGGTATGGTTGTACAGTGAAAAATTAGGAAGAAAGTCTGTTCAAGTTTTTCTTTTTCACGCAGTTCACACCGGTAATATTCATAGATCTATCCTTGATGCAGTCGTTTAAGCTGAAGTTTTCACTATATATAAGGCCGGTTACACACGACGATGCCAGCCTTGATAAATATTTGCTAGTTTCAACGTTAGCGCAGTAAGACTGAAGAGATGTCATCTGCAGACACCATTATGTTTTGACGTCACACAAATATGTTTCATAGAAATACCTATTTCATGCAGAAATAGCAATTTCGGATGAAGTGTTCATTACACACATTGGAAATAATAATTTGTAGAATATACGCTCTGTCAGCTTTGCGCCATTTCCTAGTTGTTGCTCGTCAAATAACAAATCCGAATTCGTGTTTCTTACTTGATTTGTTAGTTTGGTAGCAGAACAAACATTTCGTAGGAAAGTATGCACAAAAACCTCTCGTGCAATTATAGGTGATAATTCCAATATTGTTAATGGGTAATTTATTGACAACTTATTCGATTCAAGATGATATATATGATTCCTATGTTAATTATTCTGGAATATTATCTAAGTACAACCTTTCCCAAATTTTTCAAGTCAACCTTTTTGTAGTGTTTCAAAAAAGAAGACACACCCGAAGGTGATGACATTTGGATTATATATTTGTATGTTAATCATTTCACCAATAAATAACAAATTATGGATGTAGGTCTTAAAATTAACATTTGTAATACATCTTCAAGTTGAATTGATATCGAGTGATTAGGTTTTATGTTCATTGTTATCAGTCAACGTGGCAAAACCTCAAGTAGTGATTGATTAAAAAAATGGTTTCCAGCAAAGTGAGTGGACAAAAGATTTTGTCTTAATAAAATTCACCCACTTTGACTTCACATTTTAATAAAAAAATACTCATTTACATTTTAATCGTAAACCAGAGAATTGTTTCCATTCATCATATTATTCATCATATCACAAGGTTTCCCCAGTTTTCTAAACATTTTTCCTCCAATAATTTAAAAATGAACGTTAAATATTCGTAAAGATGGTAATATAAATGAGAAGATGGGATAACGATCAGAAAATTGCTATTACTTGGAAACTAATGAATGAATGGAAAATGAGACAATTCAAGTTAAAAGGTTCTTATCTTAATAACCACTCAAATGTTATTCCCCATTGCTGTTTTAAAAACTTCATGTAGGATACAAAGTACAAAGATGAAGATTTATCTTTTTTGTTTGAGCAGGATTTGAATTTGGATGTTTGATTTATCCCTCATTGGATTTACAAAATTTTTCATGACACCTTGTTATACAGGGTGAGTTACGATGAGCTGTACCTTCTACTATAAGTAGAGGCATGTTAGGGGATTATCAAATGATCATCAAACAATGTCCTTCTGTTTTTATCATTAATACACAGGGTGAATAATGGATATTCACCAAATCAAACAAACAAACTGCAAAAGCTGTTTTATTGTCATTGATTCTGTTTTTTGACTCATGGATAAACAATTTTTGGGTTTGAAGAAGAAGCGTCTTCTTGGATTAATCGCAGGAGTTTATCCAATTTATTTCGAGAAATTTGTTTATGGTGTCAAATATGCGACAATTGAAAAGGTTGTTCTTTTTACTGATTTTTTATAATAGGAGCTATATGGCTCTTCGGGATCTTTTTGATTGATCGAAAGATTTGGTAGAGTCTTTGGGTGGTGGAGACATTGGTCGATGATATTGTTCCTTTTTCGTTTGGATTTCTTCTTGGTATTGGTCAAAATGATGAGAAAAAGGGTTTTTTTTCTGAATTCCACTTAATAACTAAGTAGTACCGGTAGAAGAACTCTTAGAGCAGCTTCTGAAAAGGAAGCATCCCTAGGTGCTGTTTTTTTGTCGGTTATTGATCCCTGTTATTAACAACATTAACAGAAACTAAGTTTATGTACGCTAACGGTATGAGCTATTGACTATTCATTTTGTCACGTACCTTCTCGAAATAAGACCGGCTCAGAGGGGCAGTCAAAGTAACATTATGGTAAACAGTTACGCGCTTTATTGAACTCTCGGTGTATGAGTCTAGCATAGTTTACAAAATTCGATTTCCATTGTCTGCAAGGCTTTAAATTGAATTGGAATTCCTCACATTTCTACATGACCGATGACAGTATAATAATTTATCAGGATTATTTCAATATCATGTCCAGGATAAACGACCAATTTATTATAGCCTGAACACTCTCTGTGCTTTACTTCAAACTTTAGATCATAACATATTGAGCAGTTAGCGAAGATAATGGCGAGTTAGTCCGGACATCCATTACCGCTCACGCCCGATATTTCTCATGAAAACTCAATTTTTTTCCATGCTCCACTTATATGTGACACAAACGGAAAATCCAAGAAAAATGCATTTACGGAGTTATTAATGGGAAACATAATCGCGTGATTGGAGATAAGCTGAAAAATGGTACAATGTGACGCCTACTGTTGATGGACGTTGAGCGTTTAAGTATGTTGTTTGTGATTTTCAGTAAATTGATTTTCCCAATCTGCATAGTGTGGTGGAGCGCCATCCGAAAAAAAAATCAGTTTCTGGGATCCTATTATCATTTTCCATTATCTCCACAATTTGAGCAAATGTAGATAATACTCATGCAGCTTCTCTATGTGACTTTTAGATCAACATTTCACCGCACATTGGATTGGTAGAAGAGATTTCATTGAATGGCACTCAAGATCTCCTGATATATTACCGTTGGACTTTTTCTTATGGGGTTATTCAGAAAGTGTTGTTCACAAACGCAGCCGAACTTTTTAGAAGATCTTCGCCTCCAGATAACTATGGAATGTGGTGAGATTTCTCATGTTATGCTACAAAATATTCGGAACAGTGGTGAACAAAGGTTGTATAACTGTTTGGAAGTAAACGGATCACAATTTGATTGAAACTTCTTTGACAACTTTTCTTTTATTTTTTCCACTCACACTTCCAGCTGATTTTTGTCATTAATTTCAACGCTTAACTCAAAAATGTTTGCATATCTTTGGAGAGAATTAAAATACCTTTCGACACCCCATGCCATTCAAGATTCTCGAAGGCGTATTCACCCTATTTAGGGAGATGACCGTTTAACCATAAGTTAACTATCAAAAGCTGCCCCCCTCGAAAATTAACCCAAAACTCTACAGTCATAAAACTTTTATTATCGTATCGCATTTGAAATCTCACTTTGTCATCTGTACACTTTTCTTCAAGTCCGTGACAGCTTGAAATAAGGCGGAAATTGTAGATGATATCAGTAAGGTATTAATGTAATGTAAAGCATAGTGTTTATCAAGATGGAAAAAAAATTTAAAATTCTGCATGAAAATATAAAATTCATTCGTGTCATGTCGTAGAAATATTATCAGAATGGTTTGTTCCCAACCTACAGCCGCACCTTTTAATATAAAAAAACTGGAATTGAGTTTAGATATCATATAAATACGATTGACATATGAAGAAGCAGATGAAATGTTGATAATATTCAACCTCATCCGTTATTTGCGTACTGTGTCGTTGAAAGCTTTCCGTTATTCTGCTGAAAGATTACTTGCTTCCTAGGATATAACAGACCGTGTACTTCGTAATACTATAGAACTATTCCAACATAGTGTTGTTATGGAACATCTTGACTATATAACAACAATATTATAAGCCATGTCAGTTTTTTTGGCTGAGGCAAGAAAACTTTTGACTTGTAATGAAAACGCTTAAAGCCGGGAACACATTGTTTTGATTCTACACCACGCTACGACCTACGACGCAACGTCAGACACTGTGGATTTTAATGAATATGTCATATATTGTGTGTACACTGTTTTAATGCAATTCCATTTCACGCGACTCGACGCCATCCGACGTGATACGAATCCCCTCTTGCCTGATTTTTATCATATGATATCACTTCGCATGGCACCGCGTTGTAAGGTGTAGTAACAGTTTGCAGGCGAAGGTGGCATCATATGTATAGAGTGGCGGCAAAAATAGATGAAGTTTTATTAATTGACTTAGTTCGAAAGCACATGTGTCTTTATAATATGAGAAGCAACCATTATAGAGACCAGAATATGAGAGGAGAATATGAAACTGGTCATTATATTGTCACCCATTCCCAGAAGGTCAATTCGCGTGTGATATTTTGAATTTATGGGATGTACCTACCAGTTCTTTGTTCTCCCGGCTTAAGTATTTGGATACTGGTATATCACACCTAGTCCGGCAAAGAAATATAACTATTGGAAAGGAAAAATGGACTCCAGATACGACAAAGATCGACAGATAAAAAAAAGTTAATAAATTATTTCACCGAAAAGAGCCAACGGCATGAATGGGATGGATTTGCAAAAACCAGTTAATCGTGTACGGTAGGAAAGAGTACAGAGAAAGGAAGATTGGGGAGAAGAAGGAATTAAAAGATAGAGTCTGCTTGGAAGGAACGAAATAAGACTGGACCAAAGGCAGTGAAAATAATTATAGTTTTCCATCGTAGGCCTACTATGAGAATTTTCCTTGAATACATCACAATATTGATTTTTAGTCGAAGTATGGAGAAAATTCTAATTTGTAATAAAAAACCGGAGCAGCAGTAAAAAAATATTTTATATTTAGTGAGGCCCTTAGCTTGCTTTCAAATTATATAGCTAAATACCGCTCTTCGACATGAAAGTTTATTAAAATTAGTCCTTCTCTGAAATGGCAAATATTTAGTACCCAGTATGTACAAGACAATGAGAATGATTTCCAAAATATATATACCTACTTATATGAACAATGCTTTAATTGTAACATATTAATGTTGAATGTTGTTTTAGTGAACTGAAATTAAACTAAACATTCGAATGAGAATAAATATTCTGTGGTAAAAACAATGCTAATAGCGAAATAGTCGCTAGACTTAAAATGTTTTATAAGGGAAATGAGGGCAGCTGTTTGCAACAGATAACTGGAAAGGTAGCTGGAGGCTCCTCGGGACAGAGTTCTTCAAGTTAGATTAGAACTTCCATGCAGGTAATTTTGGAAGTGAACGTCTTTTTCGTCCGTTACTTTTCTATGGGGACCCACATATTTAGTAGCGATAACTTTTTGATAAAAAATACGGTCTTCAAAAAGAGTCTTCTTATTTATTTTATGAAATATAGTGTATTCGTTATAACTCCCCACGGAGGAGTAATAAGGTTTAAATTGTTGGGACTTAGGTACAGTAATTGTGTGTATCCTAACCTGGGTATCTAATATCTAGATAACCAATACGTTTTCAACAACAAAAACTTATTTTGAAATACATGGTCCAGCTTATTCATTTCATAAGGAAAAAAACTAATTTCAGGTTGCATTAAGAATGGAATAACTTTAGAATCAGTATATTTGATGCCAGAACATTAAATGTGCAGTAAATTTTTATTTCTGACTTTGTTTTCATTCAATATAGGAATTTCCTAGAATGCCAAGACTTCGTCTTTATACAGGGTGATTCATTAAGAATGTCCAATCTCTGAACTGTAGATTCTAGACCTCAAAATATGATGATTCTGCTCAACATGCCTTATGCAAATATTGCTAGTTTCCGAGATACGGGGTGTTTTGATAATTTGATATTAAGAGATCTTTACGAAAGCGGATCATAAAGTGTATTGAAGTAAATGGTGGGCATTTTGAGCATTTGCTTTGAAGTTTTTTATTTTTGTTTACAAATTTGTTATTGTTACATATTTAAGGAATAATAAAATTTTTTTATGAAAAAATCAAAATTTATTGAACTTTCTAGAAGCAAATAACTCGATAACCGATTGAGTTACACGAATCAAAGAGGAGTAACTTTTTTTTGTAGCATTTAACGCTTTTTAATATTTTTCTATTATTTTAGTTGTAAGCTTAGCCCAAAAAAAGTTTACTTTGATTTAATTAATACAAACAAGTGTAACTAGCGCCCTCTATTAGCAATGTTAAATTAGAGTGCAAATTATGATTCCTCATGCCAAAAAACGTAAAATTGCCAATTTTCAAAGAGAAATTGTGAAAACATAAAAAATTATTGCGAAAATCAAAATTTAAATTTAAACTTTGAGCACCCCGTATCTCGGAAACTAGCAATATTTGCATAAGGCATGTTGAGCAGAATCATCATATTTTGAGGTATAGAATCTACAGTTCAGAGATTGAACATTCTTAATGAATCACCCTGTATAATTGAGTCCCACCATGTATATGTTGACATTTCGAACAATTTGTGTATAATTTAAGAGAGCATATCAATAGTACTATCAATTGAAAATACACATTTTTACGTGCATGGTCACGAAAAACAAGGAGTTCTCAACTTGAATACCCTGTATATCGAAAAATAGTCATAGGATTGAATCGGTCCCATGGACACTTTTGATAAGAAGTCGAGTACAAAATCATATCCAAAATTTAACATTTGACGGAACGCCACTTTGTGATAAGAAAAGCGCGGGGTACTTTGACCCACAGCGTATATTCATTCATGCGCAGTAAAATATATTTCACATTATAACCAAAATGAAATTCTACCTAGTGCTCAGCTTTGAACAGTTTTTAAATGTGACTTCATATCAACTTCATTATTGTGAGCTTTCATCGGAAATTATTTTTTTCTATAAAAGCACGATATGAAAAAGCATTTTGTAATTGGAAAAATACGAAAGCTTCCCAGGAGAATAACAATTGTCACGAATATTAATTTTTGGGGTCACGAAAATGTAGACTGCTCTGTGAAGTTCGTTCGGCTACACTTCCTACAGATTTCCAAGCGTAAGATCGTTTTCCTAGAAAAACTCTCCACTTGTGACACATTTTTGCAGCTCCCAAAAAACACTAGATTATGTTGTAGAAATATAATTAATATATCTTATTTGATATTAAACCACTACATCAATTCTCTTCAAGGTTAGGTTACACTTTTTAGTGCGAGCAATAACAGACATGTTAAAATCTGTTTCCCACTTATTTAGTTAGCAAAAGATAGTGACAGTAGATTTAAGTTGGTAGCACAAACTAGTTCATTATTCACTACTGTTGTGGTGGTAATGTAATCAATATTGTCACAGTTTCATTTCTAAAGCAATAAAGAAGACGATATTCTTCGCATGTTCAAGGGAAAACTATATGAGGAAAATCTGAATCGGTCGAAAAGTTGTCCGCTGTTATTTCAGCTATTTCCAATGTTAACAGAATCCTATCTCCAATTACCGATACTCATAATGAGGATTATCATACAAATTCAACATGCTAACAATATCTTGGTGACTATACCGTATAAGGGAATTCTTATAAAATAAAGTTTGATGAGCAGTGTGTGTCACTTAACGTTACTTAACTATAAATTGCCACTCATAAAAAATAATCTCATATTTCTACCCGGGGTACGGTTCAAGATATAAAATATATCATTGTACGGGCATTGACAAAGTTAATGATGAAATTGAAAAAATTGTCTACACATAAAATATTATAATAATGACAGGTAGTCAAGGAGCCATTGAGGCACTGAGCTCTTGTGTAATCAGTTCCAAAATGGTGTGGGATTGCTTGGACAAACTCGATGAACTAACAATATGGTTACCTTACTATGGATTCCAGGACACACTGGAATAGAAGGAATTGAAATAGCAGATGAACTAGCGAATAGAGGGACTTCAGTTCCTTTCTGGGGGCGAAAACTCTTTTGCGGAATCAGTTCCAATGTAATATTGGAAGAAATAAGTGAAGCAGAAAGAAAGAGAAGATCCAACTATTGAAAATATCTAGTAGGGGTTAGACAATCAAAGGATCTTCTGGGTGACTACAACCTGTTAAGATCAAATGAATGCATAAGTCAAAGTAAAACTGCGCTGAGAGTTTTAACAGGGATTATGACGGGACATTGTCGCCTGAATGGGCACCTGAAAAAACTCAAAATAGTGGAGGAGGAAGAATGCAGATATTGTGGCATGTAAGGAGAAACCTTCATCCACATACTTTCCAACTGCATAGCACTCCAGAATCCTAGAGCACAGTACCTGGGAGATTACTGGATAGAAGAGGAACATTAACCCAAGTTGAAGCCTGCAGATATCCTGAAATTCCTCCGAGAAATAGGACTGAAAAAGAGACTCTCCTCAGAAACTAAGTAGAAGTAAGGGGGCACAATAGATCTTTTAGGTCTAAGTGAATGTTACCCCAGATACATACCACATTATTTCATATGCAGCATACAATTATGGGAAATATGCTTCGCAGTGACGGAATTTATTTTTTGATTGCTATGGGTTATGAAATTGCATTGATGACAAGAAAAATACTTTGAGAAAGCGACTCAAAACCTGTAATTCGCGATAATGACAGAATATTATAATGTGCAAACTGAGAAAGGTGAAAGACAAAAACTGGGGAGTTTATTCAGCATATAAGAGTGGGTTTAATCTGTAAGTTTGTAAGTAACTTGGAAGAAAACAAGATTTTTATATATTTTTACCCTTTGTATAACATCATTATTCTCCGTTTTTTGTGTTCATGCAAATCACTCGATCAAAAAAACTTCAGACATCAATGAAAAGTATGATAAATAATATTCCACAACACAATTTTTTTACTACATAAATGGTATAGTTTTTGTTTTTATAAAAAAAATCAGAATTAGAACTCCTTTTCAATAAAAACCTCTTCTATGGATTCTTGAAAATAGAATTTCCCTCGAAAACTAGTGAAATTTGGACATATGAAAACATCTGGTTACTCTTTCTTTGGAAAAGTTACAATTGTATTTACCTGCCTCAACAACCTCATGATCAGTTCCTGGAATTACATGATGAAGAACGGAAAAATCAGTCTTAAGCTTAACATCAAAATCTTTTGCCATAAAATAGTATCAACATATTACAGATGTAGATGTGGAAATTAATTTCCTTTCCAAACATACACCATACACCAACACAATAA
This sequence comes from Galerucella nymphaeae, assembly GCA_963978555.1. Lineage (NCBI taxonomy): Eukaryota > Metazoa > Arthropoda > Insecta > Coleoptera > Chrysomelidae > Galerucella > Galerucella nymphaeae. The sequence continues at coordinate 2,019,853 of OZ021716.1, read as the reverse complement.
AAAACAGCATACGTTCAAAATAAGTGTAAATAGTCGTTACCTGGATAAAAAACAATCTCCTTTCGAGTTGAGTAGTTCGCTTGGGGTATGAGAAGCGTACAGGAAAATACTTCTGGAACATCTAGGACGGGCAATGTTACTGTTGCAGAAACTTCGAACACTTGATCTTTCTTCTTGGATATGATGTCAGTCTCTGTGATATTCCTGTAATCAAAATAAACCGATTCAATTTCTTGGTACATTATTTACTTGTCCAGGATAATTCATATGATATATTTGATAGTAGTGAGACAAAAAAGACCTTTGACTAAATGGAAGAGAAGACCAATCATATTCACTTTGGAGCGTGCTTCACGACTTGAGCAGCGAGTTAAACTCGTAAATTCTTAATTATTAAATATATAAATACTAATCCTCTTAATTCTTTATTTAGGCTAGTCGACAATATTTAGCTTATTTAATAGTTTTCAATTAATATTTTATCAGCATATTATATTTCTATATAAACGACGTTGTAATACAATACCTAGTTAGTTCGTACATGTAATTAAAACAGGGTTTTTCATAATTAAATAAAGTCTTTTTTAAAAAGTAACTTTTAGTGAATCAACCCTTAATTGGCGCAGTCAGTAGGAAGTGGAAGAGCCCTTAGTGTCCCTCTTCGTTTTTTAAAGCGTTTATCCACTGGAAACGAACCACATAAAATTATCCGAAGATTCTGTGTAGAAGAATCCAAGGTACAGCTTAATAAAAGTAAGAAGAGTAAATGAAAAAAAAAAAAATTCTGTGTAGAAGAATAAAATAACAGATCGTTAATTTAAGTGAGTACTAATAAAAAAGTGAATAGTTTAAGTGATCTTTTTAAAACAAAAGTGAATACAGTGCTAAATAAAAATTAAGTGCCGTAATAGTTCTAAAATAAAGTGAGTACTAACAAAAAGTGAATATCCTTAAAACAAAGTGAATACAGTGCTAAAAATAATAAAAGTTAAATACTTATAGTTCTAAAATTGAGTTAGTGCAACTTTAGGAAGAAATTAGTGACCAACAGCATGCAACTCAGCATCATCATCACACTGTAAGCATACTTATGTCAAATTCAGACCAACAAGAAGATCTACTGATACGACTGAATTCTCTGAATCTCCAAGACCACCCCATTCCCACTCCACGAGTGAATTTTACCACTCCCACCAACCGCTCTACTCTTCGACCACCAGTCCTTAAAGTTAATATTCCTAGACTTGTGATAACAGCTCCTAACACCCCTGTAAGACGAATCCCCGATAACCATTCAATAACAATGCCTGATTTCGATATCAAATACCTTTCCGTTCTCCCTGAATTCGACGGAAACCCAAATGAATTGTATAACTTCATAGATGTTGCCACTAGACTACTTAACTACTACTGGAATGTCGCCGAACCGGAATGCTTCCAAAACCAGATGCTTACGACTGGGATATCAAGCAAACTCAAAGGAAGGGCAAAAGAAGTTGTATCCATTTATGGTTGTTCCGAATGGATTTCAATCAAAAACACACTAATCCAAAACTTCGCAGACCAACGGAACGAGAACTCCCTAACTAGGGATCTAGTAAATTTACGCCAACAACCAAACGAAAATCCGCAACAATTTTACGAAAAAGTAATGGGGCTTCTGAACACAATTTCTAACTACATCGAATTGCATAATGAGGAAGCAAATATTAAACAAAGCAAAAAGCAATTCTTTCACCAACAAGCCCTAACGACATTCTTAGCCGGTCTAAGAGAACCACTTGGATCTACTATAAGGGCCATGAGACCAACAACATTAGCCGATGCTATTCAATTCATTCAAGAAGAAAATAACATCAGATACCTTCAAAGAGGCAACAGCTCCCAACAACCGTTGCAAGTACCAAACAGAACAGCAAAACCTTTAACACCCCAATCCAGTATGTCACCTCAATGGCAACAGCAAACCGCACGTTTCAGACCACAATGGCAACAACAATCACAGCTAATGCCCTTTAGACCACAATGGCAACCAAACACTTTTAAGCCACAACAACAACAACAATATGCAAACAGACCAAGGCCACTCCTACAACCACCAAGATTCCAACCCAACCAACAACAATACAGGGCGTCCCAGCCACAAACAAATGTATGGACAAACAGGCAATCACCAACAAACTTTCCCAAGCCAACCCCAATGAGTACCACGTCAAGAACAACTTCTCAATACAAGAGCAGACCTATACAACAAAATACCCCAAGATTTGTTTCCGAAGAATTATTCAATATCGAACAGTACGATGAAGCTTATGGATATGACACAAACGAATTATACGAAAGCGGGAACTTTGAAAATCAAAGCAATCAAGTCAACTACGCATGCGATCAACCAGAAGACACCCCAGACGTTCAATATGACGGCGAAGAAAGAAATTTTCTCGAGGACCCGTTTCAAAACACAGAAACATAGTCGAACTCCACTCATTTGCCGATAAAAAAGAGCTTCCTTATATTACTATTTCTGACCCTCCACTCAAACTCTTAATTGACACAGGAGCAACAAAATCATTCCTTAATCCAGATATAGCTTTCAACTTTTACAAAAATCGAATAAAATATGAGCCATTTGTCGTCACCTCAATTTTCCAAAACCACTCCCAAGAATATTGTGCAGAAATCCCTATCTTCTCAGAGTTCAATTCAAACATTGATATCAAATTCTACCTTTTCAAATTCCACAAAACCTTTGATGGCCTCATAGGCCTAGACAACCTCAAAATACTTAAAGCAAATCTGAACTTCCCAGATTCAAAGTTGACTACTGAAAATGCAGTACTTCCCATCCAATATTACGAAACCAATAAAACCCAATTCTATACCATTCAACTTGAACCACAAACAATAACGCAAGTTCGACTACCAGTAAAAGAATCGGAAGGCACTATCTTCTTACCAAGGCAACAAATCGATGGTGCAATCTTAAGAGAAACCCTCAGCACCGCTTGCAATAAACTTGCATGGACAGAGGTCATTAATAATACAGACGAAACCATTCAAGTAGCATTAACGGAACCAATAGAAAGCCACCCTATATATCTTGAAGAATATCATATCTACTCATCCGACATCCTGCCTCAAGAGCAAACAATAACTTCGAATATCGACTCACTCCTAAGAATAGATCATCTGAACCCGGAAGAAGAAAAACACATAAGACAGCTCTGCAAAAAATTTTCCGATGTGTTCCATTACCCAGATGCTTCGTTAACCTTTACTAACCAAGTCAAACATCAAATAAAAACAACAGATGAAATTCCAGTCTACACAAAATCATATAGATACCCACATATTCACAAAGAAGAAGTTAAGAAACAAGTATCATCAATGTTGGACCAAGGCATAATCAGGCCAAGCCAATCACCTTGGTCATCACCAATTTGGGTTGTTCCGAAGAAACCAGACGCCTCTGGAAAAAGAAAATGGAGAATCGTTGTTGACTATCGTAAAATCAATGAAAAGACTATAGATGACCGATATCCGATACCAAATATAACAGATATTCTAGATAAACTTGGAAGATGTCAATATTTCTCAACCCTTGACTTAGCAAGCGGATTCCATCAAATAGAGATGGCAGAAGAAGACATCCAGAAGACAGCTTTTAACGTCGAGAACGGCCACTACGAATATGTTAGAATGCCGTTTGGTTTAAAGAACGCTCCAGCTACCTTCCAGCGAGTAATGGATAATGTACTCAAGGGCCTCCAAGGAGAAATATGTCTAGTCTACATGGACGATATAATAATTTTTTCTACATCTCTTCACGAACATATGGTCAATCTTACTAAAATATTCCAGAGATTGAGAGAGACAAACTTTAAGATACAAATAGACAAATGTGAATTTCTAAAGAAAGAAGTTGGCTTCCTTGGCCACGTCGTCACAGCAGAAGGAATTAAACCCAATCCAAGCAAAATTAAAGCAATCATTAATTACCCAATCCCGAAAACACCAAAGGACATTAGAGGATTTCTTGGATTATTAGGATACTACAGGAAATTCATAAAGGACTTTGCCAAAATAACTAAACCTCTCACCTCTTGCCTGAAAAAAGACTCAAAAATACAACACACACCTGAATTTCTCAGCTGTGACAAAACTTGTAAGAACCTCCTGACAAACGAGCCTCTACTTCAATACCCAGACTTCACAAAACCATTCAACCTTACAACAGATGCCAGCAACATCGCCATAGGAGCCATACTATCTCAAGGGCCAATAGGCAGTGACAAGCCAATAGCATATGCTTCAAGAACTCTCAATGAAACAGAATCAAAATACTCAACGATAGAAAAAGAGATGCTAGCAGTCGTATGGGCGACCAAATATTTCCGTCCTTATCTATTTGGAAGGAAATTCAAAATTCTATCAGATCATCGTCCACTTCAATGGCTATTTTCTCTTAAAGATCCAAATTCCAAACTCGTAAGATGGCGACTGAAGTTAGAAGAATTTGACTATGAAGTCGTTTATAAAAAAGGTAAAGCAAACACCAACGCTGACGCACTTTCACGAGTAGAAATACACACCAAAGAAACTCACAATCTAAACGAACATCTAGACAATATAGCCAACGCTCTTGTCACCAAAAACTTTGACGAACTTTCAATGTGCAATCACCCTGGTTCTATGGAAGATTTAGCAGAAATCGTTACAAACAAACCACTATCACATCTAAGCACAAGAGAAAAAGAAATAGTAGACGAAATTCTTAACGAGGCTACTTCTTCAAACAATCAGAAACAAAAACTAAGCCAATTGCATCCAGATGACCTTAATGTATTAAAAGAATTTCTTGAAGAAAACCAAAGAGATGAGCAAAATGGCGAAGACCTTTTAAGCCCAAATCAAAACTTAAACGATGAAGAAGATGCCGAAACTAGTCACACCGCACAAGAAAACCCTATATTGGGAATCCCTATAAGCGAACACCCTTTAAACTATTATAACAACCAAATTATCTTCAGTCTTGTTAACCACAGTCCAGCAAAACCAATAACGGAAGAAATATTTATCAACAAGAAAAGACTCCATGTGCAACTCGATAAAGGAAATCTCGAAGACAACATTTTCAAGATATTTAAAGAATACTTGGATCCAAAAAAGAAGTACGCACTACTCTGTAAAGACGATACTACATATACAATCTTATGCAATGTAATAAGAGAAACTTTCAAAAATTCAGCATACGATTTAGTTAAATGCAACTATCTATTGAAAGATATTAATAACACTAATACCCAAAAGACAATTATAAAAGATTATCATGAGGGAAGGACCAATCATAGAGGAATAAAGGAAACAGAGCTGGAAATCCGGAAACATTACTACTGGCCTACGATGAAAAAGGACATAGAAGAAATAATAAATTTCTGTGATACCTGCTTAGTCAGTAAATATGACAGACATCCCAACAAACCAAAATTCATGTTAACACCAACACCAACGAGACCACTAGAGATTATTCACATAGATACATTCCAAGCAAATGGTCAAAAGTTCCTCACCATAATTGATTCTTTCTCAAAATATGGCCAAGCATACCCAATAGAAGGCTCCAATGCAGTTAACGTACTGAACGCATTTTTACTCTTCATCACACATCACGGACTCCCACAATTAATCGTAGCAGATAATGGAACTGAATTCAAGAATGGGCTAATGCAAGAATTCATAGATACACACAAAATCAGTATCCACTACACCACTCCAGACAATCCACAGTCAAATGGAATGATCGAGCGTTTTCACTCCACAATATTAGAACATTTGAGAATATTAAGAGAAAAGAAGAAATCTCTCAACATCAGAGAACAGATGCTATATGCCATACTCGGCTACAACAGCTCTATACACTCCGCTACTCAACACCGACCTATAGAAATCTTAAATGGCCATCTAAACTCTCAAGATCCGTTTGACATCGACATTCATAGCAATCTAATAAATAACTACACCCATGATCACAAAAGGAAGATAACCGAAATTTACAAAGAAATCAACAAAAAGATTCAAGATAAAAAAGGAAAAGGTTATCGAGAAAAGAAACGAAAAACGCCAAGCCCCTTTAACATATAAACCATCTTCCAAAATATATACAAAGAAAATGGTCAACAGAAATAAACTTCTCCCAAGATTCTCCTCAAAAACCATTAAACAAGACAATATCGTAACAATTGACACACCAAACACGACTGTACACAAGAAAAATATAAGACATCAACCTAGTAAAACAACTAATCACAACCGTATATTACAGATGTACATTCAGCATGGCTCAAGAAGTCCGAATCCAGAACCTCCAAGAAAACCCAGGGATTCTACCCCTCAAGCTAGGAGTAGCCAGAGTTCAGACGAGCACGCATGACTTTATTCATTACATTCAACTTCGTCCCATCGCAGAAGAAATAGAAATTCTACAGACACAATATCATGAAGTTACGAAAGCCATTCATAAAGGCCTTAGCCACCCTTATTTTGTAAATTTACAAAACTTCGATCAAAATTTACAATATACATTAGCAGCAGTAACGAAAAAACTTCAATCTATATATCCATCTTTTAAACAAAAAAAGAGGCCTTATCAACGGACTAGGAAGTATCATTAAATGCATATCTGGAAACTTAGATCAAGAAGATGCTGAAAAATATAACCAAGCCATCTCTGCCCTAATGAATAACCAAGATAACATAATTACTGAAATAAATCGTCATATAAGTCTGAATAAAGAAATTATAGCTAATTATAATAAAACAGTCTCACTATTGACACATAACCAAGAAACAATTGCCATTGAAACAAATAAAATTTATTCAGAATTCAACACATTTATATTCGACTTCAACGACTACATGGAAGTGAGAAACATATTAGACCAGCTGAACTTAGCACTGCAAGTTGTAAACCAAATCCTAAACGACCTAGAAATAGCAATCACGTTCGCAAGAATAAATGTCGTACATAATAGCTTGATCAAACCTGAAGAACTGAAATGGGTAGTTCAAAAGATGATAGAGCATCATTCTCAACACCAACTGCCGTACACACGTGAAGAAGATCTTTTTAAATACTATGACGTAATAACTATTGACGCATACTACGCAAATCATTCCATAATATTTATCTTACATTTTCCGCTACTGTATTCCGATCCACTTTCCTATTACCACCTTTTCTCAATTCCTACAAAAAACCAAACAACAATAATTCCACCTGCTCCTTACTTGGCTTCCAATAACGAAATTTTTCAATATATGGAAACACCGTGCAAACAAACTAGTTCATGTTATATTTGCAAAGAAAAACTACTTCAGGAAAATACAAAAACACAGGATTGCATCAACCACATTCTGCAACTCACAAATGAAGAGGCTCCATGCAAACATACTCCAGTTTCTGTCAACCAGTCCATCATCCAAGAGATGTCCGAAGCCTTCTACATAGTGGTGCTCCCGTAACCCACAAAAATCTCAACACATTGCCTAACATCTAAAATACTAGTACTCCAAGGAACATATCTGATTGAACTCCCGAGCAACTGCGAGTTTAGAACACATGATGACTACTTTATAAATTCTAGAACAACGATAAAGGAAGAAGTCCTGACACTACCAAAAATTAGAACCAAACACCAAAACCAGCCAATCAAAACCAGACCATTGAACTTGGAGAAAATTCCTCTAGATAAACTCCATAAGCTAACCCAAGAGGAACAGCAACTGCAACCTCTTTTTTCTGAAAAACCACCAATGGATCTCACACACTTTTGGATGACCCCCGTATACATATTGGTGACTATATGTCTACTATCTGGTACTACCAGTACCAGAAATCAAAGACTAACCAAACTACAGAGCCACATACCTCCCAGGAAGAGCCACAATCAGTTTTGTTCGTCCCTTACAAAACTTCTTCGGGGGATGGAGAAGTTAAACTCGTAAATTCTTAATTATTAAATATATAAATACTAATCCTCTTAATTCTTTATTTAGGCTAGTCGACAATATTTAGCTTATTTAATAGTTTTCAATTAATATTTTATCAGCATATTATATTTCTATATAAACGACGTTGTAATACAATACCTAGTTAGTTCGTACATGTAATTAAAACAGGGTTTTTCATAATTAAATAAAGTCTTTTTAAAAAGTAACTTTTAGTGAATCAACCCTTAATTAGCGTCAGATATTAATGCTGTAGCAAACTTTTGACAGAAACCATTCGGTTACTGTGAGATCACTCAAAATTTTCAATTATAAAACGTTTTTTAATTGTTGCTATCATTTGCTCAACTAAACAAATAAGTAACAGATCTGCTGTGGCTATCATTTTATTTCATAAGACTAGGAAAGGAAGTAAATATGTTTTTCTGTCGCGTGAAACATATAATTTTTCCTACGATCATTTCTACAGTCTGTTCAGGAAAATGAAAAAATGAAAACTTCATAACGAATATGTTAAAGTTATAATTGAATCGTATTTTTGTATTATTATTCTCGATTATACCTTAGATTAGATTTGATGCGGCGGCTACTCGGCCTATTCCACTGCGACCTTTTCAGATCTATTGTGTTCCTCTGAATCTAGATTACATTTTTCAATCCGACTTCATTAAAGTAGCCAAACAGTCTCGAGTCTAATTATTATTCTTCGCTGGTGGCTTTTCATCGCCTAGTACAAGTAACCAAACGTTCACGAGGCAATCGCACTGACATAGGATGTGCTCAGGAGTTTCCTCTTCTAGGTGACTGAATCTTCACGTGGCCACGTCTTTTAACCCCATTAGCTTCACCTACCTACTACCCACTACGTCTTTGACAGTTTTTCTCTCTTTTCCTCATCAGGTCTACCGTAAAAGTTGGCAAAAGTCCTCTCAAGAGCTGAGACCAGATTTCTGTGCTGCCCACTTTTTTCTGGTCATATTTATTGTCGAATTTACGACGCTGCAGAAGGGTTCCGGTCTAATAAATTGCAATTTATTGATCTTATGTCCTTGCGCTCTGGTCCCCAGCTACCTTGCGATGGTCTCTCTCAGTGAAGACGGCAACTGAACAGAATGTCCTTTCCTGCACTGCTCCCTCTTGTGCCATAAATATGGTTGAAAACTGATTAAACTCATTATAACCTGGAAATTATCAGTAGGCTTCCCAGAGCAAGTCAACTTGAATATATCAAAAAGGTAGCTATATGATTTTAGTTTCTATTTTTGTTATTGAAGTTCAATGATACAGCCCTGTTTTTTTTTTGAACCTCTTAAAGTAAACGCCTCGACGGGACCAAAAATACTTGATGACCTCATCGAGAAAAAAAAATTGAGAATAAGCGGAGTGGTAAGCAATAAACCAAATAGGCAGTTTCTATTTCCATCCTATTGTTGGATGTGAAGAAAAAGTGATAAAACTTAATTACGGAAGTACACAATAGTGACACATATGATTTAGAAGTTTGAGTTTGTGGTGCATTATTTCGAGAAGGTTTATTTTTATGTCTTACATTGATATAAAGCACAAATTGAATTTGAGGCAACAAAAAAGAAACTTTTGGAATGAATAATGCTGTGAATGATACGACTTCTCAAAAAACTACCTGAAATTGGTCAATAAACCTTCAATATTTTTTGTGTCGCCTAAAAAAGGGGACCATTTCGATATAATTCAATCATGAGAACAAATTTTAATACATTTTTGAACCAATTTTTAGAGGTCATTGTGATTTTTCTCATGCTTACTAAAGACTAAAATTAGTGGCTTGGAAATGGCCATTTGATTTCGGTACAGAAAAAAAAGTTGGCAGCAGCCAGTTCAGTAATAATGATTGATATTAAGGTGAATATACCTACCAATAAAACATCAAAATAATGAGTTTTGACAAACATTCTGATAAAAAACGGACTGTACCATCTGGTAAGAGACACTACATAGTATGAATCTGATATATTTTCAACTCAAAAATGTCATTAACGTGAATTTTTTGAACGGTTTCTGTTAATAACTCTAATGCTTATTAAGTAATCGTTATCGTGTCAAACGACAAGGCATTCTTAAAGTTATAGCGTTGAAACTTAGAGAAAAAAAAGGCAATTGCTGCAAATAAAAAATGGTATGATTATCCACTTGAGTATAAAATCTGCACAAATAAGATCTCTTCGATTTGTTTTTTTAGCCTCTCTTCACACCAAATTTGTAACTTATCGTCAGTAGGATCTTTATTTATCCCTTTTGATTTAGTATCTACTTTTTGCGTTGAATGGTTTTCGATCCTGGTACCTGTGATAATACATTCTTCGTCAGACAAACCAGCGGGGACTGATGGCTCCGCATAAATATCGTCGATCACATTGTCATCAGCATGCCAAAACAGCGTCTACTTCTGCCACAATTACTTCTTATATCCAAATTTGCAAGGATGTTGAGGCAGAAGCAAAAAGAATCGTTAGATATATGTGGCAAACTCACTGGAGCTCCACCAAGACTTTCCTAGTATCTATTCAGCATTTTATCAACACACCTCTGTATTCTGACCAAACTGGATTCTCTAGACAAGAAGTATCAATACTACGGAGATTTCGAATAGGCCACACCAAACTCACACATAGCTACTAAATGACCTCAAGCAACAGACCTTCCTGTCAAAGCTGCCAGTTTCCACTTACTGTTGAACACATTCTGGCTGCTTGTCGCCAATTTAGCACAAGAAGACGACAACATAATCTGCAAGACATCCTAGGAAACTTAAGCCAATTCGAGACACTAAATTTCTCAAAAGATATACCTATATCACTCTATTATAAACTTTAAATTTTGTTTGGTAACTACTTCTTTCTGTAATCTGTAATCGCCCTGTGCAAGTGGTCATAGTTGCTGACCACGTGAATTGAATGAAAAATAATAATAATTTTGTTGAATTTAGAAGCATGGAATGAAAAAAGCAGGCCTGACCAATCAATTCAATTTTTGGGTGTAACTTCAATATAGGATATGTTCAACGAAAGAATCCACGACTATAATAATAAATATCAGTAAACAAGTACAGAGTTTCACAAATTAGGTACTTAACAGAATACTTAACAATTTGAAGCTATTCGGTTAATTTTAAGCAAAAGTTAATCGAGTTAAGCCATTTGTGAGAATAATAAGATATGCTACAAAATTTTATGGAAAACTAAAAGCCAAAGAAAAATAGTCTGATGTTTTAAAGTAAATGTTCAAAATTGCTCCCTTGAACTTCAATGCATTTTTCAACCCTTCTCAGTATATACCTTCATTCGTCGCACGGCTTATCATCATCTCAGAAAGGGAATTGAAGGAATTTCGAACTCTTAGCTCACAATCTTCTCTAGATGTTAACTAATGTCAGTCAAATAAGTGTCATTTATTACAAAGCCTACTAAAAGTATACATGAAAAATTTAAACTTGTTAAAAAATATAATAACAATTTAAAACCTCAAATATCTCGGAAACGACTAAAAGTTGGAATAGGATTAATAAAAACAATTTGATTTGTTTCAATTATTAGAGCCACACTACAAAGAGAAGCGAAAGGGAGAGCTCCAGCCTATTTAGTCAATTTACATCACAAACAAATATATGAACTCCAAGAACTCATCAAACATCTGAATTGCATAAGCTAATACAAATAGAAACTATTCCCATTTAGATCTAATGCGCCCTAATGAAAAACATGGAATCTTCACAGACTGAGAAACAGGGAAAGCGCGCCCAAAAAGGGCTTCATGATCGATCGCTACCCCAATAAACTCTATATTGACAAGGAAGCTCTCTGATGAAACATCATCTTCAGATGATGGCAATTCAGGACCAAGTAATTATTCCCAATAATTACAAGGAATTTGACACGGGAGATCCAGACATTTTTTCGGCCAAGGGCAGAAAGTGTCAACAAACAACAATACAACACATTACGTTAGAATGTTTAGCCTAAGCTAACATTGATTACCTACTCCGGCAACTTTACAATATATGGATTAGTTAACACCTACCCACATAACAAGTACCATTCCCATCCAGTTCTGGATAATGCTAATCTTGGACTATAATATTAGATAGACGGGTCACGAATAATCGGTCTAATATTTCAGTTGTGAGTGAAAAAGCTAAGGTACTAGGTTCTCCTGATGGATGTTGCTGTACCCAAAAACAACAATATTTAAGACAAATACAACGAGATAATTGCAAAATACACTGATGCTGCAATTGAGGTGGGAGGAATGTGGCATGCGGAGAAGATAGAATATGTTCCAGTTTCCTATAAATAGAGAATTATATTAAGGGTTTATTATAACTCACGCTGTTTGCTTACAGAAACTATCATTTTATTAGACGCAGTTAAATACTTGATGAATAACTTAATGGGAGTAGATGGAAGAAGTTACTGTACTCTTGATTCGTTCTCAATTAATATGGAAGTGCGCAAATTCAAGATGCGCATTACGGTGTCTTGCAGCTAGAGGGTCTTGTGGCAGGCATGTTCGTCATATTGTGCTTCCACTGAAACAATTCGCATTAGCTGTTTCAAGTTCTAAGATTCATTGAAGTATTCAGGTTAATGTAGTGCGTTTTCTACCAGGACTTGATACAAATAACTAGGGACGCGACTGCGCAACGCGGTTCCGTACCGTGATTCGTACGATCACAAGAATGTGGTTGGTGTTCGGCGGATGCAGCAACGACCACCCGGCGTAAATCGGCTGCAAGTAGACTGCAGATGCCTGTTTTGACTGTCATTGGCGCCCGTGTTCGTATGGTACAGTATTTCCTATGGGTAACTTGAATTAGGCGAAACGCGACGGCAATGATGTGGTCGGGCCGACCGCATTATGTGGCTCATGTACGACCGCCCTTACCTCACCTGGACTGTAATCAGAGGTATAACAACGCAACAATTGGAGGAAGTTTTTCCAAACTTGATTGTTACAAGAAGATCTTCGCATGCGACTACTTCATCTGGATTATTTTATTCAGAAGTGTGTCACTTTTTCAATACCAAAGACAATAACGTGAGTAGAAAACCAAAAAAGCTTGAAGCTTGATAGAAATACTCTCAAGTGAGTTTTGGGGCTTTTTGAAAATGTTTAATGGCCAATATTTCTAATTCAATTTGACTTTGAAAGAAAGCGGACTGGAAAAACAAAAAGATTTTTTAAAGAAAGAACGTGGTAGTATTCTATACCCTTGTATATATCTACATATACAAACCCTGGAAAAGTCCGATTCACCCTGTATTGCATTCTTCATCTATATCCCAATTCCTTTTCCTTTTATGAATTTTATTTCAGATAACGTAGTAAATGGAAATCCTTTTATAAGCTTTGCACTGTACATAATAAAAAATGTATCCTATACCAAATTGTTTTTCATTTTGATGAATTCCAGTAAATCTTCGTTTGAACACACCGAGCAAAACTTCCATAAATGAAATGGGATCTGAAAATTTTTCCACCAACATTTCAGCTTAAAAAGTAGTCATAAAAAACAGACCCGAACAATGCTCTGCCGAGTTTGAAACCACCGAAAGTTATTTAATTTTTTTCCATTCTATAAAGTCAGTGAATTGTGAAATTCTTCCTATGTCAGTGGTAATATTTTTCTTGAGTGAGATTCTCTTCCGCTTTATGAAAGTTTGAATCGGTGGTGTGTGAAAAGATAATGGTTTCTGTTGGTCATCGAAAGTGCTCTTGCTTGCGTCACGTAATTTAGAGAAAAGGCTATGGGTGCAGGAATTGTGAAAACACCCTTGGGCTCGCCAAATGTGTATCCTTGGATGAAGGGCGATGCTCAAGATAGTCGAGTAGCTTGAATAATAGACCATTTTCATATTTGCTTATTATACTTCACATTTGTTATCCCTGAAGAACATATTTTCTCATGCTAAACTTTTTTTTGCCAAATTTTTTCATAAAAACATTGTGTTGGAAATAGGAAATGAAATAAAGTTTTTTCCAAGGTTGTCGAATATTTTAGTTTAAAAATACAGAATGGAGGCGTGGAAAAACATGTAACACAAAAAATTCTCTTCAAATTGGATAACAAATTATCAGCAGCCTTTCTGAAGCTGCTCATACGACAGCTGTCATGAAAGAAAATGGACAAAGCAGGCTGCAGATAAATAGGCTGTATGCTGAAAAAGCGAATGGAGGATGTCCTCTGTTCCAATATGTAATGTCTACCACTTTGTATCAAAGTAAGCGGAGAGAGGCGTATCATAATAGAGTAACTCTTGAGTGGGTTCAGGCGCAAAACGGTATTGTGGGCAATGAAAAGATGGACATCCTAGGAAATCTAGGGTCTAAAACTACATTAACTGGTCCTGAACCTGCTGCACGTGGTTGTACATTTCGGTGAATTCAATTTAAATATGAGGCGTACTGTAGACACGTGCTTTAATGGAAACACAGAAAACTGATCACTCACTGAAAACTGTACTCATGTAAACAATCGATATAAGGAAGAACCTATCTATCGATTGAGTATGGAAGAGGAGGAAACAGTCCCTCACATTATCTTCGAATGTGAAGCATTGTGTTATTGGAGATCCAAGGACTAGATCATTCAAGGAAGGATTCCTTCAAGAAGAGCTTAGTTAAGAAGATGTCGAGCCTGATAAGAGCTACAGGTCTCTTCACGACACAACCAAGAGCACGAAAAACCTAGAGACAGAGGAGCCAAGGACCCTAAGCGTCTCACTATTGGTGCCAAGATAATCAATCAATTGACTAAACATGGCCTGGAGACTCCCTTGTCTCAGTACTTCAAGGTGCGTACGAACCACTTGTCTGACTATGGGTATAAGTATAAGGACTTTTGCCTGAAATACGCATGCAACTTCCTGAAACGATGGTTGGACACTTCACCTGGTATAGGTATAGGACTGTAATTTTAGTTTCTAAGGTCATTGATTGTGGAATTATGGTCAACATTTTCAATTTCAAGAAGCTGTATATATGTAGTCATTTCCACATTCGCCCTAAAATGTGAAGCAAGAGGCGGAAGATTGAGGCTAAGTTCAGTCAGTCGATACAAAATTGATAAAAAAGACTCTCAAGTTCTCTACAAATTGTAAAGTATGACTTAACTCGTCACTTCACCATTCCACACACCATTCTGTTAAATGGTTGAACAATTTCAAAATGACTTTTCCCATGAATGCATGTATGTATGTTTTTTGGGGTAACATTCGTTGACACCTGGAAGATTGTGCCACCTCACTTTCACTTAGTTTTTGAGGAGAGTCTCTGAAACTAGTAGCTCCTTTAGTCCTTTCTCCCGGAGGAATTCCAGAATATCTGCAGGCTTCAACTTATGTAATGCCCAATTGCACCAGTTCAGCTTAAATGTAAGGCTTCACAAAGTGCAGCTTAATAATAATTCCAATCTCTCATTGCACCATGTAACGCTTAGTAAAGCCACGCTTACGTACAATATCGTATGTCTTTACTTGTATGGCATAGGGATGTTCTTTTTTTTTACCAGATTGCCATAATTTTGGTTGGCAATACCAGTATTTTATTTGACAACTTCTTAATTTTGTTAAAATTTGATTAATCTTAATAATTTCTGCCATGGAAGGTGAAAAAAGAATTCTTTCGGCAAATTTCACTTCAGAAAAGAAAATGCTTTGCCTAGACTTAGTTAAAAAATATGAAGGAAATTATAGAATGCAAAAAGACAGACGAGGTAACATGGAGGGAAGAGAAAGAAGCATGAAAAAAAAATTAAAAAGGAATTTAAGTAATTAAATT
This sequence comes from Galerucella nymphaeae, assembly GCA_963978555.1. Classification (NCBI taxonomy): domain Eukaryota; kingdom Metazoa; phylum Arthropoda; class Insecta; order Coleoptera; family Chrysomelidae; genus Galerucella; species Galerucella nymphaeae. The sequence continues at coordinate 2,004,031 of OZ021716.1, read as the reverse complement.
GTGAAACGGGTCATTTCGAACATAAATGTTCCTTGGAATACCATTTTCAAGTAAATATAAAATTTCTAGTTCTTCATCAAGATTTTCTTCTAAATTCATTATTGTTTGTAAACACCAAACCAACTCAAAAATTAGGTTATACTATTGGAAACGTCACAAAACGTCAGAATACAATGAACGCGCAATCGCATATCTACCGCTTAAAAATAAGCTATGGACAAAGCTGTGCTTTAGATTTCGTGCATATAAGCTTCGCTTTGATGACGGTGCAGCAAGCTTAATTTTTTAAGCCTGGCTTACTTGTTAAGCCAAGGTGGTGCAATAGGACATAAATGTTCCTTTTCTATCCAGTTACCAACCAGATACTGTGCTCTAGGATTCTGAAGTGCTGTGAAATTGGAAAGTATGTGTATGGAGGTTTCTTTTTCCATGCCACAAATCTACATTCTTCTTCCTCCACTATTTTATGCTTTTTCAGGTGCCCATTCAGGTGACAATGTCCCGTTAGGATCCCTGTTAAAACTCTAAGCGCAGTTCTTCTGCTATTTTATTTCCTTCCATTCCAGTGTGTCCTGGAATCCATAGTAAGATTTTCATAAAACTTTGCCGGTGCTCTTCCCACCACACCTCCTAATATTGGGAGGAGCAAGGTTAGAATTATTTAGGCTGCAGAACCTGAAGAATTGAAGAGTTGAATCAGGACTAATATCTATCAAGGACATAGTAAGTGGAGCAATTCTAGATATAAAAACAGGCTATATACCTACTGAACTTCTTTGGCTTTAGATATGGAGGTAGAGATACTTTAGAGAAGAGACTGGCAAGTCTCAAGCGGTCTGGCGTTTTCCCCTTGAAGAGACCTAGTACACAGACGAGTCGAAGACTAGGAAAGCAGAAGTATACCTTTAGTGAAATGAGGATAACTTTGATATCCTTGATAGTCAATATGAAGAATACATAACTCATACTCATAGGATAAAGATGTTGATTGAAAGCTAGACAAGCTTGAAATAGTCGCGAGGAAACATAAGATTCAGTGGAGGATGGCCAAGGAAAACTAGCAGAACTGGTAACACTCAAGTTATATTATTATGTCAATTGCTTGGATATAACGATACATCTGAGAGCTAGTGAGGTTCAGTAATAATTCATACTATACAAAAATCAGTCTTTGGGACATACAGAAAGTGGTTTAAGAGCAAAAAATGTTGAAATTTCGCTCACAGTACGTTATATTTCTCACGCAAATGAATATTGAATATACCACGAGAGATAGAAACACATTATTCTTTCAATACCATTATTGTGTTAAATACATATTATTTGTGAGTTGTTCATTCGACAAATGTGGAGGAGACCATATTAAATTTTAAAGGTATAATTTGAATGTAAAAAAATAAGATACACTAATTCATTCCTTAAATTCACCATCTTCTGGCGAATGATTAAACTTACATAGGCTTATAAAAGCCGCTTGACTAAAGTGGACCAGTCGTATAAAATATTCATTGGCGGGTGTTGAGGACAGAATATAAAATCCAGATCGGTTGAGTAAAGACACTTTTACCGACGTCAATGAAATTTTTGTGAATTTTATGCTGTTGATGTTTATACAAATGACAAGAAACGGAAGTCCAATTTGAATATATCAATTTTCATTTCCTTGAGTGCTGCACTCCATTTAAACTTTTACTTGTAGAAATAAGCAATAACTTCTGTATCATCACTTTTGCTGTCCTCCCTCCAAAGCCGTCTCAAAAATTTTCTGTAGAACAAACTATTTGATATTGGGTGGCTTTTCCGAATGGATATATTTCCTATTGAAAAAAAATGTTTGTGTAAATATATAAAATTTCCAAAGAATGGGGTTTTACCCTAACAGAAATTTATTTCCATGAAATATTGACCACATGCGGATAATGTTTCCTGTTTCCTCCAATGCTCCAACTAAGCCAAACCCATTATTATTTTGCGAAAGTAGAAAAATAATACGTTACTACAAGGGTGAATTGAAAAGTGAGTGACTTAGAATTATGACAGTCACTGAGAAGAACTTTAATATAGATAACTGAGATCCTGAGTGAATTAGCGATTTCTATATTACTATGGAAACTTGACTGAAATTTCAATTAATTAAGATCAGCTAGAATAGTTGGTTATGCAACGCAAAAAGTGAGTGTTTTTCGCACGCGACGTGCAAAAAACACGTTTTGCAAGAGTTGCATACAATATTTTTTTCTACATTCATGCAAAAACTGGAAAACTAGAAGGTAATATGCTGGGAACTCAAACTCAAACCGTTCTTCTTTTTTTTGTATCTTTATTGCCTACACCTTGTCAGTACTCAATCATAGCTGGTTTTCGCCTTGACCATTTAAATTTCAGATAATTGAAGATTTTTGCAATAATTGTAACTCGTTGAGACTAAGTAGTAAGATATACATATATTATTGTAGTATTAGAGCAGGATCAGACACTTGCTCTGGATTTTTATTTTATTTAAATATTTATGTTTGTCATAAATCATCACAAAGCTGACACAAGCATGACAGATGAGTGCAACAAAAATTTTGTTCCACTATCGACAACATCGATAGACAGAGTCGATCGACAGTGTCGACTCGGTGTGGACGCAGCTTAAGGCTAGATTTCGTCGACAAAGTAATTTGGGTGGAAAAAATATAATTTCCATGTATATCTCTACATTTGTTCTTTGACTCTAGTATTCACCCAGTCAGCTGATATAATTGAGACTTATTAAAAATACGTGGGGCTATGTAGCTTTCGTAGGACTTGTAAGAAAAACAATACTGTTTTCTTTGGTTAATTGAAAAGTTCATAATTTTTTTGTTCAATAAATAGTTGGATCAGCTTTTATGTTGTTAAAAGCGAAGTATAAGAATATTGGCATGTTTAGGATAATTCAAATAAGATTAAAATGATGAAGAGTTACAGAGGGACGTTGCAAAATCAGTTATAAATTGAAGAAGAGTTCTTATACAGTAAGCTATTTTATTCTTTTTTCTTTAATGATGTTTAATTATCTTTTATCTGCTGATTGCGGGCCGTGAAGTTTAGCTACTTCTGCAGCTGGCATTTTATCAGAAGTTCAACTTGACTGCTCAGCTCGATCAAAACAAGGGAAATTGGGATTTATTTCGAAGCATCGACAACGTGAGATCCGACTACCTGCCCACCGAGATTACTTGTGAAATTAATTTTTTATTCATTTTTGTTTGCTACCAACCTTTGCTACAACTTCTTTATCCTGGGTGTTACCTTTTGGTTTTTTGCTGCAACTATTATAGTGAGTACCTGAATATTTTATAGATCATACATATTTAACCAAATTGTTTCTCCTTTTTCTCTCTTATGCTTGAAGTATTTTTTCAATTAAAATTCAAGATGCAATCGACAGAAACAAACATGAGCCCCGGAAAATAAGCGAACAATAAGAATTTTGATACCATAAATGTCAACTGTAGTATATAAACAAAGTCAAACTTGCTAAGAATTGAACTCTCAATATCAATGAATAAATTTATATTGGACTCAAAATAAACAACGATTTGCCTTAAATGTCTATATTTCCAATTACATGACTCCTGTAGTAATATCATGGAAAAGAAGGGTCAAGTTTCTATGGAAACCAACAAAATATGAACTGGTTATGTAGCCTATTTCTACATCTATCTGCTTACACATCATGATCTTTTGGAATAGAGCCGTCGAATGCAGTTTGTTACCTTATGGTTTAATTCAAATCGATAGTGTGACCAATTTGGTATATTTGGAAATGTAATTTTTTCCAATGTTAGTTTTTCTTATCAGCCAAAAGTTGAAGTGCATGAGAGTGTTATATTGGAATATTCAGCTCTCATTAAATGGAAAATATCAGAATTTGTCAAAATAAACGAAAGGGCACATTGGTTATCTTAATAAAGATTTCGACCCCAGTCAATATGGAAAATCTCCAGAAAAAATAGCCATTTTATATGTCCTTTCTGCAAAATATTCGAAAAACTATTGAATCCAAATTAGTGGAATTGTCCAAAAATCGGATAATCATCCTCGCATTGACAACACTAATACAGAATGAATAAAATCATTCATGCTGATTAAATCACTCGGTCATATTATTTCGATTATTTTAACAAATTACTAATGTTAGCTCGTTAACATTAGCTCCTGATTGGATCGTTGCGATGAAATTCTTCTAGCTCGCATATTTTCCGGGGCTCATATTTACTTCTGTCGACTGTAGTTTACTAACAGACGAAATTGTAATTTTAAACAAGAAATTAATAAATCTGTAATTCTCCAAATTAGCCTCATCTATAATTTCACAACAGCGCTGCACATTTCTTTATCATTCCGATTTTTCATGGCTCCTCCTAAATTATTCATCAAAATACCCATAGTACGATCCAATTTAATTATTGCTAGACACACATAAATACAACAAACGAACCAAATCGTCACGAAAATCACAATTTTTCTAAACGGAATATTCAGTTAAACTGGCTGTACCTTATTTGATGTATACAGGGTGTCCCACGACGAGTGAAAACTATCTGTATATGGCAAAATACTTATAGTAAAATCATGAGAATTTCTACGTTTGGGTTTTCGGATACGATCTTTTCACCTAAATATTTTCAAAGATGGCCGACTTCCGGTAGAACCGGAAGCCGACTGTAACTTTGTTATTTTGAATGGAACACCCTGTATATTCATACATTTTTGAAATCTACGTAATATTTTAGAATACTTTTGTCTACAAACTTTTTTCGAAAAATGCACACTTTTTGAGTTATTGATTTTTTTGTAGAAAATTTGACCGTTGAAGACCCTTATAAATTATTTTTTTACGAGGGGACCCTTGAAGATATGAAAACTTTGTCATATTTACCATGTTTTTAAAGTAAATTCACATAATAATTTTTATTTCTTAGTGCTTGTATTAAAATTTAGACCAAACCTGCATTTCTGAAAATTTACAGAAAACATTTAATATCTGGATAACGGTAAGGTTTAGGTATAGGAAAGTATACATGAATTTGCCTTATTTTTTTCCCCTGAATGCATTAAAATAGAAAAAACAGGGTGGTTCTATTTAAAAAAAATTAAGAAATTTGATATTTATGAAGTTAAACTTTGAACACTTTTTATACACACCCTGTATAAAATGAGAAATTTTTCAACAAAGATTCGAATACGTTTGATCTTGCTTAAGGCAACCGAAGAGAAACCATTTTCATAACTTCAAGGGTCCCCTCGTAAAAAAATAATTTATAAGGGTCATCAACGGTCAAATTTTCTACAAAAAAATCAATAACTCAAAAAGTGTGCATTTTTCGAAAAAAGTTTTTAGACAAAAGTATACTAAAATATTACGTAGATTTCAAAAATGTATTAATATACAGGGTGTTCCATTCAAAATAACAAAGTTACAGTCGACTTCCGGTAGAACCGGAAGTCGGCCATCTTTGAAAATATTTTAGTTGAAAAGATCGTATTCGAAAACCCAAACTTAAAAATTTTCATGATTTTACTATGAGTATTTTGCCATATACAGATAGTTTTCACTCGTCGTGGGACACCCTGTATTTGTCAGTACTGAAAAAAAGATTCGTTAACCTTATCGGAACTTCAGCATGCTTTTTTTTATAAACAGCAAATAAGGAATAAAAAGTGAAGCAGCTTTTAAACTCGTAATGATATACAAACTTATATATCTACGTATAAAAAGGAATATAATCATTATGGTACATGCAGTGAAGAATAATAATAATATGTTTCATTGGAACACCGAGACGTGACAAGTTTTTTTAAAATTTAATTTGTTGTGAAGTTCCAATGGACAATCCGGTCGGCACGTGATATTGTACTTTTCTGTCTGGCTATAGAGAAATGAAATCGAAGCTTAGTCTCGAAAACCTTTTCTTTATGTATCATTTGTTGTTCGATGTGGAAGGTATTTCCAAGATCTAATCAAGGGATTAACTTTTTGTTTTGTTTTAAAAACAAGGGATTTTTCCAGAAATTAAAATAAATGATTTTACTATGCGACGACGAAAAACATAAGTACACCGTAAGGTGTTGATTATATCGTGAGATAAACCAACCGCTTCCATTTTTTGTCCCTGGAATGCTATTGATTGGAGAAAAAAGCTGCCTATTACCAACAAAACGTACAATCCTTTCAAAATACTTCCTATATTTTACAGAATTTAAGATCAAATTAGATTAACAATACGCCTAATTTTCACGTCTTTCAGTATTTAACCTGCAGATCTGTTGATAATAATCAACCTATAAATAATGAACACGATAACAGCATATTAATTAATGGTTACTCAAAGCGTACTTCAGCATGCTGAGTAAATCATATTAATAATTGGGTACATATAAACATGTAACAAACAATGTATTCATAGGATAAACATGACAACAATGTAAAATATGTTATCGGCTATATTTACTCTCAATATCATTTGAGAAATTTCTTTGATATTCTGTTATGTTTTGTGATGAAATATAATAATTTTGTGCTCTGTAATGCCCGGTTTTATAAGCTCGGGTTACCCCTGCCCCGAGAGTTAACCCTTTGACCGTCAAAGGATCTAAATTGACCGTCAAAGGGTTAACTCTCGGGGCAGGGGTAACCCGAGCTTATAAAACCGGGCATAATGGTAATGGATGACTAATAAATACCATGTTTATCAACTAATAACAGTACTTCAGTATAAATGTACCTATGGATGTATTTTTGGGGTGACATTCACTAAATATGTTGAATATGGTTTGGGACTGAAAATGCAAGCCTGACGAACAACAGAAGTTAGCTTTCCATGATTAATGCTGGTGGATGTATGTATGTATTTTTTTGGGGTGACATTCACTGAGATGATCTAATGTGCCCCCTTACTTATACTCAGTTTCTGATTAGAGTCTCAGAACCTAGTAGCCTCTTTAGACCTATTTCCTAGAGGAATTTAGGCTTCAACTTAGGTAAATATTACTTTTTTAATCAGTAATCTCCCAGGTACTGTGCTCTGGAGTGCTGTGCAGTTCGAAAGTATGTGGATGCAGGCTTCTTTTTCTATGTCATAATATCTGCATTCTTCTTCCTCCACTATTTTAAGTTTTTTCGTGCTCATTCAGGCGACAATGCCCCGTTAGGATCCCGGTTAAAACTCCTAGCGCAGTTTTACTCCGACTTAATATGCATTCATTCGATATCAACCGAGAAGAATCTTTGATTGTTTTAGCCCTACCAGATAATTCCAATGGTCAGATCTTCTCTTTCTCTCGGTTTCAGGTACCTACCCATTTTCCCCAATATTACATTGCGGCTGATTCCGCAAAATGGTTCAAGCCCCAAGAAAAGTTCAGTTTGAATACCAGACCTATATCAAAGTTTTGTAAATATTGAGCTGACAAGATGTCTTGCTCATATGCTCTTTTATCAAGCTGTTGCTGAGACCTGAGAGACGGACATTTGTTGATAAACCATATTAATTATATTTTGAGGTGGAATTTTTGTTCTTTAAATTCGTTCATATTTCGGATAATCATATTTCTGGGACGGATTCAATCTTCTTAAATATACCCTAGGTATTATTCCTGAAGAGGGTCTCTCAGCCTCGACTGTTCCCTAATCAATATCATCTACATTATAATTATAATTATGACCAAAATGGGTAATAAACTATTAATAACAATGAATGTGATGAGGTAAAACTCAAAATTCAAATTTTCTCATCATTATCACCACAAAGGGACAATTTATTGAACTAAAATTTGTTGGAATGATTTTGAATGTTTTTCTCACTATATTTTTCAATAATTCAGTTTTGAAGTAATGTTAGAATTATCTAAATTATATCAATATCCAATATGCCAGAGCTATTTCTATTGGAACAGCTGGCATATTTGACAGTTAATGAGAAACTTTTGCCCATAGCACAGATTATACAAGAGAACAGATGCGAAAGCTTAACAGAGAATAGTAAAAAAGAGAGAGATGGGTGGACATACCCATTTAAAGGTCCATCGTCATATGTCGACTCCGTTCGGGCCTCTTCGCGAAACTTTTCAACAGGGTTATCAATTTGCATAATATTTTCCTTAATCCACGATCATAGGTCGAATATTTTATAAGCATTATTTTTAGTGTGATAGTTATACAGATACAAATATATTCGACAATTACTTGTTTTAAATCAATTTCATTAACATTAAAAGAATTCTACAATTTAAAAGATTATAATGTATAAAAATCATACCATAAATATATACTTTTTTTCACAAACCATCTTTGGCAACCATGCACAATAACCGTGACGGTTTGGCTCAAAAATTAAAATACAAAACGTCAGTTTTGACACTTCAGTTTGAAGGTTGTCAATCCCAACGACCTATTATAAAATAGACCAGCCATCACACATTATTACCTATACATTGTTTTGGTCGCAACATAAATCAGGGCGAGTACAATGCACAGTAGCGTATCATGTCGAAAGGGTTCATTTAAACCATATTATGAAAATTGCTTTTATAGACTAAATGATGTAGATACCTTATTTAATTTTGGTTTGAATAAATGGAAATTATATCAAAAACAAGCAATTTATTTAAAGGATACCTATAGAGGACTTTTAACATAAATAAAGTTTTGTACTACAGATTATGAATATGTTAATATAATATGGATAGGTTTTTTATTTTTTCTTATATTGATTTTACAAAACTAAGGAATAAATAAATGTATTAAAATTAGATGGAATAATTATAACAATAATATTAATATTTATTGTTCTTAAGAATTATTCACAATCATATCACAAAATAAAATAACTAGAACACACAATTGTATGAAAATATTTAAATGAAATGAATCTTCATTATTCTTCAACAAACTGAAAAGATTCCAAATTGTTCATGAAATTGACCTTTCAATTACAATAGATAAGTTACCTTGTTGTTGATGGAGGGTTTTTTGCTCCAATAGTCCTGTTGTCTTGAGCCTCAAAAGGAACTTTAACTTTGAAAATGCCCTCTTCTACCAAAAATACATTCAGTAATCAAATTTCACTGCGAAATATTGAATCCCTTGTCTTATACTTATACTACGCTTGTGCTAATATAACCTCACCTATGGAACGATCGTTCATCATTCTCATTCCATTTATTTTCACATACTACACATTTTTTCAACATCATAAATGTCTTAAAAGCACTTGAATATACAAATATCAATGATATATCTAATAAAAACACAATTATAGTTAAAATCTCATTGACAAGTCTCACCAAAATGACAGAAGTAGTTCGAGGCTGCCAAACTAAAAATTTATAAACTATTCTACTTATGGCATTGATAGACCATGAAAAATCCTAACCGAAAAAACTAAGTTAGCTGGACCGTGGTTTGGTCATACCTATTTTAAATGCTTCCCACTTTTTTCTTACTTTTCAAACAGAAAATACTGCTCAAATCTTGAATGTATTCATCAATTACCATTTTTGTTGAAAGAAATTTGGCATCATGTAAGAAGAGTCTCGCCGTAAATATGTTGGGGACAACCAAAATGTAAACAAGGCTAGTCTATTTTATAATAGGTCGTTGGTCAATCCGCGATATTATTTGTCTTATTCGACTAATCGATTGTAGGTTGTGGTAATATTAACTGGAAATAGTGTACATTAGTATATTATTTTTATAAAATGAATAAACATCACGGGGGAGTGTATTGTTCATAAAGAGACTGTCCAAATAAATTTTATTCGGAAAGAAAAGTGAAGAACCGGCACTGGAAACTGTTATTGTTCCCAAGTCAACATTGCAATTTGGTTAGAAATTCTAAAAAAATTTTAAACTGGCGACATCGCGGCCATACCGAGTTGAAGGTCCAAGGTCATTGAAATCGGATTTGTAAATCCTTTGATGTTTTGCCGGGATTCGTATCTGTTCTCTTCTATAATCTGTGCCCATAGTATACACGAGGGTTGTCTTGGGAATGTTGCATACAGCATACTTGGGTCCAGCTTGAATCAACAAATGTCAAAATCAACTACCACGTTCAGTTAAGATAACGCCAAAGTAACAGATCACTTCGTTCAAAGCTGTAGCTGAGTAAAATTTTTGTGATTGAACTAGTCGGGGAAAGGAATGGAATTGAACCGTGGAAATTTTCACGCAATAGTTTTTTATAGACAGTTGTCTCAACAGGAATGCTTCGCTATGTCGGCAATGTAGCTCACCAGAATTTACTATTCAAATTATCAGAATTTGTCAAAATCACCGAATGGCAAATTGGTTATCTAATTAAAGTCTTTCACCCCAGTCGATATGGAAAATCCCCCAAAAGAATAGCCATTTTATATATCCTTTCTGCAAAATATTCAAAACACTATTGAATCCAAACTAATGAAATTGTTTAAAAATCGGATAATCATCCTCGCATTGACAACACTAATACAAAATGAATAATTTTTTATAGACAGTTGTCTTAATAGGAATGCTTTGCAGAGCTGTTTTCTGTTGTTGACAATGTAGCTTCACATTCCTCGATGGTATAAGGAATATCGCGGAATATTGAGGACGATCCAAAAACAGATCGGCATACACTCCTCCTAACGCATCTTCACTGGCAGTGTACCACATTTTTCATGTAGGTAATAATAAAAATTCTGCCAAAATTGGTTCCAAGCATACTGAAATGCATTTCTCTTTGTGGGAAATACTTCGACAGACAGTAGTCCTCGGAATATATCCAGTGTTTTTTTCAGATCCATATGCAAAATATACACAGCAATGAATGACCAAAATAAACTTTAGGGCCAAATTAAATGTTATGAATTTTGTATGGAGAGAATAGCGGATATAAACCTAACTGAATTGAATACAGTATAGATAGAGTTTGATGAAATGTGCGGTAGTAATACCTTTAGGGTCTTGTTAATACCGAGATAATTTTGTCTGCCTTGGATATTATCTTTGAGCAATCGAGGCCCGAGGAATATTCGATAAGATATTATCAAACGAGCGTGTAATGAGTGATAGCCACTACACGAAAGTAGAATACAATACTTTTTCTATGACTGAGTGTTCACCATTCAATTCAAACGAACGAGATAGTTAATAGTTATTTATGCAACAAGTGCAAAAAGTGACAAAGCGACAACACGTCGAGTGCAAAAAACACGTTTTGCAAGAGTTGCATACAATATTTTTTCTAAATTCATGCAAAAACTGGAAAACTAGAATATAATGTCAAGAACTTACCTAACCTAATTAAACTCAACCCGTTCTTCTTTTTTTGTATCTTCATGGCCTCCACCTTGTCAGTACTCAATCATAGCTGGTTCTCGCCTTGGCCATTTAAATTTTAAATAATTAAAGATTTTTGCAATAATTGTAACTCGTTGAGACTAAGTAGTAAGATATACATATATTATTGTTGTATTAAAGCTGGATCAGATACTTGCTATGGATTTTTATTCAATTTAAATGGTCATGTTTGTCATTAATCATCACAAAACTGACACAAGAATGACAGATGAGTGCAATAAAATATTTTATTGCACTAGTGCAATAAAGTACCACTTTTTCCAATGTGGTTCACAAAAGTGTTGTTTTTTGCATGAATGTAGAAAAAGAATATTATATTGAAGTAACTTAATGGTTTATGTCGAACAATTCCATTTTGAAAGCTATAATGGAATCTCATTTATTGCTTACCATATAATTGGTGAGATTGGCGCAATTGGGAATATTTATACAGGGAGTAGAGAAAGATTCCAGATTTAAGTTTTTATTATTTGAAGTAGTACAGGTATTATTTTCGATGTTTTTAGACCTCGGATTTGAAGATCAACATCCAAGGTCCACAATTTTTTGTACCGTATCCATCTTGTTTTTTTAGGAAATCGTGGAGTGCAGTTGAATTCGTTTTCACTATCTGTATTCATTCTAACAAAATGTCAGCTCTTAATCACTTTCGGTAGGTAGGTATACTATCAAAGTCAAATTATGACATCTCATTGCGAGTCAGATTCAAACATTGCACTAAACATAGTCGTGTGTAATGAATCATTACACACCAGGTTTGGCTTGTTTTGTGTAATGCATCCAGTAACTCAATAAAAATGCTGCATTAAAAGGGTCCATTTTTCAACAGTGATAGGGAAACAAATATTATTCATTTTCATTTAAAACAAAGGTTGTGAAAAGTAGTGAATGTTAAATTGAAAGAAGAGTTTGCTGATGTTGAAGAATTGTTAATTATATAATATAATTAATCGAATCGTTAGATGCAATACCAAATCTTTGCGACATTTGTAAGCCAGTTGTCATTTTAAGTTGATTGACTTTTATTGAAAAAAAAAACACTAAAAACTGAGAGCACCACATATCAACGCTGTAATACAGATGTGATTGGATGAAATTTGACACATGACTTAAAATTAAGTGATTTGATTGGTTACTAAATTTAGTGAAAAATTTATAAGGGTCGTTTGCACCGATCAACCTTAAATTTTCATCTCATCTAAGGTCTACTTAAAGTTAAGGTGAACCTTAAACTTTAGATGGTTTGCAAATCTGCTACTTAATGAAATCTTAGATAAGTGGCGAGAAGCTATGGCAACACCGAGAAAGCTACAGACATTCAAGAGATAATTTGTGTTGTCGAGTTTGATTTCACGAAGTTTGATTGTTGATTCTGTTTGTGACTGATGGTTTAATAAAAATGAATATTAATAATTGTGATAATAATAATATTTGAAAAAAGAGGACTCCAAATTTTACTGGACGAGAGAAGACAGCTCTTTTAAACCTAAAACAATTATAGAAAATAAAAGGACCGATGCAGTTACCTGGCGTGAGAAGGAAAACGCGTTGATTAAAATAACTTCGCTATTTAATAGCCAATCTCTGGAATACCACGAACAAAAGAGTCGTGTTCGATTTCTACCTCAATTAGGTTCAAAATGTTTAGGCATGTAGGTTTTGTCACCCCAAATTGCGAAAAGAATGTCAAATCATCCCAGCTGTTGAAATATTCATTTCTGTGATAAATCTTTCCGGGGATTCCATGAAAGATCAAGTTAAGATCGTCTTAATCGTCATGAACAAAATTATTCTTAATTATTTTCTTAATAAACAATGAAGACAAGCCACAGCTAAAAAAAGGCAAATACCACAACAACAACACGCATGTCAAATAGTAAACTTATTGACAGATTGAAGTTTAGATGACATTAAGGAGAACTTTAGGCGGCACAATTCTTAGGCTTAACTAAGCCATACATAAGGTACACCTTAAAACTCAGTTGATTACCCGTGCAAACCAAATTGTGATATTAAGGTCACCTTAAAGTTAAGCTTCACTTATCTTTCGCTAAGTATAACCGGTGCAAATGGCCCTAACAGAACGCAATTTGAGACTCAATAACTTAAGTTGCCCTGAATACTTCCATTTTAAACAAAAAATTGAATATTTCCACACCGATAACACTGCTTTAAGATCAAAGAAAATTAAAAGAAAATGAATCACTTCTAAACGAAAACCGAAAGGTTTCCAGAATAGAGCTAAAAATAATTTCGATAAAGTTATCATTCGAATTTAATCAGTCTTCGTACCACGCCTACTTAACCTCACTTCTGACATAAAATACCTGACCGACTTCCTGACGCGAGTATTGTTTCGGAAGGAATTAAAACTTCCTCGGACGCGAGCCTTGTAGGCGGTGGAAATGTTAGAGTCGTAAATTAGTCGATCACGTGATTTTAGCCGTAGGTGAAGGACCATTGGAAGCTTTTTACCTCCCTCCACGCCTTCAATATTCACCTCTGTTTTCTGCAATTAACTTCCGAGTATCATCAGGGACGGAGTGGTGTTTGTAAATTGTGTCAACCAGAAGAACGGATTGATGAGAATCTAATAATCAGAGAACAGGGAACACATTCTTGTCTTGAATAGTCTGATATGGTTCATTGACGATAAAAAGATGATATAAACTTACGAATTGTGAATAAAATGTATACTAAATAAATGTGGCATTAAACACTCTAGAGCTATGGGCTGGTTATGCTCTCAGAAGTTGCTAGGTCATTTGCTAGAATTCCCCGGCTTAATTCGACTTTTTGTGACATTCGATTCGTCCTGGTATTTCATTAAGTTTTTATGTGGTTATCAATTAATTATTTCTCAAGGATTTGGAGGAAAAACCGAATTGTTCAGACAAATTTGCATCGTGTAGTGAAACGCATCAAAATTGAAATTTCCAAGCAATGTCATGAGATGTTGAGTGGTTTAGAACGAAAATGGTAGAAGACGTGAGTTATACTTTAATATACTTTTATTATAAATAACAATATTTTTGTATATTCAAGCTTAGATAACTAAGTTTTTGATGTTAGATTAGGTTGATAAAACTTGATACATTTTCATGCAAATGTGAACACCTATCATTCATGTAATACGAGGCACAGGCTCATAAGCAAGAAGAGTTATCAGACCGACATTTCTAGTTTTCTTAGAGTAAAAAAAATAACTACACATTGGCATTGTCTTGAACTGCTGTTTAGCCTGTTGTTTTGCCTTTTTATCAAAAATAAACCATACAAAACGTTTCCATTTATCAAATCTGATGAGTACTTTTTCATTTGTATATTCAAATATTAATTGGACTGATTTATAGGTAGGTACTTTGATTGAATTGATTCATATTTATTCACAAAAATGTAGAGAGTAGCGGATTATGGAACTGATGAGACATTAGGTCTTACAAAATTTGCTTATATAGTTAAAAAATAATCAATCTAAAGGGTCATCCAGGTCTTCCATAATTAGAGCTATAAATATCATCAGTATTCAAGTTGGATAGAATTTTTAATTTTTATGTTTATGTTAACAAACTGAAGTTGCGTAAACAAGCAGATTTTCGAAACTTTTGCATACTCTGCCTTGGCCTCGCACTGCTCGGTCTAGGCATCGCTGAAGACCTGATACTGTTCAAAGAGATTTTGAAGCAGTAAAACCAATACCAGTTCAGCATTCGTTGATGGGATACAAAATTGAAAATCATTAGATTTGTCATAATGAAGAATTTCCATTAAAAATAAAGTACTTAGGATGAACAAAAAGCTGCAGTCAGGATAGAGCGGTGGATTGGTACAGGACGGATATAAAACTGACAAAATAATTTGTGTTCCTAAAGCAAATTTACGCTTCCGGAAGTTTCTCTAAGAAGGATCTACTGGGAAAGCTATTGAGACTGGTAAGGAATGAAACACACGAAGCATCAAAAGCCGGGAGTCTTGAGTGCCAAGGACTCGAAATCTCGACTGGATATACTGTAATTATCAATCTATCAATGGAAAAACTGTGAGGCTGAGTTAAACTATATCCATTTTTTGCAACTTATTCCCATTCTGCCTAATGAACTAATATTTCAATTATTTATCGAATGGAAATATTTCTGACTTATTTTTCCTTACTTCCATCACTGGGAAAACCAGTTTATCGTCACGAACCTTCTCTATAATAAAATATTAAAACACTTCATCAAATTTTTCCCTATCCGAATGCATATTTGAATATTTTTGCCACTTATTAAATTCCACACCACTGTAAGAACGTGTTCTGTTTACTGCAGTTGATGCATAAATCTGTCGTGGATATAGCGAACGCGGAATGTTCTCTCTATTTCGATTTAGAGCTCAGATTTTATCTGAGGAATGTGAGAGGCATAAAATTGTACGAAACATGACCCCCATTATCATTGTGAATGATTGTTTACTCGAAAATTTATTTTTACCCGATAGTCCAAAGAGGTGCTCACATATCATGGCCGGTTGTTTGCTGTTCCTTGTATAAACTAACTGTTGAAGTTACCGAGAAGTAACACGAAACGCTTTAAAGTATTGCTTAAAAAAATGTTTTCATGATAATTGCTGTATAAAATAATAGCGTCTCCAATGATTAATATACTTGTTTTGTAGCATTTTGAATTAGTTGTGGAAAATAGATAATGTGGAAAAAACAACTCACCTTTTGCGTGATTCGATGATTATCAATGGCATGGGATAAACATCGTCCGCTAAACACTCAACTTTTATCATGCCATATTCAGCATCGACTTTTTTCAATATCAGTTCTTTGCCAGGCACTGAAATGAAATAAATAATTGTTAACAGAATCTAATTGAATCATTATAATAAAAATAGAAAGCTTATTTTTTCAAGACTGAAATCCAATTTCAGATTTTCATGTCACTTTTCCAAGATTGATTAGCTCTCACCAAAATAAAATTAGAATATTAAGACATTGTCGGCATAGCTATATACAGTGTGCTCATTATTAGCTGAATAAACAATAATATAAGGAGTTCCTAACATAGGTTGATCACCATTTAGTTAAATAGAACCCAACCTCTTTTTTTTATCGCCCATCTCTATATATGTCAAATTATTTTATGTAGCTACCACCTATGGCTACTACGACCTACTGCAAAAATTTATTGATTTTAAGGTTAGCTATACCAAATTGTGACGAACTTGCCGATAGTCTTCATATTATATTACTGCAATGAACTGCAATGAATTGCAATTGAATTCAGCAATGATGATTTTCAATAAAAATTCTATCCAAGAAAATCTATATAAGTGAGTAATACCTAATGCTGTTCAATGAAAACTTTCCGAAAATTTAGTTGACTGCAGTATTACGCTTTTCAAAACCACCCTGTGAGTTCAGTTATAACCTGAAAATATGATCCTATAGCAATATTGCAACATATGATCACTTTTTCCATATTTTCCATACCTTAAACTGAACCTTTATTAACTCAAAGAGTAGAAAACATTTTATGATAATGATTTCATTTGGAGTTTAATTAATATTGATAACAATTTTTACGTTGAAATGAGGACAGCATAGTAATTAAAGTAGAATAAGGTCATTGCTAATGTTTTCCCCTAAGTATTAAATAATTAGTAGTCACCCCTATTCATATTTTGTGTAGGGACATTGATATGAGTACTTATTATATTATGATTTTTATCGCTCGTGAACAACTACTCCAAAAATTCGGTCAAGATAAACAACATTATGATGAATTAGTTTTTCCAGTATTATTGAAATATTTCACTATACAGTGCTTTCTAATGGAAACTATACAGCCAACATCAATCTGAATAATGTATAACTTTTATGGAAAAGGGGGGTCAATTTGCTTATATGTAGCTTGTTCAATTGAAACCCATCTTTGGTCCTGGAAAAATTTATTGACAAGTACAGTTACAAATAACTACCACTACAATTGAGGCACATATTCCACTGTTTCACCAACCGATGTAAACCCTGCTTATAGAATTCTTGTGACTGCTGCTGGATGAATTCTTTCACAGCGTTTTGTACTTCTGCGTCCGACTGAAAACGGTTACCTTTTTACACCTTTTTCAGTGGCCCAAAGATGTGAAAATCGCAAGGCGATAAATCGGGACTATAGGTTGGATGCTCTAATATCCTCCATTTCTTTCGTTGCAGATTTTCTTTCACTACGTTGGCAACATGAGGCCGAGCATTATCGTGAAGCAGAATAACACCACGTGAAAACTTCCCTGGACGTTTTCTTCTTATTGCTTGATGGAGCTTGTTCAAAGTTTCATTATACAGGTTTGCGTTGATATGCACTCTAGGTTCTGTAAACTCTATCAGCAAGGGTTCATCATGGTCGAAAAAAAATGTCAACATCACCTTGCCTGCAAAAGGTTGAACTTTAAACTTCTTTGGTGGCGGAGAATTTGCGTGTTTCAATTGCATCGATGACAGCTTACTGGATGGTTCAAAATAATGACACCAAGATTCATCGCCAGCAACTATTGACGAGAGAAAGTCATTACCATTTTGACTGTATTCCGTGAGGTGTTGCAAAGACAAGCCCATTCGCAAGCTTTTTTGGTCCTCAGACAAAAGACGAGAACCCCATCGCGCACAAATTTTGCTGTAACCTAGTTTGTGTACGATACTATGGACAGATCCTATACCCACACCAACATTTTCTGAAATTACTCTGATTGAAATTCGACGATTTTCTCTAATCAGGCCTTCCACCATCCATTCGTCCTCTCTTCTCCATTCTTAAATTTTCGACACCATTCCTTCACAGTTGGATATGCAAAACATGCGTTTCCATACACTGCTTGCATTCGCGTATAAATTTGCAGCGGTTGCACACCTTCAGCACACAAAAATTGAATGACCGCACGCTTATCACATTTGGACGGATTGACAATTAACGCCATTTCAAAGTCACAATACTTGAAATCGCTGTCAAATATAAACGAAATAAACAGATCAGTGTGACGTTTGCATACACTACTAATGTTGTAAAACGTCAGTTGAATGATTACAATTGTTTCCAAGTCTAACCTGACCAAAGATGGGTTTCAGTTGAACAAGCCTCGTATGTAGTCGTTATAACATCAACTCCTATGTTCACCTCTCCAAATTCTTTTCGCAAGAAAATCACAAAAATGTAAAAAGCTGGGAAGTCAATGATGGTGGGTGCTATCTGCAATAATTCAGAAGCTATCAATACAAAAATAATAATACTAGAAATTGATTAGGCCATTCCAGAAGCTTTGCTAGCGTTCCAATAAGATCCTCCACATTACTGTCTCGGTGTAAGACAGTTTTTGAACGAGTCATTTCCTGCTCGGTGGATATAAGGTTTGGGACGACCACCACCTAGATCACCCGATCCAAACTCGCTATACTTTAATTAGGGGATGTACGAAAACCAAAATTTATATTAACTCAGCCAGCATTGAGATGCTCTGTATAGTGAAACATGAAAGTTTAAATTCAGCCAAAGCAGTATTTCCATAATTCTGGAAAAACTAATTCAACATAATATTGTTTATCTTGATTGAATTTTTGCTTGCAAAGCTACCTTTATTGAGAAAATAAATTACAATACCAGCGAATGTAACGGAAAAATTGGGTACACATTATTCCTAAAAATCAAACTGTGGGTAAAATTGAGGAGAGTTCTGTTTCAAATAACTATGAGGAAACTTTTGATAAATTTATTGCTGCGAAGCTATAATTTACATTCGAACATGAGTATTCTGGATTTGCTGGCTGGTGTTCTTTGAATTGATGCCCGCTACACATACAGAGCATTCGTACATATATTTCACTTTGATGGAGAAACACTAAAAATGCATTTATGGATAACTTCCATTCAAACTTGAGGGATTGAGTAATGAGGTCTATAAATTATAGCTATTTGTATTACTCACTGTAATTACAAACTGAAATGGGTGTGAAATGTGTGTGAAATAGATAAAGTCATAATTATTTATTATGTATAAACATTGGGAAGATAGTCAATGAGATCCAAGTGGTCTTGATTTATGCAGAAAGTCTCTGAGAGAGTCTCTATACCTTTTTCTCCCTCTACCAAAGAATATACATTATTTTGAGATCCCTGTCTAAGACCTGCTAGATATTTTCAACGATCTGATCTCCTATTTTTTTTGCGCTTCAGCAATTTTTTGCAATTTAACATTGAAGCTTATATCGGAAAAAAGTCTATTGTTTCGCAAGGGCGAAAAATTAACTTCAGCTGGGGGTTACTGATGTGTTTGCCAGTCAGACATACAACTGTCTTACGCTTACCAAATAAACTGCAAAATAAGAAGTGTGACTAAAAGCTCGGAGCCATCTTATATTTTTTTATTATTCACACAAAATGTGGGATACACTTCGCTTCGCAAAGGATTTCATTCACAAATATCGCTTTATAATTGTATCTTACGACAGAGTCGTCCTCATGAAATTCATCGTTTCCCACTACTTCAAAATTACTGAAAGTGGAATACTTTTCGTTGTCTGAAATAATGATTTTTCTCAATGACAAAGTGTACCCCCCTAAACTGACGACAGTTGGTTGTTATATAAAGGAATATTGGGTCTTTCGATGTTTAAGTCCATTCCTTCTCATATTTAAGATCATTCCTTCTCATTTCCAACAATAACGCACTCTTGTGAGATCTGTATTGACTTCTTGTTGACATTCTAACCTGATTTTTGCACTTCTCATCAATCTCTCTGACCTTTGTGCATTAAATGTACCGGGTGGCCAACTAAAAACCACCGTCGGCCATATCTCAGGATTATAGCACAGGTTCGGGGAAAAAAATTTATGACAGAAGTGGCCTCGAGCAAAGCCTTGAAACTATTTTCAAAATTGTAGGCCCACCGCTAGAGGGCGTATTTGACAGTTAAAATTTTAAAATAAGAATTTTCTCCAAATTCAGCCCATTGATGGATGGATGGAATCTGATTAAACATTATAATCAGATTCCTCGACAAATTCTGCATACTTTTGATAGGACAAGTTTAAGTCTATCTCTTCAAATAAGGAGTGGGAGAGAGTGGGAACCTTGTTACGAAAAAACACCTGTAATTTCGGTTCTGCCTGACCGATTTTAATGAACTTGATGTTGTTTGGGAGAGCTTTTGTTGATCAATCGAAAATTTGTAAATATGAAGCAATCTGATTGATAACATGGATGCTAGAGGGCGCTGTTTTATATTTTTCAAATAATGTGTTTTTTCGTAACAATTTTAAATGGAAGCATACAAATTGAAGTGAGTCATTGAAAAGTAGACTAAATTTGTAATAAAACACCGCAAACCGCAAGGCAATATCTCTTTTCTATTTTGAGATATCGTAAGAAACAGGTAAATGGCAAGAAGTGTTCTTCCAACGTCTAGAAGGCTAGTTCGCGTTAACACAAATTATTAAATTTAGCCTGAATGAAAAGACCTTACATCGGTCTACATCGGTCTACAATTTCCGATTGATCAACAAAAGCTCTTTTAAACAACATCAAGTTTATTAAAATCAGTCAAGCAAAACCGGAATTACAGGTGTTTTTTCGTAACAAGGTTCCCACTCTCCCCCACTCCTTATTTGAAGAGATAGGCTTAAACTTCATCAAAAGTATGCAGAAATTGTCGAGGAATCTGATTATAATGTTCAATATGCTCGTTAATGGGGTGAATATTGTAAAAAATTCTTATTTTAAAATTTCAACTGTCAAATACGCCCTCTAGCGGTGGACCTACAATTCTGAAAATAATTCCCAGGCTTTTCCCGAGGCCACTTTTGTCATGAAAATTTTTTTCCCGAGCCTGTGGTGTAATCCACACCTGAGATATAGCCGATGTCCGTTCTTAGCTGGCCACCCGGTACGTGATATCCCACTTTTGGGAGATTGAGAAATGCTATTCTCCGTTCGAACTGCGTTCTATAAATGGTTTTACGTGTGATGTTTCCATTCTGTAAGATTCTACATATTTTCATACTCACCCAACCAGCTTGTAGATACTTATATTCTTATTTCTAATTTATACGACATATTAAAGCGGAAACAATAAATAATTCTCACCTGACAATCAAATGAATAATGGAACGTGATGTCATTTTGTTTCTGTTGAAATTGAAGTCAATCAATTTTTGTCAAAAACTTTCTGTTTACATGTAACTCCTCGAAAAGTATTACTCTCAACTTGGATCGCGTCGATTATCGAATATCCGCCCAAAAAAACAATGCTGATTAATTTTTCCAAGCTGTCCTGATTGACGACTAGCCATCAACATTGTTTATTGTAGTTATTCATTTCAAAATGGGCTTTACATTTTTCAAAGGAAGTATCTAATTGAAGTTACGTGAAAACATCAGAATTTTATATTAAAATGTAAAAAAAACACAGAATGTTATTATTCAACAAAATGCTATGGGGCAGATAACATTTTTATTGGCCACGCAATGTCCGGATTTTCATAAGTGTCTCATTTCTCTGGAAATATAATATTAATACCATTATTTCCGTCTGCTTCCATTTGTTATACCTAATATGGATACAAGCACCGCTCACCCTCCCAAAAATATCGAAGCCAGCGTTTTCCCATCTGAACAAAATTTCCCCTTTGTTATTTAAAACGAATAATAACAAAAATTTTTTACCTGCGAAATATGCAAACGGTAGACACTTAAATGCCACATGTGACATTGGAACATCGGAACTCCATTTTGTATAATCATGTAATAACATTCCGGGGAAACAGCTCACTCCATGGCATCGAATTTAAAAATCAATTACTCTGCTTGATTGAACCCAGCATGTTGAGGAATTCCATTTTACTTTCAAATACTTCAAATGACAGTTGCTTTATAACAAAGCAGCCCAGCTGTTGAATAAGCCAGTGAACTATTAACGTAAACAAGTGGAAGTTTCAGTTCTTGTGCTTGGGCTGTTGAGTCCAACCCAAACGAACGAGTGAATAAACGATTATCAAAAAGGCATTGTGATGTTACTATTCTTCAATCGAGTTCCTCTCTCACACAGCACGGTATCTATGACCTTTGTCATCTGTGTTTCGCTAACTTCAGTTTTTAATGAAAAAATCCATTCAAATGTTTTCCCCATTTTCTGACAAAAGCATAACTCAGTCGATGCCCTAGGCACAGGTGTCAGTTGACATCACATTTTCCTTTCAGAAGAACACTAAAAATTCTTAGTGGGTTCAATCTAGGCTTGTTGATAAATATGGAAATTTCTGAACGCTTCAATTCTGTAGGACTTTTCCACCGCTACGTTTTGACTTTCCTCTTCTTCCTTCCTCTCAGGTACTTCCCCGATTTTGTGGTACGGAAAAAAGATTTTCATCCACATACTTTCTAACTATACAGCACTTCAGAATCCTAGAGCACAATACCTGGGAGATTTCTGGTTAAAAGAGGAATATTAACCTAAGTTGAAGCCTGCAGATAATATCTTTTAATTCCTCCGGGAAATACGACTAGAGGAACTACTAGTTTCAGAGACCCTCCTCAAAAACTGAGTAGAGGTAAGGGAGCACATTGGATCTTCTGGGTCTCAGTGAATGTCACCAAAAAAAATACATACATACATACATCAACCATGGAAAGCTAACTTTTGTAGTTCGTGAAGCTTACAATGTCAGTTCCAAACCATATTCAAGCTGATACCTTCAAATATGTTAATATCAAAAGTTACTCACTATTAATGATATGGAAAATTTTCCAATCAGTATGAATTGACATCCAATTCGATATGATGTTTGGAGCATAAATCATTTGTCAGCAAAGTATGTTCCGGAAAAAAAATAGCTGTAGCATTGGCATTGATGAGAACATCTCGAAATAAGACATAGATGGTTGATAAAACTCTAATAGATTATTGTGTTGGGTCAAATGTAAATATTTTGCTCACTTTTTCTCTTTATGGAAAACATGTAACAGTTAACATTTTTTTTCTACATTCATGCAAAAAACAACACTTTTGTGAACCACATTTAATGGAAAAAGTGGTACATTGCACTCATCTGTCATTCTTGTGTCAGTTTTGTGATGATTAATGACAAACATAAACATTTAAATTAAATAAAAATCCATAGCAAGTATCTGATCCTGCTTTAATACAACAATAATATATGTATATCTTACTACTTAGTCTCAACGAGTTACAATTATTGCAAAAATCTTTAGTTATTTAAAATTTAAATGGTCAAAGCGAAAACCAGTTATGATTGAGTACTGACAAGGTGGAGGCCATAAAGATACAAAAAAAGAAGAACTGTTCGAGTTTAATTAGGTTAGGTTAGGTTCTTAACATATTTATATTCTAATTTTCCAGTTTTTGCATGAATTTAGAAAAAATATTGTATGCAACTCTTGCAAAACGTGTTTTTTGCACTCGACGTGTTGTCCAGCTCGGCCTAAAGACCTTGTTGGACAATTTCACGTCGCGTACAAAAAACACTCACTTTTTGCACTTGTTGCATAAATAACTATTATCATACTAGAGACTTCAAATTGAACCTTAACTGTGGTAATTTTATGACTGTTATCTCACGAATGTCAAGCGATTCAAAATTCCTTAAGCGGCCCTTACACGATCAATATTACTGTCAATATCGAAAAATATTGTCAGTAATATTGATCGTGAATGGAGTGGAATGAATGAATGGAATGGAATGAAGTTAAGTACTGACGGTTATTCGAATATTTTAATATTTTGGTCATCAGTATTGACAATACTGTCAGTATTCCGTATTGACAGTAATACTGACCGTGTAAGGTCCGTTTTACACCTATTGAATTTCCACCTTAAAGTTTTTAGAGTGAAGCATTTACGACATAGACAGATAAAAAAACTGTCTTTATCTATTCCAACACCATTTTCAACACGTTGGTCCTACATTATCATCCTAACCCTTCACTATTTTGCTGGAGTTTTGAGAAAGACCTATTTTAAAATGACTCCTTATTTTCTGGCAAAATAGTTATTGTGTTGTTGAAAATGAGTTTGTACTTTGTTTGAACAGGGTTTGTGGTGAGGTATTTGTTAAACGGGAAAGAAAACTGAATCACAATATTACACTAGGTTCTTTTGAATTCTCTGTATAATAAGAACCTTCATTCTATTGTGCTCCAAGTATACGTATAATAGGGGGCATTTGAAATATTATTTTTCAAATAGATACGTCAATTTTGTAATGTACCGCTGATATTTGAAATTAAACTGATATAATAGTGCACATAAGAAGTGAAAAGATTTTATTCAATTCAATTGAAAATCTGCCAAAAATGAAACGTATTCTCGGATTTCCATCATAAAGGTATATCTCAAGAATGGAAATTAAAGTAACGGTTATGAATGTATAAGACTTAATTTTCCCAAAATAAAGCAGTTCTGACTCGTCGTAATTGCCGTTATTAAAAACAGCCGCTTATTACTAATTCCTTAGGGTCCTATGTAGAGATAAAAAAGGTAAATTTCCATTGTGTACTGAAAGAAGATAAATTAACAGTAACCGCATGAGGGTAATACAAAAAGGTATTAAAAAGTAATACTGTGTAATATGTCAAGCGATACTTGAATTCAAATGAGAGAATATCCTGGGTAGATTCTATATTTCGGTGAAATAAAGGACAATATTTTTTTAACTTAAAAAAGGTACTTTTATGAGAATAAAGTTAAACATGGCATGAAATAGAGCTGTAAAAACATAATTTGGTGTGAAAATTAGGAGTATCAGTAACTGCCAGGAACAGTGAACATGCAAATGGAATATTCTACACATTTTACAGCGAGAAATAATCTACAAATTGATCGAAGCAAAATTATACTCATTTTTCGTATCACGTTTTCAATGCCTTGATAATATTTCACTCCTGTTCTCCTAATGCCCACGGGTTGTCTGTTGTCTATAATTTTCAGTAAAGTAACTGATGTAACTTGCCTGAATTCCCCATTCACTTTTCACTTATCCATTTCTCTTCACATATTTTCCCATCTCCGCTTTGCAACATTTTGTATTTTATCAATTCAAATAGTAATTCGTCAGCTGCATTGGATTGAATTCCACATTTTTATCTTTTATTTGAAAATTATCTTAATCAATAATTTTATCCGTTAATACATTTTTATCCCAATCACAAATTTTTGATGACCTGTTGTTGCGCTGAAGACTAAACAACCAGTGAAATTAATCCACTAGTTAAATTAGCTTAGAATTCTGGCTCTATGTCCTATTTCACTGCAACCTTTGCAGATCTTTTAAAGCCTTTTCTATATTAAGAGCTCGATATCCAGTTTTATTCTTTTTGATAGACTCATGAGCATGGATACTTCCACCCTTTTGTATCTTTCTACCTCCGGTTTTCCATCTCCGAGTATGTGAAACATTCCTAGGCCTTCACTCACACAATATGTGCTCCGCGGTTTTGTCTTCTTTCTGGCAGAACCTACATCTACTGGGCCAATGGTGTGCATATGTTTCCCCAGCTTTAAATGTCTGGTCAACATTCCTACCATCATCCTCGTCGTTTTTAGACTTTGACATAGTAGATCGTGTGACAGTTTGGCCGAAAAGCTATCAAAGAATAATTAAGCGTGCCTTTATCCAGGGGCTCCATACCACCAGCGCAACGCCTGGATGTTTATACATAGCTCACAAGTTACCTCCAGATTTGATTTTTGTGAGGGAGTAACAATTGCTGGTGTAATTTAAATTGGGTTCTCAATTATTTGGAAAGGAAAATAACAGCCAGCGAAGCCAGGGTGTGACGAAATAAAATATCTTCTACTGACAGATTTTAAAAATACAAATTTCCACAATTCAGAATCGCATGCACATCTTCTGTAGAGAGCTGTTCAATGTTCATTTTGAAATTATTTTTATTGGACTCTTAGTTTAGGAGTAACGGGAGTTACAAAAATGCCAGAAGTAGGAAAAAAAAATGTGTGGGGATATCAACAAGCAAATCTCTGGCAGGGCGAGTCGATAACTATAAAACGACTTTCTAAGCGAATTATTGCAATTAATGTTTGGTTTAACATTTTTTTTCCACTATTAGCTGTGAAGTTATTATTATTGCATATTTCAGCTAATTGAGAATTTTTTTATTAGTGGTTGATATTTTTTCCTATTATTGACCTAGGTCATTAATGATCTAATCTAAATATTTTGTAAATCCAGAGATAGTAGCTCAACAAAAACTGGTGCAATATTATTTTGTATACCCAGGAGATTTTCTTCAACATATTTGCTGCTTGAAATTAACTATCAAGATGAAATTATTTGGAGTTAAATGCCATCAGCTTAAAATTGGCGCTCAACCAAAAATTACTAATTACCATAACGAGTTAGTTCATCTATGGAGCGAATACAGACAGTGTACTTGTCCGTGAGATCTCAAGGTAAACGCTCCTCGTGTCGCGTTTGTGATTGCTGTGGTGTATAACCTTAGACTATACACCTAAAGCTTTAAGATTCAAGATGTGTACTGCGCAATACCGCTGTAATATTCCAACATAAGAATATTTTAATTTGTCGAATATTTCAAATTTTTGTCTTATTTCGGCTGGTAGTGGAAAAAAAATTTATATACACCACAGTGGTGAAGACATTTATAAGCCTCGCACCTCATCCTCATAATATTGGTGCTCGGTCAACAATAATAGTTTCCACCACCTTGGTGTTTAATTTAATTTAATTCATTGTTTTATCATGAATAGGATTTGGGGAATAAAATTCTTTATACAGATTGCGAAAAAGCGTATCGAACCATGCAATTTGCACAAGAACGATAAGGAAAATATGAGAAAAACAGCTCAAAAAGAGAGAAAGAATAATTGTGGATAGTCGGCGAGAGTGTATACTCATTTTCCGAGGCTGGCCGAATGTTCATTGCCCCTCTATTTCAACCGCTGTTGCCAGAAGCGCATATTAATTTGTACAAATGATATATTTGTCTCGTTATCGTTGACTTTTTTACGAGCTTATGCACTATTAGGTAAAACTAAACACTTTCATCCGGCAACAGTGTCCTTTACAATACTTTGCATGGTCGGAACATACTGAATACCACCAACTAGTGAACTCTCTCTCGCCTCGACTCGCCTCATCTCGGGATATAAGTATACACCCTCGCTGACCACCAACAATTATTTTCTCTCTCCCTTTCAAGCTGTTTTTCTCATATTTTCCTTGTCGTACGTGTGTAAATTGCATGGTTCGATAAGCTTCTTCGCAATCTGTATGTTTCGTATATGTATTGACCTAGTATCACTTATTCTCCTTTACCCCGACATACTATTTTATTATAGGTAAACGCATTACTGAGAGTCGTACATTATTCCATCCACAAAATTGATAATAAAATTTTCAACTTTACTCTGAATATTGAAGGTCCATACAATTTTATTATAAGGCAACAAAAAACCATTTAAACATTCTGTGAGTAGGTTTTCCTAGTAGTAGTAGCCTCAAAGAAGTTTTAAATTACATCAGAAGTCTCTACTAAAATATTTAATACGAAAACCCCAATAATTAATGTTCGGTGTTAAGAGTTTACTTTACACAATTAGTTGAGATGCGACTCGAGAAACTTCTGTCTCTAGTATCTGTTTTTAAGGAAATGAAATCACTCCAAAACTTTTAGAACGTATATACCAGTTTCTTCGTAATTGGCTACGAAGTATCTAGTGATGTCAGTAAAAACTTTATACTTACAATCCATTTGAATTGGATTGTTTGGAGATAATTTTATGCTTCGAGGAATTAAATACTGTGAAATTGATGCTGGTTTGTCTTCATACAGTTTATTCCCAACTTCACTGGAATTTAAATTGAAAGTATTACTTTGGAAAATTTGAGGATTGGAGAAGTTTCCAAAAATAGTACATTGTTTACTGGGTAGGAAAAGCTTAACATTCCTGGACGACTGTGAAGATTGCTAAGTCGAGGCGCAAGCCGAGACTTAGCAACACAGAGTCCAGGAATGTGGCTTTTCCTACGAGGTAAACATACTATTTTTCCGCAAATCGCTTAAAATTCGACAGATATTGATTGATTTAAAAAAAAACGCGATAATTTTTTTCCCAAATAAATGGTGCTTTGAAATTCCTAATAAAATTACTTGGGTTACTATGGAAACGTATTGAGGCTGAATTGTCAAACTTGACGCTTATAAATTCAATTGCTGGTGTTCTCGAAAGTAAAATGATAAGTGATGATGAAATTTCCATTCCTGGGACTCCTTCAGAGCTGGTTGAGGCAGTGAATACTGCTTCATCAGAATTATTGCCAAAGAAATCAAGAGAAAAGTACGAAAATGCATACAGACGTTTTATGGATTATGTAGAACACTAACAACTGTACGGAAATATCATTTCCTTACAGTAAGGAAATGACATTTCCTTACAGCAAGGAAGTCCTGACTTTTTCTTCAAGAAATTTTGACAGGTATGTCAAAATTTCCTAGCGATTTGCGGAAAACCATATTATTGATCTGAATACTATTATACAAGGAGACCCATTATTCACAACACTCTTTTCAAGAAATCATACCAAGAGAAGCTGGTATAAAAATTCTAAATTGGATTTATGACAATGAACATCAATGACTATAGCATGTGCGGGTGACATAGTACTTATTCATCGCAAGATCCAGGAAATAATTTCCAAGCGTATTTGAACAACTGGAAGAGAAGGCAATAGTTATTTGTTTAACTAGGCAGTCAATCTACTTTGCTGCCGAGCTGAACATATAATTTTTTCTCCGATTGTTCATAATGAGGATATTGTACTGGCAAATTATTACAATTCCCACAATCTCTTTATGTTGGTTGGTTGCTATGGAAATGTATAATCACAGGCAGCAAAGTAACCACTTTGCTGCCTAGGCAGGTAAAGTAATACTTTGTCGATTGATATCAGTCAGCAAAATTAATATTTGCTGCCAATCGGAGAAAAAATAATATGCTCTAGTGATGAACGAGGGAGAAAAATATATGGTAATGGAGGGCAATAAGGAATTGGATACTTTTATGGATTGGAATGGAAACAATAACTACAGAACAGAAAAAGTGGAGAAAATTGAATATTTGGAAGGTACTATCACAAATAGAGGATATGAAGAAAGGGGAATGAAAAAAGGCAGTAAGGCAGCAGTAATGGCATCAAAAATGTTCAACTCACCAGTCATATCAGGGAAAGCTGAATTAGGAATGTACTTAATAATTATAAGACCGCCAGTGTGAGAATAAAGTATATGAAGTGTCAGAGTAAACTGTAGATGTGGAAACGTATGAGGCTCAGAAATATTTATGGTGAAGTTGGAGAGATGGGAATGTACAGAAGAAAAAAACACAGTCAACTAACGGAACGGAGTTCACAAGTATAACCCAAGTACTAGAATCATAGTAAGATCTCCGTCCTTAATTTAAACCATTCATCTGTATCATCTTTATTTTACCTCAGTAATTTGAACTTTGCAGGTATTTGCTCATTACACAAGCCTTGAAAAAATATGAATTCGAATTTTATCAGGATATCAAACAACTAATAAACTCAACGTTTGCGGATATGGATATGCGGATATTAATTTGAAAACCATTGATCATTAAAGAGAACAGAATCGCCAACTGTTTCCATTGAAGATACTCAAGGATTGGATAAAATTGTTACTCATGATACTAGATGTAATTTGCTTCAAATAAAAACAAGAGGACAGCAATAATGCATGCAAGTTCAGAACTCTCAGTTATTTGTATTACCATGGAAATTGAACAAAAAATACCATTCCATGAATATCATCCTTAGCGAAATAATCACTCAATTTATTCCAATCATAGATTACAATGTGGTATACGAAATTTTTCCAGCAATTCAATTTTATCGAAAAAACTCGTATTGGAGGCGAATTGCCTCTTCCACCCTTCCCACATAAAATATGTGTTTTTCGCTCAAGCTACGTTTTTTTCGAAAAAACCGCATTTTTTTAATAATCCTATCACTGAACCTTTACCAGATAAAATTTTGGGTAAACTATAGTCAATCCCTTGTTTATTTTTGAAATATTGGTGAATATTTGACTTGGAAACGTATTATGCCAACGAGGGTGATTGATTATTGGAAATTGTTCTTAACATCCGTAACCAAATTTTACTACATTCTGTTAAAATGTAATTTCTATCTCTTTCTATTGGGCTTTTCCAATATGCTTGCTGAGTTCTATTGAAGAACATATTATATATAATGCCCCTATTGTCAAGCATGTTTGCAGCTATCTGGCATATGAAACTGCTTTATGTTCTGTTATACTGATCAATATTCAATGATTTAGATGTTTCGCCTAAATAAGATTGTCGCTTTCACATAATGGGTATGCAGTTTTTATTGGGTTGGCGTTTTACTATCTGTAATCTGTAGTATCTGGAAAATTCAAATATATGCAGGGTGTTCTGTTATAGAATTGTAAATTTATTAACGGGCTAGTTTTTTGGAGCACCTTATAAATAAAATCATTTCACAAGAAGCATCTTTCAACTCTCAATAGTTTCATCAAAAGTTTTCCGCTATCTTTATTGAGACAGGAAATATTGATCTTTGTCTTACTAATGAACCAACCAGTAGTATATTGCAAGCAAAGCTTCCACGCATTTAGGTTGGGTTTTGTACTATTATACATATTATGTTGAATTTTTATAATGTTGATATAAAAAATATATATTTAATAGATTTTATTTAGTGAATTTTTATTTTATTTTGATTTCAAATATAATTCCTAATTACTGTTTTATTATTTATTTGTTCAGGGTTTTTTCAACTTACTTTAATACCTCGGCTACAGCTCAATAGATGGCATGAACTTTTCAACTAAATTTATTATTAAATTTTATTTATTAATAATTTTAATGACCTACAGGATTATGAGTAAGGCCTTTATTTTCCGCAAAATATTTCAAGGATAATTAAGTAAGTATGGCATTCAGATTAGTAAACAATACTTCAACGTATAAATAAGGACATAAAATGGAGGAAATTAGAATAATAAAATTTTAAACGTGATTGCGCAGAGATATAAAAATAGAAACGGATATTCGTTGAAATACAAGTTTAGGTTATGTTTAAGTTTAGAAGTATGATTTCCACGTGGAAAAATATGAACAAACTAAAGTTATTGAGGAGCAATTATGATAAACAATTTAAAAGTAAGTGAATAAATCTAATAACTAATTATAGCACTTTTATATGCAAATTTATGCACAAAGGAGTAGAGTGTCTTACCAAAATTCAATAGTTTCTTTCCAATTTCAGTAATGGATGGAGCTATAAGAGTTTTGACCTGATGTAATCTGGTCAGGATTACAAAACTGTCTTCAAGAAATTTGATTGCAAATTTCTAACAATTCATAATATTCATTCTGGAAACAGCAGGACAGGAACAATACGTATGGATGTTTAATATATTTTGTTAATGTTACAGACAAAAATATATTATATGGACAACTTGCATATATCAGGAAGGTACGTTTTTATCTTTTTATTTTAAGAAGAATCGGAATGATCGTCCTCCTTTTTCAGAGAAAAATCAACAACTACTTTTTGTTTTTCAAATTTATTGATAGTCCTCCCTCTTGGAAACCAAAAGATTACTTCCTGGATACCAAAAAGTTTCTTCTCCTTCCATTGGTGATAATTTTCAACAGGATCTTCTCAGGCAATTATTTTGATTGCCACTTTAATGTCTTCAATCCATGTGACATTTTATTAATTAATTATTGTTAAACTTTGTATATAAGGAACAATGACAACTTAACGAATTTACAATGTAAATGCTAAATTAAAATGTTGTTATTAATTTCAAAACTATCATACATAAACTATAAAAGAATTTTTATTCGCAACAACATGAACAAATCCCTTAACTGTCATAGACTATTTGTCCATTCTAATGGATTATTTCTATGATTTTAGTATTGAACTTTTAGATGACAGTTCAATATTTTTTTGTAATTTTGACATACATGGTGTTCCTTTTATAACTGTATATTTGTTGCTTTCGTTTATTTGGGCTTCAAGCATTTGTGCGTGACGCCTCAGTCGTCAAGACTTTTGAGAAAAACGAACACGATTTTTAGGATCCTCAAAACCACTTGTCATGTCATGTCATCATCCGAACTATCATCTGATATTATTGATGACTTTCCTGTGTTTTTGGAAGAACAGTTTTCGACTATGATGTTATTGATAATATAATTTTGCATATTTAAATATTTTCAGTGAGTTTTAAATCGTAATCTGCACAGTCTTAACCTTTAAATAAACGTCAAACCTGACAAACGTCAAACATTTTAATGTCCATGGCTTGAAGCCCATATTTTTCGGTATGTGCTCAAGGGGCAAGGGGAAGGTAAGACTAGGCGTCACGCCCGTAATAAACGAACGAAATTTGGTCAGTACGAGCTGCTACTAGCAGCCAAAAGTAAATAATCGAAAACACCTATTGTTAGAAAGTTTGTGTTTATTAAAAATAAAAATTTTATTACAATATATTGAAGAAAATCCATGGTGAATATGATAGAATCCAGCCTGAGCGAGTTGAAATGGATTTTGCTATATCTGCTTTTAATCAAAGGAGACTTGAAACGAGACAAGAGACGCTCGTCTTTCGTCTTCTCGCCCTTCCTTGACAAGACGAGAGACTTTCTCGTTTCGTCTCGTTTCAATACCTGTATGATAATATTCCTCCCTTTCGTAATAAAACTCGTATGTATAAAAGTTTCTTTATTCTTATTTTTGTTATCTGCAAATCCAAACTAACTGACTAAATTTATGTCTTGGCAGATTTTCAATCGAAGAGTTTTGATAATGACAAAGAACGTACTCATTAGTTGTTGATATATCTTCATACGAAAGTAGCTTTTGTATTTATGTTCATATAAATTAAGAACATCAAGCTTTCCAGTAAATTAAACAATGGAACATTTTTTCCAGCCTTATTGCTATCATTTCAACCTTCGTTCAACCCAGCTTAACATTTTCAGGTCACTTTGAACTAGACAAGTCTAAATTACCACAACCGTCATTATACTGTCCTATATACATTCCTAGTAATCCTTGAAGTCCAAATTAA
The DNA here is from genome assembly GCA_963978555.1 of Galerucella nymphaeae. Classification (NCBI taxonomy): domain Eukaryota; kingdom Metazoa; phylum Arthropoda; class Insecta; order Coleoptera; family Chrysomelidae; genus Galerucella; species Galerucella nymphaeae. Next base: position 1,970,490 of record OZ021716.1, on the reverse strand, counting down.
CTAGAACGTTGACAACGCTGAATATCCTCCCTTTATGTGGTTATTAGGAGGATAAGCAGAACGATTACGTGTTTAATTGAAAGTAAGGACTAATGGGAAGAACGTATTCCATCAAGGTTATTGAATAAACAGTCTTAGGTAATTTTTCTGAGATGTATAATTTCAAATACACACTTCGCTAGCGTCGTTCGGCCATCTGCGATAGCGTGCGGAAAAGTATCACTCTTCGCACTAGTTAGTTGAACCACTATATTCTTGGACGAATAGACAAAATCCTCAAACTTCCTGCATAGTTACAAATAGTTACAGTTTACAGTTTTTGTCAAACTGACACTCTTTGTAACTATGCAATAAGTTATTGTTGTATAACTTGATTATTTTGGAGTAGGTACTTATAGGCGAACGGTGCCACCCCTAAAAAGATGCACAAAAAAAACGAGTTGATCGACCACTACAAATCAATTGGTATCGATTAATTATATTATTAGGAACAAAAAACCTTGATAACACTTTTCTGTCCCGATATTTGTTATTAACCAAAAACTTGCGAAATTCTGCAAAATAAATGAAAGGATCACCAATGCTTCAAAACTGTATAATTCATTATGTCAAGAGCATTCATAGGAAAGAAGGAAATCAGTTCAAAAACTAAAATTACGGTATATAAAACAGTCTACCGGCCAATTCTTACTTATGGAAGTGAAAGCTGGATACAGTCACAAAAGTCTAAAAGTCGAATCCAAGCAATGGATATAAAATATTTACGTAGAGTGGAGGGTATAACACGAAGAGATCGGATAAGAAACGAGGATGTCAGAAAGGAACTGGAAGTAGAACCAATACTCGAATTATTGAATGAACAAAAGCTTAAGTGGTTCGGACACTGTACAAGAATGAGCAACAGACCAGTCAGGGATGTGTGGGAAGCCCGAGTAACTACAAAAAGGAAGACAGGAAGACCTAAGAAAACTTGGTACCAAGAAGTAGCAGAAATACTAGAAAGGAACCAAAAAAGATGGCGGAAAATAAAAAGAAATGTACAAAATTCATCTACGAACAGAATACTTAGATACAGATACCTACCCTTACAACTTCGGGTATAAAAAGGGTTTTTGATTATATATATATATATATATATATATATATATATATATAAATATATATATATAACTATAATTTTTATAACATATATTTTGTAGCAGAGATTAATAAAACATTAACGATAGCAAAAAAAAACGTATTATAATTCAATAACTTACATTATTAATCGAAAAATAGTTCCGCAAATAAGTACACGTTACGCACTCCGTTACGGCAAATTCGCCTTGGAATCCGTAAATTTCGCGAATTTGGTATGACGAATTCGACAAAGTGAATGAATGCAGCAAGAAAATAAAAAATACCATCTCATAGTATATGCTGTCACGAGTAATTTGCATTTTGAAAATTTGAAAAAAGCTGTGGTAGGTAGAAGCCGAGAAAAGTTTTTTCGAAAAATTAATTTTTCGGCCGATTTTTGACTTTGAATTGCCAATTGAAAACAAAGCATTTTTTGAAAAATATCAGGAGTCAAAAGGTGTTTATTTTTATCCATTTCACCTTAAGAAATGATTAGCGTAACGATTTTTTCAATTTCCGTAACAAATGACTGACCATTTGTTCCTAATAATATAATTAATCCATCCCAATTGGTTTATTCCTTGCGTTTTGTAGTGGTCGGTCAACTCGTTTCTTTGTGCATCTTGTTATGGGTGCACCCCACTGAAGCTTTCAATAATCGCCCTATATCTTCCATTTGAAGGGAGTAGGTACATCTTCGTACACCTATAAAATGATACGTGTTCAGCGAAATTCCCCTGATTGTTTGATGTATGAAAAAGGATATTCTGATAAACTGATCCAAAGTTTACGTCGTTCACCGTTAGTCTTGATGGTTCTTTATTTATATGGGTTAAGCAGGCTGTTTACGTATTCGGACTTTTTGAGCTCAGCTTATGAAAGCATTTTGACGAAAGAGAAAAACTCGTTCGGATCACTTAGTTCTGCTTGCGAAGGAAGTAATTGGACGGTTCTGAGCACAACCAATTAAAATGATTAATTAATGGTTAATTTCAATGGAAATCATTCAAAGTGATAATTTAAATTAATTAGAATTATTGACCATTAATCAGTTAAAGGATAATTCTTTGTAGGTGGGCGAGTTTATTTATTAGGAGTTCTGCTCAATCCCTACTAAAAAAGGTCTAAAACAACTCAAAACTCATATTTTCGAGGTACATGACTATAAAATTTATTTTTCAGCTTCATTTCAACAGTTTTTTGCCCTTGAACGGCTGTTTATAGTGAGAGCGGAAAAAACGGTGAAAGCGTCAAAAGAATTGTTATACCGTTAACTCAATTACATGGTTTCCATAAGCTAATACAATTGATTCGTTCATTTCGGTCTACATCTTCATACATGGAGACTAGCATTCACCAAAATAGATTCCTTTGACTTTGACAGCATTCAAACTGTAACTGATTTCACGTTAGTTCTTAACGATTATTCAATTTGTTGTACATCATTTACTGGCTGTTCCTATTAGAGAGTTTTCGAAGGCGCTCAAAAACACTCCGATTATCGCTATTTGACAACTTTGACATACGGTATGTCACTTAGCATATACCGTTCCCGTACACCACCGGTATCTTAAGGACTGCAGACATAGTGGTTGCATTAACGAAAAGGCCACGGAAAGACGAAAAATCTAACCTCAATCCAATGAGTGATGTCTGTATTCTGTTTGTTGTCTCTGGTATATGTTTCATTGCGAATTGCAATAGCACATATTATTAATAATTATCATGCTATCAATCATTAATAGTAGTGTCTTGAACAATTTGAAAAAAAGTAGGATTCAGTTTTCTGGGGAAGACAATCGGATTTTGATAACTGATATTTTGGCAAAAAATCCTTATACAAAATGGATCATAATTCACCAAAATTTCTGCAAATTTGATCCTTCCACCAAATCAAATAAAAAAAAAACAGCTCAAACAAGATTCCAAAACATTACCCCACACAACCAAAGAAATTCCATAACTTCGTAAAATTTGGAAGAAATGTTACTTATTGAAGTTTACTAAACTAAAAAATATAGCACTAATCTGAAACGTTGAGGATCAATATGAGTATCATCATAGAGAGAACTTGTTTGGATGTAGTAATTTAATCTCTTAATCTTGATGAAATCAAAGTCATTTGTTGCCAGCAACAAATGATTTTTTTTGTGCTCCTAACAGAGTTCAGAGGTCGTGAAAATTTCTTTAAAATCAATGAAGACAAAATTTCCCCAGTTAACTTGGAAACCCAAGGATATCGATGTAAAATTTATTGTCTCAAAGAGAATTATAGCGGCGAAGGAGGGTCAGACTGGAACTAAACGAATTCAAATCGCACTTTGGAATACAATAACAGGGTTGAGGACGAACTTAGTATCATAAATTTCAAAAAAACAAAATACTTTTTTCGCTTGCTATACATTTTGAATCGACCCCAATTGCTGATTGAAACGCTTATGCAACATTTTCATAAAATAAAACATCTCAAGAGATTTCGGAATTCATTCGGAAATGATTTGCATTTCCATGAATTATAAATATTGCAGTGAGTCAGTTTACAGATTTATTTTTGCATGAAATATAACAGGTAGTGCCATTTCCAAATTATTGTTAGCTCGTAATGAATTCGAATCATATAATATTCGTTGCAGCAATTGCAATATGCAATTGAAATTACTTTTTTATCACTATATATTACTTTTTTCTACATTCATGCAAAAACCAACACTTTTGTGAAGCACATTTAATAGAAAAAGTGTTTCTTCTAGCACTAGTGCAACAAAATTTTTGTTGCACTCATCTGTCATTCTTGTGTCAGTTTTGTAATGATTTATGACAAAAATAAACATTTAAATTAAATAAAATACAGAACAAGTGTCTGATCCTGCTCTAATGCAACAATAATATAAGTATATCCTACTACTTTTTCTCAATGAGTTACAATTATTGCAATACTCTTCAATTATTTAAAATTTAAATGGTCAAAGAGAAAACCAGCAATGATTGAGTACTGACTCTTTGGAAAATTTCACGTCGCGTGCAAAAAACACTCACTTTTTGCACTTGTTGCATTAATAACTATTTTGTTATTAAAATAGGAAGTAATTTCACTGAATAACTATGGTTCATACAACAGCCTTTTTGGTGTGCGTCATCGTTTGTTAATGTCTTTCTAACACATTACGTGGAAAGAAATGCAAAAAAAGTCAGGTCTTTGATTAATCCTAATCAAATTATCGCAATAATGGTTCGTTTAAATTTATTACAAGCGTCAATCCTAATCATTGACTTACCAAAATTTCATTGGTTGATGTTCAGATCAAGCGCAAGCGCGACCTATCAATCGTTAGAAATTTCTTTATTTTAAATAGGCATGCAGATATACCTTTCGCATTGACAATGTGTCTGACATCTTTTTCTACTGTCCCACTGACAGTTCTTGTCAGGTCTGTACTTTGTTGTTCACGGTCAATTATTATTTATGAAAAGTTAATATGAATATTATTGTTATATTTATTCGAATAATACAAAAATATGCCTAGATACACGGAAAACATTAGCATTTTGAAAGTTCTCAAGTATTTTCAGTCAGAAAAAGAAGCTGGTAACTATTAATTTCGTAATCTTGTCGAATTTTGCTGAATGCGATCCTGATGATTTTATTTATCAAATTTAGGGTGAGATATGTGTCAAAATAGCAAATAAAATAAACGACATACCCAAAACCCGAATATACGTCACAAACGATGACGCACACCAAAAAGGCTGTTGTATGAACCATACTTCAAATGAGGGTTGTAGATGGAGAAGTATGAAATATTGAAACAAGATTTGAAAATTGTCTTGTAAGGAACCATAGTTGTGCCAGGGTATGGTAGTGACAGTTGTTATAACCTCGAAACTCTTGTACTGGTGAGGCGCAAATATTAATATTAATGTTTTTTATCAATTATAAGAACAAATGTGATGTCAGATTTCAGTTCACTCTTTATATGGATGTTAACTTTGTTCAGAAATTCATGTTTTGTTATAGTATATATTCCTAACAGTTGGAGTAACTATAATCTATTTTTTCTCTGATTGGCAGCAAATATTAATTTTGCTGACACATATCAATCATCAGCAAAGTATTACTTTTCCTGCCTAGGCAGCAAAGTGATTATATTCAATTGGAATAAAATATATCATTTATCAGCAATTATTACATAACACTTTTAACAAGAATTTAAAAACATATGTTTAGTTGTTATTAACATTGGTGGTTAAATTACTATACTGTCCATTATATGATAATTTGAATATACCGATATTTTTTCGCACAGCTGTCAGAAATTTCATGAATTGTCAAACTATAATAATTATGGACATTTCCATAGCAACCAACCATTCCAACAACTGCGATTTCAATCAATTTTTTTTAATTGAACACTACAGGAATAATAAAGAGATTGTGGGAATTGTAATAATTTGCAAATACAATATCCTCCTATATCATTATGAACAATCGGAGAAAAAATTATATGTTCAACTCGGCAGCAAAGTATATTGATTGCCTTAGCTGAATTCCTAGCGTCGCTACGCTTGGCTATGAATTCAGACTCGGCAGTTAATCTACTAATTATAACTAATGTTGTATGTTTATGCCTGTCACTACTGACGCCAACCACTGTCACAACCATTTTTGGGGTGTGGTCGATTGTGACAGCAACAGTTCCTCGTACCTTCCTTCTCCTAAGGAACTCGTATTTATTGAAAATATCCTCATCTCTTTCAGGACAAAAAAAACGAGCCAGTTCTTTGAAAAAGTATATTTTTCAATCTAATTGATGTAATTTCTGATCCTCTTCGGAAGTTCCAATTAAAACATCACCCTTACCGAATTTCTAATTTATATTCCGCATAAGAAACTTCTTAATATTTTTTTACGTTCTGTAACATTTGATTTAAAAGTTTGATGCTATCAAATTTCGAAGGGAGTTTTGATCTCATATTTCATGTAATTTGAATAATTTAGTCAAGTTCAGGATAACGGCGTAAACAAAGAAAATGAAGAGAATTATTAAGGGGTCGAGAAAGTGATGTAGCTCCAAGATATTAGCGACTCAGTTTAATTATTATAATACACTCCTGGACAAAACGAACGAAACAGCATGTTTAATTAAAAAAAATGGTATATTGAATTCAGTTCAACATTTATTTCTTGATATAATTCCATGAACGCTCAAACGACTTGGACTCTGGATTTGTTGGTTATCACTGCATAACTGATACTGAGTGGATTGAGAAAATCGAGTAGCTCACAATCATCAACTTTCAACTTTGTTATGTTTTATTATTCAGTATTTCAAATATGATAGTTACTTCGTCCATCGTTAGTGAGCCCAATATATTTTATATCTTCGTCATTTTTTCAACTCTTTTTCCTTGCACGTTTTCTACAGTGAAAATTGTTCACACAGTGCAATGATCTTCATTTGGTACGGATGCTGAAGATTTTCTTCCAATATTCATGCGATACTATCCTTCACTTCAACCCTCTTACCCACTTTTGCTTTGCTTTCAAATTTACAGCGTTTGGTTTTGTGGAATCACAAAGGATTGCAAAAGATGAGGTATCCGGAATTGGCTGGAAAAAGAACACCAATTCAAATGAAGGTTGACAGGTCACATACAAAGTGCTTACTGAACAAGGTAAGTATGGAACTGTCAACCAGAGTACTGAGACTTGCTTGGAGACACTATTGAATACACTTACCGACCTGATCACTGGACACTGGAATCTGACGAAATATCTACCTTAAATGGAAGAATTTATTGTCAAGCCTTGAAGAGCACTAGCTCTCATATAACAGGGTGAAATCATTATGTTGCGTTGGCTTGCTCTTTACGTTAAAGGATAATTTGAATCTCGGAAAATTGTCGCTCTATATGTATTGAATATTAAATTTACCAAACACAAAGTGGAAATATCCACTGACAGTAAACAGTAAGGCTAAGCTCGCAGCTATTACCAATCCAGCCATGAAGTACGGGTGGACTCGAGAAACTGTTTCTCAATAGGGTAGCACTCCATCTATTGGGTTTTTTTTAGATCTAAAAAAGGCCTTCGATACTGTCGACCACTCCATACTTTTAGATACACTAGAAGATATGGGTGTAAGGGGTTTAGCTCATAATTTATTCAAAAGTTATCTAACAAGCAGACCACAAAAAAGTAATACAAAGAGATCAACATTAAATGTGGTGTACCTCAAGGAACAGTATTGGGGCCAGTGCTATTCGTGATTTACTTAAATAATCTATTTGAACAGGAAACAATAGGGAAAATAATCAGCTTTGCGGACGATACTGTGATTTATTACAAACATGAGGACTGGTATAATCTCAAAATAAATATTGAAAATAATCTTAGAAAGCTCAAAGACTGGTTCGACAGCAGATTACTCTCAATAAACTTTGACAAAACTGTATATTTACCCTTCAGTTGTCATGAAACGTCTCTGCCGAAGTACAATCTTAATATCCAACAATATTTTTCAATGAAACTTGCAAAAAGAATTAAATACTTGGGTATTTACATTGACAATCACTTACGATGGAACAATCATATGGAATATTTAACTAAAAAGCTTCGGAGTATCCTATTTCGATTTGAGCCAGTAAGTCAATTTTTGAGCTTTAAATGTTAAAAAATACTGTACCAGAGTTTGGTTGAATCACACCTCAATTATGGAATTATTGGCTGGGGAGGAGTTTCAAGAAACTATCTAAATGCCCTCGAAGTGTCTCAAAGGCGATTCCTACGAATGATTCTCAACAAACTCACAAGATATTCAAGCTCACTACTCTATACTGAAACACAAATATTAGATGTTAGATGTGCGTGCGTGCGTGTGTGTGTGTGTGTGTGCGTGTGTGTGTGTGTGTGTGTGTGTGTGTGTGTGTGTGTGTGTGTGTGTGTGTGTGTGTGTGTGTGTGTGTGTTATTGACTGCGGATCCTTGCGGTTCAATTAGCCTGACCAACAAAATGATAGAATGCTAAATCAAAACTTATACACGAAATATATGTCTGGAATACAATCATGTAAAAAGGTATTTATATTGTTTCTTAATTGCATTTTTTGTTTTTATAATTTTCTCAAAATTTTGACACACCAGCCTATATTCACCACATACAAGTATGCACAATACTTCTGTGGATGTCTAGATGTTTATTCAATTTTATTTGTTTTTTATTACTGTATTTGTTAAATTTATGAATAAACATTATTATTATTATATCGAAGTGATTGTGGTATGGTGATATGTTGAGGAGCCAGTTGGCTATAGAAGGCTTTTAAGGTAAACTCATTGGACAGGAACCGTTTTGGAAGTCGCAAAAGAGAGGATATCTGGAGATGGCTGGAAAAAGAACACTAATTCAAATGGGAGTTGTAAGGTCACCTCCATACAAAGTGTTTACTGAGCAAGATAAGCAGGGAACTGTCAACTAGAGTACTAAGACTAGCTTGAAGACACAATTCAAATAAGTTACTAACCAGATCACCGGATAATGAAATCTGAGGAAATAGTCGGTGGTGACTCGACCTTAGGACCATAGGATTTTAACATGGGAAATCAGAAAATCCTGAATATTTGTTTTACAGCAAAAGAAAACCTAATGAAATTTTGTGTGGACGTGGAGTACATTATTTCTGACAATTTTGTCATGAAATAATCACTGTTTAATAGCAGTTTAATAAAAATTTGTTTTTGAGATGGAGATTTGATTTCTTGAGTTCGCGAAGAAATAATCAATGAATAAAGTTTTAGAACATAAAACGTTTGATCAATTTTAGTAATAACTGAAATTATATTTAATAAGATATTTCCCTGGGCTACGTTCATAAACTTACTCCAGTTAGGAGAGAAGAGTATCACCACGTGATTAGAAAAGTATGTTTGATGGTTACTCGGAGTAATCGTTCAGAGGCTACATCGGCAAATCAATTGTCATTGTGTTGTGTATGAACTTGGGGTTATATTTTTAATTTCCAAAGAGAGAAGTATAAACGAATACAAATATGAAAAAACTAATGCAAAATTGAATACAAAAATAACGAAATAAAGATTATTAAATAAAAAAATAAAAATCAACTCTGATATGTTCACATTAGACCCTAATGAACTATGTAATAAAGCATAGAGTAGTCTGTTCGCGAGGTTCGCGAGATGTGTGACGGAATAAAAGTCGTTAAGTGAAAAAAAGAAAATGGATTAAAACTATATTACATAAAAACTAAGATTGTACAATGTTCTCCCTTCAACGTCTTACATAATAATGTCTCAAAAACATAAAATGTGTCCTAAAAACTAGGCATAGAAATATAATATTATATAATGACAAGGGTGGTATATCCACTTGACTTGACCATAAAGATTTATGGAGATTTATGGCTCTGCCTTCGTAGAAGGACTTGGATTTAAGTAGAATGGCAAACATGTGCTATTTTGAAGTGTAAGGCGTGAACATGCCCCGAGCCTTGGCAAACATTGCCGAAAGCTAATAACTAATAATAAAAAGGGAACAATAACTTCATGTAACTTTAAATTCAACATGCTATAAATAAAAGTTCACACTTAAACTGCCTAATGCTAACTTATATGCTTAAGAGTTAAAATTAACAAAAAAAAAGAAAATGTTTTCTGCCTTAATTATTGTCTATATCATCGTTTACAGGTAACGGACATATTTTCGAAAATGAACGAGTTATAATACCACTAGAAGTTTTAATTTTAAAAACACGCGCTACACTGTCGTTACCACATATCACTTCACTGACGCGACCCAGCTTCCACCTCATGGGCGGCAGATTATCTTCTTTGATGAGGACTAGACGATCTTCGGCAACCTTATCACCTCTGGTAGCAGCCCACTTGGTTCTCCTCTGTAACTCAGAGATGTACTCCTTGTTCCACCTTTCCCACATATGTTGTGATAATTTCTGCGTCAGCTGATAGCGTGATAGTCGATTCATCGGGATGTTTGTAAATTGTCGGTCGCCTGACGTGGTTATAGGGCGGCCAATAAGAAAATGGGCGGGCGTTAGAGCGGTATAGTCGTTGGGGTCGGTGGATAAAGGCGTCAACGGTCGCGAATTTATTATTGCCTCAATCTGTGTCAATAACGAGTAGAACTCCTCATAAGTAAGGTGTGCATTTGATAGTACTCTTTTAAGATGATGTTTGATTAATTTAACTCCCGCTTCCCAAAGACCCCCAAAATGGGGTGAATATGGTGGTGAAAATTTCCAATCTATCTCGTCTTTGGACAATGAATCAATAATTAACGATTTGTTTAATTTAAGAAATGTATTAAGCTCTTTAAAATCCGTACTTGCAGATACAAAATTTTTACCATTGTCCGAAAATATTTGTTTGGGTTTTCCCCTACGCGAGATAAACCGTTTTAGTGCTAATAAGAACGTTTCCTTGGTTAGATCCGTAACCAGTTCAATATGAACCGCCTTGGTGCTAAAGCAAACAAATATACAAATGTAACCCTTTGTTAATTTGCAACCGCGTCCCTTTCGGTCTCGTATTAAGTACGGCCCTGCGTAATCAACTCCGGTTACTATAAATGGTGGTCCGGGTAGGAGGCGCTGGGCCGGTAGATTGCCCATGATGGGCTGTATACCTGTTGGTTTAGCGCGAAAGCAAACTGTGCACGTATGAACTATGCGCCTAGCCAAATCCCTGCCCCCTACTGGCCAATAGTTTTCTCTAATGTTAGCTAAAAGTAATTGCGGCCCGGCATGATATAAATTTTGATGATAGTACCTAAAAATTAGCATCGTTAGCTTGTGTTTAGATGAAATGATGATGGGATGCTTTTTATCGTAAGTAAACTCCGAGTTTTGCAAACGACCCCCCACGCGGAGAATACCTTCTTTGTCAATAAATGGAGATAAATTTGTAATGTTGCTGGAATTTTTAAGAGAAGTTTTGTTCTCCAATAGTTGCTGTATCTCATTGTAAAAACTTTCGCTTTGGGCTGCCTTTAAAACATGAATAAATGCTCGATTAATTTCTTCGGCTACAAGTGGCCCGAAATTACGCTGGTCCCTTTTGACCTTACAATTGTTAATAAACCGCACTACATATGCCGCACTTCTTTTTAACCTAAGTAATTTTGAAAAGTTTTTTATTGAAAATAAATCGCCTTTCGTGTGTAGAACTAATGATGATATATGTTTTTTGATATCAGGAATTTCCTTTGGCAGTGTCAATTTCAAAAAAGGCCAAGTATCGCGAGACTCGGTTATCCATTTAGGACCATACCACCAAAGGCTGAGACGTAATAGATTTTCAGGCGATGCCCCCCTGGATAGTAAATCGGCGGGATTATCCGAGGTAGGTACATGCCGCCACTGCGCAAAGGAAATGGATTCTTGTATTTCGTTAACCCGATTACTAACGAATGTTTTAAACTGATTTGCCGGTTTTTTTAACCAACACAGTACTATTGTAGAGTCCGTCCACAAATAGCAATTATTAAATTTGATTTTTAAGGAATCAAGTACCTTTTTAGCTAATCTAGCCAGAACTAATGCCCCACAGAGCTCCAAGCGGGGTAATGTTACTGGTTTCAATGGGGCGACTTTACCTTTAGCGCATAATAAATGTGAGTGGGTTTTATTATTTTTATCAGTGGATACAATGTAAATACATCCTCCATACGCCTTTTCGCTAGCGTCCGCAAACCCATGCAACTCAATGTTCGTATAATCATGCAATTTTACCATGCGCTCTATCTTAAGATTATTCAAAATTGGAAGCCTTTGTCTTAAATCAATAAATGATGTTTTAATATGAGCAGGCACCGGTTCGTCCCAAGAAAGGTGCTCAAGCCATAAATTTTGAAGCATTATTTTAAATGTGGTTATACACGGCAAGAGGAGCCCTAATGGGTCAAACACTTGTGAAATATCGGACAGTATGCGACGTTTTGTTAATTTTTCGTTTTCTTTAAATGCAGTGAATGGACTGATGCTATAAAGTAATAAATCTTGATGAGGCGACCATGACAACCCCAGCGTTTTGCAGTTTTCGTTGTCACCAAAACTTAATATTGCAGATGTGCATGGACCGTCACTAATATTTTTTAGAACCTCGGGATTATTGGAATAAAACTTTCTTAACGCAAAACCCCCTTTTTTTAGAGCTTCAACTATTTCGTGACATGCCTCCTGAGCCTCTTTGATCGAATCAAACCCTGTCAATAAATCGTCCACGTAAAAATCATTAAGTATGATATTTGAAATATTAAGGTTAATGTTAGAATATTCTAAACCTAAGGTTTGTAGACATTTAATCGCGAGGTATGATGAACATTTCATACCGTAAGTAACGGTTGTGCATTGATAAGCCTTTAATGGCTCGGCGGGAGAAGAGCGCCAAAGAATGCATTGTAACGTTTGTTGGTTTTCATGAACCAAAATTTGGCGGTACATTTTCTCAATGTCTGCACTTACGGCGTATGTGTGCAATCGAAATCTTAATAACAGAGATAATAAATCGTCTTGCAGGGTGGGACCGGCCATTTGTAGGTCATTAAGAGAGAGTCCTGAGGAAGTTGCGGCGGAGCAATCAAAAACGACTCTTAGACGCGTAGTTAATGAGCTTTCCTTCAAAATACTATGATGAGGCATGAAGTAGAATTGTTTGTGTGGCGCATTAAGAGGATCGAGACCCTCTATTATTTTCATGTGTCCGAGATTAATGTATTCATTTATAAAGTCGGCGTAAAGTTGCCTCGATTTGGGATTTGATTCTAGTTTTTTCTCTAAATTAAAAAATCGTTTTCTTGCAATGTGATAGGAATCGCCTAATTTTTCGGTGGGTTCCTTAAATGGGAGAGCTACTATGAATTTTCCCGTGGAGTGTCGTCGCATAGTTTTATGAAAATGTTGCTCGCAGGAAATTTCTTCCTTTGATAAAATTCGTTTTTCGATAATTTCCTCTAATTCCCAAAATCGCGCTAATTGATTTTGAATCTGAGCCTCGGCAGAAGCTGCTAAAAAGTTGCAGCTTACTTCGTTGCGCGCTGTAAATGGTGCTAAGTACGGGCCTGCAATAATCCAACCAAGTACCGTTTGGTGCATTATCGGCTTATTTTTACCTAAACTAAATGTATTTTTCCCTAAGAGGCGCCAAAATAGGTCACTTCCAATGAGGATATCGATTTTTTGGGGTTCAGAAAACATATGGTCGGCCAACGACAAGTGTTCTGGGATATTTAGATATTGTACATTTAAAGGCACAGCAGGTATGCAACCCGAGATTTGCGGTACAATAAAGCACTGTAAGTGTGCATTAAAATTGTTTATTTTAGACGATATTTTTACATGGCACGCTTTCTCTAATTTGCATGAAATATTTGTTATGCCTGACACTGTCCAGTTGATCTGTTCTGATGAAATACCTAATTTATTATGCAATTCAGCAGATATAAATGAACTTTGCGAACCACTATCTAAAAGTGCTCTAGCTGTATATATTTTATTGTACTTGTCATGAACGTTTACTAGAGCGGTTGATAAGATTACCTGGCCTTGCACTGCGATGTTAGAAATGGAACAGTTAGCTGATGAAGTAGATGGTTCGGTTGAGGCTGAAGAGACAGGGTTAGAGGTTGTTTCACGCGAGTGATCATTGTTTTGAATGCGATTGATATGCAATAGTGTGTGATGCCGCCCATTACATGTCTTACAAGAATTAATGTGACGACAATTTCTGTTGTCATGGCCAGGTTTTAAGCAATTAATGCATAAATGGGCATTTTTGGCCCTTTCGTATTTGTCACTGGGGGACAAACTCATAAACTCTGTGCAGTTATATATGACATGAGAATTTTTACAAATTGTACAAAACGGGTTTTGATTCGATCTATTAGGTTTGGTTTGGTTGGGCGTGTGCTTGTTTGAATAATTTGATGCTTGGTGGGATGAATAATACCCGCGTGTGTGATTGAAAGTACCTCTAGAGTTATTATTAAATGAATTATTATTATTATGAGCCCTTTTATCCGCTTGATTAGTTTCTAATGTTTCCAACAAATCGGCACGCGATTTTAAGAATGTCTTAAGATCAATAAATGAAGGTACCTCCTTATTAGCGTTCGATTTCGCGTTTTCCCACTCGCGTAATGTGGATGAATCTAATTTGGTTGTTATAATGTGAATCAATAATACATCCCAGTGATCTATTTGTTGTCCCATTTGTTTAAGAGAATGTAAGTGTTTAGAGTATGTGTCGATTAAATTGCGTAATTTGTAGGAGGATTCTTTATGCATGGTTTCTACGTTAAAAAGTGATTTTACATGATTAAATACTAGAAGGCGTTTGTTGTCGTATCTTTCGCGGATAAGATTCCAAGCTACGATATAGTTACTACTTGTAAATTCAATTGAACGGATAACTTGGGCCGCACCCGATTCCAATGATGACCGTAAATAATGAAATTTTTGAATGCTATCCAAGGATTCATTTTTATGCACTAATGATTCGAATAAATCCGCAAATTCTAACCAGTTTTGATAAGAGCCGTTAAATTTAGGAATTTCAATGGGTTTCAATTTTATGCCTGCAAGTTTAAAAGTGTTGTTTTCGTAAGCGCTATGTATAGGGTTGGTACTAACTAAATTAGAGCCTGATGCATTGTCCGAATATACGGTAGAATCTTTTATCATACTTTTGGCTATCGCTACTTGCATGTGAAAGTTAGTTTCAAAGGTAGCGCGCTCTTCATATTCAATTTCTAACAAATCTTCATCTATTGTTTTTTCCTCAATTAAACCCTGTATGTTTTCAAACTCGAAAATAATATTCTTTGAATGATTTAGACGTTCTTGCAGTGCTAAAAGGTCTACGTCCGCCAGAATAGCATTCGTCCCTTTAGCGCCTGATACATATTTCCCAAAAATCGTGACCTTAGCCTTAATCGCGCCTCGCTTTCTTTTTAGCTCTTCCAAAGAAAGTGACGTAATATCTGACATTTTGCGAATTTTGAATTTTATGAACAAAACAAAATGAAATGACTAATGACTTGCGATTATTAATGCGCGAAATGGATTATGTTATGATTATATGAATTTTGGATGCGAATTGATGGCACAACCTTAGCTTTGAAAAACTCTCGTTAGAAACCCAGACCCAAAACAACAACAAATTAGCACATATGATTATATGAGAGGAACGACCTCACCTGATGAATTGCGATGCAGTTGGCTGCTTGTTGGCTTCGTGCTTCTGGGATCCAAGTACAAATTTGATTGAGTGATAATCCTTTACTGATGCGTAATGGTGTGATGTGTGATGTCCGGAAATTCCGGATATGCTGGCGTTGTGCACTCGCGTAAGTCACTACTTTAGTTATTGTTTACGCGAATAATAACTTGTTTTGTTTTTCACTTGTATTCGACAATATCCGGCTCGAAGGACCAATTATGTTCGCGAGGTTCGCGAGATGTGTGACGGAATAAAAGTCGTTAAGTGAAAAAAAGAAAATGGATTAAAACTATATTACATAAAAACTAAGATTGTACAATGTTCTCCCTTCAACGTCTTACATAATAATGTCTCAAAAACATAAAATGTGTCCTAAAAACTAGGCATAGAAATATAATATTATATAATGACAAGGGTGGTATATCCACTTGACTTGACCATAAAGATTTATGGAGATTTATGGCTCTGCCTTCGTAGAAGGACTTGGATTTAAGTAGAATGGCAAACATGTGCTATTTTGAAGTGTAAGGCGTGAACATAGTCCATTAATGATATGTGGAGTTATTAGCCAAAACAAACTATACTTAACTTCAATGCAACCAACTGTAACCATATATCTATTAATTTGTAAAAAAAAAAATCAAATATTATTAATTTATCACTAAATAACCCAGCAGTAATATGAACTGAACTACTAAGCCAAACTGTCATAACTATCAGAGTATAATTATAATACTCCATTAAAAAGCTGAGTATGCAGAGTTTACTCCGGGTAGGTTTCTGAACGTTTATAAAAGCATACTCTATACTGGTAGAGTCAATTTATGAACGCTTCGGAGTAAGCTATCCTTACTCTGAGTAAGTTTATGAACGTAGCCCTGCACATGTAACATGATATGATTCGCCTCAAATTCTATTGAATTGAAAAGAATTATATAGTAAATACCAAACATCTTCTATGTGAAAATTATAAACCATGGAAACAGAATATTCCATTATCGATATTGCTTTCACATGGCATTAGAAAAACAAGGCAAAACTATATTTATTTTTAAATGGGTTCAGATTTGATTTCCAAATATTTCAAATATAGAAATATGGTACGTTGGCTACACTTGTAAATTAAATAAATTGAGAGTCAACTGTGCTTTAATTATAACTCTGTCTCTTTGAGTGATTTCATGTATATTCCTGAATTTAATTAATCCCTCCACTTGATGAGCTTCACTAACGTTTAATTGCCTTTATGTCTAATATTTGAAAAAATCGAGGACCAAGAAACTTTCAAATTGAATTCTCATATAATGAGATCTTAAAATGGAGAAAATCCAATAAGAATCTTCCGATTTCACAGGAAAAATTTTAAAAAGGTGGGTAAAATTCTTTCTAATTGGTGTTCTCCCAATAGTATAAAATATAAAAAAGACTAATTCGCCGGATTTGGAAATTTAAAATTAGTTTTATTTCTTTTTCAGACTTTAAATTCCAATTTTAATCACAAATCGAATTCGTCCTCTCAATGGCATTGATATCATCAATCACTCAGATAAAAATGGTCGAGTATAGGGATCTGTTAGCAAATGAAGTAGGTAGCAACAAAAAATCACTTTGTATTCATCTCAAGAGAAATGCCTCCATAAACGGACCAAATCTAATAACTACGTACACAATGAACAGCAATCTGCTGAAAATTAAAGGAAATTTTTGACTCCTGAGCGAATTAAATGAGCTGGAACCTAATTTGACTTGAAATTTCCCTTTTCTACGTTAGGTATGGAGTATATTGTTTGAAGTATGAGTATAAAATATAGAGTAAATAGTATAGAATATAGAGTATAGACTATCGAGTATCAGGTATCGAGTATAGAGTACCTATAGAGAAAAGAGTACCTATATAGTGTAGAGTATAAAGTATAGTGTACAGGGTTTTTCATTATATATGGACCCTTCGATATCTCGCTTATTATTTGTAACAGATAAAAATGTCCCAAATAAGAGTTGAATGGTTATCAAAGTAGTTTTTAAAATCCAACACAAATAGTGTACAGGATGTCCCCAAAAAGAGTGTCAGAGCCAAAGTGTTTTTTCTTAAATGGGACACCCTATTTATTTTTATCTTTTAAAACTGTTCACTTCAATCCGAAATCAACAATATATAATTGTTATAGTCTGACCTTAACAGTTCAGAAAATATATACGACACAGTAATGAGTAATGAGAATGTCTAGGATAATTGAATGAGCTAGGCGATAACAATATAGACACTTCAATGAGCATTCCAGGAAACCATGAAAAAAAAAAGAATGAAATAGCAGAAGAACTTGCAAAAAGGGGAGCTTTTCTGGGTGAATACAACCTGTTGAGAGGATTGTAGATCTTAGTGCGTGCAAAAAGAAACCTCTCTCCACATTCTTGCGATTTGCACTGTGATCGGAATTTTTATCGATCGCGAAAACATAAAAGATGAATTCAGGAGTCTTTCAACAAGACGGTGGCCCATGCCCATGCCCAGCGCAATAGAATATAAAATATATACGAGAAAATCCACTTGAATCTTTCAAGCAGACTCTGTGGCCGCCTAATTACTCCAAACTAAGCCGCGTGAATTACTTCAAATGGGGAGCTCTGGGGAGCTATTCTTGACCGTTCGCACTTGTCAAGGTCATGCGCATCTCATAATTTTGCGAATCTCATTTGCATTTGGTATTTTTGACCGTTCGTAAGCACTGCGATCATGCGTATTTCACAACAAATGGTGTTTTTTCATGGTAAACAGCTTGCGTATACATTTCACATAATTTATATGTTATATTCAGTTATCAAAATCACTACTATGAATTTTTTTTGAAAATTGGTTGATTTGCCATATATTTCACATTCGAGAAATCTTGGATATGAACCAATTATTCAATACGATTGTTTCAATCCCGTTGATTCTTGTGATATTTTAAGTAAATTAACATTTTGCGGAATTTTTAAGAATTTCTGTGGAGTAGATCTTTCATTTTCAATAAGGTGATTCATCCGTGATGGATTTATTCTGTCAAATAATTACTTAACCCAAGTAACGATCCAATTATAATTTGATGACACATAACTACCAAATTATCTAGAAATTGCGATGTTGTCGCAAATTGAAGGTGTAAAGGTAGGTATCTGTATCTAAGTATTCTGTTCGTAGATGAATTTTGTCCATTTCTTTTCATTTTCCGCCATCTTTTTTGCTTCCCATTTTATATTTCTCCTTTCTAGTATTTCTGCTACTTCTTGGTTCCAAGTTTTCTTAGGTCTTCCTGTCTTCCTTTTTGTAGTTACTCGGGCTTCCCACACATCCCTGACTGGTCTGTTGCTCATTCTTGTCAAATGTCCGAATCACTCCAGCTTTTGTTTATTCAATAATTCGAGTATTGGTTCTACTCCCAGTTCCTTTCTGACATCCTCGTTTCTTATCCGATCTCTTCCTGTTATAACCTCCACTCTCCGTAAACATTTCATTTCCATTGCTTGGATTCGACTTTTAGACTTTTGTGACAGTATCCAGCTTTCACTTCCATAAGTAAGAATTGGCCGATAGACTGTTTAGTTTTGAACTGATTTCTTTTTTTCCTATCAATGCTTTTGATATAATGAATGATACAGTTTTGAAGCATTGGGGATCCTTTCATTTATTCCAATATCTTAGTTCCCATCTTATTTATCTTTATCCCAAGGTATTTAAATACGTCTACCTGCTCGATTTCTTCTTCTTGTATCCTTAAATTAATTTCTTTATCCTTTGATCCTGTGGTAATCACTTTTGTTTTCTGATTTATTTACATAAGATTCACATTTGAATATGAACATCTGTTTTAATAGAGTTGTATATAATGTTCAGCCTCTTCTTCATCTTCTACGTATTATAATTAAAATTATTAATCGAAAAATAGTCGCAAATCAGTACACATTACGCACTCCGTCGCGGCAAATCCGCCCTGGAATCCGTAAATTTCGCGAATTTGGTTTGACGAATTCGACAAGGTAAATGAATGTAGCAAGAAAATAAAAAATACCATCTAATAGTATATGATTTCACGAGTAATTTGCATTTGGAAAATTTGAAGAAGCTGTGGTAGAATTTCGGTCCATTTTTGACTTTGAATTGCCGATAACTTGAAAACAAAGCATTTTTCGAAAAAATATCAAGAGTCAAAAAACGTTTATTTTTATCCATTGCACCTCAAGAAATGATTAGCGTAACGATTTTTCCATTTTTCTTGATTTCGCAAGTTTTTGGTAAATAACAAATGACTGACCATCGGGACAAAAAAGTGTTATTGAGGTTTTTTGTTCCTAATAATATAGTTGATCGATCCCAATTGTTTTTTCCTTGCGTTTCGTAGTGGTCGGTCAACTCGTTTTCTTGTGGGTGCACCGTTCGCCTATTATATAGTAGGGTGGAACAGTCGAACAAAATAAGTCTGGATATAATACTGTAATATTCAATGCAATTGAAATAAAATCTCTATTTAGTAATCTAGTCGAATATGATTATTAAGTCTATAAAAATCTTGCTCCAAAGCTACAAGTGAGTCAAAAATTTGAATAAATTCTTTGGAAAAAATAATTTCTGCTTTACACTGCCTGGCTCTCCTCAGGCTAATGCTAAGTACTATATGTATATGTAATATACACTGTGATCATTTCAAAACTTACCATCCCTGTAACTCAAAAACTCCAATACATTGCCATATTTGCCGGGGCAGGTAAATTTTTGTTTTTCGTGGGAGCTTTTTTGACGGTCAAGTGATTTCGATATTTCCATCCCTGTGACCCCAACTTTAAAATCTCAAATACATATACCCCACTTGATATACATAGTTTAAAAGCCACTTTCATTGTCAATACAGCGATGCATTCGTTTCAAAAATTGGGTGAGATTTGGCTTGATATGCTACAAGAAATGTCGTCATTTGTCAATTTTCTCAAGGCAAAGCAGGATATATTTCCATTCTAAATAGATCAGGTCAAATTGATCAATGTACCAGAATCACTTTGCTCTTCTCTGTGAACGATGAGATTTTATATTAAATTGTTTACTGACTATAAAGGCGTCCTCGTAGAAGCAGATGTCGCAGCTTAAACGTCATTCCAAACAAAATATTTTGCCAGCATGAGACATTTTTCAGAGCATTAGAATGTGGATTTCTTGTTAAAGTGTCACTACAAGATTTTTCATCAACAGTACAAGCCAATGGACGCCACGCTGTAATAAAAAGTGTTTCCATGAGACCGTTTTGGCATGATTTTCCAGCAGGATTACTTTCTGCATGGAATAATGCATTTTCTACTGGAAAAACCGCTTTTAGAATGATTTCAAAGTACATTCCAAATGTCTGAAACATTTTTCGGCGGAACCATATTTTACAAAAATACAACTGAAAATATCACACTTATACCCATTGGTATCTTGTTGCACATATCTATACAAATAGAAACAAAAATAGGTTTCTGGGATAAAACATACTCTGTATAGTATTCAAAGCATAATCGATGCTTCACGAAAGAGGAGAGAAAAGGGAAAAAGAAATATTTTATAGAGAACATACTTTATAAAAGGACTTTAAACAGAAACAACCGAAAATGGCTATGCTTGAGGTGCATATTAAGTGAAAATATCACCAGGAAAAAGGACAATAAACTTACGATTTTATGGGAATGTCTGTAAATTCCGGTAAACATAAGTAAACGTGGAAAAGTGCATACACTAATGGGTTTAAGTATATTCTACTTTACTATCTTTTTGAGTGAAATATTAGTGAAGAATTTATGGCGTAATTATTTCGCTTTTTATCTTCAATCTCTTTGCCTTGGGACTTTTATTGGTAGTAATCCGATGTTACCATTCGAATTCCTTAGTCGAACTAGAATGAACAATTTAATAAATAGGTTTTGGTTGGTTGAACACGTTTGTCTGAATTTAATAAACTTCATAAATTTCAAGCAAAAATTCGCTTTTGGAGTGCAATTATTTTAAATTGAGATTGATAGGTTACTGGAAATCCTCACATACGTTGTTTTGCTTTACCATATCATGAGAATATGGTAAGTTTCCATTTTGATGAGAAAATATTATATTACCACATTTTTTGTGTGAGGAAATCCGATGATCATGTTAAGTATTTAATAAAAGGTACCCATATCTCTTTCCTGAAATTTAATTTGATTACAGATTGCTGTAGTTCTTTCTCACAAGATTGGAGGAACATTCGATTGAATTGATTAACAATTATCACATTATTCTTGTATTCACTAAACCAAATAAAAAGTAGCACCCAATTTTTTTTAAAGGAGCACCACCCCAGCGTCTTGTACTAATTGTGGATCCCCCTAGTGCTCTGACTACAACCCAGTCAATCTGTTTCCTGGATTAGCTCCGTAAGTTCATTTTCCACGTGAGAAATTTTAAACGTTTCAATACATGGTACTCTAAATCTAGACAACTCCATTCCGTGCAAAAAGTTGGCACCAATAAGTTGGCTGCTTTGAACAAAAAAATTGCTGTTTTTGAAACTTGAAGATCCTGAATTCCATACTGGTCAACTTCGTCGATCATTGGCAACAATTTGTGAAAGGGGGGAGGTGACGTCAAAGCTATGAAACAACTAGATGGGTGGAAATCAAATGAAGTTGCCGAAGGTAACATAGACAACAAAATAATTGAGAAGTTGAAACATGAAGGGAAATTACCTTTTGCTTATTTTCATTTAAAAATATATATTCGATCGTGGAGAAAGTATGGTCTACTACTATTACTGTGAAATTAATAAAAAGTGCCTATATCTTTTGAAAAGCAATATCCTCCTATCGCAGAAACAAGGAAATCGAGGGTAATGAAAAAATGTGGAGATATAGAGGTTTCTTTAAAAAAAAATAAAGTGAGATTCATCCTGCCAATATTAGTAGCCATGAATATTCGAAAATATTTTTAAAATATGGTCCTATATATGGATTATCTCAATAAAGTTTCTCTCACGATATTTTTTCGAATGAGTTCTTGTGGAACATGTAGCAATTTTCATTGATTTGTAAAAATAGACAATATACATTACTACAGGATTTCCACTCCTCAAATATACTCAAATATAAAGGGGATGGAAAAATTCACATTACAGATAGTAATGAATTTTTAAATGAAACAATTAACCTTTTCCTTGATAAAAACCATTAACATCCACAAAATCGCGAGTTTAGGTTCATAACACTGGAACAATGAATTCTTCAACGCAAACAAGTAATTTGAAACCGCCGAATGGAGTAGATTTTGCAGCCCTCACAGTGGAAGTTAAATTTGTGTTTATAAAAGTATATTCCGATATTAGGATAATAAGTGATACTTTAATTGCTGAATGTGGAAAGTTTCTCAGACTCACTACTTTTGCCAGACAATCCATGTTGAACACATAAAGTATCTTGTTCTCCGAATATCATATACTACTTATTTGTGATATATCTAAAGACATATTTCAAATATTGTGCTCATACCATGGAAGTATAGGAATTGTCCACAACCACCTAATAATGAGTCAATATTCCACCTCCTAACAAAAGGTATATGGTACTTATATATCTACTGTCGTGAATTATGGTTCATAATACAGTGGAGTGTTTTATGGTTTATAATGCACGACTAGAGATGGAGGTACAATATGAAATAAACTGTTAAATCTGTGAATTTTGATCAGGAGGTTTGTTTCTGAAATATATCGTATATTGTAATTTTCAGTATTGATACTTCTCATAACGATATTTTCTAATATTAAATATTTTTAAACAATATATTTATAACGGTACTTCACACAGTATCGCCCATCTTTATATATGTCAAATTATTTGATGTAGCTGCCACAACATTTTGAGGTTAGTAAAACCAAATCGTTACTGACTTCTATTTAATAAAGAAATTAAGTGTCGTGGACAAAGTATAGTATTTTACTCGCAATTTATGACCAATATTCACTCGGAAGACTTGCGCCTCTCGCCTGCGGCTCGTGAATAATAGCTATTATGAATTACTCATTTAATTTTTCGTATTCCATGTCGTAAGCTTCTTTGGACTTTTTTGGCAACATATTTTCGGTTGCTCTCTTTCTTTTCGATAATTTTTTCAGGAATTCCTAAATATTTTTTCATTTTACCTTTTTACTTTGACTCATATGAAACTTTGTGATTTTATGACATTTACGTTTGTCAACATTCACCTAGATAGTGTCTACTTATTATCATCTCACATATTCTTATACCCTTGGTATATAAATAACTATTACAGTCCTAGTTGGTCCTAGTCATATAAATTACATCCAATGTCATTGAAAAACGTCACATTTGTTACCACAGGATCCATAATATCGTTGGACATTATATGTTTTTGTTGAACGATTGAATTAAACAATTTAATCTGTACAAATCATCATTTTATTTGAACTAAGCTCAATAAATATTCGCTAACACAGTAGCTTTCTCAAACGAGTTATGAGAATGTCAAAATCATTCCTGTTATGTTATGTAACATCATGAAAGCTTTCATATCGATTAAATTTTCACAATGCGAATCATATATTACCTCCAACCTCCAATCTAATACCAGATTGAATAAAAGTTTCAACTACTAATACTTTAAACTGGATCCAAACTTGACCTGGAAGAAAAACCAAAACGATAAAGGAGTTGGAGTGAATTATTAGCATCCAGATCGAAGCAGTGAATTTGTCCAGCTTGAGCACACTTCTTATATTTCTCTCTACAACTTAATCTTGAAGCTGTTGCTTCTACTTCGGTGAACAATCCAATTAATTTTAATGAAAATAGAGAGAGACAGTTGTCTGACTTATTTCATTAAAATGTGCCACTGTTTGTTTACTAAGTGGATGTTCTTTTAATATTGTACAAGTTCTTTTCTTTCAAAACTAAAGCAGTGTGAAAACTGTAAATAGCAATTACTATAGCAATTACTACTACAAACTGAAGCATATTTTTTCCACCAATTATCCCACTAGAAACAGCGCTCTTGTAATTTGTTATATTTACAAAAGAGTTTGGTGATCTTTTCCTCTTATTTTCCTTTCCCTTGTTTGAATGTAATTACTTCATTAGTTCTGTTCACTTTTTTTCTATTTTATCCATCAATTTTCATTGTGAAAAATACTGCGAGAGGAATTGAGCTACAAACAGTGAGTTTATAAATTTATGCCAGAAAACGTGAAAATGTAATCTAATATAATATAAAATTCTTGTGTTGCTGCTAAACACATCCAAAAAGGTTTGATCAGCTCTCATGAAAATATTTGTGCATATTTGGTATGTTTAAGAATCGGTCGTAAACTATTTTCAAACTCCTAAGTAATAAGGGTGGTCTTTCACAATATATTTTTCTCAGAATATTTTTCCTTTTCTCCCACAGATGAGCAAAAAGGCTGCAACATGGCCATCGAATAATTGTCATTGCTCTAAACATCAAGTTCAGATTCATGATTTGTCCTGGTGGATAGAGTTGCAGTTGGGTTCATACTGACCAGCTCCTAAACGGATGAGCCTTTGATGGATTTTTACTAGTAAGTTTAAGTAGGAAAATGGCTGGTTGAGATTTACAAATAGTTCCGGTGGGTGGCGTTGCAATCGAGTTCACAACTCCCAATCTTATGGGGCGATGTTTATGGAATTTTCACAAGCAGCTAATATGTTGATGGCATTAAACATAGAAGTTATTTCAAAAGCTTTGTTTGTCCAAAAAAATTGTGAGACAAGTCAGAACAGTCGAATTTACAAGGAATATATTCCTTCCATGGTAAAAATAATCCAATTCTTACTATTTGATTTTTTCACACAAAATAATTGGAAATGAGATATATTTTGATCAAAATAGAAATAGTCTTGAGACAAGATAGGACAACGATCTGCTCTGTTAAGGCCAATTATCACTTTCGTGCAAGCCACGTGCTCGGCACAGGCAAGGCACCGAATCGGCAAAATATCTTTTTCATTGATCATATGGAATTTGTGTGGTTATTTCACATTATGCCGGCAAGCGACGACCTTTGCCCGCGGGGTTCTTCTCAAACAATATTTGCCGAGCATGTTCCGTGCAGGTTCAGACAAGTGTGAATACTTTACCGGCTTGGTAGTATTTGCGTTCCTAGGATTCTAGAAGTTTAGTGGTCAGCATGTCGTCTCGTCAGAAGAAGGACATTTTTTCATTGGAAATTTTTGAACAGGTGAGATGGATTCACGAAAGGTTGTGTTCTGTTTTTGAAGAGGTTCCCTAATTTGGTCCAATAAATTGTCAAACTCATCCATAGACATTCAATAATATTGGAAAAATTTTGTCTGGTCATCTAAAAGTTCTGTGTGTAACGTTGCAAATTCTCCTTCATTTCGTTTTTTTAGCATTTTATGTACCCAATAACGTCTTTTTCTCTTTCTTGAATTGTTCATTTCAAGTTCTTCTTCATCTAACATCAGAGCAATTTTTATTAACGTAGAAGTCGGGAACATCACTTTTCACTAAGCTGGAAACTACTAACCCACGGCAAGCCTATTGCAGTGTGAATTGCCTCAAGAAATCTTACTCGCACCGAGCATGTGCTTTGCCGTTGCCGATTCGGTTCCTGGCACGTCTAATGAGAGAGTAGTCCAGTCAAATTGGAGTTTACTCGTAACAAAAGTGAGGGAGTAGGTTTCTCAACTGGTTTCTATGTTTTTTGGGTCGCTGAATCCGAATTTGAAAAGTGCTGATACCTACCTGGTCCGCGTCAGGTCGAAAAACGCATAAAACCTCAAAATTATGGAGGTTGTTTTGGTTTTTCGTAAATATCATGGAAACGAGGTATCTGTCGTAAAATGTCACTCTTATCAAAGTTAAAGAGCATAAAATTCTGCGTCGAATGACCTCCCTAACGTCTTATTTTGATCAATTTCTATGACCACAATCGTCAATCAAAAAATGCCCGTTTTTTCCAACTTTTGTAAAAACAGCAGTAAGGTGACTTTTTGACGTGTGCGATTCGTAAATACTCATTCTATATGAAAAACTCAGGGAAACAAAATTGTAGAGCATAAAATTCTGCGTTCAGCGAGCACCTAAATTTTAAATTTGGATCAACCTATACAATATAGCGACAATTTTTCATTTTCTATCTAAGCGCCAATGTGACCATTACGAAGGGTTTCAACGAATATAACTCTTACTGTTGTTAAAATACCATTTACTATTTTATACTATTTACATATAACCAAAAAGATACAGAAAAATATAATAAAAAAATTTATGCAATTCTTTGCCGCTTTGATGAGGTAGGGCCTGGCTCAATATTGATATCTGGGGCAGACGATGGCCCAGGCTCGTCAATTGGTCGGCTCGTCGTTTTATGCTGTGGTGGTAGTAGTTCTTCACCTGAAAATAAAGTTGACATCCAGTTATTTGTCTGTTGAAAAACATGGCACATCAACCATATCAATTCGTAATTACATGAAATTCAATTTGAAAGCAGGTGAATTTTAATGGTAGATACCTTGCAAACTGTGTATGGCTTGGCCAACAAAAGAATCTCCAAATTCATCATCTTCTTCTTCGAATGCAGAAGTGACATCTACATTTGTACACAAATCTGCACAGTTTACACACAGTTGCAAGCAGAAAAGGCTCCTGCAGCCGCATCGCCCACCACAATCTGTGCGACATTTGCATGAAATTGACTGCATTAGTTTGTCAGGAGAGGGGGGTTTGTCTGTTGGAAAAGGGAGCAATCCATTTTTGGTAGCCTTCCATCCCCACAGCACTGGAGGCAGAAGGTTTCCAAGCCACTGCTGTACTTGGAAGTACACCCGCAAGCTGTGCTGGCGTGCAGCAGCAGCAGTTGGGGGGATGGAAGCTATGTTGCTCGAAATTTTAAATGCAGATGTTACGTACATTTTGTAGCGTAGCTGATCCAAATTTGTTTTTTTGTGGTCTCCCCCATAAAGGGCCACTAAAAATGATTCTCCAGCAGCAGCAATATCAGCTGGCTGGGCTGAAGGATCTAAAAATCTCTCGACATCCTTCTCTAACTCAGGATGTTTAGTGAGCGTTTTTAGGAATTTAGTTTTTCCTTGGTTGAAAATGGCTGACGTTGAATCACATCCGCTCATAGCATGAAGAAACATCATGTGATTGTAGAGGCCTTCATTCACAGCTGATTTAGGGTGATACAGGAGTGGAGGATCTTTTCCACGCCCTGGCTTGAGCAGGTAGATATTATCTGAAATCCGAAGACCCATCATAATTACAAGAATATCAACGTCTTCTGCCACAACTGCTACATTTTTATGAAATGGAGCCAAGGATTCAGCTGTTTGAACGATTAGTCCATCAGCATCTTCAGTTGCTTGGTAGCAAGTAATCCCTGCTTCTTCACACATAGCCATCAGCATGGTAATCAATCTACTTTTGTTTTTGGAGTTTGATAGAAAATTTTCCTGAGATAATGTTGGGGTCATCGCTTGGCTGAACTGTATTTCAAAGGAGATTTTTTTTCCTGATCTCCTCAACCTCTCCATTGCTTTTGTCCCTCCATATTCTGAGGAGTACCCATCAAATACAATATACGAACTTGGGCCATACTTTTTCTGGGTGTAATTTATATATGCTTTGCACATGTCGTTAAAGGTAAACCCAGGTTCAATACAATACAAGGTCGGAGCAAAAGAGAGGGGCGGAAAAAAAGAGAAGGGTGACGACCTACTTTCACCCCTTTTTTTTTCGCTATGAAGCTAAGTTTTCAGATTCCCTCAAACGTTTTACAAACGTCATTCCATCCTGGTCCTGGTCATTCATGAAACCTTATATACAGGGTGTTTCATTGGGAAATGGGCATACGGTAAGGGTAGGTAGAGGTCGCCTAGGTGGTTCTAAAAAACCCCCATATGATGGGTCTAGCGCTCTTTATAACCGAGATACAGGGTGTTTTATAAATTTATCCCATTTCTTTCGAACCTCATAACTTCCGAGTTACCCTGTATATTATTTTGAGATTTGGTACACGTAATAACCATTACCTAGAGACTCCATCAAAAGCATCTCCAAAAAGATAGTGCAGGTCCGGCTTAATAAAAAATTTCAAAACTAGTCTTTCCTAAAAACAACACCCTGTATATGGATTTTTTTTAAATTGCTCTTTATAATTGGAAAGGGTATAAAAAATCGAATCTACTTATTTCGTTTTTATTTTTCCGCAGACAATTTTACTACCAAAAATTTACCGTCAAAGTTATAATTTATGCACGTTTTGGGGGTTTACAATGGTATCGGAGAGGTTTTTTTTTATTTTTTAGCTTGAAATGAAATCCATTTAATGCATCTAGAGAAGCATCCTAGAAATTCCATTGAGTTTGTATGTTTACGAGTACAGACCACTAAAAAATGTGATTACAGAGCCGTACTTAGGACATACCCATTCAATATGTTTCGAATATCTCGAACACCCTGTATAAGGATATGTATCTGGAAACTATGCACTTCTACATTTAGAATAACAAGAGTAAAATAAGAGAAATGAATTTATACTTCAAAAAATGTTAAAAGTACTCGTTTGGACAATGTTGTTAGAATTTCTTGTTTTCTGTTCATGTCAATTAATAAAATTAATAAAAATCTCTCCGTTTTTTTAAGTATAAATTCATTTCTCGTATTTTACTCTTGTTATTCAAATGAAGAAGTGCATAGTTTCCAGATACATATTCTCATACAGGGTGTTCGAAATATTCGAAACATACTGAGTGAGTATGTTCTAAGTACGGCCCTGTAATCACATTTTTTAGTGGTATGTACTCGTAAACATACAAACTCAATTGAATTTCTAGGATGCTTCTCTAGATGCATTAAATGGATTTCATTTCAAGCTAAAAAATAAAAAAACCTCTCCGATACCATTGTTAACCCCAAAAACTTGCTTAAATTATAACTTTGACGGTAAATTTTTGGTAGTAAAATTGTCTGCGGAAAAATGAAAACGAAATAAGTAGATTCGATTTTTTATACCCTTTCCAATTATAAAGAGCAATTTAAAAAAAATCCATATACAGGGTGTTGTTTTTAGGAAAGACGAGTTTTGAAATTTTTTATTAAGCCGGACCTGCACTATCTTTTTGGAGATGCTTTTGATGGAGTCTCTAGGTAATGGTTATTACGTGTACCAAATCTCAAAATAATATACAGGGTAACTCGGAAGTTATGAGGTTCGAAAGAAATGGGATAAATTTATAAAACACCCTGTATCTCGGTTATAAAGAGCGCTAGACCCATCATATGGGGGTTTTTTAGAACCACCTAGGCGACCTCTACCTACCCTTACCGTATGCCCATTTCCCAATGAAACACCCTGTATATATACATATATATCTGTATAAATATATACTATTTATGAATCATTTTATGCGTAAGAACTGTCAGCGTGATATCCGTTGAAACCCTTCGTAATGGTCACATTGGCGCTTAGATAGAAAATGAAAAATTGTCGCTATATTGTATAGGTTGATCCAAATTTAAAATTTAGGTGCTCGCTGAACGCAGAATTTTATGCTCTACAATTTTGTTTCTCTGAGTTTTTCATATAGAATGAGTATTTACGAATCACACACGTCAAAAAGTCACCTTACTGCTGTTTTTACAAAAGTTGGAAAAAAGGGCATTTTTTGATTGACGATTGTGGTCATAGAAATTGATCAAAATAAGACGTTAGGGAGGTCATTCGACGCAGAATTTTATGCTCTAACTTTGATAAGAGTGACATTTTACGACAGATACCTCGTTTCCATGATATTTACGAAAAACCAAAACAACCTCCATAATTTTGAGGTTTTATGCGTTTTTCGACCTGACGCGGACCAGGTAGGTGTCAGCACTTTTCAAATTCAGATTCAGCGACCCAAAAAACATAGAAACCAGTTGAGAAACCTACTCCCTCACTTTTGTTACGGAAACGCCACTTTTTAACCCAATTTGACTGGACTAAAGAGCCTTTAGTCTCTCGTATGGAACTATAGTCGACAAAAGCAAACAAGACAACCGGAAAATATGCGAACTTGAAGAAAGGTCATCGCAACCAGCCAATCAGAAACCAATGTTACCGATTGTAGATAGATTAGTAATTCTTTTGCTGGAGCACATTGTAGAATGCGTCTACTATACGACAAAAAGGCGCTTCCATTACACCCAAAACTTTGTCAGAGAATACTGAATTGTACGTTAAGAGCTTCAATTCCTTTCCTAGGAGGCTGCAAGTCTACCGTCAGAGTAGCTTCGGTATCGGTAGACTATTTCCTCGTCCATATACTGACAAATACGTTGAATGTAAACAGAAAGTACCAGTGTGCAAAAGTATTGGAATTCTGTTAGCAATGATTATTTGCAACAATACTGTTTGAAACTAGTACCCTACATAAAGTATCATTATTCGAGCACGGAAAATATTTTTTTATTAACGAAGGAATACCAATATGGCGAGGTTCAGACTATTTTCAGTTTTTAAAATATCTTAGACTGAAATTGTATATATACTATATTCAATATTATGAATTCCATAACTTATTTCCTTCATAAACCAATGTGATTAACTGAACGTTATAAACCGTATTGCATGCAATATCAAATTCATTCTTCTTCCAGTCCGTTTTGTCAATGTGACAGTATATTAGGGTGATACTGCGACGTTACTGTCATGTTACTGTCACGTTCATGACCTTACGTGCTTATTTACTATTCGACAACTATGAAACAAGAACCAGCTGCATTATTTTCAAAATAGAAATAATTATTAAGTATTTAAAAATAAACAATTTCAATAGACTCAATTCTTGGTTTTCTTTTGATGTAATGCCATAAAACATCACAAGTTTTACTGATATTACTTGTATATCCAAACTAAAGACCAGCTTCATTGTAAAATGCAAACTTTTATGCCGTTGAGAGCCATTAAAAACTCCACTTCAAATGAGAAACACTTCATTAAAATTACAATCTCAATAGATCCAACAGATCTGTTTAATTTCAATGGATTTGTTTGTGAATTTGCAGCTTCCAATTTTATCACGTGTGACTACGGTGCTGCACGCACCATAATTTTTCCATTGTAGTTATTCTGCTTTCCACAGACTAACAACAATGTAGTCACACGTGATAAAATTGGAAGCTGCAAATTCACAAACAAATCCATTGAAATTAAACAGATCTGTTGGATCTATTGAGATTTTAAATTGGACAGTGTTATACCATACTGTTTCAACCCACATCACAGCCATTTTGAGCTAGACCCGTTTAAAGTTTAACTGACAAAAAAGGTTTAGATTTATTAATTAGGTTTCATTGAAAGCAATATTTGACCGTTTTTCAATAAGAGACACCTAAATACACTAGAAAATGATTCGAATATTGCAATATTTATCATGTTACATTTATAAAATGCAAAAGTCTATTATTGCAAAATTCACTTATAGCATTTTCAGTATGTTTCATCAATGATAAACATGTTAAGCCACATAACACATAATGGCGAAATGAAAATAGAGGATTGTCTGAAATTTTTTTTTCGGTTAAGGAGCTTAACACTATATTGAAATATAAATTTAAAAACTTAGGCTTTGGTTTTCCGTGTGGCTTAACTTGTGGAATATAATATTTTATGAAAATATAGATAGTATCAAGAACGTGAAGAGAGTGAAAATATTGCGAATAATAATGGTTTTAATTCAAAATGTAATATAAACAGATTATTTAACACTACTAAATTTTCAAAATCAAACAAGTTTTATTAAACAAATAAATATTTCCAATTCTAACAAGTGGAATAAAAACATTACAAAAAGTCTTTTTAATTCAAAAAAACCGAATATAAGGAATTGAAAGAGTTGTTAATCCTCATCTGCGGTTTCTTCAACTTAAAAATCTAGTGTTTCTCCGAAACCCTCGACATCATCAGTAAAGGAAGACGTTCTTGTATTACTTAAAAAGTTATAGAAACTCCTAGCGTCAGAAGGAATTAATTTTAATATGTCCTTTAAGTCTTTTGTTTTGGCAGAAGACAAACTTCTCCCTTTGGGCCATAGCAAGGGTAATTCAATATCTTCAAGATACTTCATTTTTTTATTTTTCAAATGTCTACGTGCGCAGTCTTCGAATCAATGTTTGATTCAAAAAAGAGCAGTAGAGGCTGACTTTTTCTCATTTCAATTCAAAAAGTATTCAGCCAGCTTATTTTTATTCCATTTATGTCAACCAATCATTAAGGGTTTAAATAATAAAAAAACCCACCATAAAATGAATTAAGCATATTTTGAGGTTAAAAAAACTGTTTATGACAATAAATAGTTTACTCACCTATTTATGTAAGTTGATTAACATTAGATCACACAGATGAATAATTATTATTATTCTCACTATAAATTTATATTTAAGAAATGATAAAACTAGCTGTTATGTCTTTTTAACAAAACTCACATTGCGTTGTCGAGAACATGCACAACAGTTGGTTAAAACATTCAATTCGTCCTATTCGTCCTATTTGAAATTTTACCATACAGTGTTAACCCACATAACATATTTCGGTTCCGTAAATAGACGAGCCAAAAGGCGAACAGATTTTTGCCATAATATTTCAACCCAGAATTGATACATTTAAAGCATTTTGAATAACAGTAGTCGAATTGTGCAATAATAAGTTATGGAGGGTTAACATAATCCCTCAAATTAAAACAGTAGTTTATATTATCGACTGTTATTTTGCCGTAGAGAGTTAAGTGGTGGTTGATACATTAAAGCAATATTATATATATATGTGTAAATAATGTAATACCGAGTTACGGAACTTAAAACAATATTGTGAAATATATATGTCATTAACGGAAAATGTGGGTTAAATTTTTCAACATTTTCTTGAGAAAAAATTTTATTTTTCAAAAACTTTTTTTGCTAACGGAAGCTTTACTAATTTTAGCAATCAAAAATAATAAAAGGTCGATTTGTCAATTTTTGTGGGTTAACACACTATGGAATAACACTGTCCCTATAGAACATGGTCACGCATTTATAAATTTTTTTCCTATTCCGGTCATCGTTTGTAGCTTTATGTGTTTGTTTACCATGTAACGACTTATCTCGTTAAATTTCATGGTTTTCTTGCTACAGCATTTCTTCTTTACTTTTTTTCAGATGTCGAGTATTATATCAAATGTAAGATATGTTCCAGAAATAACAATGGTAGATACACTGATAAAAGGATATACTGAAATGTATATATTCATCCTATTGAACATTCAGTGGGAATTATTTTGAACAAAATATGGAATTGGAATAAGCAAGAGCTGATTTACAAGGACTTACAGATGATAAAGACTTTCGAGAATTGCTTGAACTAGAAATTATTCCCAGATCCTCTTGAAACTTACCCATTATATAGAGCAGATTGAAACTAATAAACTGAACTGAAAGAATTCCAAGTCAAATTAATTCACTCTCATATCATCAAAAACCCCTTTTTATACCCGATGGTGTAAGGGTAGGCATCCTCATCTGAATATTCTGTTCGTAGATGAAACTAGTCCATTTCTTCCCATTTTTTGCCATCTTTTCTGCTTCCTCCCATTTCATATTTCTTCTTTCCAGTATTTCTCGGGCTTCCCACACAAGCCTGACTAATCTGCTGCTTATTCTTGTTGAGTTGAGTCTCTTGTTTTTTATCCGATACCCGTCACTCCACTCTCCATAGCTTGAAATCGACTTCAAAATGTTTGTGACAGTATGCAGCTTTCACTCCCAAAAAAGTAAGGATTGGACTGTTTTATTTACTGTTATTTGGTTCTTGTACTGATTTCCTTTTTTTCTATAAATGATCTTGATAATGAATAATACGGTTCTGATGCATTGGTGATCCATTCATTCATTCCAACATCTTCATTTCCGTTTTTATATATCTTCATACCAAGGTATTTAAATTCGTCTATGAAACTAAATTACTAATTGTGAATGACAATTACGGGAACGGAAGGTTAAAATGTTTGAGATCCAGTGGTTACCTAACCCTTGATCGATATATTGTGTTACAACGCAAAAAGTCTCAACCACTAAATAGTGGTTAAACGTAGTTCAACCATTGATCCAGTGACCAGTAGATTAACCTGCTGAAT
The DNA here is from genome assembly GCA_963978555.1 of Galerucella nymphaeae. Lineage (NCBI taxonomy): Eukaryota > Metazoa > Arthropoda > Insecta > Coleoptera > Chrysomelidae > Galerucella > Galerucella nymphaeae. Next base: position 1,935,936 of record OZ021716.1, on the reverse strand, counting down.
TGCAACGCACCCTTATAGTATTACTATTGAATATACAACTTAACAGTTTTCTGGACATTCGTCAAAGCCGTAGTAAATATGTTGGAAGGGAGATAGACAGGCGGGAAAAGCTAATAGAGTTGACAGACGAAACCATGTGCAGATTCCGCCACCTAAAAGAGGAAGTTTTCAAGCGCATCCTGCCTGGCAAATGTGCGACTTTTTGGACTAGGCGACATTAAGCAACCGTCAAAAATATACAATATTCAATTTCGGGGCTGATAGGCCACTTAAAAAGAGTGTGGCTGGAGGATGCTATCCAGATCAAGAGGACTACAATAGATCTAATAAGTGTAATATGCCACTTCATCCAACCCAATCTTATCCAATTTCCTGGTGTTAATTTCCTGAAGATACAGGTATCTTCACGAAATTGATGACCAATATTTTTGTTACATCCTGGATACGTTAGATATACCGAGTCTGTAGCGTTGGGAGATTTGAACTACGCAGAAAACTAATATTAAGTTGAAACTTATACCAACAGGAGCGACAGAGTTCGAAATAGCTTCAGCACAGGAGTTTCGCAGGAAGCGTTTAATTCTGAAACTGAGTCGAGCACTTACTAGAAACTCAATTCATTATCCTAACTTTTCCTGGGACAAGAAACGAAGTATATACTACCAGTTATATTGGGTAAGATAAGTTCATACTTTCCATAAAAAATTCCTAATTATCATAAATTAAAAGTACAGCGAATGGGTTCTCAAAACTTTGAAAGTAGAATATAGACAGGAAGTACTTCAACGGGAAGAGTTATAAGTTAAAAAAAAGAGGAATGAAAGTTCTTTTTTTATTAATTTTTGCATGAGAGAAAAGCTGAAAGTTTCCAGCATCAAGATCATAAAATCCCATTTGAAGTAACGAATTTCCTTGCCTGTTGACTTCAACTTCAACAAACTTCGCATCTAATTATGGAAGAGAGACAAATACAACTTCTAGTTTCCAGAACATCACTTTACATCGGAATTACAGGAGCGTAGATTTATCGACCAGAATTGCTAGCATCTTCTTTCTCTTAGCATATATTATTACTTAATGCACACACATCGGTAGTTTGTCGTTGTCGCTTCGTTCGCGGGCTATTTTTGTTTTAAACTAAATTATACAAGGAAAATTTAAACTGAAGTTGTTATGATATGAAGTGGTAACACTACAAATAGTCAGCTTATATAAGTATTTGTCTAAAACCCTCTAGTTAGGTGGGATCAAAAGCAAAAGAATATTTTTCATGGTATATTATTCATGTTTGCTCAATATTGTGACGCCTTATTTTCTGATTAAAATATTCCAAAATAGCTTGGAGTGAGTTTAAACTTGAAAGTTCGCCAAGAAACATCGTATATTAAGTGTCAACACCAGTGAAACCAATTCCAGAAATATTGAATAATAATCTCAGTAGCGGTGGTCATCAATATTTCATTTGGAGTATATTTCATTTATCGGGATCTAGCTTCATTTCCCATTAAGTTCAGTTTTGGAAGTGCACAATCATAAATTTATTAAACTTATAACATAGTGAGAAGTTTCAATGTTTATTCCAAGATTTTTGGGAGCTTATTACCACCCTTATTTTGATGATGAAAACTCTTGACAATAATCTCTGTGGCTTGAAACAAAAGTCATTTCCATCTGCTTAATAAGTTTTTTTATCAGTTCCTACAGTTAACCCAATCAAGATTCGAATCTCTTGCACATTGGCTTCCAGGTCTTTCGTGCTCCTGATTGTACTGTCTGTGGTATATTTGATAAGCTGGTTATTTACGATTTAGCGTTTTTAGCGGTTCTTGTAAACACATACCTAGTTTTAATAAAGTGAAAGCTGGTTAAGTAAGAGTTCAAGGAACCGTCATTTTTTTCGCTTTTAGAGGTTTCTCACTAATCCAAGTTTTTCAGCTTATAGAGGTACAAGAGAAGTCTCTCTTACTTACAGAGGTTATTCAATAATATACAAAATATTTTGTATATTATTGAACTATAAAGTGAACAAACAAAAACACACACAGTTCCTGAAAAATCAAGAATAAGTCATTCATTGCCAGTATTAAATTGTCGCTCATAGAAGTTCAGACAAGGAGGCTCTCAGTTATAGAGGTTCGGGCGAGAAAAACGACTTTCGCTTATACAAGTTTTTGCTTCTCACTTATAGAGGTTTTTAGGGGGTCAAAGTCCGGGACCTGAGAATTATTCTCACTTATAGAGTTTTCTCGCTTACCCAGTTCTCTCTTACTCAAGTTTGACTGTATTTGTCACGAATTTTTTCTACTTAACATACCTAATAATATCCCATATTGCCATGAATTATCTAGAATTATGTCGAATAAAGTTCATGTACTAAGAATTTAGTTATTTTTGTTAATGACACTGTCTAGCACTGCTTTGCATTCCAAGGATTATGTAAGGCTGTCTCTTTCTCCTTTCTAGACGTGTACTTCCTAAGGTCGCATTGAAAAATGTATAATCCTGACACTCTTCTTCATAGACCCCTTTTCAAGCTCAGTATTTCCTGGCTTAGTGACAAGAATATTGGTTGTCACCATAGATGTTGTCACCATGGACTGTTGTTTATGTCATTGGTTGTAGAACAAGATGCTGTTCATTACTGTAATTTGCTGCTCTTATTTTGGTCCCAATTAGGCACTGCCCAAATGCAAAAAGAGCAAAAAGGTGGATTGATGTCCGATTTCACCAACCATTTCCTAAAACATGGAAGAAATTTTGAAATTTCCAAGTGAACTCCATCTGGTGTTAAAAAATACTCCACCCAAGTGTGATAATGCGTGGTGAAACGTGAACACATTCAAGGTATTACCCACCTTCAGGAAATTGTTAGTTAAATCTAGCATTAGTCTCCGATCGCTGAAATTGTCAAGAACGAACATCTACTCCTTTGGCTATATGCCCAACAGACAATGAATTACAATATTCGAAGGTTACGTTAGATAATTTGACAATATGATTTTTGGTTTGTGGTTAGTTGTGGGGATGTGGCTATTATCGCATTTTCAGCATTACTTTCACTATGGTTAATGCATTGATTTGATTTTAGCGTTTTATCCAATACAAAATTATGCTCTCTTTCAATTACAAGAGAGAATGGTTGGTTATATCGTGAAGATATTCCAACCCAGTTTAATTTGTAACTGTGGTTCATTGTCTGTCGATGTACATGGCCCGGGGAGTGGATGTTTGTTTTTAGTGATTGGTATACTTTGGGAAAATTATTTCCAAATTTTTGAGGAGATATAATGGTCTACTGATAACACGTTTCACTTCAAGATGACAATTGTTACAGAAAAATGTTAGGCAAACATAACCAAATATGTATTTACATACCATGATGAAACAAAACTAAGGGAGCTACACAAATTTATTAACTGCACCCATTTGTGTATAGGAGATGATGGCAAGTTTTTTGTGTATTAAGTCAGGTCATCACACTACTGATTATCGTAACAAAGGGAATTGATGTACTCCATCATTGTATAACTATTATATTCATGTATCATTGTCAGAAAATAATCAGAAACCGAAATATTAGAAAAGTTATTAGTATCATATTGACATATTTGTGATGCGTTTTAACATGTTATTTCATTCCCAAACCAATGTTGGCAACATAGTTTCTCTTACAACTCACCAGGTCAGCCAACATTTAACTAAAAAATGTCTATATCTCTGGAACTAGGAAAGATATCAGTTCACGGGTTGAACAGGTGAATAGGTTATCCCATTTGGTTGGAGTTATTGCCTTTCATTTGTAATCTCCAAGAAAAAATCATAAATAAAGCTAGGTGTGATATAATTCACCATGGTTGTCGATTGAAAAATTGAAAGTGCTGTTCGTTCTATTCCTTGAATCCATCTTTGATGCTCCTTGCATTGGAGTCAACGTTTTTAAAAATCGGTTCCAGGCATATGGCAGTTACAATCTTTTTTATCTCGACAAAGCTCACACTTCTCTTGGAAATAGATGATACAGAATAATGACTTGAACAGCATCCGTAGATGAGGACCGTAGTTTCTAAACCTGATATTATAATTTTGTAAATGAAGCTGAAAAGGGGGAAGCTATTTGAATAAGTGCCGTGTAGTAAATGAGTATACTTTGGGCAAGTTATCAGTTTGTGCTTTCACAAAACCATCGTTAGCCATGTCTTCACTCACAAAATATGAAAAAATCGTCACTGAACTGGTAAATGGAATATTTTCTTCTGAAGATTCCAAAATATCCTCGGAAATATCGAATATTTATGTCCATTTCACGTTGGCTTCAAGAAATACAAAAAAGCACACACAAACACGTAATGGTCATAAACAAACATATAAATGATATTGTTACATCGATGAAACAATTAATAATTAATTGAAATACAATATAAACACAAAACTACACATAACCTAGTGCAATACCGGCCATATTGACGGAAGTAATAACAACCTATGACATCACACGCATCATCGGCAGCGTTTGGAAATCCTCGGGTGCTGGTCGTACAGTACGTTAAAATTTGAATTTTATTTCAAAATTTGGAAGTAATTTAAAATGGAAACTGGTTTATTTCCTATTATTAGTTATTTTTGATATCAACTTCACTATTACAAATTAATATCTAAGCAAAATATGAAATATGCTTGTACCCCATTGGTGTTGATGCAGTTATCACAGAAAACAAGTGAATTATAAGATAAAAACTAAGTGTGGGCGATATCATACATTTGGTCATTAGCACTTCAAAGTAAAATTGCTGGTCAGTTCCAATCAGTTTCAGTTTCCAACGCGAATAAAAAAATATATATTGCGCGACCAAGTGGAAAAACTCGAAAATTGGAAACATTAAATTTTTTTTAGTTTTTTTTTCCCAAATTCTAAGACAAAATATAGTTTCCGGTATACGGCCGTTCGCCAGCCTTAATGAATGTTTACAAGTGCTTCTTTTGATTACTTCTGTTCTACTAACGTTATATTCGAATTAAATAGTTGTTATTGTGTACAAAAGAATTCAGTTATCGACAGATCACCGAATTGAGTAAATACTCAGTATTTTGCCTAGCACTTTGATTTTTTTTACCTAATAATGGGAAATATATCATCCTGTTCCACGTCAATGTGTGAAAATTACAATTGTTGCTATAATAAACTGTTTTTCAGTTTTAATACTACCTAGATTAAAGTGAATTAGGGAAAACAATGGAGACTTTGTCAATAATGAATAATTTATGGGGAAGCTGAGTAAACAAAAACTGGGTACCTACTGGAGTGTTTCCTTGTAATTTATGTCGAGTGAATTGTTTAATTTCCCTCCGTGCATTTTGTAAATGAAGTCCATTTTCCTTACTTAGCATCTTTTAGGCTTCAGATACTTAAGATGCGCCAATATTTTATAAGCGGATTTGTGAATAAGTTATTTCTGTTCACACTTCATACATTTTTAGGACACGATAAAAGGTAATTGGAATGAAATCCACAATACATGGTGCACCAAAAAAGTGTAGAATTCCATTCCTACAACTGTACATTGGAATATGTGAAATCAACCCAGTTTTTGGTTAAAAAAAAATTTGTTAGCAATTACTTCCAATAAATTCAGTAAAACAACAACAAAATTTTATATTTGAGAGCCTGCTAAGTTTTTGAGAAAGCATATGGCTTGCTCCTTATTAAAAAGCCCTATTGAAAAGTAGTAGGTACTGTCAATCTAACATCATATTGATTTTTCCTGCTCTCGTTTTAAGTAAAGGAAAAAACTACAGCTTGGCAACATCACAATATACTAATCACTACAGTAGTGAGAAAGCAGATAACAAGTTGCTAAGGTGATGAGTTTCATACGAAAATAAACAAAACTGTTTTTTGGCCACAGTCATATGACACACCCTATATAATTTTTTTCAATGCGCTTTTGAAAATACTAATTGACGTGTCCAAGCGTTTATCCCAACACACCCTCAATTATTCGTTATCGACTTCATTCCATTTGGATGTCCCACACTATGTATCCGTCGTTAACATAGTTAGATGAATCCCATTCTCTCACATACGAATTTCCAGTTTCATCATTGTGAGTTATAATTTTGGAAAGCGCGCAAAATCATAGTATTGAGTCCTCTGCACGAACCATTAGAGTATTTATTCCAAACAGTTATACAGGAAATCGAGCCAGTTGATAAGGGAAATACCAATTCACATAATGTTTTCCAACGACTGAAATATATACAAAGCGTGCTTGGTTGACATCACATGAACTTCAAGAGCAAACATTCTCACGTGCCCTCTTTGTCGATAGATTATAGAAATTAACCACACAAATATGTCCGTTTTATCCAAATTAACATCTAACCAAATGTAGGTGATCAATACTTACAGTCCCTTATAGATCCAAGAGGATTGAAGGAAAAGAAACTTGGATAGGTTCATGGTTTTAGCGACAGAAATTAAAATTTCAAGTAGCCTAGAGAGGTCTAGCTGGATATACTCGTATTGCAATGCTCACGGGTACATTGTGAGAAAGGAAGTTCTAGCCAAAAAAGGAGGTGGGTTTGGTTGGTAGGCATCCTTTAGGAATGAGTCCCGAAAAAAAAGGAAGCACAAAAAAGAGAGATTGAAATTTTTGAAAAGAAGGATAAGCAGGCATGAAGACTGCCGACAAAAGTGGAAAAAAATTATCTTCCAAAATGTTTATTTTATGTTTATAATAAGCGGGTTCGGTTGTATAAATTTTGCTTTTCAAAAAACCCCACAGAAGGTTCAAAGGTTTTCATAGCTTTCGAGGAATTTTCCTCCATCATCAGGAAAACTACAAAATCATTATATGGTATAAAAGTTTGCTTGACATTTATTGAGAATTTGCCAATAGTCACGAATATCTATAGCTGTTTTCGCGGAGCACATCCTGAACGTATTCGGAGGGACTACGCATGTGCAATTGAAATTTGAATGTTCGTGGAGTGCTTCAGAATGTGTTCAGGATAAAAAATCCCGTGTTCAAGGAAGACTTAGATTCAATTTCGAGTATGCTCGGAACGTGCTCGATTTTTTGTTCCGAACAGATTATAACCTCAAAACTTTGGGTGTATGCTGTTCGCGCTACCTTCGGAATGAGTCTGTAGGCACGCTTGCGCATTAGAGAAATCCAGTATGTACTAGGTTTGTGCTCTGGATGTGTTCAGGATCTGCTCCGCGAAAATAGCTTATGTATGCATTTTACTTCCAATTGTATATTTCCAAATATTCTCAAACAACGGAAAAAATTTGAAAAGCCTTTGGATTCATAATATTATTCTATAGAAAGATTTGAAAAATGAGTGATTCAAGTAAATTTGAAGATATAAATGATGCACCACCGGGTATTTTGGGACAAGTTAATGTAACATTACAATCTCTATTGCCCCGGAAGCCTAAATACGAAACACAATATTCACATTTCAAGCAATGAGCCGAAGAAGAGCATATAGGAGGAACTGGGATAGGAGTGTTCGGGCCAGGAACCAAACACTCCGAAAGCTTGGGAAAAACCCCAAGTTGGTTTGGGAATGCCTAGACAAACTAAATGAATTAGGCGAGAACAATATAGTTACCCTACTATGGATTCCAGGACACACTGGAATAGAAGGAAATGAAATAGCAGATGAACTAGCAAAGAGGGGGTCGGAAATACCCTTCTGGAGGCCTGAACCTTTTTGCGAGATTCAGCTCCAATGTAATATTGGAAGAAATAGGCGAAGCCGAAAGAAAGAGAAGATCTGATCATTGGAAAGATCTAGTAGGGCTTAGACAATCAAAGATTCTCCTGGTTGACTACAACCTAAGGAGATCAAATGAATAAGTCAAAGCAAGACTGCGCTAAGAGTTTTAACAGGAATCCTAAGGGGACATTGTCGCCTGAATGGGCACCTGAAAAAGCTCAAATTAGTGGAGGGAGAAGAATGCAGATACTGTGGCATGGAAGAAGAAACCTCCATCCACATACTTTCCAACTGCACAGCACTCCAGAATCCTAGAGCACAGTACCTGGGAGATTACTGGATAGAAGAGGAACATTTACCTAAGCTGAAGCCTGCAGATATCCTGAAATTCCTCCGGGAAATAGGACTAAAGGAGCTACTAGTGTCAGAGACTCTCCTCAGAAACTAAGTAGAAGTAAGGGGGCACAATAGGTCTCAGTGAATGTTACCCCAAACACACACACATACATACATACAACATTACAATCTCTATTGCCCCGGAAGTCCAAATACGAAAGACAATATTCACATTTCAAGCAATGGGCCGAAGAAGAGCATATTCGTTATTCAATAAATTTTGTTTGTTACTCCATAGATAAATCATTTGAAAATGATTTGTTTTTTCAAAAGAATCGATAAAATCATATGTATAACATGAGAGTAAAATAGCTATTACAATTACAAAAATCGGGCTTAGGACTTACTATCTACTACTAAAAATAACCACTCTAATATTATCTCTAGCTAACCTATTCCAAAAATATCCTTGAATTGAATTCAATTATTTTAAACAATATTTGGAAACTTCAAAATTGCATTAGTATTTTGATTATGAAAAACAATCGTTTTTCAAATTTTTTTCACTTATTTTCACATTCTGAACCACGGAATTTCATAGCAAATTTAACGCTCTATAACTTTGTTCATTTACGATAAACTCAATACTTTCCGAATAAAATTCGAGATTAAGTGAAAAAATAGGCCCATTTTCGGTTGTTTTAAATAGAAATTGTTATTTTGCAATCGGCATAGCCTAAAAACCGGTAGAGGCAACGGATTATTATTGACCTTGATATTTTTAACGGATATCATCAACCCGACTGGACTACTTGGGTAATAATCTCCAAAATGTTGCCCAGTTGTTTTCACTCCACTTTTTTGTTCCATAATTGTAGTTTTCCTGTTAATTAGTATTGAAAACGTGTTCACATCGTTTAAGTTCGGTAATTTAAACTACTGAACAGTTTTTCCAGTGCATAATAGGTGCTGATACTGTCAAATTGAAGTCGCATACTAACATTGATTTCAGATATGAAGGTAAAGAGTTGTCCCTTCGATTTGAGTAGCTCATTCTGGCTGAATCCAAAGTTCACCCAATAAGGCTTAAAAGTCACCACGCGCATAAAGTCAAGGTTTTGAATTTGAATAGTAGCCTTAACAATACACTTGAAACTATTGAGAGAACGGTGGTTGAAGTAAAAAACTAAGCAGCGTACTAACATATAATCATATTGCATGCCGGTTTATCTTTTCGAATCTTTTAAATAATAACAGGAAAATCGTGTGGTGAAGCACAGTGGCGTGTCGAGTTTAGTTGAAAACGCCGAGTAAAAAGCATCGAAACTGAGTGTTATCTGTGGTATTTTGATAAAAAATTAAATTGTGTAAAGGTCCGGGCTACATGCATGTATGAAAAATTATCAATTCAAAGGTGAAAATAACAACCAGCACAAGTGAATGAGTGATATGCCTGATAGAATTATAACATGTTTATTTGAAGGATTTCGTTTTCAATAGTTATCGGAGGATAATTATATGATTTTAACGCTTCACAGAGTCTTGTAAAATATTTAAAAAATAACAGTGATCGTTCAGCTAAGAAAAAATAACTACTTCCCGGTTTTTATACCCCGACAAATATTAAATTACACTTTCCCCAGACTAAATAGGACACTAAAATCACAATTAATACGTCTTTCAGTATCGGAAATGTTAAAGTGGTGACAATAGTAAACATCCTCATCTTCAACCGCAAACTAAAATTCGACAATTTGACAACAAGCCAATGGGTTTGAAACAATGAAGTTCTATTACAGTTTTCTGTGAAATTATGGCATTTAGTGAGAAAAAGAAGAAGGATTCGACAGATTCATCGTTTACACTGAAAAGGCTTTCTGTATCACTCCATCATGGGTAAAAGTTCTGTCTCTAGTAATCTTCCAGGAATTGTGGATGGACCAGCATCTGAAGGAATTGAGGAATCGACATCATATTTCCTTTTCTTGTGCTCTAATGAACAAGATGTAGGTGAAATAATTTCTTGGTATATTTGTTGTTGCTATTAATTCATTACTTCTCTGATTTTGACTTGTGATGGTGCTTGGAGCAAATTCAATCCCTGAAATTGCATTCTTATCTGAAGGATATACTCCTCTTGCCTTGAAGCTTGCCTAAAAGTTAAAAATATACTTCCAAATCGCATCTTACTAATAGAAAGTTCTTCGGGATGTATGGAAAAATATTTCATAGCCTCATAGTCCCAGTAGTACTTAAACTCTAAATACAGCTTCATCCATTGGTTGAAGCACCCTAGGTGTTTATTCACTAACGGTAAGAACTCCTACGATTGTAAACACTTATAAATTGCACATGCGCGTTCTCTGACTGTTAGCAAATAGACATTTTGAACCAACTTTGAACAAAACTAACTAACCTAAATCATTTGAAAAAAGAGATTGTTCAATTGTTCAACAATCACCAATTTGCGCACTTATTGTGATACAGTAAATAATATTTTCAGTGGTAAACCATCAATATTTTTGGAGGAAACAAAGATATCTTCCTCTGTTACGTCAAACGCTGAGTTTAAGGAGAGTGTATTTGAAAAATGAAAATCACAATTCAATTCTATCCATCGACTTGAGATTGATAACTTTCTTCCTGATTAATAACGTGCGTCAATTTTTTTCACAGCTCCAAATATTGACTTCAAATTCGAATAACGAAATGTATACAATCGAGCGTAACTCAGTAAAATATGAATTTATACACATGTTATGGTGTGTAGTAGATAGCAACCAAATATGCACAACATAATTTTTCTCCGTATCGATATATTGATATATTAATAGGTGTGAACGGACATTGGGCACTATTTCGAACTCTAGCCAAACGAATTTATAGCTTTACCGATAAACGTTAACTTATGGTCGTGTGTGCTGGCTGGATATTAATTTTGGGTCATGTACTCTAAATGCCCAGATAGATTTCATGTGACACAGCTATATTGACTGGCTTCGGAGTTAATTGTTCGAAAAATCGATGCTGCTTATCGCGATCATTTTTTTAAATCCAGTTTTGCTTCAAAATAAACTTTCAATTGGAGGGATTATAAGGAGACTAGTAACATTAGTTGTGAGTTCAATTGCTTATACAGGGTGATTCATTATTGCGATAAAGTCCAATATCTTGTGAATGAATAAGGATATTAGAATGAAATTTCAACCAATTGTAGCCAGCCTTGAGGCTCATATTTTAACTGTTAAGCAGACCATAATGGTTGGTGTTAAATATTTTGTGGATATACCAGCCCCGTTGGACTTTGGAGTGTAATTCAATAGCCGCCGGGGTGTGCTCCCCGGGAAATGGTTGCTGCTTCTTAGTTGAACGGTCACTGTGTTTGAAAAATCTGTTTAATTATTCAGCGACATCTATCAGAACTGTATTAATTGGAAATTGGTATTTAGATGTTCATGTCCTGCTAGAATATGATCCTCAATACTGAAAAAATATACATGAAGCTTGATATTTTTCGAACATACGTTATGAAATTTTACGTGAAAATGAATTCCATCCATACAAATAAGATCAGTCACATGATGATTTCGATAGACGTCAATTCCCTCAGTGATCGGAACTGCGATACATTGTGGAAATTAACCAAATTCCCATTACATGGGTGCTCAGTCGAAGCTATCCCTACCACAAACTTCACATTCACTTGCTATTATGAAATCAATTCCTGGAAAGGACTTAATCCTGGAACAAGGTGAGAATGAAATCTTTTTTGCAAATCCAATTTGTTATAAATCGACTTTCAAAACTTTTATACTAAAACCAAAAAAAGGAATGAATGAAGGAGGAATGAGGAATGAATCCCACAACTAATATACACAAAAAATGGCATGCAACAGATTTTTTTTTAATAGTTTTAAAGGTTCACAAAGCTATTCACAAATTCCGGTTAGTATTTCCAATCAAATTCAAGTTAAGGAATTTCATTATTCAAAACACTCAGACAATCACAATATCCCAAACGACCAAACATACACAAGATAGTGCCTCAAATCACTTTTCGCGTGAGATTAAGCAATGCATAAATAATATGTTTTCCAGAAAAAGGAATGTAAAATGTTTTTTGTAGTGGCAATGTGGGGATGCTTAAAAAATATGGTATATAAAACATAACTTGCCAATATTCAGGAATTGAAATATGGGATTAGCAGTCAGGGAGATTATATTACAGGTCTTAAAGTAAGCATTTTGAATATCTACTTCAATCATCTTTACTGCACTGTTCTTTGAAATTCCTTATATCTCTATCACTCAAATGTAGACATTCCTCCAGCATGAGACATCACCAGATTCGTTAATCTGTTCTGGAAGTGTAAAAGCTGGTGAACTAAAGAAGATTTTAGAGTTTTGGAGAAATAAGTATACGCGGGTTTTTGAGTATGTTGAACAATTCCCTGTATACAATGAATCGGTTAACAGTTTTAGTATATACTGAGTGAACATATATTAGATTTGTGAATAAATATAGTGCAGTGTTGATAAATAATTGAAGAAACTAGAACTGAAACTTGTCATTTGAGTCTGAAAGTTGATTGGTTGGGTATAGTACAAGTTTTTTATTGCACTATCATAATATTTCCGCTATCCATCGATGTGGAAAAAATGTTTTCAAACGCGCACATTTGCTGCCTTTCCAATCAACATTCTGCCGTCTAAATGAGTGGGTATTCACTTGTTAGGAAATTGATGAATTAGATCAGTTAACGTATTTTGTGATAAACGCAAATATAATGCATCCATTCAACTTTTTTGGAGTTAGTTCAGCAAGGACAATCCGGAAATATAAAAAAAGGGGAATTCTATTAGAAGAAAATGGTGATGACGTCATCGGGAGAAGGTGGTTCACCCTATATATTAAATCATAAGTTGGAAAAATAGTGAATGGAAATCGAAATTCCACCTGTTCCTGAAATCTCCTATATTATTATTTAATTAACCAGTACTGAATATATGCGTCACTTAATGGACACACTGTATATCCACTCAATACAGGGTGTCCCACGACGAGTGAAAACTATCTGTATATGGCAAAATACTTATAGTAAAATCATGAAAATTTCTACGTTTTGGTTTTCGGATACGATCTTTTCAACTAAAATATTTTCAAAGATGGCCGACTTCCGGCTTTACCGGAAGTCGACTGTAACTTTGTTATTTTAAATGGAGCACCCTGTATATTGATACATTTTTGAAATCTACGTAATATTTTCGTATACTTTTGTCTAAAAATTATGCACACTTTTTGAGTTATTGATTTTTTTGTAGAAAATTTGACCGTTGAAGACCCTTATAAATTATTTTTTTACGAGGAGACCCTTGAAGATATGAAAATGGTTTCTGTTCGGTTGCCTTAAGCAAGGACAAACGTAATCGAATCTATCTTGAAAAATTTTCCATTTTATACAGGGTGTGTATAAAAAGTTTTCAAAGTTTAACTTCATAAATGTAAAATTTCTTCATTTTTTTAAATAGAACCAGGGGAAAAAATAAGGCAAGTTCATGTATACTTTCCTATATCTAAACCTTACCGTTATCCAGATATTAGATGTTTTCTGTAAATTTTTAGAGATGCAGGTGTGGTCTAAATTTTGATACAAGCACTAAGAAAAAAAATTATTATGTGAATTTACTTTTAATACATGGTAAATATGACAAAGTTTTTACAAGAACATGTGCTTTATTTGCAGTAAGATATCCAGATTGACCGCGATCGAAATTGCATTGTTAAAAGAATACTTAACAATTTGAAGCTATTCGACTCATTTTAAGCAAAAGTTTAATCGAGTTAAACCATTTGTGAGAATAATAAGATATGCTACAAAATTTTATGGAAAATTGAAAGCCAAAGAAAAATAGTCTGATGTTTGGAAGTAAATGTTCAAAATTGCTCCCTTGAACTTCAATGCATTTTTCAACCCTTCTCAGTATACCTACATTCGTCGCACGGCTAATCATAATCTCAGAAAGGGAATTGAAGGAATTTCGAACTCTTAGCTCACAATCTTCTTTAGATGTTAACTAATGTCAGTTAAATAAGTGTCATTTATTACCAAGCCTACTAAAAGTATACATGAAAAATTTAAACTTGTTTAAAAATATAATAACAATTTAAAACCTCAAATATCTCGGAAACGACTAAAAGTTGGAATAGGATCAATAAAAACAATTTGATTTGATTTTTTTTTAGAGACAGATGAAGAAAAAGATTTTTTTGTTTCTTAGTGCTTGTATCAAAATTTAGACCACACCTGCATCTCTAAAAATTTACAGAAAACATTTAATATCTGGATAACGGTAAGGTTTAGGTATAGGAAAGTATACATGAACTTGCCTTATTTTTTTCTCCTGAATGCATTAAAATAGAAAAAAACAGGGTGGTTCTATTTAAAAAAATTAAGAAATTTGATATTTATGAAGTTAAACTTGGAACAATTTTTATTCAAATGGAAAATTTTTCAACATAGATTCGATTATGTTTGACCTTGCTTAAGGCAACCGAACAGAAACCATTTTCATATCTTCAAGGGACTCCTCGTAAAAAATAATTTATAAGGGTCTTCAACGGTCAAATTTTCTACAAAAAAATCAATAACTCAAAAAGTGTGCATTTTTCGAAAAAAGTTTTTAGACAAAAGTATACTAAAATATTACGTATATTCCAAAAATGTATTAATATACAGGGTATCTGTATCTGTAGAGTAGGGAGGGTGAGTGTAGGCTCACAGCACTTAGGCCACATATGACCCATTGTACATCCTCCCGAGGAGTTGTCCTCCTAGGTCATCGTCCATCCTGTCCTTCTCAGGAAGGTGAACAGGTCACCAGGAGACATCTCCTTTATATCGGCAGGTGTAGGCCAAGACTCACCGAACACACACTCTCTTATCGACGATAACTCCGGACACTCGCATAGGACATGCCTGACAGTCTCATCTTCCTGTTCACACATCCTGCATATAGGTGTGTCCACTAGCCCCATAGTATGGAGGTGTTTCCTTAGTTGACAGTGGCCAGTCAGGAATCCCACTGTTATACGTAGGTTTCTTCTGGTCATCGCCAAGTATTTTTTCGGCGCCATCTTCCCAGGGTCGCCCAGGGTGATCCTGGCAAAACTGCATCCTTTGATTGCCTCCCATCTCTCAAGGGATTGAGCATGGGTGTAGCGTTTGGCTAGTTCCGCAATTGTCGAAGTCGTCAGGCCGTAGGTGTCACTGGGTCCAAGAATTTTTAATATACAGGGTGTTCCATTTAAAATAACAAAGTTACAGTCGACTTCCGGAAGTCGGCCATCTTTGAAAATATTTTAGTTGAAAAGATCGTATCCGAAAACCCAAACGTAGAAATTTTCATGATTTTACTATAAGTATTTTGCCATATACAGATAGTTTTCACTCGTCGTGGGACACCCTGTATATTATTATACATAAATTGGAGTATAATAATTGAATTGACCATTATCTGACTTGACTTTGGCTGTCAGAAATTCAAATTGATTGAGACGACTTGTGCACCGCTGATTAGGAAATGACAATCATCAGTTTGAAGAACAATTTGGATTTTGTTTACGATCTGCTTTTGATGAATTGCCGGATGGGTTTTATAGCGAACGAATCGGTAGGGGAGTTTTAATCGATAAGCGACACTTTTTCACTCAAATGGAAAATGAAATTTGGAAGTGATAGATGGAATCGAGATCCCTTCGATCACCAAATCGTGATTTTTCTGTAATTATACGATAAATTGTTTAATGCGAGATACGTGATCAGATATTCAATTTTTTTATGGCTTTGAACGTTGGATACTCTAATAGCAGCCACAAAAATTTGATGTACCAACATATTAAATCCAATATTTAAGTTGTTTAGTAGTAGGTAATTTTATTCGATATGTCTGGTGCATTAATTCATACTGATAGAATAATGGACAAAACTGAAGAGGAGATACTCCAATAATGTTTTTCCACTACTAGCTGTGAAGTAAATAGTTATCGCTCCTTCTAGCCAGCTGATAACTTGAGTTTCTCTATTGGTGGTTGATAATTTTTTCTAATATTAACTTTGGTCAATAATAGACTTATTCAAATATTTTGAGAATCCAAAGACTGTAGTTCAACAAAAACATTATTTTGTATATACAAAATAGATTGTCTTCAACGAATTTGCTTGAAATTACCTATCAAGATGGAATTATTTGTATTTAAATGCCATCAGTTTGAAATTCGCGGTCAACCAAAAACACTAATTCATAGAGTAATAAATGAAAGAGAAATGTTGAACGTGTAGCGTTTTGTGGCACAATGTTACCACTAGCGCCTACCTTGGCTACTGGTATGAACTAGCATTCAATACGCGTGCTTTTTAAACAAAATGTTCGAAGATTTAATTCTCAACTCGAATAATATTCAGGGTTTTATCAAAATTAAGAGAGGATTTTACGGAATTAAGAAGTATATTATGAAGTTCAAAAAAAATACAAGACAGTCTCTAATATAAAATCATCCAAATGAATCTATTTTAACCAATTCCTATACAACTATCCTCAATATCACCTTTTCACATTTCACGCATGAAATGGTCTTATACAGTTGGTTCGTTGGATCTTTTCCCATGCGTCATCAATAATATACACACGCAATACATCAATACATTAAATAAAACGTAGGTCGTAGTTCAATGCTGTGGATGCCGTC
The DNA here is from genome assembly GCA_963978555.1 of Galerucella nymphaeae. Lineage (NCBI taxonomy): Eukaryota > Metazoa > Arthropoda > Insecta > Coleoptera > Chrysomelidae > Galerucella > Galerucella nymphaeae. Next base: position 1,919,129 of record OZ021716.1, on the reverse strand, counting down.
AATTGCTTGTGGATGTGGCTAAAATTACGATGCGCGTCATTTATTATTGAAGCTGGTGTGATAGATTTTTGTGAATATTTTATAGCCATTTAGCAATGTGCTACCTAAACCTTTAGTTTGGAAAAACTGTTAGAATTCCATAGTTTTATGGGGTTACTTGCACAAGAATTAGTATTAATAACAATTTCCTAGGTAGAAACTTTGCAAATCAGATTGCCCTTTTAGGGTTATGGCTGGCAACCATTACTATTGGGCCGTCCCACCCATACGGTTCAACAATGGAAAATAAAAATATTCTAGGATGTGAAAATAAAAAATAAATATTTTAAATATATATATTTAAAACTCATTTGAATATAGTTACAGTATATATTTGCCGAATAATAATGTACAAGGACAGGAATATTGGGGAAATCAAAATTATTGTTAGATGTATTTACCATTTAAAACAACTTGTGATACAATCTCAAATGCTATCCTTGAAAATGGAAATAAAGATATTCCAAAAGATTGGAAAATGATGTAAGAAAGAGTAAATTTTTACAATTTTGCTGTTTCCCTAATATTCCTGTCTTTGTATATATATATTATTTAATCTTCCTCATAGTCAGAATCAGAACTATCACCAGTATTTATTTCGATGGTTATAGGTTGAATGCTAAAATCAACTATATTCTGCTCTCGGACATACCACTTTTCTATAATTTCATGAGTATGTCTAACACATTTTTCCCAAATTTGTTGATCACATTGATCCAGTGCCTCTTTCCACATATTTATAACAGAACTATCTGAATATCCATCTCTACCAATATATTTATTGTAATATGACTTGCAATTAGCCCAAATCAATTCAATAGCATTAAATTCACAATGATATGGTGGTAGTCTCAGCACTTCATGACCATGTTCTCGTAGTAACTCATCAATTTTATACACATTTACTTTTCTATTCATTTTTGCAATTTGTAGCAGTTCAGGTTTTGTAAGTTTTGTATCAAACTTAATGTTGTTTGTTGTCAACCATGTAACAATCTCATTTTTTGTCGATATAGTAGAAGGTTGCTTTTCTAAAAGGACACTATGATATGGAGCATTATCCATAACAATTAGAGATGGCTCTTCTAGGCTGGGAATTAATTTAGTACTCATCCATTCCATGAAAATTTCATTGTTCATTTCTCCATGGTAGTCAGCTACTTTAGATTTTGAACAGAATACTAGACTTGCTCCAGAGACAAAACCTTTGGTAGAACCAGCATGAACAATTATGAAACGTTTTCCATCATAACCATCTGGTTTACGTACACTTTTAGTGCTGTTGTCTTGCCAAGAATATGTTTTATTGCCTTTTGAATAGATCCATGTCTCATCCAAAAATACAAGTTCTCTTGGGTGAGTACTTGAGAGGTTTACCATATATTCACGCAGAAAATTGGCTCTCAAGGCTGCAATACTGGTTCGCTCCATTAAAGCTCTTCGATTGTCATCTTTGTTATATTTGAATCCCAATGATTTCAACAAAATGCTTAGAGATGTTTTGCCAATAGATACAATTTCTCTGTCCCTTAATTCACAATTTAATGTAGTCAAAGTAACATGCTTCTCTAAAACAAAAATTATAGTAGATTCAATTTCAACTAATACTATATAATATATTTTTAATGATATTTTGATTGCTCATTCCATCAATGTTTCAGCCCTGACTGTTAAAAAATAAGATAAATTCAATATTTAAATTGAATTTGTAATGTAATCGCAAAACTACTAAAATCTATACAAATACCTTCCTTAAGTTTTCTTTAATATACTATGATTTGAATATACTCATTACAAAATACCTACACCTACATTTTACCAAAAGACTTTAATTAAATAATAAATAAATAATATTTACTTTGTTGGTACATATCGTATAATGTATTCCGTACTGCCATCTTAGCTCCCTCAGGTAGATCAGTTGTCTTAGATTTAGAACGAGTTCTGGTTTTGCCTGGGCTTGAAAGTATTGAATTATTTTCCTTTCTTGTTTTTATAGCATAGATATTTTCAAAGCAGCAGCTACCCTCTAACATGAAAAAAATTATTAATAATAAGTATATTCCTAAACAAACATGCACTTAAGTATTTATGTTACCTCTTGAACACATGAAAGTGGTTCCAAAGGTCCTCCATTTCTTTTTTCCAACTCAAAATACTCCAACACATTTAGGACCAGCTCCTGTGCTTGCGAATTCAACCTCTTTCCAGGCATATTCTAAAAATAAAAATCATTCATAAATAGTTCTGGTCTTTCAGAAAATAAAGTCAATATTTTCTACATTGGTGGAAGCAAAATATGTTTCATATAATTTAGTTTGATGGAATTCTATCCAGAATCATATTGAAATGTCAATTTAAGGTTAGTTTTCATTGCGAAGTAAATAATAAGAAATAATATTTACTTACCTCAATAATTTGAACACTAAGGTAAAAGTTAGTCGTTATAACAACTGTTTTTGAAATAAATTTATATGCAAGGGGCGAAAAGGTGAATAAAAATGTAAAATAAAAATGTAAACAAAGTCTTTGGCTGTCAACGACGTCAAAGTACTAATTCGCGTTAAACGTATCGCCGACATTCATCATATGGCTATCTCTGTTTGTTATATTACGCTGTAATGGAACAAACGGTTCCATTTCGGGGATTAAGATTCTGTGAGTAGGAAAGAGACGGAATACAAAAAGTAGTATGTGAATTATTTCATACATGGGAAAAGATTCAGCGAACAGACTGTATATATTATCCTGCTGACGTGGAGACTTCTTCATACATCACGTAAATTACCAAACTTCTTTCCTACTTTATTATGTAATATGGTACTCTATTTCTGTCCATTTCGAATCGGTATCAATATTATATTGCCATGGATATGTTGGAAGCCAAAATACGTAAAAAGGTTTGTTGATTTTCTACTTTGTGTCTGTACGTGTAAAGCTGCTTTTGTAGATATAAAAATGAATGGTCACAGGTTTCATTCTTTAACTCAATACTTAAATAATATTCAAGATGTTGGCAAAATTGAGAGAGGATTTAGCTAACTTAGGATGATGACTCGGAGTTTCTCATTGATTCTTAGTACATGCTGCAATATATTCAAGATCGCCATTCAATTTATTCCAGGGATTAACATGTAGCAAGTTCTGATAAGACCATGTATGTATGCTTTTTTAGGATAACATTCACTGAGACCTGAAAAATTTATTGTGCGCCCTCACTTCTACTCAGTTTCTGAGGAGAGTCTCTGCAACTAGTAGCTCGATGAGACCATGTCAAGTGCCGATCAATCACTTGGAAAAAAATTTACTGTGATTTATCACATCTTCCATGAATTAGTTGATAGCAGTACTTTGGTCTTATACCTTCGCGAGGCATTAGATAACCACTTCTGATTTCTGAGTTTGTTGATCTCTACAGACATTGATTTGCGAGTACATTCACCTTAACGTTACTCTCCATATTGCTGAGCCCAGCATATTTCCACTTGTTATTTACACGGCAGTTTCTCACCTCTTTGCCTCGAGTCTCTCAGTCTTATACCAAAGTTTTCATGTGCAACTTTACTATTTGAGTATATAGTCACTATGGTTGTGGTTCCGCTGTACAGCTTTTTATTTCGCAAGAATTTGCGATTGTGAGACATCGTATCCGTTTATAAGTTTATATAAGACCTCTCCATATTAGATTTTCGGGAGTTTATTTCTGTCACTTTTCCAGCCATCTCATCGTATATCAACTTTCGTCTTACTTCAGTCTGAATTATGATAATGATTAAAATATTATTTTTTTACATTCATGCAAAAAACAACACTTTTGTGCACCACATTTAATGGAAAAAGTGGTACTTTATTGCACTAGTGCAATAAAATATTTTATTGCACTCATCTGTCATTCTTGTGTCAGTTTTGTGATGCTTAATGACAAACATAAACATTTAAATTAAATAAAAATCCATAGCAAGTACCTGATCCTGCTTTAATACAACAATAATATATGTATATCTTACTACTTAGTCTCAACGAGTTACAATTATTTCAAAAATCTTTAATTATTTAAAATTTAAATGGTCAAGGCAAAAACCAGCTATGATTGAGTACTGACAAGGTGGAGGCCATAAAGATACAAAAAAGAAGAACGGGTTGAGTTTTATTAGGTTAGATTAGGTTTTTGACATATTTATATTGTAATTTTCCAGTTTTTGCATGAATTTAGAAAAAATATTGTATGCAATTCTTGCAAAACGTGTTTTTTGCACTCGACGTGTTGTCCTACTCGGCCTAAAGACCTCGTTGGACAATTTCACGTCGCGTGCAAAAAACACTCACTTTTTGCACTTGTTGCATAAATAACTATTTTTCGTTTGATCATGGAAAATGATATTGGATTCATTATTATAAATACAAATTCCTAACTAACACAAAAAAAACTACAAGCTGGAGTTCATAGTTGAAACTTCAGCACAAATATTAAAATATCACTTGAAAAATACCTAGCTACAATGCTAAATATTGAAATATTTCTCAAAGTAATAATAGCGCTGTTTAATGGGCTGATTTTTCAGTTTTGTTTCGAGAAAATAGATGATATTAATATTTTTAATTGCAATGCTACCTACCTTCTTCACAATATTACTAATGGGATTAAATAGTTCTGTTGCCGTACCAGCAATTTAACTTTTCAATATTTCCTTCTTCTTTACCAATATTTTGTATATCCATAGTTGGCTACATTATCCTGTGTGGGCTGGAACAATATAGATTTTGTTGATTTTATTCACAATTATTTTTCTCATGAAACTCCAGTATGACGCAACTTTGAATATATTTCTACTTTTAATCCATACCATAATATCAAAAATTCACTAAAATTCACATTTGGATATTCTTAGTCTCAACTTTATCACGAAAACTTTTCATAAAGTTGCTAGTTGAGGACGGTACGTTTCATGCTTACTTACACTGTTTCAAACTTGAATAAATTAGAAGAAAAGACTTCATTTGAGATTAAAAAAGTTTCTATAATGTGAATACAGATTAAGTGAGTAGTACATCTTAAAACCTACAGTCTTCATGTATGAAAACAGTGTGAAAAAAGTTAATGAAGCCAAAGTGATTATTTTGGTTATTGTAACATGTTAATTTGGAATTATGGATTGACTTTCCACAATTAAAAAATATAATGCATACATTTAACGCCCTTCGAGTAACCGTACAACCCCATTTTTTTTAGATTGTAGGTGGGGTCTTGTATTATATTCTCAGGAAGGGCCCTTCATCCACCGCTAAAAAATGTTTTTGAAGGCATTTTGGAAAAAACTTACATATCTGTGAATTAGGAATGGTGAGAGCTCACAGCACTAGGGCCACATGCGACCCATTGTACATCCTCCCGAGGAGTTGTCCTCCAAGGTCATTGTCCATCCTGTCCTTCCCAGGTCACTAGGAGACATCTTCTTTATATCGGCAGGTGTAGGGCAAGACTAGCCGAACACACACTCTCTTATTGGCGATAACTCCAGACCCTTGCATAAGACATGCCAGACGGTTTCATCTTCCTGTTCACACAGTTATTCCTCAAGCTCAATGCTCTGTAGTGAACTCCACATCCTGAGCCTTTTTTATCATCTGACTTTGTGTTTTGTCTGCATTTTGTAGGATTCAATTGCATCATTTGCTGCCTGCAGCAGAGATACCGCAGTACATGATAAACTGGATCATTTTATTGTCGAAATACTACAATATCAAAAAGTGATAAATAACTGTATAGATATTGATGTGAAACCATAACTGGCGATTAGTTGAGTCTTGGCAACATTCCAAGTTTAAATAAAAATGCAGAAAACGCAGAATTTGTGCTTTCAAGGAGGTACCTTATATTATTGACACTAATATGGATGTTGTATAGTCTCCCAATATCATTATTCACACTACACTATTTGGAAATACATCTGTCAAAGGATAAATCAAAAGCCTTAGCATCAAATTTCACCAACTGGTTCCATTATATTAAGTGTAAAGTCTTTGAGTTTTAATACCAGTTTTTTTGTTTTCTTTTGATGTGAGGCTACCAACGCAACCTAGAATTATACCTAGATATTATGGTTTGTTGGCGTGAAGTGCATATTTGTTCATTTTGTTGTTGAAGTACTTTTGTCGAAGGTAAAATATGGTACTACTATAACGCCCTACAAAGTCTTTGGAAATCAAAGAACAAATACTCTCCACTAGGAAGCAACAAATACTTCTTAGGCTTTAGGCCCCGACAAGTATTGGATTACACTTCAAAGTTAAACGGTATTGGTATATCTATAACTGGCTTCACTAAATAAACAATTCATTAACTGGAAACTGTGAATGGAGTAAAATAGCATTACAGATTTTGTTTAAGTGAGCTTAATCCTCTATCTTTCGGATCAAGTATAGTTTCAGTCAACGGTGGCTCGCAGACTATAATATGCTGTTCCGCATCGTTACTTTACCTACTTCGTATCATCATTTGAATGGAAAAACAACAGTTTTGAGACTTTTATTATTACACCAGCCCACAAACAAATCCATAAAAAACAAAACGCCTATCTCTCCCAGCACTGAATCTTGTAAACGTTTTCTGATCGACTTCATAACTCACTCGTGGAATGTGAACATATGCTGCGGTAAGTCAAGCCCGAAAATCTAGCGAAGAATTATCGCATCCCTCGGTCACAAGTAATTGCTAAAACTACTTCCCAGTTCACACATACAATTGAACATTTCGCTGATTACACAAACTTGGTCGAGCTGCTATAAAATACTACCGTGCCGCTGCTGTCGTGTCATGAGGTTTGTAGAAAACTCTCTCCGGATTTCATGCATTTAGTAACATACAGGTAATTGCATCCGATCATTTAAGACGAGATTGCTTCCAACAAGTCACTAAACTCAATTACTCCGTTTACTACGCGTACATTCATTATTCGAAAATAAATTTCAGTATATTCAGTTTACGTAGTTTATAATAAGATAATTTATTTTGATATCAGAACTTCACAACTTTTCATTCAGTTCCAGTTTCTATGATCAAACGTTTGTTCAAACTAAACTTCAGAAGCAGGAATACGTGTTCGTCTATCTTAGCGAGAGCGAGGGCACTTTGAATGGCATATCTTGACAAAATTCACCTTAATGTGAGTAAGCAAAAAAACAGAATCTTTCCAAAAAAGAGGGGTGCCCTCGTCAATTAATATGATAAGACCAAAGCAATCGAGGGCGTAGGAAGAGGAGTTACAAGTACCTACTAATATCAGCAGTCATAGAAAACATTTTCACAATATTCGGTAAAAGTGCATTAGAAAACGCCTCACTTCAAGTAAAATAATTATTACATCCAATTTATAGTCGAGCTCTGCTTCGTAGGATCTGCAACCAATCACAAGAAGCCCATTCGTGAAATAGACCAAAAATGGTAAAGTTAATTAGAGGTAGCCTTCTGGTTCATACTCCATGAAACATGCTTGATACCTAAAACATGTGGTGGAATACCGAGTGTTTTGATTCGTTGACACCCAACGCCGAGAGTTAACTTATCTTCCTTTGAGCATGTAGATATGAAAAATTAGATATAATATAATTTGATTCAACAAATGTATAATGAAAGGAACAGTTATTTGAAGCTGAAATATGAAAACACGGAACAGTATACGTTGACTCAGCCTCACAGATTTAACAAATTACTCAACTAAGGTTCTTCTTACTTATTCTCTGGGAACTGAGTCAGCAGGGAACTGAATCCAGCTGAATTCACTTAATGGAGCTTTCAAGAATAGTTTTTTATTCCAGGAAGTGTAAATTCCACAAAATGTGTATTCCAGAATCTTTCTGCCAAAGCTGTTTCTATGGAAAGTTGACTCCAGGGAGCTGTGAAATCTTCGGAACTTGTCTCACCCAGGAACTGTCCAGCAGTAAGTCTGGTAGGTACATTTTATGATTCGACAAATAGTATTCTCAAGAAAAATATTACACTATACGAATCACTTCACTGATCGAGACCAAATATAAGCAAAATGGTCAAACTTTATAAATATTTTATTGGTAAGAAAACAATTACTACATTTTTACGCGCCAGGATTGTCTGTTCCCGTGGATTGACCAGTTTAGCAGTATCAGGTATATTATATGAATGACGAAGCACCATAGCATTCGTTCACCTTAAGTCTCTGGAAAAGATAGCATGGTAGCCGAAATACGAGTTATAATGTAAAGTATTAATACTGGAGTACTGGTAAGTGAACAGCCTTAAGTTTCCTCTTATAGCATTTGAAGACAAATATGTTCAAAAATGTTCCTGAAGCAGTAAGTAATCCCCAAACATTTATGTGTATCACTTCTAATCGATTCAATTTAATTTGCTCCATTGCCGATGAGTTTTTTTAATATTATCCCAGATACCTCCACTGGTTTCGTGTATACTGCTAGGGACACAAATTCTATAATATAAAGTGTAATGAAATATTTGAAAACATCCTGTAACAAGCGTAAAAATGTGTTAAGATGAATACCAGTCAGAATTTACCAGCTGCTAAAACGTCCTTCAAGAATGAATACGAAATTTTCCTACATTTCAATAATCCCATCAGTATATAAACGCGACATCCTCGTTCATCCGTCGTCAGGATATAACGAGTTCTAACAAATCATTTTAGTAGACTTCTCCAAGGAATTATCGCAACAAAATTGCTACGTCATGGTTATTTGCTATGCATTCTATTCATGTCAATTCAATGAAATATTAACAAGAAGGAAGTGCAGGAAGGGCAAAACAAATACTTTCAATTGGTGTATCGATTCCAAAGTTTAAGTCTTCAAGTTTTTTGAATTGAATAGATGAGGCTTTCACTTGTAGATCCATATTCAATTATAAAATAGAACAATTTTAATTTGTTAAAATCTACATATTAAACTTAGAGCTGTGACGCGTTTCGCTAACACAGTAGCTTTGTCAAACTGTTTGTATTATTATATTTAGTTCTTTGTTGTAATTGTCAATATTTAAAGAAACTGCTGAAAGTCGAATATTCAGATAATCTTCCTAAAGATTAAATAGATATCAACAATTCTCCCTTAATAAAAATTTTACCTAGAAAGGTTCCTGTAGGATTGTTGTGAATTAGTTTCCAGATGAACTTGTCAAATACTTCAATTAATCCCATATTTTTCCTTTTTGTTTTAATTTCCTTGCAAATAAACAATAATTTTATTGTTAATATCCGTATAATTCAGTATTGAGGAGATGTATAAATTGGAAATTTCTCATTATACCCACCTCCCTTCGTTTGACAAAGCTACTGTGTTAGCGAACGTGTCACAACTTCAAATTTAAATATAATGTAGATTTTAAGAAATTGAAAGTTTTTTATTTCATAATTTAAATTTTTTGTTTCATTCACCATATAAATTTATTAATTGCCAATTTGATGATGGATGGAAGCTTTGTAATACCCCACACAAACAATCCTTCAGTTATACAATTAAAAAGAGCTGTAGATAAGGTGTCAGTAAAATGTCGGACAAATATAAAATTCAATTTGAATTCTCTCTCGCCTACTAGTGCTTCAATTTTCCTGAGAACGCCTCGGACCAAAGCAATCTAACAAAAGAATTTCTCAAATCACCGAACAACTGTAAATTTTCTCGTTTTCTTTTCTATCCATTGCTGACGCAAATATTGCAATAATCCTCGGCGATTCTACAGGATAAAATCAATCTGATTACTGGCCGGTACTCAACCAGCTAAATGTGAGCCATTCACACCGAAAACTCAGATAGAACGATGAACATCCACTTCACTCCTTGTTCCGGAAAACCATAGTTCAGTTGATTGTTTTATTCATCGGTGATGATGAGAAGAAGGAAGAAGGACGGAAGGATAATATATTTTTAAATCATAATATGAATACTTGTGATGACATAAAATGAAATTAGAAAGGAAAAGCTTTCAGTCTAATAAGCATCTACTATTTTTAGAAATTTCCATAGGCCATCAAAGAAAATCATGATATTTTGTTTATTGTTACCACAACATTGGTATTACAAACTTTTGCTGTCTTCGATGCAGTGGACTGTATTTCCATAGGAGTTGGTTCTGACATCAAATAATACGTAGCCATTCGTTAACAATTTGGTAAACCTTATAATAACGAACTTACTTCGTTAACGACTTGGAGGAGACATTTTTTCATTCCAATGACATCTCTGTCGAATGTAAAATCCCTCAATAGTGCTGCCACTAGTGGATTATTTTCATATCTTTAGAGGAAACCGTCCAATTGACTTTGGAAAAACTTCACATGTCAACTAAGTTACTCATTACCGTTTGAACCAATTGATATTCAAGTAAACTTAAAGTTAAGTGGCGCTTTAAAGAATTTTTGTCTTGCACCATGAACAACTGTTCATTTTAAGCTGCCTCTAGCTAAGCTTAGAAAGTCGCTCGGTTATTTTACGCTTATCCTCAAAGTGGAGATTCCTAACCTAACATTCTTGTATTTTGATTGATATGTATCAATGATTTTTCTGTTTTCGGGCTTTCATTATTTGTCTTTCAATTTCAGGTGTGTTTCTCATGGCTGTTTGCACCAATTGATATTTAAGTCGACTTAAAGTTGAGTGGCGCTTTAGGGAAGATTTCTTTTGCACCATGAACAACTTTTCTTTTTAAGCTGCACCTAGTTAAGCTTAGAAAATCGCTCATTCTCCACCTATACTCAAAGTGGAGATTTCTAACATAACATTTTTGTTTTTTTTATTGATATACTTGTGTCAATTTTTCCCCTTTCCTGGTTTCCGTTTTCTGTCTTCCAATTTCAGGTATGTTTCTTTTAATTTTTGAAAAAGGATGTTGTTCATGGAGGATGATTTGGAAGTATCTGGAAAACGGATTTTCAAGAAGACCTACATACTACAACCGTTAAAACTATTATGAAGAATTAGATTAAGATATTAGCAATTTTTTTTCTCCGATTGGAAGCAAATATTAATTTTGCTGACTGATATCAATCAGCAAAGTATTACTTTTCCTGCCTAGGCAGCAAACTGATTACTTTGCTGGCTGTGATTATACATTTCCATAGCAACCAGGAAAAATAAAGAGATTGTGGGTAGTAGTTTACAAATTCAATATCCTCCTATATCATTATGAACAATCGGAGAAAAAATTATATGTTCAACTTGGCAGCAAAGTGTATTGACTGCCTTAGCTGAATTCCTACTTTGCTGCCTAGTTAAGCAAATAACTATTTTCTGAACTGTTCAATCTGCCAATCTGATTTTCTTATTTGAAAAACAAGAATAAAATCCTCAAATTTCCGAAGAACTTTTAACAGCTTTTAATACGTTATTTCAAACTACAAAAACGAAAAGTCACCAGAAACTATAAAGAAATGAATGAAACTCAACTTGAATAGCGAGGTTGACAAATGTATTGAGCGCTTATCTAAAAGGCAGAGCAAAAACATTGGTGCAACTGAACTTTAACTAAGTGACCCTTGAATTTTAGATTTGCTATAGCTATTGCTTATGCTTATATTGATGCAAACGGCCATTATATCAAGGACAATCTAGCGAACACATTTGATTCAATTATCACTTATATTAAGAGAAATTAAGTTGTCTTAGTTGGAGCAATGAGCAGTTTAGAATGCAATTTTGCTTTTTCGAGAACATTTTAATTGATGGAAAAATGTTGAAAAATATCCGGGTATTCATTTTCGTTAGCATTGGAACAATTCGAGGGTTAATTTGCTTAAAAAGTCAGTATTTTAATTTATCCAGCTCATTGCAAATGTTCGTTGAGAAAGTTCTGAGTTTACAATTAGGAGGGAATTGTACAAATGAAAATTCACGAGTTTGGTTTCGTTTTAATTAAGCCAAAGTGGAGAGATATTTTAAATGGGTACATTTAATTTTCAACGCCAGAGTAATAAACAACACAAAACGCCATGTCTTGCATTTCAAGACCTTGTTAGATTACTCGGCAACATTTTCCTCAAAAGATGTTGTGACTAACTACAATTTATCCTGTTCAACTCCACTTTTCCTGTCAACGAAACATTCAAGCTAGACTTTAATCACTTGTTGACGCGTTCGAGTGAAATGGTGGAACAATAGTAATTGCTTTGATCTTTCAATGTGCTTGTGGCAGGCCTTTCTCGTTGTTTTCATTTCCTAATGAAAACGTATTGCGCATTTGTCGCCGCCCAACCTATCTGTCACACTGTAGTAAGTGAGGCTAAGTTTTGTTCTTCTTCAGGCTTTTATTGTCAAGATTCTCCAGCTTTTAGTCTTACTCTAAGCAATCGAATACCTTCAAATTACTTGAACTATGAATGGAATATTGAGGATTTTGGTACCGATGGCCATGATTGATTGGTTAGGAACCACCACTCAGAGCCCTCGGTTCTCAAGAGGATAGGAACAAAGTGAGTTCTTTCTGTAGAAATGCTCCCTTGAGTACTCTACTCTTTGGAGACCATATTTTCTGTAAGTCCCATAGCGCTTAGTGGCCGGTGAGTAATCCCGTCGCTCTTACTGATGCTGTTTTCTTTTCTTGTTAGTGGGCGGCTCTGTGTATTATTTAACCAGGAGTTTGATGTGTTCCTTCTTTGGTACATGTAGCTCCGGTACGTCCGATTTTGAGTTTAAATCCCTACAGATGTACAAACACATGCAAAAGTTCCTGATATACCAAATATAGGACGGAAAGGAAATTAAAATTCAATGCTCAACACCCTATATCTTTCTTAACATCAACCTTTTATTGAGGCTTGTTGGTTTGAATCGCAATATTTCGAAGTGAAGATTGTACTGTACAGGGTTTTTCATTATATGGACCCTTCCATATCTCACTTATTATTTGTTATAGAAAAAAATGTCTTGAATAAGAGTTGAATTGTCATTTAAGTAGTTTTTAAAATTCAACAAAAATATTATACAGGATGTCCCAAAAAAGAGGGTCAGAGCAAAAGAGTTTTTTATTAAATGGGACACCCCATATATTTTTATATTTTTAAACTGTTCACTTCAATCCGAATTCAACAATATATAATTTCATTCTTATAGTCTAACCTTCACAGTTCAGAGAATATATACGACAGAGTAAGATGTAGTAATCTATTGATTGGAATTCAGTAATATATTTGGTCAGGAAATGCTTCATCGATTGAATGTAACTCCAGATATCCTTGAGAAAATCTATTGGAAATATGATTCCAGTTTTTCTACAGCTGACGTGTTTAATAGAAAAAATAGACGTTCGTGAAAAAATAAAAATCATAGACAGCGGAAAGTGCAACAAATAAAGAAATCTGGATAGAAATCAATCAAAGTTTGGTGTGGAATATTCCAGAATAAAGTGGTTGGGCCAATATTTTTTCAATCATAAGTTAGCAGGAAGAACTTAACTAAACAGCATAATACCCAAAATAAGTGAAATACTAGATGAATTTACAGCTGACCAATTAAATACCATGATCTGGCACCAAGATAGGGCATCACCCCATAATGTATTAGAGGTGAGAGAACATCTCAACAATCAGTTTTCAGAGTGGATCGGAAATAATGGGACAATTCTATGGCCTCCTAATAGCCCCGACCTAACTCCCTTAGATTCTTTTTGTGGGGGATGCTGAAAGATATAGTTAACTTTGGCGAAAATAACAATCTTGAGACAATCCAGGAAAAGATTCAAGGCGAAATAAATAACTTAAATAAAATCATGCTGATATTATTTCTAAATGATTAGAGAATTTACGCCGAAGATACCTGTTGAAATATTATCATTTTCTAGGTTTTTACTTCACTGTTAACTAGTTGTTATGTACTTGTTTATAATATAACAAAAAGATACTTGTCATATATATTTTTTAAAAGTTGTCATCAATATAATTTTACTTCAAACATAAAATCTTTTAATAGAGTATTTCTGTGTTATTGGGTATGCTTCAACAGGTTATGGGCCCAGGAACGCAATAAATAAATATACCCAATTTTTGTATCACAGATTTAGTTGAAAAAATGGATTTTACAAAAGTACAAATTGGTCTTTTGGAAGGTAAATCAAATTGGTCTACATGGAAATTTAAAATTTGCACATTACTTAAAGGTATTATTGGAGCTCTAGAAATTGTAGAAGGTACACTGAATGAACCCACAACTTTAGCAGAAAATGCTACGGAGGCAGAAGGTATCAAGTACAAAGAAGAGTTGAAAGAGTACAAAAAAGTAGAAAGCAGTGCAATGATTATCCTAACAACCAATATGACCGAAGATACTTTAAAGAAAATTATGAGATTTTCAACAGCAAAAGAAATATGGCAAGAATTACACAGACTATTTGATGGTGCAACAGAAGAAAAAGTTTATGATCTCTGTTTAGAATTCTTTAGCTTTGAAAAACAACCAAATGACGATGTAGCTACACATATGTCTAAGCTTAAAAATATTTGGAATGAATTGAAATTAGCAGTTCAAAAAGAAAATGCAATTGAACTACCAGAAGTGTTGCTGATTTGTAAAATTTTAGGAACATTACCAGACAATTATTTCTCATTTAGATCTAGTTGGATGTTAATATCCAAAAATAACAGAACAATAGACAACCTTACGAATCAATTGTGTGTTTATGAGAAAGCCTTAAATGAAAAGGATAAAAATAAGGTGAATCAAGAAGTTCTTTTTACTGGTACGTCTTCATATCTAAATAAAAATAAGTTCAAGAATTGGTACTGCAAATATTGCAAAGAAAAAGGTCATAAAGTTAAAATGTGTCCCAAATGGCGTGCTGATGGCAAACCCCCTAAGCCAAGTACTACAAATTCAAAAGCTAACGTCATTCTAGTCTGTTCAAATGAATGTTTTAATTCAGAAGAAGTGGTTCGTAACTGGTATGTAGATAATGGTGCTACAAATCACATTACATTTTGTCCAGAATTATTTGCTACTTATGAACCTTTCACAACAGCTCATCAAGTGATAACTGCAAGTGGTGAATCAATTGAAGCCCTAGGAAGAGGAACAATAATTTTTGAAACATTGGTCAATAATAAAAAAGACACACTAACTCTTAGTGATGTTTGGCTTGTACCGAAAATCAAGAAAAATTTGTTTTCCGTTCTCGCTGCTCAAGATAAAAAACCGAATAGTCAGTTTATCTCCAGAGCCACAAAATGTTTTCTAAAAATTGATTCTTGAAGGTTACAGAAGCCAAAATTCCGGATTATTTAAACTAAATATAAATACTATTACGAAACTACCTGAATTGAATAGCATATCAAATCAATCTCAACTACAGTTATTTCACGAAAGACTAGGTCATCAAAACAAAAGACATGTGAAAAACTTAATAGAAAGAGAATTTGGAATCAAAGTATATCTCGATAGCGAAATATGTGTGTTTGGAAAAGCCAATAGAAGAAAATTTGGTACAAGAGAACATGCAACTCTACCTGGAGAACGTATTCATACGGATGTATGTGGTCCATTTTTAAATTCTATGTCAGGGTTTAGATACTATGTTTTATTTAAAGACGATTTTACTTGTTTTCGTGAAGTATTTTTTATCAAACATAAATCAGAAGTTTCCTCTAAGCTGCAAGAAATGTTACTTCAGATAAGAGCTGCAGGTCATACAGTGCAAGAACTGCTTTGTGACAATGGAGGAGAGTTTGATAATAAAGAAGTTAAAGATATTTTAGCCAAGTATGGAGTAAAACAACGCTTCACTATGCCGTATACACCGCAACAAAATGGTTCTTCAGAAAGAGAAAATAGAACGCTGGTAGAAACAGCTAGAGCTCTTATGCACTCCCATGAAGAAATTCCTCAAGGATTGTGGGCTGAGATGATAAATACAGCTAAATATATTCTCAATCTCAGTGGTTCTTCTAGAATATAAGGAAAATCACCAATAGAATTATGGACTGGAAAGAAACCAAGCCTTAAGCATCTTAGAATTATCGGAACTACATGCTATGCTCATATACCTAAGCAACAAAGGAAGAAAATGGATGAAAAGGCCATGAAAGGTATTTTAATTGGCTATGATGGTATAGATGGGTATCGCATATGGTGCAGAGAAAATAATAAATTAATAAGATCACGCGATGTAACTTTCCAAGAGAACATTCTCCCGATTAAAAGTAATTTCAAATTAGAAGTTGATCGACAGAAAGATAAAGAGACTCAAGTGGAAAATCGAGATGTTGCGGATAATGATATTCAAACAAAAGAAATCTCAAAGAAGACTGAATTTATAAGTCAAGACGAAGATAATGACGATGGTGAAATCGAAAATTCAGAACCGCTAATAGATGAAAGAAGAAATCTACGAAATAGAGCATTAATGAAACCTCCACAACGTTTTGAAGACTTTGTAATGACTTCTTTAGCTAATATAACTGAATCCTTAGAACCATCTTCATACAGAGAAGCTATAGACAGCTGTGAGAAGGAAGAATGGCAAAGGGCAATGCAGATAGAGATGGAATCTTTGCAAGAAAACCAAACGTGGACTTTGGAAGAACTCCCAGAAGGAATTAAACCACTTCCATGTAAATGGGTTTATAAAGTGAAGACGAATCCTGACGGCTCCATTGATAAGTATAAAGCTCGACTAGTCATAAAAGGTTTTGCTCAAAAAGAAGGCGTAGATTATGATCGAACATTTAGTCCAGTTGCGAGATCTAGCACTATAAGACTTTTACTTAGTGTTACAGCGAATGAAAAGTTGAAACTCACTCAGTTTGATGTATCAACTGCTTTCCTTTATGGAGAGCTAGATGAAACAATATACATGCGTCAACCTGAAGGATTTAATGATAACTCTCAAAAGGTTTGCAGATTACACAAGAGTCTATATGGGTTAAAACAGGCGCCTAGGTGCTGGAATCAACGTTTTGTTAAATTTTTAAAGGAATATGGATTTATGAAGAGCGAAGCTGATCCTTGTCTTTTCGTAAAGCTACATGGAAAAATAAAACTTTTACTTGCTCTTTATGTGGATGATGGTCTGTTAGCTTCTAATCATCCTGAGCATACTGCAGATTTTATTGAAAAGCTGAAGTCTGAATTTAAAATCACCCTCAAACCTGCTTCATATTTTCTAGGTATAGAGATATCTACTGAAGACAATGGTTCAATAAAAATACACCAAAAGTCCTATACCAAGAAAATTTTAGAAAAGTTTGGCATGAAAAATTGCAGACCAGTTTCAACACCTATTATTAAGGACTATTCTCAATCAGGGAAAGACCAAGATGAATCTCTAAATTTTCCTTATGGAGAAGCTGTTGGTTCATTAATGTATCTCATGGTATCAACAAGACCAGATATATATCTTATGCACTAGGAATTGTTTCTAGATCGTTGGAACATCCCAGTAAAGAAGATGTGATTAAGGTGAAACGAATATTTAGATATCTCCAAGGAACATTGGATTATGGAATCATTTATAAACCAAATCATCTGCAAGGAATCATAAGAATATACAGTGATGCTGATCATGGTGGTGATACACTCACTGGTAGATCAACATCAGGAATTGTTTGCATTTATGCTGGAGGTGCGGTATCATGGTTAAGTCAAAAACAAACTTCAGTAGCAATTTCCACAACCGAATCAGAAATAGTTGCTGCAAGCGAAGCTGCTCGCGAAATAGTTTGGATTAAACGTCTCTTGACAGAAATAACTAACTTATCAGCTGTGATCAGCTGTACCAGAACTTCATATTGACAATGAACCAGCATTGAGGTTAGCTCGAAATCCCGAATTCCATAAACGTACCAAACATATTCGAATAAGGCACTTTTTTGTACGGGAATTGGTATTAGAAGGAGAAATTGTCGTTAAGAAAATACATACTGAACATCAGTTGGCTGATATGATGACCGAAGCTCTTCCGAAACCTAGATTAGTACAGCTTTGTACAAATATAGGATTAACCTAACTTATTGAGAAGAAAAACCATTCAATGAGGGAAAGTGTTGAAATATTATCATTTTCTAGGTTTTTACTTCACTGTTAACTAGTTGTTATGTACTTGTTTATAATATAACAAAAAGATACTTGTCATATATATTTTTTAAAAGTTGTCATCAATATAATTTTACTTCAAACATAAAATCTTTTAATAGAGTATTTCTGTGTTATTGGGTATGCTTCAACAATACCAACTATGCATTGACAATATGGGGGGTCATTTTGAACAATATTTATAGTTTCATTTGGACTTATTTAGTTTGAGATTACTTTATTTTGTAAATAAATTTACTGAATTCCAATCGATAGATTACTACATCTTACTGCGTCGTATATATTTTCTGAACCGTTAAGGTTAGAATATAACAATTATATATTGTCAAATTCGGAATGGAGTGAACGATTTAAAAATATAAAAATATATAGGAGTTTTTTGCAGCGAGTACTGATCGACTCGGTGGAGGCAGAAAAATTAAATTGTGGAGATGCGAACGAGAAGTTTAGTTGTTTCAATAATCTTCGATGAGAAAATAAAAAAATTCCGTTTCTGTTGGCAGAAGCGAGTTCAACTCGCTGATTGAAACTCGTGTTGATAAACTCATGGAAATTCAATCGAACGTTGTTTGATAAAAAATGTGATAAATATTGGTATGCTCAACGATTTTCTACTTTAAAGGATAACAATCAAACCGCGATACCCTGTCTACGTTATAGGGTGTGAAAAACAGTATAAAATACTGCAGAAATCCCGAATCAACTGAATTCATATGAATCATATCATTATGATATTGGAAATAATATACATATACAGGCCAGATACAAAATATACGAATTTATTACACGGGGGGCTAATTGGGGAGTAATACTATGTGAGAGAATGACCTTCAAGTACATTTTCACAACTGTGGAAAATAATAAATCACTGTTCCCCACACTATGGGGGCGTTGCATTGCTTATTTGTATCTGTATATTTGCTTGGATACCATACTCATTTTCGGAAAATATAACAAAATAATGAACACGTTGGGTATTCCCTTAGAATCGAGTTTGGGAATTACCGCGCGCTTTTCACTTGTCTCATTTTTTCCGTCAATGCATTTGACGTGTTATAAGGCATGTATAGTATACATACATTGTATACTAAAAATCCAGTTGGAGTTTATTTTGTTCGGGATTACTCAAGATTATTACATGTGTAAAATGCTCTATGTAAAATACCTTTTCATTGAAGTTTGTTTTAATGAATCATGTGCGTAGAAGTCCTCTTCATGCTTAGCCTATTATACTATTTCTAGGATTACATCTACTACTTCATTCAATGGTACACAGAGGGCTAAAAAGCAATAGAAGAAACTGGGATAAGAGTGTACGGGCCAGGAACCAAATACTCCGAAAGCTTGGGAAAAACCCCAAGTATATTTCAAGCGGAAATCCACGCCATGAGAAAGTGCGCCCAATTCAATATCAATGAAGGATACAGAGGAAAAAAGGCCATTGAAGCACTGATCTCTTGTGTGATCAGCTTCAAAATGGTATGCCTAAAAAAACTCAATGAATTTCCTTACTGTAGAGTCCAGGACACACTGGAACAGAAGGAAATTAAATAGCAGATGAACAAGCAAAGGGGAGGACTAAAATACCTTCCTAGGAGCCTGAACCCTTCTGCGAAGTCTGTTGAAGCCTGCAGATATCCTTAAATTCCTCCGGGAAATAGGACTAAAGGAGCTACTAGTTTCGGAGACTCTCCTCAGAAACTGAGTAATAGTAAAAGGGCACAATAGATCTTCCAGGTCTCAGTGAATGTTACCCCAAAAATACATACATACATAATCATATCTACTACTGAATCAATAAGAAAACAGAATACGTTAGATGAGAATGCATATACCAATGTTTACGTGAGCTTTGGAGTGAGGAAGGTAATAGATTCAATAACTTTCGCTGAAAAGGAAAAAGGAGGGATTAATGATTATGAACTATCTTCTCACGTTGTTATTGAACCGCCCCAGAGAAACAAAATGGTTGCCCAAATTGGAACCACTGATTGAACTTGTTCAGAGTCTGCATCATGCAAAAGCTTTCGCTGTGCGTTGGCTGATGTATCTCAGAAAATGGATAATGATTAATGGATATATTTCCATCAATCAGGCGGCAACTATATAACTGTGCTCCATGCTACTAGTGTATTTCGTCCCTAACGGTTTAAATAAACGAGCGTATAGCACGTTACGAGCAGAATGCTGCGTTCTCTCCGCTGAAAATATATATCCGAATTTTGAATTGAGACAAATGAATAAGCAGAGAGCACGTTCGTAACAACTGGTGAATTTGTTTCAATTTCAAATATTTATCTTCATGTCATTAGGAGGACTCCGACCTTCTGCACGAAAGGCTTCATTGTTTATCTATTCTAAGTTGGTGGAATGCCGATCACTTTCGCGATGAAAAATCGTTGGTGGGTGAATATTTTTTGAGTATTTCAAAACCCATGAGCAATTGGGATTAGGGCTGATCTTTCATGTCACAAAAAAAACCAACAAATTGTTATCCAAATAAAAAAGGGTCTTTCTTGGTTTATTTTCAATTCCGGTTTTGTATGAGTTACCATATATTCAGCTGTAGTACCAGCTTAGAATTCCATTTCATGCTAACTATCAATTTTTCTTATGTCATCTGTGCTGTTAAAGCTAGAAAGAATATCGCTTGACCAATGTTTATCATAAATAAACAGGACAGAATATATATTCTTTTATGAAAAGGAAATTAATCGATATTTAATATTTACATTTCCGCTCATCGTTTGAAACTAAGGGAATCCTCAATTTCCGTTGAAAATACTTTCAACAGTATCCTATCCTCGATAAATTCATTGAAAATTAATTGCCCACTTCTGCTAACCACTTGAAAAATTTTTCTGGTAACAGAAAATTTCACGATTGGCTCTTTTCCACCCACTTTCTAACGTATTTTCATGAGATAGTCATATATTGGCAATTATTGCGTTATTGGCATCTTCGTCCATTGCTCTATCGACAAGTTCCGACGGTGTAAATAAATTTTGGGTGATGGAATTAATGCAACGCCTACCTCAATTCAATTTTGATATATTATCAGATTTCAATTTAATAAAAAGGAGACGATTTTATTAGGTTCGATAAATGGCTGTTAGCCCTTAAGTTAACTATACGGCTATATCAATTTGGAATTTTATATTAAAAAACCGAACCATGTAAGCTTTGGCAAGTTTATCTGAACCCGCTACAATAAACTATAAAAAAGCTAAGTAAGTAGTAATAATAATTAGGAGATGGACTATTATTCACAATATGATCATGATCAAACAATTCTTTAATGTGCTTGTTTTCTTGGATTTTGTCTATTAACATAATTTTCCCAATATATAAATATTAAAAGATGAACACTTTTATTCGAAAGTGGTGGGAAGGGTGATTTCATTTCCAAACAAACCAAGAATACAGAATACCATACTACCATTGATATCGACAGATGCAGAATATTTGATTGTAACTGGAACCTACCCCAAAAATTGTCCAATGACCAATTGATCACTAGATTGGTGGACAAAGATACTTCTGGTGATCTCTGTGAGGCTATTAAGTAGCACATTTATGCCTGCTTGTTTGGGTATCAGAGGAGCCATGAAAACCAGTTCCAATAATGGGATGGGAATCTTGCTGAATCTGCCTCTATAGATTTTTCCACAAGACGCAGCCATATCTGTAATGCACAAATTACCACAGAGTCAACAACGCATACTAGACTGGAAACTATTACTACTAGACTACCCATACAAGCTGAGAATAGCTTTTCCAATAAACCTATTTAAGGACCTGACAATTTTCCAAGCAGAAGTTACGGCGATTTGCAACTGCATAAAAAAAGTCATAGACGAAATAAAAAAGAGACGGATTGAAGCATAGGTGGTATACGGCATAACGTTTCTGCGCAACCACCCGCGCATCGAGTCGCTGCGGTCTCGAGAAGGGGAGGGAAATGGAATGAAGTAGTTCAAAATATTATAAATTACATTATACTGCAATATTTATTCTCCAACGTCGATAAGTATTATGGAATATCTTAGTACGGAATCCACCAAAATAAACAGTACCGAAACAGAGAGTGCTGTGGAGTTGTTTATGTAATATGGATTTGTCATATTTGACTTAATTGTCATTAGTTGATATATTGATAGTACGCTGCAGTTGAATTTGATTTAAAAATGGTTTTAACAACGGGAGAAAAAGTTTTTTTGGTAGAGCATTATTTTCGTTCATACGGAAAAGGTCGTAATGATGGTCCAAGCTTAGAACAAGTGTCAATAAAATATCAACAAAAATTTAATAGCTCCTAGTAAAAGTGTGATGTTAGCTGTTGTTGAAAAATTTCGTCGCACTGGTAGTGTATTGTGTCAACGTAAAGGTTCTTTAGATCGTCGAAAAACAGTATGCACTAACGAAAATGAAGGACTTGTTTTTTACCAAGTTGTGCAATCACTTCAAAGAAGTCTTGTAAGAACTGCATGTAAACTCAACATTAGTGAAACGTCTTTACGTGGCATGTTTAAATCAATTGGTGGTTATCCATACCGTATTCAAGCTGGACAACGACTGAATGCTGCGGACAAACGTGCTAGAGAAATTTACTGTGGTCGCATGTTGAGTTTAATTTACGAAAATCTCGCATTTTTGAAAAACATATGGTTTCCAGACGAGAGCCACGTTCATCTTCATCTTAGCGGCTTTCCTTGGATTTGAACTTCCTGATGTCATTTTAGAGAAACCACTCCACAGTCTTCGAGTTACCGTTTGGTGCGCGGTATCTGGTCATGGAATGATTGGTCCTTATTTCGTTGAAGATGATAATCAGAATCCACTTACTGCCAACCAAGAGCGTTATAGAGAGAAAATTATTATACCTTTTGTGAGAGATCTAAATAACTTTTGCCGTGCACGAAATCTACAGTTTCGCACACAATGGTTCCAACAAGATGGTGCAACGAGCCATACAGCTGTGCGCACCTTAGACTTACTCCGTCAGCATTTCGATAATAGAATAATTTCTCGGGGAACTGACTTCCAATATCCTTTTCATTCACCCGATCTGACGCCACCTGGCGCATACATTTGGGGCATAATGGAGGACAAAATATTCCACTTGGAAAATCCGCCGGCGAATATTGCCGAACTACGGAAAAGAATACAAAATATTTTTTGGCAGTTACATCAACCACTTTTTATAAATATGTTTATTGACCTACAAAATCGATATGAAGCTTGTTTGCGTCGAAATGGTGAACATTTTTAACACTTACATTAAATAAATTAAAAATTAGTTTTTATTTTCGGTACTGTTTATTTTGGCGGATACTTTTAAGTGATTAAAAATGAAAATATACAAAATCAATCATACATTGGCTGGTATGAATCTAGGGCTGCATTCGAGAACCTGTTTTTTGGGTATAAAAACTCACTTCGGTGTGCTAGGCTCGCTCTAGGTTTTCGAACGGTAATGGAGTGTGTTGTTTCAAGGTTATGTTTGTTTGGTTGTTGACGAATCAAATTGGAAATAAAATCGTTCAAATCTTTGCCTGAATATTTTATAATTAGATTTTGGAATGACTTAAGGAATGGACGAGCAGCAGAAATGTGTGGAAAGAAAATGCGTTTTGGCTGCAATTATTGTTACCTCCAAAAGATTTGTAGAGACTATAATAATGAATAATAATAATGACTCGAGCTCCGATAGTGAATATGAGACAATGAGAGTCAAATGTTGAAGTTAATAAACAAGAGGGTGTCCAGGTTTGTCCAAAATTAACCAATTGCCATTGGAATCCTGCTTATTCTCTACCTTTTTCCAATGTAACTTGTTCCATTCATTGAATAATTTAAAATCAATAATTGAAATCTGAAAGTTCATATCGGCAGAATGAATTCAAATGCTTAAGCTGTCATATATGTGACTTTTTTGTCAGCTTAAATTTAACCCTAGTCGGGGACTGAAGTGTTTGGTGGTGACAACCATCTTTCCGAACTATTAAGCTGGATTTATAAACTTGGCGTTCGCGCTAGCGTCCCTAATTAAAAGTACAAAAATCCCTAAGACCATTTATATCTACCGTTGGCGTTGCCGTCCGCCGTTGGCTGCCGTTCGACTTAAATGAACTTTAAGTTTTGCCGTTCGCCATTCGTAGCACCGTTCGTAGCAAGTCTGAAGAGCCAATCAAAACGATTTTTAGCTGTCACCTGATGTACGTCATTCGTGAAATGCCATTTATTGGCATTTGGTTGTGTTTGTTTGAATAAGTAGTTTGTTAGTTTTATATGGATAGGACACATTAAATTGAGGTTATGATAGTTTTCGTAACCGCCAACGGCAAAAGTTTATAAACGTCCAATGTCGTTGCTACGAACTGCCGACGACGGACGCCAGCGCGAACGCCAACGTCAACGGCGAACGCCAAGTTTATAAATCCAGCTTTACTGTGCGTACAATGTTTGTATACACTACGACTTATCGAACGGCTACTGTGTGATTTTTATACGACACACCAAGTTTTCGAACCCACCTTAGCTTCTCCTTGTCAAAGTCAAAGTGAAAGCACATATTATAAAAGAGAACAGATGCGAAAGCTTGACAGAGAACAGTGAAAAAGAGAGAGATGGGTGGACATACCCATTTAAAGGTCCATTGTCATATGTCGATTCCGTTCGGGCCTCTTCGCGAAACTTTTCAACAGGGTTATCAATTTGCATAATATTTCCCTCAATTCACGATCATGCGTCGAATATTTTATAAGCATTATTTTTAGTGTGATAGTTATACAGATACAAATATTCGACAATTACTTGTTTTAAATCAATTTCATTAACATTAAAAGAATTCTAGAATTTAAAAGATTATAATGTATAAAAATCATACCATAAATATATACTTTTTTTCACAAACCATCTTTGGCAACCATGCACAATAACCGTGACGGTTTGGCTCAAAAATTAAAATACAAAACGTCAGTTTTGACACTTCAGTTTGAAGGTTGTCAATCCGCTATATTATTGGTGTTATTCGACTAATCGATTGTAGGTTGTGGTAATATTAACTGAAAATAGTGTACATTAGTATATTATTTTTATAAAATGAATAAACATCACGGGGGTGTGTATTGTTCATACAGAGACTGTCCAAATAAATTTTATTCAGAAAGAAAAGTGAAGAACCGGCACTGGAAACTGTTATTGTTCCCAAGTCAACATTGCAATTTGGTAAGAAATTCTAAAAAAATTTTAAGCTGGCGACATCGCGGCCATACCGAGTTAAAGGTCCAAGGTCATTGAAATTGGATTTGAAAATCCTTTGATGTTTTGCCGGCATTCGTATCTGTTCTCATCTATAATCTGTGGTGAAAGTGTCAACAAAATGGTGAGTAGGATTATTTTACTCATAGATTTATTCAGGATTTTATTTCTAATAAAAGAAATGAAAGTAAGTGAACTTTCAAAATATCATCACCAGATATGACTCGTCATAAATGTATTGCAAAAAATTGTGATAGTAAATATTTTTGAAACCTTGAGAAAAATGGAAAATGAAAAAAATTGAAAAATGGAACATTTTCCAAAATTCCATCTGATAATAATCGAAGTAAACAGTGGTTCATAATTTTAGGAATAATTTTGAAATAATGTGCAATGTGATGTGATATTGGATTAACTTCCCTAAATATAATGTAAGTAGTAAAAGTATGTTCCTTTGAGATTAATAATATATAAATGTTTCATACACCCCCAAAAAATATAGTCATATTTTAAAATGATTACATAAACATAACAGATTATACAGGATGATCAGTAAGTAATGGACAAAAGTAAAATGGAAGATTTTTGGATCAGAAATATTACAATCTTATGCAACTTATCAAAATAAAATATTTATAATGAAAAAGATACAGGGTAGAAAGTTGAGATGTCAAAAATGCCATTTTTCAATAAATTGAAAATTTGAAGATACGTGTTTTAGGGCCTGGGAAATCATAATATGTTATCTGTTACGATGTTGCGTTGAACTGGTGGTATGGAACCCCAGGACAAAGACACGCTAAATTATTCCTTAAAAGCCCTTCGGCCAAACTGTCACACGACCTACTACGCCAAAGTCGAGAAACGACGAGGATAATAGTGGGAATGCTCACAGGGCACTGTAGGCTGAGGAAACATATGCATACAATTGGACTAGCAGAAGACAGCCTATGCAGGTTCTGCCAGGAAGAAGAAGAAACCGCGGAGCACGTACTTTGTGAGTGTGAAGGCCTAGCAAGGTTGCGGTTTCACTTATTCGGAGAAGAAAAACCGAAGGCAGAGAGCTACGCAAAGGAGGCGGTAACCAGGCTATTAAATCTAATAAAAAAAATAAAGCTGGATATCGAGCTCTAATATAGGGAGGACCACAATAGATCTGCAAAGGTCGCAGTGGGATAGGACAAAGAGCCACTCCAATTTTAATCTAATCTAATCTAATCTACGATGTATTGCCAAAGGGCGCCACTAACGCCTACTAACGTTATCATATTTGTATATTTATATCATATTATAAAAATAATGTAGGTGGGTATGAAAATGGAAATATCCCGAAAGCTAATAATTTTTCAGACTAATGATAGGTATACCTTTTTGTCGCAGAAATCATGTAGTTTCAATCATTTTCAACAAATTCACTGTTTATGATAAATAAGTAACACGGACAGCATAGCTTTTGTGGCGCCTTCTAGAAAATAGATCGAAATGAAATAATATGGTTTTAAATGAAACTAACTGTTTCTAAATGACTCCACAATATATATGAAAAAATGTGTAAATTGCAAGTAAATTATTGACAATTGTTTCGATAAATATATCATCATCAGAATGACAGAAGTTACTTTTGACATGATGTATACTTGATATATATTTGGCTAGTCCAAATAGTGCCTATCTAGTGATGGACTTAATATATATGAATAGAAAAAAGAAAAGAAGAATTTTCAAATAGTAGCTTTGATATTATTAGCCCTATGGGGATATTCTGGATATCTTTGTCCCATTTAAGATCAGTATAACTGTGCAATGATATAGGTAACCAGGAAAACTATATCTGCTGATCTTTACAATTATTACTTAAGAAGACAGTTTAATAACATACCTATTACGATTTCCTAAGCCCTAGAGCCAATATCTTCAAATTTTCACGTTTGCATATCCAAAATCTTCCAGTTTACATTTTTGACATTTCAACTTTGCTTCACTTTATCAAAGGAAGTTGCGTCAGATTTTCATGCAAACAATCTTCCATTCCACTTCGGACCATTACTCACGGACCACTCTGTATACTCAAGCCTTTCTCTATCCATTATGCCCGATTGCACCAGTTTAGCTTAAATGTAAGGCTTAACAAAGTGCAGCTTAATGATAATTCCAATCTCTCATTGCACCATGTTACGCTTAGTAAAGCCACGCTTACGTACAATATCGTATGTCTTTAATTGAATGAATTAATATTGATTGTCATAATTTTGGTTGACAATTCCAATAGTTTATCTGACAACTTCCTAATTTTGTAAAAATTTGATTAATCTAAATAATTTTTGCCATGGAAGGTGAAAAAATAATTAAGTCGGCAAATTTCACTTCAGAAGAGAAAATGCTTTGCCTAAACTTAGTTAAAAAAATAAAAAGGAGTTATAGAATGCAAAAAGACAGACGCGGTAACATGGAGGGAAATTGAAAAGGAATTCAAGGAATTAAATTGTGAAACGGGTCATTTCGAACATAAATGTGCCTTGGAATACCAATTTCAAGAAAATCTAAAGTTTCTAGTTCTTCATCAAGATTTTCTTCTAAATTCTCAGTTGTTTGTAAACACCAAACCAACTCAAAAACTAGGTTATACCATTAGAAATGTCCAAGCAAATTGGAAACGTCACAAAACGACAGAATAGAATGAACGCGCAATCGCATATCTACCGCTTAAAAAATAAGCCATGGACAAAGCTAGGCTTTAAATTTCGTGCATATAAGCTTCGCTTTGATGACGGTGCAGCGAGTTTAATTTTTTAAGCCAGGCTTACCTGTTAAGCCAAAGTGGTGCAATCGGGCATTAGTGAAATAATAGATGCAATAGTTTCCAAATTTATCGCGAACATAATGACAGACACGACTTATGTTTTATAATATGCAGTGGAATGACAGCTAACTCTGGGATTCCAAAAATAACCTACATCTTCATGAGGTGCACGTCACCATGGAACTGAAGTTTCAATTACCGAGTGAACAATTAGGATTTATTTCCTGGAGAAAATATTTTCAAAGGTTCTCTGTTTTCAATATATAATTCCGATTTTTCAATTTTTTGACATGTTATCAATCTCAATTCAATTCATCTCACAACGTTTTATTTATTTCCAATTCATTAACTCTTCTATCTTGAAATTGATCTGATTTAAATTCAATTTATATAGAATAAAACAATAGATTCGACTGCAGTTATGTCATGCTGCTGTTCAAATAAGAAAAAATCCTCGTTCAAATTTACTGTGCCACCACAACAATACTACTGCAAAAGCTGCGACTGCAGCATGTTGATTTTCAATTCGCTTGTCTCACATTTTAGCTAATAATGTTCTAACACTTGGATTAACAAAGGAAATAACTAATGGTAATAGTACCTGAAAGGCATTATCAAAATACACATGCTTTAATTAACTTTACCCTGTTCAGTTTGTTTCCAAAACAGAATATTGTTCCGGGATATAATTGCGCAAAACGTATAAGACGCATATAAAGTTCACTGTATGAATTGCATCAAAGAGAATGATCAAGTTGCCGAAAAAGGATCCTTCCATTAATATTATTTTGGGAATGTACAGCTACTCCTTTGAGATTATTGCTATTTATATTCTCCAATAACTAAAGACATGTCGTACATTATGAAACTTTATATTATAGGTTATTTTTGCAGAATGCTTCAAGATTGATAATTGAGGATTCCATTTATTATATCTGTATCTGTAAAGTAAGGTGGGTGGGTTTGGATCACAGCAGTTGGAGTTGTTCTCCCAGGTCATCGTCCATCCTGTCCTTCTTAGGAAGGTGGACAGGCCACTAGGAGACATCTACATATCGGCAGGTGTAGGCCACGACTCACCGAACACATTCTTATATTGACGATAACTCCAGACGTGAGGCATAAGACATGCCTGACAGTTTCCTCTTCCTGTTAACACATTTTGCATAGAGGTGTATCCTTCACCCCCATATTATGTAGGTGTTTTCTCAGTTGACAGTGGCCAGTCAGAAATCTCACTGTTAAACGTAGGTTTTTCCTGGTCATTTCATTGACGCCAGGTTACTAGTGTCGCCCAGGGTGATCCTGGCAAGACTGCATCCTTTGATTCCATCCTATCTGTAAAGTGATTGAGCATGGGTGTAACGTTTGGCGAGGAATCCAAAGTGAATCATGTACCAAATAATATTGTATTATAATAATATATTAAATCTGTTATAATGTTTCATTGGGAATTTCATTTCTTTATCTTATATATTTTCAAATGATGTCGCTTTGTCCATGGAACTATTGAATTTTTCATGGTCATAAGGCTTTCTTTTCCTAAGACTAAACACTTTCACCCGGCAACAGTATCCTTCATAAAGAGAATTCACTAGTTGGTGATATTCATCATGCTGCCAACATGTAAAGGGCACTATTGCCGGAAGAAACTGTTTAATAGTGCATGAGCTCGAAAAAAAGTCAACGATAACAAGACAAAAATATCATTTGTACAGATTAATCTGCGCTTCTGGCAGCATCGGTTGAAATAGGGGGGCAATGAACATTTGGCCAGCCTCGTGAAATAACTATACACCCTCGCTGACCACGCACAATCATTCTTTCTTCCTCTTCCAAGCTGTTTTTCTCGTTTTTTTTGTTGTACTTGTGTAAATTGCATGATTCCATAAGCTTTTCCGCAATCTGTATGTTAAGTAATAAAATATTTTGGAAACAATTTTTTAAAGAAAATTTTTGACTAGAGCCAGCACGCTAACAATGAGCTACGTCATTTCCGTTTATTCCAGAAAACCAATTCATGATGAATAAACTAAATTTTTCTACATTCATGCAAAAAACAACACTTTTGTGCACCACATTTAATGGAAAAAGTGGTACTTTATTGCACTAGTGCAAAAAAATATTTTATTGCACTCATGTGTCATTCTTGTGTCAGTTTTGTGATGATTAATGACAAACATAAACATTTAAATTAAATAAAAATCCATAGCAAGTACCTGATCCTGCTTTAATACAACAATAATATATGTATATCTTACTACTTAGTCTCAACGAGTTACAATTATTTCAAAAATCTTTAATTATTCAAAATTTAAATGGTCAAGGCGAAAACCAGCTATGATTGAGTACTGACAAGGTGGAGGCCATAAAGATACAAAAAAGAAGAACGGGTTGAGTTTTATTAGGTTAGATTAGGTTTTTGACATATTCATATTGTAATTTTCCAGTTTTTGCATGAATTTAGAGAAAATATTGTATGCAACTCTTGCAAAACGTGTTTTTTGCACTCGACGTGTTGTCCAACTCGGCCTAAAGACCTCGTTGGACAATTTCACGTCGCGTGCAAAAAACACTCACTTTTTGCACTTGTTGCATAAATAACTATTAACATACTATTTACGATGGCAGAAAATGCACAAAGGAATTCTGGTCGACTGGACTGGACCAGTTCTACATGACCAAGAAGAAAATTGAATACCTGGGCTTGCGCTTTTCTGCCTAGCTGAGCAAATGAGTATTAATTGCACAACTAATGTTCACCTTTGCTTGAAATAAACTACCGTCATAATGTATCTCCAATTCTCATTTGCTAATTAACGCATTTTTTATTAAAAATTATGTCAACAGCAGCATCGGTAATATCAGCTCAACTAAGCTTAAACACAATTGATCCAAGGACTGAGTTAATAGTAGGTTCGTTCCAACCAGCAATTCTGTTATCGTACGTAACCAGTAATTGAACTATATAATGCGCATGCGTGAGAGAAATTAGTAAAGTTACTGGTAATCTCTTACCAAACGGTTGGAACGTATTTTGAACTAGTTTGGTAGTTGCACCGATTCTGACGCACACAGAGAAATAATATTTATTTATTCAATACATATTAACATTAATCAAAAAATAAAAGTGTAAAAGAAGACATTTTATTTGTAATTATAAAGCCTTTAGACTTGAAAAGACATAAAACTAAATACAACGAACTTATAAAAACCAAAATGAACACTTTCAACCTAAAAATATCAAATTAATGAAACTTAATACTAATAATGTCACCTATATCAAAATATCACAATAATAGAAGTCTTTGTAACCTTAATAAATGGCAAAATTATGTGTATGTTCTATTTTGACCATTTTTCAATTACCTATATCATAAGTAGCAGCACATAAAGTAGTTTCGGTCTCCATTCTTCCCTTTTTCATTTTATCAACGACTACACAAAGAAACACTCAGTAAGAAACGGTGCACACTATTTTCAAAACAGTTCCAAAACTAAAAATTCACTTTTATATCCTATTTACACTTTCCATAAAAATACAAATTTGACAGTTTAAGACGAAAATGTTGCCATTGCGCATGTATCCTAATTTCAGAACTATGGATACTCGCTATCAAGCAAGAATCGTTTGAACGGTAATTTTACTGGTCCACAAACGGGATGGAACAGAGAACTGATAGTAATCGATGGTTCAGAATCAGTAATTTCAGGTGGTTGGAACGATTTTTTTCAACTGCGCATGCGTATTAGTAATATTACTGTAAATTACTGGTGGTTGGAACGAACCTAATATACAGAACTTTTAAAGCAGCGAGAGAGCGTGAGGTTTAATGTTTGGCTCCCATAAAAGCAAATGCAATTTCAGTTTCTTGCTTCCTGTTTGTAAACTTGTGCCATCCATTTAGTATTATTCACAAGATTAGCCGACTCTGTACCTCCCAGATAAACTGAATTAGAATAAAATGGAAACCTTTAACTATCAGACCCTTGAATGTACTGTCTAATTAGCTTAAGTGGAAATTAACGTTCGTACGGCGACTTCTGGTGACGGTGGTAGTGGAATCAGTAAGCGGTTTCCAGCTTAGAATAATGTTAACTGTCTTTTAAAAGCGCGTATATCCTTCAGTCTAAAATTAATGTTCTAACCAGTTCTAAATAGTCTTTGAAACGAGATTTAATATGTTGTTGCACGAGCCAGCTTCCTTGGGAGATATAAACATTCAAAACTATAATTTAAATTTGGCACTAATAGTGTTTTATACTCTAAGGTAGAGGAGAGATAGTTCTCCGTTGCACTCTATCATTATCCTTAGTTGCAAGACCAAGAGAAATATTTTTTTTCATATACAGAGCGTTACAGCCATTTTGATATTATATTTACTTTTTCCGTCGACCGTGTATTACCAAATTATATTAACGTTCTCAAAACTAGACAAAATCATACATTAATGCATGATTTACCTATATTAACCAACGATATTCTGCAGGCAACCCAACGCACATCTTATATATTGACATTTTGTAGGCAACCAAACAACAATAGCGTCTTCAAAAAATGAATCCTGGTATGAAATACTTCCAGTTTTTGACTTACATATCGTTTATTTTATCATTCCACGAAATTATAATCATTATTAGTGTTAAGACATCTGAAAAAAATATTGAGAAAAACGAAAACAGTGACATTTGAACCAGCGACCATCTCTGTGACATTTCAATGTCATTATTTTTTTTACAGTACTAACCTATGAATATATTTTCAGTTTTCAAATATTGAGAAAAACGAATACAACCGATACAGTCGACGGAAAAGCTTTGTAACTAACTCAAGTGTTGTTATCTTGATTGTGAATGGATTATTTATCTGCATAACATATGATATGTAATTTGCTTCTTGAAGAATTGTCCATAAACATGTATACTGGAATACATTTTTATATTGGATGCTGCAAAGGAGGCGAAAGTAAGGGCAGCGTAGCTGAAAAGATTGATGTGTAATGTGAAAGAGCCGGGAGAGTGTAAAAGAAGGGTATTTGGTAGGGCGGTAGAAAAAAGTATGCAGCACGGCGCGTAAGTATAAGGGAGAAAGCGGGGGTGAATGCGACAGCTGCAGCACTTCTGCGAGTGTAGAGAAGCTCCCAAATCCTAGAGGTGTTGCAGAGGTACATTGAGTGCACCAGCAGCAGCAGTGCAGTCAAGGTCTTCCTTTGGATGCGATGGCTAGAGCCAGATAAAAGCGCTGAAAGGGTGCTACCAGAGAGGAGTACAAGAATGGATTGAAGAGGAAATGAAGAGAAGGTGGGAGGAGTATGAGGACACGATAAAGGAACGATTGGAAACAAAAGAGATTGGATGGACTCGGGGATACCCAGGTGGAACAGATTGGGAATAGAGAGATTGGGGTGTTTGAGAGGTGTGAGTGGAGGAGTGGAGGATGATTTATCCTGAGTTACCATTTTTACTTATTGCAAATATATGCGAACATTCACAATTATTTTGCGCTTGGTGGAATCGCACCTTTACGTTAATAAAATTGTCATTTGAAAACAGTCAAATTACAGTATGGGATTACGAAATAGTTTATCAACGTTACACTGCCGATATGTAGTAAATAACGGATAAGGTTGAATATTGTTGGCTGCGATTCGAATTATAACAACCAAATCCGTTAATTGCTGATCGACCGTGTATCGTCCAGTAGTGTTAGGGTGGTTAATGAAGATGTATTATTAGGCTATACGGTTCATATTGCTAGCTCGCTCTGGACCGAGATATCAATGTTGAAACATAAAAAGTTGATGACAACATCAACATTTTGAGGTTAGTTATTTTAAATTATATACCATATTAAAGTATTACCTACAAAAATGGTATTCTCAGATTTGGGAGATGAGACGGAAGTCTGATGGATACACTCCAGAGAAAGTAGAAATTTCGTTTGAAGAAAAAGTGACTATGTTCTTTTCATGGACAGATGGAAAACACAATAATAAACTAGTATGACATGAAAATTTTCAAACAACAAATGATATGATTGTGATTTTCTTTGCATTCAAATGACCCAAACCCAGGAACATTCAGATTTTGATCAAAGTTATTCTCTTGATGAAAAGTTCACCACCCACAGTAATTGTTCAAAGACTCCTTTCAATCAGCAACCCAAAATTAATTATTTCTGACAGGCCCTTCAAATTAAACACAAGGAGATCCAATTAACAAATGTACCAATTGCAGGAAAATTTATCAAAGCCCCAACTAGTTCGGATGCTGAATGGAATAATCTACAAATTAGTTTCGAATTGACAAGATTTCTATTATAATCCTGAGAGAAAGAAAATTGTATTGAAGTTTACCTGTACCCCGAGGTAGTATCATAATTACGTGGAAGTGTTTTAATCAAATTATTTGAGATTTATTCAATCCTTAGAACCAACTTAACGTCTAAGGACTTTTAGGAACTTTGACTAAATCGATGGATTAAATTTATGAAAATATGTTTTCTAAAACATTGATTGTAACTTGTCTCAAATGATGCAATTACAACAAAGATAAGTCCCTGTGAAAAATACTTTTCCTACGACTGCTATGAAAAATAGTTCTTTTCCCACAATTCACGAAACTACAAAGTGTTATTTTGCCTAAGCCGTGGGAAAAATTGCTTAAGCCGTGAGAAACATATTTTCCCACGCCACGCTACGATAGAGAATCAACACAATTGTGAGAAAATAACTATTTTCCATAGCAGTCTTAGAAAACCAGGAATAATATTAAAACTGTTCAAATATAACAATAAATTATAGTAATAATTGATTTTTAAATACCCACTCACTTTTCCCTGTATTCGTACCTGTATAGAAATATACCTCTTCAAAATACTTAAATTATTCATTAATTTTCAGTCGTAGAGAAAGTATAGTGTGCAACACGTGGGAAAAGCGTGGTCTCAGGATGTTATTCACAATGTGGGACCAAATACTCTTCCGTGAACATCCATTACATTATTCCTTTTTTTCCAGATTTTGAATAGTAATGAGCAGAAGAGGTCTTACAGAAGACGAATTGTCTTGGGAACTGGGAAATATGTCCGATGTAGAAGCAGTAGAAAAATTATTCCGACGAGTTGATTGGCGAAAAACAGGATATCAATTCAAGTGAGGATGGATCATCTGAAGGTCATATAGAGGACGAAGATGTATTTGCTGCTTTTTATACTCAATATGAAGTGAAGGTCTGTGGCAGGGGAAATAATGAGATTTGCTTTTACTGCTGCCAAGGCTGGCGTTTCTGCAACTATGAGCAGAAAAATTTGTGAAGAAAGCACATATTATGGAGAGAAAATTGCTAAGCATGTTACTATCCCAACTATGAGTCGAACTCAAAGACTTAATATGGGTTGAAACTGATTCTGTGAAGATTCGGTAACGTCGTGTAGATGGGACCTATGAGTTTGACAAAACTGAGGAACTACTGAAGCACACAGGGAATTCATGGTAATGACGATTATGATAACAAAAATAATAAGCAGGAATAGATTTGAGATATTACTCAAGTTCCATAATTCGAAGGCTTCAAACTTTGTGTTAATGGAGGTTACACCGGGTCGTTCAAAGCAAAGGATATTTCTGATGCCGCAAAACTTTTAAATACATATAGCAATTTTTCAGGTTCAATATGCTTAGTTTTGATCATTATTTTTTTTGTTCCCTTAGGTGTGTAGGATATAGAATTCTCAAATAAAATATTATTTTTGCCACAAAAGAAACTATGTTATTTCTGCCCGGTCCACGTACAGTTTTGTTGTCTCCTTGCACCAGTGAATGAGTCAGCAAACATGGAACTAATATAAATCGTGTCCACGGGTATCTATGATTATTTAAAGTGAACAACATAAAATACCCACGGGTGAGCACGTGGTCCGGACATAGATAATGAAAATTTTTACCCGTAAACACGTATTCTAGCGATAAGTGTGAAAACAAAATTATAACATATTAATTTTGAATGTTCCTATATTTCTAATCTCTAAATTAATATGATATTTGATATTATTTGGTTATTACTAATATTTATATGAATCAAATCAAAGCTTCTGTCAACTCGATAGAAATAATCGTTATTACTATTATTCCTAGCCTTTTACGAATTGGCAACTAAACAAGAAATGCAATTTTCTAATTGTAATTATCTGGTAAACATCGTCTCTTCATTGTAAAAATCAGATATTTATTGATACTAATGATATACTGGGTGAATGATTTACAAAATACAAAATCAATATCAACTATGCTGGCTTATTAGTGGAGAGCTAATTTTTGTAAGATGTCTTGGATTTCAATATTATTATTTACATTCAATGGTTCATAATACTTACTACTGACTGTGAAACTCCCAAAATCACAAACTGATTTTATTAGAATTATGTTTTTTTTCGAATGGTAAATAGAAGCTTCCAGGCATGTTCTGAAAATAACTGTTGGTTACTATAATGTTACAGGTACAGTCAGATACTTGATTCATGGAATTTTGGAAATTCCAAAGAGATTTACAAATTGTGGAGTAATATGAATATTATTCACCATCAATAAGTAGTAAAATAAGCAATGTACATCTCACGGTAATTAAGGTATTATAAAATGTCAAAAATGAACAAGCTGCTCATGAATTATATTTGCACTCACCAATGTCAAATGGAATGGAAAATTAAATTAGTCCTCACAAGGATTGATTTTTACAATAAATTCTCTTTCAATCCAAAAATTAGCTAAGAACAAAACAGCTGATTAAACTCACATAACCCCAAATTCAACTTTTAGTACGAGCAGTCACTCACGTTACGTCTTTGATATTGTTGTCCCTTCTTACGATTATCACATTAAATTTAAAGAAACTGTAACGTATGTCTTGTTGCTGGTATTATGAAGAAGACAATCGATCGTATGCTGTTATGTTCGATTTATATTGACAGAAAATGATAGTATGTAGAAAATATGTGTTGTATGAGTTATAGATTGGATCACGTGATCGAAAAGCTTCTACTGTATAAAAGTGACTACTACTCGCAAGCCGCAAGCGAATGACATTAATGCCCAACTGCACCACCTTGGCTTAGCAAGTAAGCCAGGCTTAAAAAATTAAACTCGCTGCACCGTCATCAAAGCGAAGCTTATATGCACGAAATTTAAAGCCTAGCTTTGTCCATAGCTTATTTTTTAAGCGGTAGATATGCGATTGCGCGTTCATTGTATTCTGACGTTTTGTGACGTTTCCAATTTGCTTGGACATTTCTAATGGTATAACCTAATTTTTGAGTTGGTTTGGTGTGTACAAACAACAATGAATTTAGAAGAAAATGGTATTCCAAGGCACATTTATGTTCGAAATGACCCGTTTCACAATTCAATTCTTTGAATTCCTTATCAATTGTTTTCAATGTTTCTTCCTTTTTCATCCATGTTACCGCGTCTGTCTTTTTGCGTTCTATAATTCCTTTATATTTTCCAACTAAGTTTAGGCAACCCAGCAAACAATTTTGATCGGCCTTAGTACGGCCCAGAATATGCTGGCCAGATCAGCAGGCTTATTCTGTAAAAACAACAATTATATTGCAGCTGGCAACCATTGCGCAACAGTCGCACAATCAGTCTCAAAAATTGGTATTCTGTCAGGTAATCGCGTCGCAATTGCTGATTGCTGTCAAGATGCACTTTTACGTCATGAAACTAGCGCCACTTACAAGCGGGTAGCAATCAACGTAACTATAAGGTGTCTGTAAAATCAGCTGATAAACAATAACAAATTCAAGCTATATTTAACGCTTAAAAAAACTGACTATATATACTGTAGAAACAGCTGATGAATAAAAACAAACTTAAAAAATATTTAATATGCATAAAAAACCAAGGATGCGTCGAAAAATGATTACTGCAATTGAACACAAAATTCAAATAAATTATTCTGTACGAAACAATTCCTTACATAACTAAAAGCAGTTGAAAATGTAGGTACAATTAAATTTTTCATTTTTCTAAGAATTATACAAATTTGGGAGAAACCAAGTTTCAACATATATAAGTACACCTGCAAAATTTCTAAGTAGTCATTAGGAAAATCCCTAGTAGGACCCTATTGTAATGTTTCTTGGAAATTATCAAGTTGTTTCAACTTACCGAATTTAGATTCATATTACCTTTATATATCAGATTATAGTGATTTTTTATGTTAACATAATAAAGATAAGTACATTAGTACCTACCTACCTAGCTATGCCTTCAGAAAGAATTTTCATTTTATCTCATTTTTAAATAGTGCATTGCTGTGAATACATCAGTTTTAAATTATTGTGTCTGTTGTGGTTGAACTTATATTTTAATCAATCAGGTGAGTGAAATAATTTGAGAAATGGGCACTGATAATTAATTGTTTTTGATGTACATACAGAAAATGGGAGAACACAGAGTTTCTAATAGGCAGTTGGAGGAGTTGCTGGACTATTTCTATCGATAAAACTTGATTTAATTCTCAAACAATCTCAACTACAACTACTATTATTGTGATTGTTATTCGACAGTTCATATCGCGTTGTAATTGTTAACAAATTGCTTACAGAATACGATTTTATCACATGAACAACCACTGAACAACTGAAAAATGCACTTTTTAGTTAAGAAATTGCTCACTAGAGGCAGTTGACAGATAAATTGAGATCACGGTAGCAACTGCTTCTTATAGAATACGAAACCCGCGTTTGACAGCAATAATTGCGCAATTATCGGCAGTCGCAAGTTACAGAATAAGCCTGCAGGCCAGAACGGCAAAGCACCTATGACCTATGGCGGGCCAGTGAAAATAGGAGACACCGGCCGGCATCAGGGCCAATGCTTGCCAACATTGTCTTTTGAATGACGGGCCTCTGAAGGCAAAACTGTGGAAATCATTTATGGCCCAGTGGAAATATTGCAATGGAAGTTACCTACTCAGTGGGTTGGCCCACTGAAAATTATACACATCAAATAAGAGAAAAATCCAAAGTTCATACATACTTTAATGAAATACTTACATGTAACATGAAAGAATTCTTTGGTTTGAAAGTAAAAAATATACAAATATTAGATAAAAACATAAAACAATTTTTTGATATAAAAGAAACTATTGGAATGTGTCAGTGTATATCTCATTGCTCTGCTGGCTTTGTCTTCCTTCTGTTTCTTCCTCCTTGGTAGTCAAAAGCAGTTCTTAGCCAGATATTAATTACATTGGCAATGTCAGTTTACTTGGCATTACTGCAAAACGGATTTTTTCGACAAACTGGAAAAAAGTTTACTGCGGATCAAGTGCAAAGGTAACTGGCACATGAAGGGTTCATGCAATTGACATTGATTTCTCACAAACAACAAAACCTGGAAGTTCTAGTATTTCTATTTTTTATGATATTCAAAAAAATTTTTTCAATACTATGTCTGTTAATGAGTGATAACATAAAAATATCATGTAATGAATGCACCTAATATCATTCCTTAAACTCACAAATCATTTTTTTCCCTTTCCACTTATATAAAATGTAGTCAACAGTTATTGAATCATATAATACATACCATATTTCGAAAAAAATCATCATCTTCCAATTTTTACATAAAATTTTTTCAATTCACACTCCTCATTAATTGGTAAGTTCAAAGTTTCAGGAGCTTCCACATCTTCACTAATTGCATTCCTCTGTGGGTACTATTTGTAACGTCATACGCTAGTAAATCAATCTTCCCAATTGCAGAATTCACCTTAGCTGGAAAAAATAGAATAATTATATGGTTCACATGTCTAGGATCAAAAACTAGATATAAAAAAAAGCATGCTGGATTACTTAACCTCAAACTAATGAAGGTTGTTTCTTATAACTGACGCTACAATTGATTGAAGATATAAATACTAACTTACCTCAATTCATCAGGAGAAGTCGTCATCATTTTTTTTTACTTTTCTTGGTGTTCACAAAAGTATTAGTGGTTAATAAAATTAGAATGAACATAAACAATAAACCACGAATGTGACAAAACTGTCAAATGTCAAACCTGTCGACAGAATCGATTTCACGTTACGTTCTTGGTTCACATCATAGAGAAAAATAATATAACTTTTATTTTTTCTATGGGTCACATGACCGCTTTCGATTATCGCATACTCCCTACCATCTTGAGGAAGCAGCAAAGTAATTTTATTTTTTTATTTTTATTTTATTCAAACTAGTTTTTGGTCCGCTGGCAAATTATTCGTAAGTACAATAACACTTCAACGGGCCTCCATTCTAATGATGTAGGTCGAAAGACAGATTTCCGATAGTATTGGCCCATTGCTGGCTGGATTGTAGGTATCCGATTATAATATTGGGCCTACATTTTGCCGATGTAGCTTTGACGTTGCCAGCATATTGCCGACCGATTATGCATTGGGCCAGAAGACGGCCAGAGACTCATTGTTTGCTGGGAAAGCATTTTCTCTTCTGAAGTAAAATTTGCCGACCGAATTCTTTTTTCACCTTCCATTGCAGAAATTATTTAGATTAATCAAATGTTAACAAAATTAGGAAGTTGTCAGATAAAATACTGGTATTGCCAACCAAAATTATGAAAATCTAGTAAAAAAATGAACACCCCTATGCCATTCAAGTAAAGACATACGATATTGTACGTAAGCGTGGCTTTACTAAGCGTAACATGGTGCAATGAGAGATTGGAATTATTATTAAGCTGCACTTTGTTAAGCCTGACATTTAATCTAAACTGGTGCAATCGGGCATAAACCTTAATTGGATGGAAGCCATTGCACCTGTTTATATATGATTTATTTTCATTTCTTTTCTTCAATTTAGGAAAAAGAGTTTTTGGACCTTTATATTAGGAGTGCAGATAATCAATAAATAAATAAATAAATAAATAAATGGATGATATTGAGGAGAGCTTTATTGAGGTCACTTGCCTTGTCCTCTTATGAAGTGATTCCATTTTTAGACTACTCAACTACAATCGTTACTCAAATATTTAAGCAAAACATTGAGTGGTTATTCGAACGCAGCCAGCTGATTTCCTTCTTACAGAAAAAAGGATGAGTTTTTGTGCACAGTACATCCAGGGTGTGTACCCACTCCTCTCTTCCATGACCTAGGTATTATCAGTTAAAAGATAAAACTACGAGAGGCAGAAAACTCACAACTTCTTCTAGCTCCTCCGACCTATCGGATACACACTACCTGATACTGATCTGGGCCCGCTGCTTGTTGGAACTGTATAGTACAGTGACAGGTCGAAACTTAAGATACATATCTAGAATCAAGTGAATGTTACTTGTTTGTGACTACAGTTCTTATAATTTCATAGTAAAAACTTATAACAGTAATAACCATTCAGTATAATCAAAATGAGATCTATTTCCGGATCTACTATTTGTTCATTTTCGATCTCACTGTTCATTTTAAGAATCAGCTGAATCTCCTTGTACTCAAAAATTCCACTCACATCATTCTTTTTATATTTCATTGGGTTACTTGAGAGCGACAGCTGAAAGTGAGTGAAATATGGATCAAATCACATCAAATCACGCTTCTCGACGATTTCAAATGCTCAAAAATTCATGGGTTAAAAATACGGTATTGAATGCGAGAACTTTTATTTGAAATTATTCTTACTAATATGGAAAAGCAATTTTTTGCAGCATTTTGATAGTTCAAAAAGAAAGCCGGAATATCCATACATTTTAAGACAAATATCACGGATAAGAACAATTCTGCATACGAATGCGCCACACAGCTCTGCACCAGTATTTCCGGAATAAGTTTTTCATCAGTAACTGTGATACTACTTTTATTCCATTTGTATAGAACCCAGTGACGGCAGATTGCTCCGGGCTGGAAAATGACTGTGTTCTTCAACCACTTCACCCACACGCCTATTTATGTCTAAAGGTGAGGATCACTGCACGTACTTGTTGATTGTACAGCACTTAGACTGTAGCAGTTGCTGATATTTGGTAGCTCAAAACGGTTTTGTAGTATAAGGCTCAAAGACATTCGCCACTATGAAAAATCTTTCATTCAGCAACTACCATAGGTCGTAAAGCTATGGTTCATTCAATAGCCTTTATGGGTGCGTCATCGTTTGTGTTTCAGGTTTCTTAAAATGCTCCTCTTAGTTTGAAAACAAGGTGTAGGTCAATAATTAATCACCACTAATGAAGAAATTCAACTTCTTAGTTGCCTACAAAAAGCAATAATTGTCAATTTCACAGCTAGTAGTGGAAAAAATACTTTGTTCGAAGGAACAAATTGGCAGCTCCGGATCAGTTGCCAACTATCAGGATATTCCGTTGACCAAAGTCATATTTTTAGTTAGAAGCATGCAATGTTGGAAGTGACAATTGTAGTAACATATTTTTGGTATTTTGTCGTGGAGAAAACATTGAAATATCAAACCAGTTTCTTCATAAATATAGTTGAGGTTGAAAAAGTGTTAACATACTTTAATCATAAACTCAATTCCAAATTAATCAGTTGCGTGTGGGTAGATATCAATGTGTGAATGTCATGCGTCATGCTATCCACTGTCAAAGTTTACAACTCATTCATGGACCAAAAATGACCAATCCATTCAAAACGAATCACAAATGGATTGTCAAATTTTGATAAATCTCAAAATAACGCATTTAAAAATTCAAATTCAACCCACTCATGCATCCAATGACTTGATTGATCCACTTTCGTGAGATTTTAGATGTTTACTATAGCGCCAGTTATCTAGCTTGAGCCTTATGTTGATCAGAAGTGGTATAAACTATATGAATATATCAAACAATCGCTTTTTTTCCAATGCTCCTTGCTTGTGCGTAGAATATCACTCACATCTATTATGGAACAAATAACTATTTCCATAGTTCTAAATCAATTTTATTATAAAAATGTGTCTCCAGACTTGATACGTTCCTGATTCCAGCAAATTGAACCCGGATGTGAATAAAGAAGACATTCCAAAGCAAAGAAATTCGCAACAGGAAGGAAATCGTCACCGAGATCCGCATTTCAAAAAACCAATCCAGTTTATAGTTATTCCTCAAAACTCATGTATAAATTCAGATGTATTCAAAAATGATACATCTTTTGATATAGGACAGATATATAATATTATAACTCACCCAATAGCAGACTGTTATGGAAGTCAGATTGAAGTTTCACCACAGATGTCATGAATACCGGTTGGGTTTTTTTTTTGTTATATAATTTATCACAAATATGCTTATGTTAAGGTTATTCCCCAGGAACAGCCGTCTTTGTGACAATAAACATTGTTAACGTGGAATTTTTATCTCGCTGTGAGGATACAAATTGAAGTTTTGTGGTCATTCGAGTTTCGAGATTATTTTTCCCGTTTCCACAAAAATCTGATCATTTAGCGATTTGTGGGATTTGGTTGAAAAATTCATGGATTAATAGTATATTATTCAACGAGCGTGTAATGATGGCTATTACTCATGAGAATGAAGGTTGCGACGTGAGCCGCAGGCGAACGTCGTAATCATTCGAGTGAGTAATAGCCATTACACGAAAGTAGAATACTATACTTTTTCTATGACTGAGTGTTCACCTATCAATTCAAACGAACG
The DNA here is from genome assembly GCA_963978555.1 of Galerucella nymphaeae. Lineage (NCBI taxonomy): Eukaryota > Metazoa > Arthropoda > Insecta > Coleoptera > Chrysomelidae > Galerucella > Galerucella nymphaeae. The sequence goes on along the minus strand of OZ021716.1, from coordinate 1,875,322 downwards.
AGATATTTAGAGAATATTTTATTGTATAAACTTAATGCTTTATGTCAAACAATTCCATTTTGAAAGCTACAATGAAAATTCATTTATTGCTTACAATATTGATGGTGAAATTTGAGCAGTTGAATTCGTTTTCACTTTCTGTATCCATTCTAACAAAAAGTCAGCTCTAAATCACCTTCGGTAGGTAGGTAGGTATAGGTACTGTCAAAGTAAAATTATGACATTTCATGGCGAGTCTGATTCAAACATTACACCGAACATAGTCGTGTGTAATGGCATTCTTTGACGGTGATTGGCCAGATAGTCGTGTGTAATGGATTATTACACACGGGGCGTGGCTTGTTTTGTGTAATGCATCCAGTTACTCAACAAAAATGTTACATAAAAAGGGTCCATTTCTCAACAGTCATAGAAAAAACCTTTTAACTCACGAGTTAATGTTTCAATAGATGAAAACCATATTCCATTCGTTATTGTCGAATAATCCCAGTGTGTGTTAAATTGACTCTCAGAACTATTTTGCGGAAATTTTGCCTACAGATGACCACAGTTGTCAAAGTCGAAGTGTTTCACTTGGCACATGAATAGTGTATTGTGCAACAAGTGGGGTACGTGCAACTTTTCTCACGAGTGGGAAACACTTCTGCAAACACACGAATGGGAAAAGTACTTACCCCATATGCTGCACTCTTCCTTTACAACTGCATACATTCAAGGAATATTTTCGTATTTCTTTTTTACTTCATAGCTTTTTTTATGCCAATTTATACTTTCTTTTGACAACAAAAATCTAATGTTACTTTTGCAGCTTTTTCCAATATCTTTGGCGAAGTATTATTGAAATCGGCACGATTGGAATATATATTAGTATATTGTGCAACTAGTGGGAAAAGCTCAATTTTTCTCACGAGTGTGCGTTTGTGGCACGAGCCTGAGAGGCGAGTGCCGCAGCACACGAGTGAGAAAAATTGCTTTTCCCACGTGTTGCACACAAACCAGTCTATATTAAATATTTCAAATTCCTGAAATTTCGACAAAACAAATGTTTCCGCATTGAAAAATGCCTAAAATTCGTTTGGAGGGGTTTTTGGGACGAGAAATCGACTGCCACAGTCTGTTTTTGTATGAATTTTTTTTCCTTCAAATGAAGTCCTTGCTCACCCAGTAGCCTTGTTGCTTTTACATCCCTCAAGAGCCCTATACATTTCGTCAACAGAAAAATGTGTCAAAACAGCGACCCTGCATAATGAAATGTGTTATTGGAAATATGTTTAATCGGGTGAAGATGTGACCTCTCTACCTTCCTGGAAAAAACAGGATGGACGATGACTCCTCGAGAGGATATACAAACAATCACTTGTGGCATTTGTTATGTGAGCATAAACTCACCTTTTCCACTCTACACATACAAAGATGCAAAGAATGGAGAAATATATGCAAAGCTGTACCAAGATATCCCCAAATTTTTATATTCTCTCCTTATTCTGGAAACAGTGTATGAAATACGCCTACTTTTGTCCTTCTAGGGTGGTGCGTTCATAAACGAATGTACAAAGTAACACTTTACTCTGTAATGGAATTGGTTGACATTTGAAATGGAGCACATTGTAACCCGTGATTTATGAACGCATTATGGTAAAATAATTACTGTCAAATTTTAACTGTCGTCGAGTTTTAAAATTTGATTATGAACCTGGATGAACCAAAACCAAAGTAAAATTGGCAGCTGCACTCGGTGCAAAATATCTTTTATTTGATGATATTGACGATGAGAGCGATAGTGACGACGAAGAAGAAATGTTAATAGTTTCTCTTGAAAAAATAAATAGTACTAATTAAAATAAATTGTGAGAATTTGGGTAATTTCATATAAATTTGTTAAATTCTCTTGAAATTATATTATATTTCAACCAAGTAAGATCAGAAACAGTTAAAGTATCTTAAATGTACAAAACAAAATTATTATACTATTTATTGTTATAATATTCCTATATTACTTTAAACAATGTGGAACATATTGAACTAATAAATGTTAGAATTTTTCTATCAGTTTATCCATTTTTCCAGAAAATACCTCAATGGAGCTGTTCCTTACATCTATAATTTCTTCGTGTCTCTTCTTTCTTGCCTTTTCTCTTTTTGTTGCTTCTTCTTTAAGATATATCAATAAAGAATTAATTATCCTGAGAATATAATAAAAAAAATGTACTGATCCATATTGATTATTCTTGAGTTCTTTTAAAAACTTTGTATTTCTAACCGGTTACAATCATAGATAAAAAACAACTTATAGATGGGAAACTGACCCGTGGCGCCCTCTATTCATACGGGTGGCGCTACCTTGAGAGTCCCGTCAGTACCTCTGGCACAAATCAGGTTGTGAACTTCGCTAACAGCCGAAAAAGAAGATTCCTGTAATTTTACAGTTTTTTGCGGTATATTCAAAATTACTGTAATTTTACTTTTATTCCAAAATGACATTCACGATCCATTTTTTGATATTTCATTTAAAATTACTCAACATTAGATTAATATTACAATAATAATAATGAAAAGTCAAGTAAAATTAAATGAAATGTCAAAAAATGAATCATATAATGCCTGAATTGCGAAAAATAAAGCAATAATCATCAAGTTTACATATTTTATTGAATTAAAAAAGTATACAATAAATGAAACATATCTCAATGACAAACAGTAAAAAAAATGTTAGGAATTCAACAATAATGCTGGGAAGTTCAAAGTTGTGTGGAAGAATAACTGCTACTTCTGTTACTTTCTATTTGATGGAACATGTTTTGAAATGAAGATAAAGCTTACCGTATGCACCTCACATTACAGTCTTTCACAAAACATATTCTTGAAATTGTCTCTTCAAGTAAAAGTCCCACTATGAACAATAAAATCTAAATACGAATACTCAACACACACAAATAAGCAGTTGTTAGTGGTTGTCAGGCAGTTGTCAGGTTAGGATGTCAACGCTAATATGTATGTGGAAGAATCTGCAACTACCACTAATGGCGTTACAGTTTTCATCAAATTACAAATTTTAGTACTGACGGGACTTTTTATGTGGCAGCACCCATGCGCCTTCAGAGATCCCCTACCCTGGTTAGAACTACCTACCTATGTTCACTATGTGTATAATTTTAATGTTAATTTGATTTTTGTGATTTGTCAGTTAGTTGAAAAAAGAATAATAGAATTGTCAAATTTATATATAAAACTTCACTTTGGATCTTTTAGCTGCATTTTTATTTTCATATATCGATAGAAATATTAGAAGCTGGTTAAGCTCTCCATTATTTCTTTTTACACAACTGACTTATGTTGGAAGGAAGGCCAATTGGTTACAATAACTACGACTTATTTGACATTTTTGGAGAGTGCAAACTTACCACGCTCCATACCGCGGTCTAGAAATGTGTACATTGGAAATGTCAAAGTATATTTATGAACGCTAGGAAAGTAGTTGCAGAGTAACAAAAATTTCATTTATGAACGATGGTTGTCAAAAAAGTGTGAGAAATGTGTACTCTGTAACGTTTATGAACGCACTCCTAGAAAGGTGACGTTGACACTATGTACAGTGAGCATCGTATCTACTCTTCTTCTTGGATATTCTTCTTCTTGGATATTACATTCCGTGAGGTATTCATAGTGCTCAATGTGTTAAAGTATAATTATTTTTAGTATATCTGGCTTAAGGCAAAATGCTTTCGGCCAACTTAGCTTGTTTTAAGTTATGTGTCAATGCCATACAAATAATAAATGTCAGAGAATATAATTTCTGTCTGGTCTGTTTTATTAAATATAAGAATTAGTCAGTGATGAATATTTGATAGTCTGTCGGCATTGCTTATACTAGGAAAGGTATGTCATGTATTTTATTAAGTATCTTAGGAGCCGAAGAATCATTTTCGATACTTTGTTTTAGGCGCCTCTCATACTTCAAGTTTGTACTTATATTCATATTTAACGTTGTAATACATTTTACATCAAATTGAATCATCAGTTCTGTTTACTTACTTGCATCCACCCTACAAGATAAAAAAATTACAACACAATGCTTATTTGCAAATTCTTTTAACTGACGTAAAAACTTTGGTTTTACCGAAAATACCAAATTTATATTTATTATTTACTAGACTGTAACTTTCTAAATATAACTGTGGCAGCGGTTATTGCTTGATCAATTTAATTTGATAAGTTATGCTAAGGGCTTTCGATGAAAGCATGCAATGCGTATCGAAGACAATGTGAATTATTAATCGCAAACACTCCAAGATTCTGGAACTTGATATATGAAATAATAAGTAGACGTGATAAACTTTAAATATGGAGAGTCTCGTAAAAATCGTGTATACCGGAATAGCAGACTTATGAAGTATATTCTGACAGTAGTTGCTAAATTTATGATTTCGAAGGATCAAAAACTTATGGTATATACTTCATAGATAATAGCCATTGGGTACTTCCACCACTTGGTTGAGAAGTGCTCATTGACTGTATAAAAGTGAAAGAGATAGTTCACTAATCCCTAGTATAGAGAAGAGTAGTACTGTGATATCAGAGAATTGGTTGATTTTGTGGGTAGTATTGATGCAAAATGAGTATTTTGCACATTTGTATATTAACTGTTGGTGATAGTATAATTAAAAACAAATAATCTGAGAACTACACTCAATCTACATTTGTTCTGAAAAAATACAAATAAACAAAATTGAGAGGAAATTGGTGATTTGATTACTGAATATTGATGATACATAATCTTTGTGTTCATTGCGCGTTGATGTCGGCCATGTCTCAACTAATTTTAGAGCCAATCATTGATCCATCCGAACCCTTATCCAGAGTTATGTTTGGATTTAGTTATCAACACCATTTACATAATCCATTTCCATGTAATCCAGAATCCAATTAAGTGTATCATTGTCTGTATCCTGAAGTTTTGTTCCTGGTAAAGCTGTAGTGATATACCAAATAATCGATTTCCGACCTTAATTTTTCCTTTTTTTAATAACCTTTTCACCGCTTCTTAGGAACTATAACGCCAATTTTCAGTGGTCCATTCTATTATGGTTTCAATAGGGTCACTTGGTTAGAAATCTCCATTAACTTTTCCATGTAATTTCCGTGAAAATCGTGTGAATTCAGGAAAAAATAAATCTGCCCTGTTGCATAAGCTATCAGCTCCCATTAAATCGCTAGGACGTTAACAACCATTACAAAATATCTCTGTACTGTATTGATTTTGCATAAGTATGTATTCATTTCATTTTATAACGTTCAGCTCACTTTGTTTTTTGCTCACTACTTTCATTCACAATTTTATTAGCAATGTTTGGAGGAGCTTAGCAGTTCCAGTCTCTTACAGTTTTTCTTGTGAAATGATGAACGCAGCTTTAGCAGGATTTACCTTGAACTCCCAATTTTTTCGGACCATCTGCATCCACTCCGATATAACCATGGGTTCATTCATCAATTTATTGATACGTTTGGATTGTCCTCAACAGCTTGACACATGAATTGAATCTGTGAGTCATGTCCAGTGTTATCTACTTCCGTTCCAGAAGTCACTAATTTGACTGGGGTGATTTTCAGAGTTGTTCTATATTCTCCCTTAATTGATCACATATCACCCAATTACAATTTCCGTCAAATCATCCGCATACCCTTGGGTGTAGATTCCCTTACTGTGTTTAGCCTGGAGTTCATCTATCTCTAGGAGATAATACCCCCTCCTGTGGGCATCTTTTTTTTACCTGAAATCTCGGGACAAAATTGATGTTTCTTTCCTGTTGAAAATCATATTACCTTTGTCGTTCACTTTATAGCAGCTTTCATTGAGTCCAAGAAGGTATCATGGCCATGTTATGTCAAGAGTGCTATTTCTTAGATCTTGTATCTACTACGTACTATTCCTGTTTTTTTTGCGGAATGAAAAGAACATCTCACAATAGATGAGGTTGTTAGACACTGTTAAGACACTTCTTCACGTCTTCACATGGCGTTATGTCTGTATCTGTAGAGTAGGGAGGGTGAGTGTGCTCACAGCACTTAGGCCACATGTGACCCATTGTACATCCTCCCAAGGAGTTGTCCTCCTAGGTCATCATCCATCCTATCCTTCTCAGGAAGGTGGACAGGTCACTAGGAGACATCTCCTTTATATCGGCAGGTGTAGGCCAAGACTCACCGAACACACACTCTCTTATTGACGATAACTCCGGACACTCGCATAGGACATGCCTGACAGTTTTTAATAATAATAATAATAATAATAAACTCCTTTATTTCAGATCATTCTTTCATTCTCCTGTTCACACATCGTGCATAGAGGTGAGTCCACTATCCCCATAGTATGGAGGTGTTTCCTTAGTTGACAGTGGTCAGTCAGAAATCCCACTGTTATTTATTAACACTCTTTATTAGCAGAACTTGCTCTTGTACATATATAAGTATAAATCAAAAAAGTATATATATATATGTATAATGGTATATAATATAAACAGTTAAAGATAAAACGTAATTAAAAGAAATACTTAAAAAAAAACAACATTCAAATACAAATTTTTTTAAAATTTTGGAATATAAATATAATAATATAGAATATCTCAATTAATGGGGACATTTGCACGTACATATTCTTTTATTTGTCTTGTGAATGATCGTAACGTATTACACTGCTTAAGTGCATTTGGTAAGTTATTAAACAATACTAACCCAGAACTAAAAAGCGAGTCAATACCCATGTAGTCAGCACCAACATACAAATTAAATGCACTATTTCTTGTATTATATGCATGTATGTCCGAAATATATGTCTTCTGGTCACAAAGATAACTTGGTAGTTTCTTATTTTTCAATTTAAAAATAAATATCAACAAATTGAACGTTAGTCGTTGTTTAACAGACATAATTGATAATGTATTCATCATATATTCAATGGAGGTGCGCCTGTTACATTTAAGTATTGCCCTCATTGCCCTATTCTGCAGCTTTTGCAATCTGTTGAGATTGTTTTTACTAACAAAATATATCAGTGTACTGCAATAGTCAAAATGAGGCGACACGATTGATCTGTTTATAGTCAGTCTTGCAAATTTAGAAATTTTACTAGCTACTCTATTTAGGAAATATATTTTAGTTGCAATTTTTCTTTCTATGTACTTACAATGCTCATATAGATTTAATTCTGGATCTAACATTACTCCCAAATATTTAAACTTAAATACTCTCTCAACCCTTTCATCATTTATTGTAATGTTAAAAGACTTATTAATTTTACTGAGAATGCCTTTTTTCCCCAATATCATAAATTTGGTTTTCTGAATATTAATTTTCGAACCATTGTCACATAACCACTCAAATATGTTAGTTAGATCCTCATTCAAATATTTCTCTATTTCATCTGCACTACCTGCAAAATATAGCATAGTGTCATCTGCAAATAATTTAATTTTACACTTTTTAACATGTCTCACTATGTCATTTATGTACAGTAGGAAAAGTAATGGCCCCAAAACGGAACCTTGAGGAACTCCTAGGTCCATATTCATTATTTCTGAGAATGACCCCCTATACCTTACAGACTGTTTTCTATTCTCAAGATAAGACTTCAACCAATCCAATACTTCATTCACACAACCATACTTACGCAATTTAAGTAGTAATAGCTCTCTATTGACAGTCTCAAATGCTCTCTTAAAATCCAAAAATACCACACCAATAATCACCTTCTTAACTAATTCTCTCTTCCAAGAAGAAACTAGGAATTGCAGCGCAGTTTCGCATGAGTGCGATTTCCTGAAACCTGACTGTTCCTGAACTAGTAAATTTTTTTGAGATATAAAGCTCATTATTCGATCTTTAACCGCAATTTCCAGTATCTTCTCGTAAACAGGTAACACATTAATAGGACGATATTCCGATGCCAAAATAGTATTCGCTACTTTTTGAATTGGAATAACCGTTGAAATTTTCCATTTATCTGGTACTGATCCACTACTTAGGGACGTATTAATTACATTCAGGAATCTATCACCAATTATTTCAACCACTAGGGAAATATAGTATATTATTAAACGAGCAATTTATGATAGCCATAATTCATGATGGGTGACGTTTGCGTCACGAGCCGCAGGCGAGAGGCGCAAGTCACCCAAGTGAATTATGGCCATAAATTTCGAGTAGAATACTATACTTTGTCCACAACACTTGATTTCTTTATTAAATAAAAGTCAGTAACGATTTGGTATTATACTAACTTCAAAATGTTCTGACAGCTATAAAAAAATATAATTTGACATATATAGAGATGGGCGATACTGTAGAAAGTATCAATACAACGTACTGTTATAAATATATTGTTTTAAAATACTTAATATTAGAAAATATCGCTATGAAAAGTTTCAATACTAAAAATTACAATATTTTATCGATACGATATATGTCAGAAACAAATTTCCTGAACAAAATACACAGATTTAATAGTTTATTTCATATTGTAGGTACCCCCATCTCTAGTTCATAATACACTGTAGTGCATTATGGTTCATAATTCACGACAGTTGATATATGGGTACCATATACCTTTTGTTAGGAGGTAAAATATCGGCTTATTATTAGGTGGTCGTGGACAAACATACAAATTAATGCCATTGTGGTCCGCAGTATTTTTTTTCAAAGATTTAACAATTTGTTTTAACTGAAACATGTCTATTGGTTTGAAATGCTCCAAAAGAATGTCTGGTTCCTGAATAAAATGTAATACGTACTCATAATCGTTAAATGGCTCTATCTGACTAATTATTTGTTTTAAGCTTTTTATAAAATAAATATTGAATTTAGAAGCTATTTCTGATTCAGTTTCGATTCGATTTCGATTATACGTAGGTTTTTCCTGGTCATCGCCAAATATTTCTTCGGCGCTCCTGGCAAAACTGTATCCTTTAATTCACTCCCATCTCTCAAGGGATTGAGCATGGTATCGTTAGGTATCGTTAGGTAGTTTCGCAATTGTCAAAGTCGTCAGGCCGTAGGTGTCACTGGATCCAAGAATTTTCAGTAGAGCGGCTTCCCCGGCTATAGAATCGGCAATGCGATTTCCTTTACTCCTGTCGTGCCCTTTAACCCACTTCAGGATAATATTGTTATCTGCCGAGGCGTTAGCTAAATCTTGGTGGCACTCTATTACTAGCCCCGATATATCACGTTGTCTGTTCAAGGCTAATAGGACTTTTCTACTATCAGTGCAGATTATTATGTTTTTGTCAGAAATTCCCTTTCTGGTTAGTTCTTTTGTGGCAATTGAGATACTAGCCAGTTCTGTTTGAATCACGCTGGTATTGTTTCCCATTCCCCACTTAATCCTTAAGCTTAGTGCTCTCGAGTAAACTCCACATCCTGACCCTTCATTCATTTTTGAACCATCTGTATAAATGCGTATTGCGCATCGCAAGGCGTTATGTCTTCACTGTATGAGATAATATCAAAAAATTATATAGTGTTGCATACCTACACTGGAAATTTGATGTACTCCTTCGGAAATTGCTATAAAAAATATATTTTAAATAATTCTAGTACATCATATTATTATGATAGACAATTTGGATACTGGAAATGAAAAGTTAACAGAAGTACATCGACCGCAATATAAAAATAAGAGATGTATTTCAATAAAGTTCCCTTTATTATGCTGTTTTTACAGCCTCTCTTATTGAGAAATTGTTAGATTATTTTCAATGCAACACAATTTAATGACAAACTGAACTATCACCACTTCAATGTACCAAACATAAAACCAAATATAAATTGAAGCTCTTAATGAATAAAAGCTCTTAAATTGTGCTATAAAGCAATTTATATGTTCAATCGCACATAACAGAGATAAAAAATTTTAATTGCATATAATGTAAGATTATGTTATTATTGTTGCGGTGCCATTAAATAAATGTGCGTATATAATGTCCATTATACTGAGTCCTGTCATAGTGAGTTGTTTATTTTTTACTTCTATCGTTGGCTGAGTCTATTTATAAGATAAGACATAGGGATTCTTATACAAAACTGTCAAACGCGAGCTAACATATTTGGAAAGGACGTTGAAAAATAAGTTCGAATGCACTTTTAATTTTCTCAATTTCGCTCTGGTTTGATGAGAAAATGGATGATTATGTGAAAGTGGAGCATTTTCATACCACTTTCGAATACTTCCAGTCGATTGGGGGATGGCTATATCGGTATGTGCACAAGAAATTCATCAGTCAAACCTAAGATATGGTGGTTCGATTCACCGCTGTGGATAAATTTCATTCTTTGTTGTTCTCCTAGGTCATCGGTTATCCTGTCCTTCTCAGAAAGGTAAAAAGGTCACTAGGAGACATCTTCTTTATATCGGCAGGTGTGGGTCAAGACTCACCTAACAGACACTGTCTTATTGATCATGAGACATGCCTGAAAGTTTCATCTTCCTGTTCACACATCCTGCATAGAGGTGTGTCCACTAGCCCCATGGTATGGAGATGTTTCCTGAGTTGACAGTGACCAGTCAGAAATCATACTGTTAAACGTAGATTTTTCTGGTCATCGCCAAATATTTTTTCGACGCCAGCTTCCAAGGTCGCCCAGGGTGATCCTGGCAAGGCTGCATTCTTCGATTCCATCCCATTTCTTAAGGGATTGAGCATGGGTATAGCGTTTGGCTAGTTCTGTTATTTTCGAAGTTATTAGGTCGTAGGTGGCAATGGGTCTTGAAATTTCTAGTCCAGCCGCTTCCCTGGCTAAAGAATCGGTAATGTGATCACATTCGATCACATTTTCTCCTGTCGTGCCCTTCAACCCACCACAGGATAATATTTTTATCTGCCAAAGTGTTAGCTAAACCTTGGTGGCACTTTAGTGCTAGCCCCAATATAACACGTCGTCTGTGCATAGTCCTTATCTACTGTCGATACAGATTGTTATGTTTTTGCCTAGTTTTTTTTTGGCTAGTTCTTTTTTGGCAATTGAGGTATGAGCCAGATCTGATTGAACCAAGCTGGTATCTTTTCCAATTCCCCACTTAATCCTGGGGCTCATCGCTCTGGAATAAACAACACATCCTGAGCCATCTTCCGTTTTGGAACCATCTGTATCAATTATCATTATTTTACATTCATTCGATGAGGCTTATACCAGGACATTAAAAGATTATTGAAACATGAGTTTTTTTTTCATCAAAAATGATTTCAGAATTTCAATGAATTTCTCGATTTTTCAAGTCATTCGGTGAACTACAATCATACAAATAAATATTTTTGATATTCAAATGCCAGTGTATTTCCCAAAAATTTAACACTCACTCTTCACACGCTGGTGAAAAAAATATAATTTCAATGTCCAGCGTAGTAAAATTTGATGTAATCCACTCTTCTCATTCCAAGTTTTCCTTTCTCCACCTAGCAATCAATTCGATAAAGTATCTCAACTCAAATAATCTATCGTGGTGAATTATTCAGGTATCAAGAAAGCTGACGAGTGGAAATGAATGGTGATAATTCACTACTGGCAATACACTCAACATTCCCGAATTGTTATTCTCCATTATCAGTTGAATTAAAGGCAACACCATTCGTCGCAAAACTATGCTAAAAGGGATAAAGAACAATATTTACTCCAAAGTTAATTAAAACACTCCATCACAATAAACTTTAATCTAATTCAATACAGATGGCGAAAGCTTAAGAGTTCATATACCATGCCGATTTCTCTCCCATTAGCTTCACTATCAGACTAGGCTATTTGGGAGATTTGCTATTATATATAGGGGGATATGTTTGGAGTGAAATTTAGAACTGTTTGGAATTGCTATATTTATCTCTATATTGTTATAAGATTATGGTAGATTTTAATTCCATCACAGGATTCAGTTTTTGTTTCCTACTTTTAACGTTTTTCTTGAAAATGAAGTTGTTGAAATTCGAGATAACTAATAAATTGGATTTTAATTGAATTCGGAGTTCCAATAAACCTCCTACTTTGTAATTATTATCATATCTTGTTTCCGAGTGTCGCGCTCTAACCAAAAAACCTGAACATTCATTATTCTGGCAGTCGCGAATTATACAAGAAACGATTTTTCATAATTTCTCTTCCACCACACTTTTGAATCTGAAATTAAGAGATACGGTGGTATCTTCAGTGCCTGTCCATTATATTATTTCTTACCCTTTCCTTTATCAGGCATAATTTCCCACACAGGCGTTTTGCCCCGTTACTACGACTTTATATTTTTCGAGCAATTTATTTTCTTCTCGCATAAATAATAACTCAATAATCCCCAGTAAGTCGCCAAGATAGGATAAGGAATAGATCTACAGAACCGGACTGAATAAATTTTAATTATTTGGAAGTCAATTAAAAAACAATGCGATTGAAACCTGCTTTAGATCAATTTTAACTTATACAGTGGACCCATTTTGTTTGAAAGCACCATTGTAAAATCCACATTTCTCAACCGATTTTGATTTAGTTTCTCATGCTAGAGTCAGTAAAGAAAACAGTATTTTGGTGCAAATTTTCATTATTATTTTCAAAGTACCCTATGTTCATTTTTTTTCCAAAAAAGACTGAAGTATATTAGGAATAACAATTAATTTCTTATGTGGAATGTGAACAAATTTCTGAAATGACATGGTGAACAAAGACTAAGACTCAAACATATTGCACAGTGAAAATTTGGAGCCAATAACTCAACCCGTTATCATCACACTATCCAACAAACTGAGTGGTTCATTCTCAACCCTGTATATAATCATAATCGAAATAACAAGGTATAGTTTTGCATGATACGATATGCTATTATTCAACTTGATGGAGGAAAAAACGACTATAATAAAAAACCAAACAGCTTACTCGGAATTATTTGCCAACTAATGTTCGTTACCCGTAATTTAGCTCCTTAGAGATACCTATCGATCAGATAGACGTGGTTGTTTGGCCATTTGGGTTTCTCAATGAAGCGTTTCTATTCTGAAGTAACAGACATCTCTCTATTTCCGATCCATTTACGAGACCACTAGGAATTACGATCGAATTAACACTAAGGGAAATGGTTTTCAGGTAAAGGAGTCATCTATATGGAAGTCGATACAAAAAATTTGAATTTTCTCATCTTTACATGAGTTTGTATAGTGTATTTCAACATATTTTGGTTTCGGTTAAATACTTACAGTGTAGCGTTTTCGTAGAAATTCTTCACGAAATTAAGCAACAAAAAGGAATGGGATCCTAATACCATTACCAGACTTGGAAAGAATGACATTCAATGGTACACAGACGGCTCAAACGCAATGGGAGGAACTGGGATAAGAGTGTTCGGGCCAGGAACCAAACACTCCGAAAGCTGGGGGAAAACCCAAACAATCTTTCAAGCGGAAATCCTCGCCACAAGAAAATGCGCTCAGTTCAATATTGATAAAGGATAGAGAGGAGAAAAGGATTATCATAATGACAGATAGTCAAGAATCCATTGAAGCATTGAGCTCTTGTGTAATCATCTCCAAAATGGTGTGAGAATGCCTAGTCAAACTGAATGAACTAGGCGAGAGCACTCACTTTGGATTCAGGACACACTGGAATAGAAGGAAATGGAAAAGCAGCAGATGAACTAGCAAAGAGAGGGAAAGAAATACCTTTCTGGGGGCCTGAACCCTTTCCCGGAATCAACCCTAATGTAATATCGGCAGAAATAGATGAAGCCGAAAGAAAGAGGAGATCAGACCATTGGAAAATCAAAATTTCTTCTGGGTGACTACAACCTGTTAAGATCAAATAAATGCATGAGTCAAAGTAAAACTGCGCTAAGAGTTTTGACAGGGATCCTAACGGGACATTGTCGCCTGAATGGGCACCTAAAAAAACTCAAAATAGTGGGGAAAGATCAAGAATGCAGATATTGTGGCATGGAAGAAGAATCCTCCATCCACATACTTTCCAACTGCACAGCACTCCAGAATCCTAGAACACAGTACCTGGAAGATTACTGGATAGAAAAGGAACATTAACCTAAGCTGAAGCCTGCAGATATCCTAAAATTCTTCCGGGAAATAGGACTAAAAGAGCTACTAGTTCCAGAGACTCTTCTCAGAAACTAAGTGGAAGTAAGGGGGCACAATAGATCTTTAAGGTCTAGCTGAATGTTATCCCAGATACATACATAATAAGCTTCACTCAAGAAAAGACGCTCACGCAGAAATGAGTGGGTTTGAATATGCAGATCCTCCTTTCGAGCGGAGCCTATAGCAATTGCTAGTCTTGCTACGTGGTTAATCCGGCACTTCCCCTGTCTTATCAAACTATTTTTTAACAGTTTACCCTATACAGAGATTCTATCATCTATCCAACTAGAGAAACTAGAGAAACCTCACTTCTGTAACATAGTTTCATGACAACGTTGAATTTTATGACTCGACGGTTATCTTCAATCACTAATAGCTGCTCTACTGCTACATTGTTTCCGACCCTGCATTATTCCGTCGGTTTGTTCTAAAGTGAGGAGAGGGTTAAAAGGCAAAACGATTCGTTAATCTGAAATCTTCAATGATGCTGCAGATAAGCCCTAATTACTTGACTTCTCCATATCTAAAATAGAGCTGTTTGACCCTTTAACTAAATTTCCGTATCTTTACCAATTGAGGTCCTGAACTTTGTGATTGGAAACTTCACGTACACCATGAGGTCAGATGCGATAAATAAGTTAATATACCCAAACGTTAAAAGGTGTTTCTGAAATGATTGATATAAATAAGGTATTTTGAAGCTGGAAAAAAAGATGGCCAAAGCAGTATTCGAGAAATACGAAGGTGTTGTATAAGATTTGTCAAGTTTTTGACCAGAAATTTGTTCGAACTTGATGAATTTTCTTTCTTAGTGATGATACAGTGCTAAGACATGACTTTCAGTAACTGTTCTTTTGTATACACTGTGTTATTTATAAGATGCAACAAACGGATTCCTGTACAAAACTGTAAAAAGCTGCAAGCTTTTCCACCAAATAGCGTTCATGAGAAATAATATCAGATTTAGAGAGGTTGTTAGAGAATAAGTTCAAATGCATTTACAATTTTTATCAATTCTTTTTGGTTCAATAAAAAAAATGGATAGTTATGTTCGAGAAGCCTAACTGCATTTTCATACCACTGTCAAATATTATCAACCGAGTAGGAGATGACCATAACGGTAGATGCCCAAAAAATTTAAAAGTTGAACCTCAAGTATGGTGGTTCGTTTCGACGCTGTGTTTCTTTTTGTTCCTAGTTCTTTTCGACAATTTTTGTTTAATAAATATCAAATCTGAAATAAAGCAGAGTAATTTGTTCTAAAGCTTGTGAAAATAGAACTAAAAACGAAAAGAAAAAAACGAACCGCCATGCTTCAGGCTCAACTTTAAAATTACCTTTGCATCTACCGGTCATCTCCTACTCAGTTTGACCACCTCTATATTCTTGATTCAGTGTTTTAAAACAAAATATGCGAGTAAAATTGATAATATTATGTAGGTATATTTCATGTAACATCTAGGTGATCCCTTTTAAAACAAATTGATATGAGAAATTCACACTTCTACAACATTACATTCGCGTTTTCAACCCGAACAAGGTTATCAAATGCTCATTCACACTTAGCCTCCAGCTAGCTAGCTGTCGGTTATGTGGTGCATTGATAAACGCTTTCTAATGTAACCGAGACTTTGACTGGCGGCTAGAGATAGCTGAGGGTTACGGAGCAGACATATTTAACCGGGCATTGATAAACTCGCCGAATATAACTATCCATTTTTCTAGTTTTGCCCTGTCAGATGTTGAATGGTTGTAATCTTTTTTTCCATACCACTCTTTTATCTTATTATACCTATAATTATTTCTCATTTCTGAGTGTTATCATTGTTATACCAGAAAACGAAAATATTGTATTTTCACGATTGCTGTGGATTAATAATTATTCTGAAGAGAAGTGCTATAGGCAAAGTATCGTATTCCCACATTATATCATCGATAAAATCGCACGACCTACTTCAAAGTACATAATACAGTAGGGCAATGCAAACAAAGGTTGGGTCTTATCCTTTTAGAAGAGATCCACCCATTCAATCATTAGGAATAAAATAATATTACCTTAAATATAATTTGAATGCGGTTGGACTGGGATTAATCCGGAGCTACGGATCACTCTGAACCATATTTATATAAATTATAACTTTACTCACCCTCCGTTTTAAAAATTATTTTAGTTATGTATACAATTATCCCATGGAGATTATTTTGTTATTGAAGGTTCAAGCTAACTTAATGCTATGAATATAGAATATAAGATTATTTTCCCGATAATGCGCTATCAAATTTACAGTCATATATAAATTCAAAATCGAGGGAAAATTGAGTCAAACTCAACAAAATTTTTGTAGTCTTACTTCCCTTCATGAAATTCCGCCCAAACAAAATCAAAAGGGTTGTTTCTTCTAGAAAACTGGAAAGTGGAGTGAAAACTGAAGAGATAACCTGAATATATATTAATTAATGGTTGAGATATAACGAAAAAGTGGAAATAGTTATTTTTATATCGAGTCCGCAAAATGCTACTTTGGTAACCGAGAATTGATCATCAATGTGGTTCGCGCACGAGTTGCAAACAACATTTTTTCTACAAACCTCAAAGTCTATCTTTTAAATATATAATAAATAATTAAAATGCACAAGTTATCATAGAAAGTATCCCGACCTGAAACTAAATTATCTGGTTTAGAGATAGATATTGGTTCTTCTACTGGTTGTACGATTAATATAAATATTATAAATAATAACTGACGTTATTGTGGAGTTTCATCATTATTTTCAATGATTTCATTTTTCAAATACAAGGTTAGCTATATGTCAAAATAGCAAATAAAATAATAACATACCGAAAACCCGGTTATACGCCATAAACAATGACGCACACCAAAAAGGCTATTAAATGAACTATTTACAGTATGCGAAATCTGCTTCGGAACCTGGGTCTCGAATTACACAAGTACGACAAGGATATATGGAAGAGAGAGGAAGAATAATTGTGCACAATCATCACTTTGTTTCACCTTAGGGGGTGTAAGCTTATTCCCGAAAGTTACCGACTGCTCATTGCCCTCCTATTTTAACTAGTTGGTGGTGGTAAATGGTAGTTCAGTATGCTTCCAACACGGAAGGAGTGAGGGCGTTGAAGGAATGTAAAAATACAATCGTTATTACGTAACCTGTATATCTTAAAATTCATTTTTGTCAACATGATCATTTCAGACGAAGTTGACAATCTCTAACTACAATAGGATATTATTTTAGCCATTGTTACTTGAAAATAAAACAGCATTTCTTGAGAGAACCACAATTAATGAACTAAAAATCCCTTCCATTAATAAATTAAATTGAAAAAATAAAATAAGTAGGTAGGTACCTACACCTATTCTAAACATAAAATATAAACTTCCTGAGGAAATCAAAATAAAAATCCATTCTAAAGGTAAACATAATTTTATTGAATTAAGTGCTCAAATAAACACAGAAAGAAATTTTGTACGTAAAATTAATGAACACCGGTCGTCAATATTTTGAACATTAATATTATGAATCGGTGATTGTTACAATGATTTCTGATCATGGATTAATGTTTTAGTACACTGAAACAATGAATGACCTAACATTAAGCAATAAACGAAAAACATCAAAAATTGATTATTTTTTTCATTGGTACAATGAAAAAGTTCATTGAATCAACGTTTGAGAATTATTAAATTGATGTTGTTCGTCTTTAAAACAATGAATTTTTGTTATGGATTTATGAACAGCATACATATAAACACCATAAACGGTATTCATTGTTTCAATGTTTGCTAAACGTTAATATTACGAACTTGAACATTAACTTCTACTAAGGCGCTAAAATCAATGATACTTGTTCATAGGGAGACTACCGAGTTGTACCACGCTTACCTGACATAATCTGGCAGCGTAAAAGGTTGCCCTTTTTTGACCACCGAGTTGTACCACGAAATTGAAATCAGGTAGTCTAACATATTTTACATTATTCTCAGTAATTCTCTAATGACCTTTTCTCAATAAGTGAAACTTTCTATAACACCACCACCAATGTCGAAGTTTGAATTTTTCTTAAGGGTTGGGGGTGATAATACCTTCTTACTGCTGCTTACTATTTATTTATAATCTAACCTAACCTAACCTAACCTAACCTAACCTAACCTAACCTAACCTAAACCGTTAATCCTCTCTAGAAATATGGTGGTACAACTAGACGGTAGGATTACATCTACCTGGTGTCCCGTGGTACAACTCGGCGGTCCCGGTTCATAGATCCATAACTAAAAACATTAATATTACGAAGAGCTTACATGGACTCAGAATAACGCGCGAAAGTTAATGTAAACCGTTCATAGATCCATGATTGTAATCATTAATATTACGTAAAGGCGTACATAGAAAACAAAATACGTGACCATTTTCGCGCCTAATATCTCAGTCTTTTTGTTTCTCGAGAGGGTTCACCACAGTCTTGTTGTGCTCCGTTGTGAATTTTGTGTGATTTGAGTTTTTTAGTGGGTAAAATTGTGCCATTTTATTGAGGAAACTATTTACTATTTTTTCAACGAATAGACAATATCTTCATATTGCAAGTGTGAGTACTCTTTTAGTTTTCTTTTTGTAGTGAACTTATTTCAAAAATTGTGTACTGGTGAAGACATTAACACAATTCCAAATATTTTCGTCTACTTTGACGACATTGGATATAAATTTCTCCAAATTCTTAAGGCAGTAGACATATGTTTTGAGATTTTTTTTCTTATATAACTTAGACTTTCCCTTGGAAAGCAAAATGTTTTGGAATTTTCTAGAAAAGTCATTTTGTAGACATGATGTACCACTATATATATAGAAAGCCCAAAAGTTCATAAAATGTGTGAATTTGTAGTAAGTGAATAGAAAATGCGAAAAGTAGTAAACATTTTCACTCTCCAGGTATATTATATTTTTTATACAGCGGAAATATATTAAAAATACAAAAACTGTTTGTCAATATAACATATCACACCTAATTCACTGTCTCAAAGTAGTAACTTTTGTTTAAAGACAGAATTAAAGAAGCAAATTATCATGAAACCCTCGTGGGGAAAAATAAGTACCTATTACATCATTGAAAGTGTAACGCCTTATTCGAAAGCTATTTTTGGGACTGTTTTATTTCTTTGTATTCTTATTTGCAGATACTGGTTCTTACATCAAATCAATGAACATATAAGATAATTTTCAGCCAATGGTGCACCTTAAAACTAAAAAAAATACTGCATTGTACTACCACATTATTTTTATGTTCGTAATATTAATAACTGGTGAACATCGATCAATGTTTATTGTACATTGATTTAACGTACAACAATCATAAACTAATGACCGGTGGTCATGGATCCATTCTTCTCGTTTATTGTATTAATGTATGTGGTTCGTAATATTAATAACAGGAAGTCATAGATCCATGTCCTTTATTCATTGATTCAATGTACATTAAACATAACTTGATGAATAAAAAAGTTAACGTACGAACGTTCATTGTATTAACGATATAGCTCATCGGCTGAAAATTAATGTTGATGTTCATTGATTTGATGTACTTTTTTATTAATATAACGTACCTTTTTCGTTCAGTGAACCACCTTGCTGTACCAGACAATAACCAAATCTGTGATGAAGATTTGATCTCATATCTCTAAGATTATTTGTCAACAAAAACGAGAGAAAAATATCATTTGTACAAATTAATCTGCGCTTCTGGCAATAGCGGATAAAAATGTTGAAATAGAGGGGCAATGAGTAGTCGGTAACTCTCGGGATTTAAATTCACTCCCCAGCTGGAATTAAATACACGCCTCGTTGACCGCGCATGATTATCTTTCTCTCTCTTTCAGCTGTTTTTCTGTCGCTCTTGTGTATACAACGATGGATCGTTAAGGATTTACGCAATCTGTAAGTAACAACTATTAATGTTAATATTAGTACTTATGTACTTGTTGGTATTCAATAAAAAATAATCCTTGTCTTTGTAGTATTTTAGAAATGTCAAATTTTTTGGGGTGATATTCAAATTTTGAAGTGACGTTTGATCAAGCAGCTGTTTCTATGGCACGAAATAGTATCATGCCATGAGCACAAAATTGCGATTTTGTTGCGAGTTGCATACTATACTTTTCCTATGATAACATATCGTTCACGTTCAAAACATGCATACATTGCAAAAACTTTGAAAGAAATAAACTGATTATATTTCATTGCTCCGATTTCGCCGCCAATGAGCTTTCCACCAAAATTGAAATACAAATTGAAAAAATATGTGTATATTTCTATTGCAGCTATTTCTAATGGGTACACAGAAATAGAAGCCTATGAAAATGTATTTTCATAGAAAACAACTATGAAATAACTCGTCACCTACTAAAACTTTGACAGAAAAGATCTGCTGACATTTCATCAATTTGTCGCTGGACGTCATAACCTGACAAGCTGTAGTCATCGTGATTTTAGAGTGAACCTGAAACTATCACGAAATATTCCATTTCGTATTAGTTGCTTAGCAGCTTGCCTAGCAACCGATGCAAAAATGAAATTCTGTACAAAATGTGATTGTTTATGATTGTAGTTACGGTAATAATATGAACATTAATAGACGTTGTCGTGAAAAAAGAACTGAACATTTAAGGAAAGATATCCCAAACTGGTCCAGGACTAAACAGCCAGTTTTCAAAAATGTTTAGGAACCCAAAACAACAGTGTTAATAATATAGCTTTCGCAAACTAAATCAAATATTTTTCTAACAGAATGTTTAAGACATTACCAAATTATTTTGACATTTTTAAATTTCAATTGATAATAATTCACGACGTGCCCAATTCTGGTACATTTTTTTCTCCATACGTTTCATAAGTAAATAATGAAGGAAGAAAAAAGTAGTTACTTCAAGGTATTTTCCATATAGGATATCCCTGAATTGATTCCCAGCTTTATTCTCGGCAACACGAGATCGAATCTATGTTTGTTGTGCTTGACCATTGCGTTTTGGTAATACGGAATTAATCGAAAGCTACCGTCATAATAAACGTTCATAATATTAAATTCCGCAGGCATTCGCATCGTTTCTAAGCCGATAATCCATGGCTCCTTGTTCTGCGTTAATTTTGTATAACGTTCAATTTCGAGTTGGTCTAATAGTGCAATCATGAATTATTCACTGCAATTGACTTTGGAGCTGTTGATTAACATAAACTCTCATCTAATCCACCAATTATCGATCAGTAATTTGATTTAAAATCAATTGATACGGAATGGTTAGTTTCTGGAATATATATTTTGAGTTCCCTATAATTTCATACTGCGATGATAAATTATATTTATTATACAGGGTGTACCAATCTTACGACAAATTTCGGTATGTGGGTTATTTCAAGGGATATCAAAAAATGTTATCAACAAAAATTTTAAATGTCTTTAAGGTGCCTATTTTGGAATTATCTCGGACTATACAAAGTGTTGCATAACTCCGTTACTGTTAGTTTATAACGGAGTTATGGAACACTTTGTATAGTCTGATATAATTTCAAAATATGCACCTTGAAAACATCCACTATTTTTTCAATTAAAATTTCTTGATATTTCTCAAAATAACCCATATTATACCGAAGCTGGTTGTGAGATTGGTACACCCTGTATATTAATATACACGTATATTTACCGACATTGAATAATCTATTCGATTTTTTCAAAGCTTTTAATTGCTTCCATTGTTTTTTTTTTGTTTTTTTTTATTACAATGAAATACAGGATGTATTCGATTGAAAAGTCTCTCTTACTTCAAACCTCCATTTCGAACACGTGTCGTTTTGTAAAAAAGGTTGAGAATGCAGACATGATAGTTCAAAAAATGAAAAAAGCTACATTAGTAGTCACAAACTATAAATAAGGATGTATACATGAACAAATTATTACTTAGAGAAGTTTATTCAATATTTTCCAATACTAGAAACTATCATTTTTCAATGTTGAAACTCAATAACTTATAATAAATGAAAGTAATACCACATCCATTTATCGCCTAAGATGCTTTGCTACAAAACTAAAATGGGAGCAAAGATATCAAATAATGTGCCGCTACGAGAATATAAAACTTTCATAAAGTAATCTGTGAGTGGTTATATGGGATTTTCAGGCGGAGTTCTAGGAAATAAGTCACGTCACTCCCACTTACTCTCGCTCCATTTTTCCGTGTGATGTTGGCCACCACTTGCCACGTAATTTGGTTCTCAGCGAGATCTCTGTGCAGAATCCAGAGTGCGAGCTTTTCTTTGATTGCAGATATCTCCTTTATGCTTTCTCGGCTTTTTTGTACTTTTTTTTCACTTTATTTTATCTAGTTACCTCCACACTTAGCAGCAAAGTCATTAAAATGAAATTTCGTTGGATAATTTAATTACGCCCTTGCAGGTAAAATCCAAAATGGCGTTTCCACATTTCCCATGGATGTGAAGATTTTTTTTGTGTTTCCAATTCCATACGTTATCAGTGATAGCGGTGTAGCGGAAAATACTGTTTTATTCGTAAAAGGGTGATCATTTTCGATTTTTTCAGTTGCTGTGGTATTTAAGTTCAATTGAAACAATTATTTGTCACAAAACTCCTTTACAACGTCCTGTTTTGTTGCAGCAACCAATTAATTCCTTAACTCAAAGAAAATAGATTTCCAGTAGAGGTGACTGTGAATTTGATACAATCCAGTCTTTGATGTACAGACCAAAATTTTTGGAGAATCGAGATGAACTGTTTAGTGAGAGAGGAAAGTCATTTCATATCACAATATTCCAAAACTCATAATTTATTATTCACCACAAATTTAATTTCTTTCATATATTAAAAAAAATTGTGGCATTTTTCAATATCTACATAAAGCTACTATTGAATTATTGTGGAATATTTTGAGTACAATTCTGTAATATTCGATAAATATCTGATTGTTGAAGGATTAATTCATTCCAATATATGTACTTTTTAAAACAAATCATACCAAGAGTTATTAGCAGAAATGGTACACCTCATATTTCGATTATACCTAATTATTTATATAATTTGTATTGTTGGTAAATTCATGTCTGATATATCTGACAATCCCACTCATGTATAAAAATTCCCATTTGTGAATACAAAAATCGTAGTTTGCTATCGGCTAAATAGGAAGGAAGAGAATTTGCAAGTGGATAAAAATATCGGATAAATTACGTTACCGTAGCAACGCTAGCATTTACTGTTTGTTTATCAAGAGTTGGGCGTCGCATCAGTTTGACAATTGTAAATGTCAAAAACAGAAAGAATTAAACAGCATATAACAATTCCAAAAAGTATGTCGAGATTTGGAAATATTTGCGAGGCAGAAATAGTAAGGGAGATTGAAAAATCCATGTCAATGTCAACAACAAAGTCTACATCAGTAGAGGAGCAAATTTCTACTGGACCAATTGTATATAATAATTGTATTTTTAACAATTGTACTTTCTAAACATTATATTTCTACTCATTGTTCGTTTAGTTTGTTAAATAAAGTTTAATTGAATTGAGTTTTTTATTCATGGGATTGTCTTACCAAATACCATTCGAGCTCAGATCTAGCAGGATATTTTTTCCGATGGTTTTCTCATACTTACTTTCATGTAGGTAATTTAACGAGAGCTGTTCTGACAAAATCACGAGAGCGTAGCTCGAGTGATTTTGTCAGAACAGCTCTCGTTAAATTGCCAATGAAAGTAAGTATTCGAAAACAACCACAAAAAATATCCGGCTAAATCTGAGCTCTTGTGGTATTACTCCCGATTATTGCTCCTCTAATCCCTGGATTATTCAATCTAATATGTCTTGTATATTAAGGCAAAGATAACAGAATATTCTGTTATCTTTGATTAAGGTTTCTAATGAGGTATTTGTTTTATAGTAAGAAAAGTATTCTGGGACTAGTTTGTGACATGTACAGATAGCACAAGAACAAGTGCTATCAGTGCAGAACTAACCAGAAAGGGAATTTCTGACAAAAACATAATAATCTGCACTGATAGTAGACAAGCCCTATTAGCCTTGATCAGACAACGTGTTATATCGAGACTAGTACTAGAGTGCCACCAAGATTTAGCTAACGCCTCGGGAGATAACAATATTATCCTGAGGTGGGTTAAAGGGCACGACAGGAGTAAAGGAAATCGCATTGCTGATTCTTTAGCCAGGGAAGCCGCTAGACTGGAAATTCTTGGACCCAGTGACACCTACGGCCTGATGACTTCGACAATTGCGGAACTAGCCAAACATTACACCCATGCTCAATCCCTTGAGAGATGGGAGGCAATCAAAGGATGCAGTTTTGCCAGGAACACCCTGGGCGACCCTGGGAAGATGGCGCCGAAAAAATACTTGGCGATGACCAGAAAAAACCTACGTTTAACAGTGGGATTCCTGACTGGCCACTGTCAACTAAGGAAGCACCTCCATACTATGGGGCTAGTGGACACACCTCTATGCAGGATGTGTGAACAGGAAGATGAGACTGTCAGGCATGTCCTATGCGAGTGTCCGGAGTTATCGTCGATAAGAGAGTGTGTGTTCGGTGAGTCTTGGCCTACACCTGCCGATATAAAGGAGATGTCTCCTGGTGATCTGTTCACCTTCCTGAGAAGGACAGGATGGACGATGACCTAGGAGGACAACTCCTCGGGAGGATGTACAATGGGTCATATGTGGCCTAAGTGCTGTGAGCCTACACTCACCCTCCCTACTCTACAGACAGAAGCACAAGAACAAATTTAAGAATTCTAAGTTTTTGAAGTTTTTGTAAACGCACTGCTATTGGTTGTGACGTAGAACAGTATTATTCGGTACTCGCCATGTAACGAAGCGCATGATATCGTTCGGAAGCATGAAAAATACAATTCCTTGTTACACGTGAGTTTGCAAATATTCGTTATTAACCTTAGCTACGTAGCGTGTGCTTGGCCATCACCATGCTGTCATAGTATTTTTCTCTGATTTTGACCTGTTTTCTATGCGCAAAGCTCAACATTCCAAAATAGTGAGTAGTTGCTGAGCAATTCAAAAAATAATAGTGCGGTAATATTCTTACCGCATTGATGTAGCGTGAGGTGATGTTGCAAATGGATTATTACAATACAATGAAACAAATTTTAATTTCAATTTTTATATTGATGAAGTTGTTATGAAAGAAATAAGAGAATCATTCAATGTACAACGATATTCTTGAACACAAATTAATTGTTGTTAATATTTACATTTATTGTACAGTCTGTCTGGAAGGCAACGACAATTTATAGACATTGAAGCTGCATGGCTAACTGTTTGGTTAATCTCGTTACCACTTCTATATTTCAATATAAACATAAATCGCCTATCCAAACTTACTTGATTACATCTTGAATATTTTCCAATTAATTTTTTGAATGTGAATCAACGATCGAAGAAAAAATATAGTATAGTTTATGAAAAAAGCATATTACCAAACCGTTGTGTTACCAGAGTCATCTGGTAATTATCACAGTTGTTTGGGAATATTATGCTTTCCCCACAAATTATACCATACTATAGTTTTATTATTCTCCGATAAGTAATGAGTAAAAATATAAACTAATCTACAAAAATATAGATGAAAAGTACAATTAGCTTTTCATGTGAAATGATTTGCTATTTGGAATTAAGAACAAGCTCAATATATCCAAATAAATAACATCCAGCGAGGTCCACGGAATCCGTTAAGCGAATTATCGGAAAAGCATTTTATCAATATGTTTCGTTTATCTTAAGAATTATTTGAATATTTGGTAACCTTTTTTCCGCTTCTCGGAAATTCTTGTGCCTCATATTTACAACTATACTTATTGTACTGTAAACGAAAATGAAAAAAAGAACGATTAATTTAATTGTCTTTAATGTCGGATTGAAAATGATTTTCCTCTTTTTTGAGGCTAAAATGGACACTTTTGGCTTGCCATAAGTTTTAACATGTATATCCGTATTCATATTGGAGTTACGTTGACGTAAAGAAAGCCTTTTGAGCAGAAAACGTATAGTTTCGTTCTGTTCTCAACTGTATATAACCTGAAAGTTTTTTCATTTCACCTTCTTATATTTTTGTGAAGCGTAAAATGGGAGCGATATCAAATAATTTATTGCTGCAAGACAAGGACAATAATGATTTGGACGGCCTATTTTTGATGCATATTAATCCAAACCAATCTGAAAGAAGAAGAAGACCTGTAAAATAGCACTAAAAGCTCGGAATACTGACTTTAATCGGGATACGGATACGTTTAAGTATACGGAGTAGGGTACGTGACAACACGTCCAACGCATCGTATCGGCAGAAACGTAACAGGTCTACACATGCGCAGTACGTTACGTATACGGATACGTGAAAAATTCAAGACAAGCTAAAAGTCTCTATCAACTTCTAAGCGTATACGTTACGGCTGCGTTAACGCATTATCATTCACTATATAATAGCATCCGCCATGTGAGATGTTCTTGAATTAACCACCAGGCTAACTACAGTGAATCAAAATTCCACTCAAATTTATTACAGGAAGTACAAGATCATCGCACCAATGAATCACCATTGGTACATGGGTGTGGTAGTCATATGGTAGATTTCATGGACGAATAAATGGTAGATTTAGTGTTTCCACAGATGTAGGCTGCATTTTGTAAGTGAAGTGAAATTGAATTAAATGTCAAAAAAATAGACCATATTATAATGCCTAAATTGGTGAAAATAAAGTAATAATCATAAAGTTGTTATAACATATTTATATATACTATAAATGGAACGTTTTTCCACATATTTCAATGACAAACATGGGGAAAAATGGATGTTAGGAATTCAACAACAGTGCTGGGAAGTTCAAAGCTATATGGAAGAATAACTACTTCTGTCACTTTCTATTTAATGAATCATGTTTTCCAAGGATAAAGCTTACCGGGTACACCCATGGTGCACCTCACACAGTCTTTCACATTGTCTCTTAAAGTAAAAGTCCCATTATGAACAATAAAAACCAACTAAGAATACTCAACATACACACATACACGTCGAGAAACGTTCGTTTGCAGTTGTCTGGTTAGGATGTCAGCGCTGATATGTGGAAGAATCTGCAACTACCACTAACGGCGTTATGGTTTTCATTCTGGTTCTCATTAAATTCGAAATTTAAGTACTGACGGGACTCTCCATGTGGCAGCACCCTAGCGCCTTTAGAGATCCCCTATACTAGAACAAAATCCTGAAAATAACACTTGTTTGGAATGACATAGGAAACAAAATGGTGATAATTTCCACCAAGTTTTTGAATTAAAGTTATGCGGGATACAAGATACGACAACAGTGATCATCTACTGTTATGGGCTACGGCAACTCAGCTGAAGAAGAACATAATTTTGCCTTCCTTGACTACAACAAATTGGTTTTTCCTTTTCGATATAAAGAACTACCTCGAGTGAAACTGTACAGCACGCCTGATTCTGTCCCTTTGGCTCAAACACTGTCAATTTTTCCATCTCGGTTTATTATGACTCCAGTACAGGATATCAAAAACTACATTGTGATAAACTCCCAGTGACAACTGTTTTAGCCCTGTTTGATGCGCTGTAGTTTAGTTCCATGTTGGTAGCATAGCCCCGTATTTGTTCTAGATCATGGGTTTTTACATGAAATGAAAATGAAGTGGTGAATTCAACAAATACATCTGAAGAAATAATCTGAAATATGTTCTTTGGCGGCTGGAAATGAAAAAAGGTTTTTTAAGAAAAGCACAGAAACTATCCGAAGAGAAAAATAAAATAACATGGCGACCCTATACCTACTACGATGCGACTATACAGGACGTAATCTGGAAATCCCAGGACGGATATCGCTTGTAATTTGAGACCAGCGAACTGGACAGTCGGTCCTGATTGAAACCATAATTTGGCTCACTGGATAAAACTCAAGTAAAATACTACTTTTAATTTGTTCCTGTAAGGTTAGACTGATAGCTAGATGGATTTTTGGATTATGTGTACATTCAATAGGACTAATGCTATCCTTTCACCAATTTGAGACATTTACAAAGTAAAAGTAATTGAAATTCAGTTGAAGTTATACAATATGTCTCAGTAAGTTGGAACCATATAGGAAACTTTTTTATTATTGATTTTTTGAAAAAAATGTATTCCTCATAAAAAGTTCTGCATGTTTCAAAATCTGAAATACAATCAACAGATATCACTTTTTTTCAGTCGTGTACGAGGTATGTCAAAAAATATGAATTTTCCTCAAGAGTATAGTACCTTTAAATTTGACAATATCGAAAAACATTATTAAAAAAAAGTTATCAGTACCAAAAACTATGTTCAAATATGCAATTACATTCATTTATTTTGAAAAAATGGGTTTTGTGCTTGTTTATTATTGTTTCTATTTTTTCTTCGCTATTTAATAGAGCCGCCATTTCTTGTATTTTATAAAAACCAACTAGTGATTTGATGTTTGCCGTCAGTGCATCCTAGATTGAAAATCGTTACGTACGCGAATTGCTAATATACAGAATTATCATTGCTAATACAGAGAAGAGTGAGTAAAAATAACGGAAATTATTTTTTAATTATAATCTACTTTTTATAATAACAATTGTCAATATTCTGAAAAATAAAGGTACTTTACTCTTGAGTAAAATTCATATTTTTTGGCATACCTCGTACACGACTGAAAAAAATTGATATCTGTTGATTGTATTTTAGATTTAGGAGCATGCAAAACTTTTCATGGAAAATACATTTTATTCCAAAAATTAATAATAAAAAAGTTTCCCATATGGTTCCAACTTACTGAGACATATTGTATATGGTGAAGAAAACAGAAAGTTTGAATACTTTTTTCACATCGTCGGAAATACATTCCCAGCTTTTTATGAATAACTTTCAAGTTTTACAAAGTCGAAAAGAAGTCGCCTATCGACATGTGTTTGTGCAATTAAATATCAAAAGTCCAAAAGTCCAAAAGATCCTCATACTCTTTGATAATCGGGCAGCACTAAAATCCTTACCAAGTCCTCTAATGACCATTCCTGTAGGTACCAGTATTTGTAATATCAAAAACTGCTGAATATCAGCTGTACTGAGGACACGTGCAAAAACAGGAACACAGCAAACTCCTCGTCAGTTACTCTCGGAGAAGCTGACTAATGAATTACTTAACCTCAGCAGGGAGCAGGTAGGGAGTGACGGGGCTTCTCAGCGGTCACTGTACCCTGAGGAATCACATGCACAAAATCGGCATTTATAGGAAGGAATTGTGAATCACTATCTCTTTGAAGATATAGACTCCTAGGACTAAAGCATCTGAGGGATGATTCCTAAAAGAAGGACCTAGTGAAAAGACTGTATAGCCTGATAAGGGCTGGTGGTCTTTTCATATGAACGGCACAACTAGAAGCACAAGAGGACTCTATGCCTCTGATCGGTGGTATCGAGTCAATCCAAGTAGTACTCACTAAACTATGGTGATGGGGAAAATAGGTCATTGTCCTGCGATTTCTCAAGATCGTACATATACTACAAGACCAGGGTTAAGATAGCAAGACCAGAACCGATGGAAATATTTGTTAAAAATTCAATATTCATGCAACTCCTCGAAAGTTCGAACACCAACGACGTCCTTGAAATTAGTTCTCACTACATATGGTGGTGACAAATGTGATAAAGAGTAAGTTGCAAAATCCCCTCTAGCTTTCTAGGAAGAGGAAATACTAGAACATTTCATGATAGAAATGAGCGGACCAGATGGAGTTCTTCATGTGAGCTGTGTTCACATGAAGAACTCCAAACTAGTGAATTTTGTGAAATGAATTAAGAAACCCTCATTAATTCACATATTACGGAACGTATAGTAATGGAGAATCTGGCAGTACAACATCTGAGGGACTGGAATTTTCGCTTCAACTGAAGCAGGAAATATTCTCAAACTGTTCCCGGAAAAATGACTAGAGAACTACAGGTGGACACAACGGATCTCATTGAATATCACTCCAATATGTATACCTGCAGGTTAGCAAGACGAACCGTATTCATGGCTTAATGGTAACTTATAATGAAAATAATATGGAATTTAATCAATTAGATATTGAATATCAATCATTCGAAACTTAATTCTTGGTAATTGGAAGCAGCAGGCTGAATAACTTAATCCTATACTTCTATAGCATAGGCAAGACAAACAGGCTGGTATATACGGTACACAGGAATACAGGAATGAATGTGAAATAGCCACGCCATATCAATGTTTGTTACTAGATGATGGTAGTAGGGATTAGTACGGTCCCTTCAGCAGGTATACTCAACCACTATTGTCAGTTCCATTGTATCTGTTGTGAAGAGCACTGCGTGGGTACCTACTACTGTCACAGTATATATTTCATTCCGGAGTACAAAGTTAAGTACTTAGATTATTTACCATACTAATCCTCCAAGCGCATATCACCCTATCTGTCATCAGAATACTTTCTCATTCCAACTTCGTTTCTCGACATCCACTCCTGTATTTGCCAAACTGTGAGTATATGAAAGCAAGTCCGAATGAGTGAGACCAAGAATGTCTGACTCTGAATATTCTCCAACTGAAATATAAAAAGTTAATAGCGATGCAAAGAGAAATAATATCTGTTTCCAGTTGAAATATTATGAGAGATAGTTTTAAAAAAATATCAGTATACCTTCTTGCCTCGAATAGAGTTTAGTGAAATAATTTTAACGGTGATAATTTACGTATTTTAATAACTCTGCGATATGAAACAGTTATCCAGGTCATATTATTTAATAATGGAGTCAGTTGCGAAACAAGCCATTTATTTTAGTTAAAAGCCTCAACTCTCAGGAGGTCCACACCCATGTCGTGTCCTTTGTAGTAAAATACCGTTGACCTACTTTTATGCAATTTCTTTTTCAACAAAAGGGCACACGAATATATTTATAAAGATACATTCTTTTTTTTTTTTTTTTAATTTCTTGGGAAATTAAACCACAATATTTTTGAATTCTTTATTTCAACGTTTCGGTAGCGTTCCAGCTACCGTTTTCAAGAAAAAATAAGTAAAAATTGATTTTTATTCCTAACTGACACAACGGAAAATTTTTTCCGTTGTGTCAGTTAGGAATAAAAATCAATTTTTACTTATTTTTTCTTGAAAACGGTAGCTGGAACGCTACCGAAACGTTGAAATAAAGAATTCAAAAATATTGTGGTTTAATTTCCCAAGAAATTAAAAAAAGAATGAATAATATACCACAAGGAACATACAGAAGATATAAAGATACAGTCAGATTATTATCAGTGCTGTAGGATTCGCGTATTTTCCCATTTTCCGCACAGGGAATACGAAGTCGATAGGGACACTAAGAGTGTCTAGGAAATATTTTGTTGCGAATAAAAATCCTTTAGCAGAAGTTGTAGTCGATTTGTTGAATTGAACCCTTTTATTTAAAATTAAACATTATTATTTTTACTTTTTGCAATGCTACGACTGGTAGACTGAATGGATACTTTACAGGAGAAATGAAAGATCGATTCAAATGTTGAAAATTATATCAGTTGGGTGCATCTTTACAAAGAGGGAGACTAAAATACCTTTCTGGGGGCCTGAATCATTTTGCGGAATCAGCGCCAATGTAATATTGGAAGAAATATGTGCAACCGAAAGAAAGAGAAGATCTCACCATTGGAAATATATAGTAGGGCTTAGACAATCAAAGATTCTTCTGAGTAACTACAACCTGTTGAGATTAAATGAATGCATAAGTCAAACTGCGCTAAAAGTTTTTACAGGAATCCTAACGGGACATTGTCACCTGAAAAAGCTCAAAATAGTGGAGGAAGGGGAATGTGGATATTGTGGCATGGAAGAAGAAACATACATCCACATACTTTCCAACTGCACAGCACTCTAGAATCCTTGAGCACAGTACCTGGGAGATTACCGGATAGAAGAGTTGTTGAGTTGTTGAAGCCTGCAGATATCCTAAAATTCCTCCAGAAAATAGGACTAAAGGAGCTACTAGTTTCAGAGACTCTCCTTAGAAACTAAGTAGAAGTGAGGGGGTACAATAGATTTCTCAGGTCTCAGTGAATGTTACCACATCTTCACAAAATGAAATTTATGAAAGATATCAACATATGCTACTCTTGTCCGAACATTTTTCTTTTTGAACTCAACTTGTTAGAACTACCTACCTATGTTCACTTTTTGTTCACTATGTGTATAATTTTAATGTTAATTTGATTTTTGTGATTTGTCAGTTAGTTGAAAAAAGAATAATAGAATTGTCAAATTTATATATAAAACTTCACTTTGGACCTTTAAGCTGCATTTTTATTTTCATATATCGATAGAAATATTAGAAGCTGGTTAAGCTCTCCATTATTTCTTTTTACACAACTGACTTATGTTGGAAGGAAGGCCAATTGAATTTGACTTATGCACTCAAGTAAGTACCTCACCTTCCGGATATGTAAGGAATTAAACGTACACATTACCATCATATTATAAACGTCTCTAATACATTTAAATAGACGTTTTAAGCTTGTGGTAAGAAGGACGTCTTGAAAGTGTCCGTATTAAGTACCAGGACGCTTGGACCAGACATGAACTAGACCTCTCCAAAATTTCGTGTACAGTCTGGGTTCAATCGTCTGTATGATAAATTCATCTCAGTTACGCATCAACACCTAACTTGGAAGAAGGTGCTCACGATCTCGATCATGGGACAGTTATTGAAAAAATAATTATATAGAGCACAGATTTTCGGTTGAAACGTGAACAATGAATTCGGAGATAAACAGAAGATCACATACTGCTTATCCACAGAATGTCTACAGCTAGTGGAATGCATAGTTAGACAGTAAGCCGCCAGTGCCACCAGCGCCGCCTCGCTTCATGAACACCAGGTGCCGTGTTTTATTTTTACATTAGTACGCTATTTAATGAGAAAAATCGCACATGTATGCACCAAATGTATTCGTATGCGATAAATATTAACTTGAAGACCATTTTTTGACATTCACTAACACTAACCCGACTTTTATTCCCAAAATCAGAAGAATTATATATTATAATACCTAAACTACATACAATACATGTTTATTTAACTAAACTATTCCTATAGAAACATTGTTCTCGTGCTTTCCCCACAAACGTCTGCTTTATTATACTGATTTACCTACATATCTCTTATAATAAATAACAAACTTCAAATCCATTGAGACTATTGCAAGGGTTCAAACAAATTGATACATATGTGCAATTCTCAAATAAATGGAATACAGGTTGTAATTATAAATAAAAAGAAGTAATGCTATGAACGTATGCGATCTTAGATATTTGAATGATGCATACCCACTCGATTCACCACATGCGAAACAAATAGTGCAAGCAGACTTCGAGAGTCATTCATATGGATTTTCGTGCGAAATTCAGTAAGTGATTTCCAAAATACAGCCCCAAGGCTCAACAATACTACTGTTTGGAAGCTGGATGCATTTTCCGGTACCACCTCAGCTTCTTGGGCTTATTGAGGATCCTCCTAGTGTTCTGGCTACAGCCTATGTAGTCAGTCTCTTCCCATAAACGTTCTTACCTGGTTGGTTGTAGAAGTTTTTTCTGGAAACATTTGGGGTCTATGATACAGTTTCTGCCTATTATGGCCCAACGTATCACAGTTGTATAGTATGTGCAGAGCTGTTTCGGTATCCTTTTCGCATTTTCTGCATGTAAGGTCTCCGTTATACAGCCCTTTGTAGGAAAGTGTCCCGTGAATAGCCCCGTTATGGTGCATAATTTGTTTCTGCTTATTAGGAGCAGTTCTTTCGCTACTTTTTCTGATGGTTTTTCTATAAATTGCTTTCCATGTGTTTGCCTGGGCGTATTCTTCCAGTGTTTTTTGTGTTGCTCTTTGTCCCACCCTTTCAACCATAACCTAGTTGAGCACCTGTGGATGCCCACAGCTGGTTCAGGTTCGTTCAACAGGGTTGACGATCCTGGGGCTCGATTCTTGAATCTCGAAATCGGAATTTCGTAGTCGATTTTCGACAAATGTCGACTTCGTCGTATGTTTTCTATTCTTGAAAGTCGAATTCGAGATGAGTTCGACATTTCTCGTTCGAGACTGCATCGAGTGTCTAAAATCCTTCGACTTCTCAATGTCGAGTACGAAACATATTTTGTTTGTCATATTGACATATTTTTACGTTAAGGTTATCAACTCATAAATAAAAATCTATTTAGTGATCGTTTAAAATTCTGCCTGGGTTGTTATTTATAATTTTAATATAATAATTATTTTTTAAGTATTACTGTTATTTTTTTATATCTGTTTTATGGAATTAAGAATCTCAGCAATGCCTTGCCATTTTTCCATGCAGTCTTTTGCCGTAAAGTTATTATTAAATTTGCCACTTAATAAATTACGGTCTCCGGTGACCATTTCAATCAATTATGTTTTTGCTCTTGACTGCAATACATTTTTTTTCCTTTTCCGTCCATATAAAAAAAAAACGTGGTGAATATAAGATGAACTCAGTCAAAAATCAAAACAAGTAGAAGATATTTTAGTTTCGAAAGTGGACATTTGAATTTTAAACAAATTTCACTTTTATTCGACAAATAATACCGCATTCGTTTTAAATCTCGATTCGTATTGAAGAATAGGTTTTGACAACACTGATCGACATTGCCGATGACAAATGTCGAGTTCGAGATTTCGTATTAGAGATTCAAGAATCGAGCCCCTGCTCTTGCGATTTCGTCAGCTTTTTCAAGCTGAATACCTTATTACTGTCTACTGATTTATCATGCTGTTTGCATTATGTTTGCTTCTCTTCAAATAAGCAGGTGAGGTACTTTTCAACATGTCTGGTTCATAATAAAATGGAGGTTGAAAAGGCACGTTTTATTATTCTATGAAATTTAGGTCGAATAAGACGATACACAAAATGAGTGAGACTGTGCTAAGAACAATGAATCGGGATTGTTTGACTTACGTCCTACAGTTTGTTGTAGGCTTCTGAAATTGTGGAAACATATTTCAATTACCTTCTTCCATACATTGGAACAGGATAATACTAAAGCGACTGTTGAAATAAGAATCGATACGTTTGTATGCTCTCATTACCGGGTATTTTAATACATCGTATCTGCAAAGGAACATTTAAGTGAAATGTGTTCTCTTCAATCTTCGGTTATATTCTCCGAACATTTGGAGAACGTTCGTTAACAGGAGCAACCATGCATATATATCCAGCTACTTTGCAATTGTGTCAGCCGAGAAGATTTTATCGTATCTTGTAAACTTCGATTAATACCGCAGTCTATTTCTGAGTCTCACTATCGAAAAAGGCGAATTAAGACCGCCAAATTGAATTGTTAGGTGAAGCGTGATTTGTTTGTTGTGTGTTTGTTCGTATGATCTGGCAATAGTGTAGTAGTAGAGAAAGATAACGACCGTGATAAAAGTCTAGAGGTAAATTTGGGATAACCCTAGTTTCCTTATCTTCGGCCAACTGTTTGCTTCGCAAAAGATGTCTATTATTTAGGACTAAACTGTCCAGTCAAAAGGTACAGAGTGAGTGTTTTTTAAAGCTGTATTGTACGATGTGGAATACCTTCCTTACAAATTGAGATGTAAATAAAACTTACGGAAACCTCGAATCGAATTATCATGTTTTTTTTCTATTAGTACAAAAATACCCGCATTAACTACTGAGAGTTATTAGCAGGAGGACTTATACAAGCAGTATGAGTTATATTTGGTTTGTGAATAATCAAATTTTGTTATATAAATTAGTGTCTCTGGAATATTTAAACAAATTACTTGAGTCCTTGGTGAGTACTTGAATTATTCTGTCTTTTACATATGTCTGAGAAGTTCAGGACACTACAAGATGATGTGTTCAACGGTGAGAGAAGAATGACAGTTCATACATTCTGGTGCTGGTTCTTTGTTGAGGATATATCGGTGCATGGGGTGAGTGACCTTTACGTAGGTAGTTCAAGACAAGTTGATCTATCGCTTGTCTGGTATTGATATACAAAACTTGTGGCTCAACTTCTTTTAGTTTGGATGTCGTATGCATATCAGCCAAGAATTGGAGATTTTTTTTATTGTATCGATGTGGTCAGTGTAAGGAATTTTTTGGACGCAAGGTGTTTCTTCATTAGATGTTGTGTCTACAGCTAATTGATCTACTTGCTCGTTTCCTTTTTGCCAGAATGAGATGGAACCAATAGAAATAAGACGGTTTTTTGGATGAGATGTATGATTCCCATCCCACTTCCGATTCCAAAAAGAATGGGATGTGAAGAATAAAGTTGTTTCAAGTCATGTAACGCACTCCAATATGGTATAATGAGAAGCTTGGTTGCTGTTGAGTCTTTGCACATTTTTATGGCTTTATGGCAGTAGTTTCTCCTGTGAGTACACTACAGTCATTTGGTAGTCTGATGGCAGATTTGTGGTTTCCACAGATGTAGGCTTCGGCAATTCCATATTGAATTTTTGGAGCATCATGAATTTTCAAGGCTTGAGGGTATTTGGATATAGTTTTCTTGGAGATATCAGGAACATTCAAAAATAAAAATTAAAACATACGTTCCTTTTTTGAATCAAAGCAGGATTCTGATGAATTTTCCAATTTTTCAGTCATTCGTTAAACTACAACCATACAAATACAGGGTGTTTCATTGGTAAAGGGCCTAACTTTAACTGTAGATGAGGATCACTTTGGTGCTTCCAAAAACCTATATTTAATGTGTCTTCTGCACTTTATAACCGAGATACAGGGGGTTTTATAAATTTATCCTTTTTCTTTCGAACCTCATAACTTCCGAGTTACCCCCCATATATTATTTTGAGATTTGGTACACGTAATAACCATTACCTAGAAACTCCATCAAAAGCATCTCCAAAAAGATAATGCAGATCCGGCTTAACAAAAAAATTTCAAAACTCACCTTTCCTAAAAACAACACCCTGTATATAGATTTTTTGAAAATTGCTCTTTATAATTGGAAAGGGTATAAAAAATTGAATCTACTTATTTCCTTTTCATTTTTCCGCAGACAATTTTACTACCAAAAATTTACCGTCAAAGTTATAATTTATGCACGTTTTGGGGGTTAACAATGGTATCGGAGAGGTTTTTTTTATTGTTTAGCTTGAAATGAAATCCATTTAATGCATCTAGAAAAGCATCCTAGAAATTCAATTGAGTTTGTATGTTTACGAGTACAGACCACTGAGAAATATGATTACAGGGCCGTACTTAGAACATACTCACTCAGTATGTTTCGAATATTTCGAACACCCTGTATAAGAATATGTTTCTGGAAACTATGCACTTCTACATTTAGAATAACAAGAGTATATTACGAGAAATAAATTTATACTTCAAAAAACGAAGAGATTTTTATTAATTTTATTAATTGACATGAACAGAAAACAAGAAATTCTAACAACATTGTCCAAACGAGTACTTTGAACGTTTTTTTTTATATAAATTTATTTCTCATATTTTACTCTTGTTATTCTAAATGTAGAAGTGCATAGTTTGTATCTCGGTTATAAAGTGCAGAAGACACATTAAATATAGGTTTTTGGAAGCACCAAACTGATCCTCATATACAGTTAAAGTTAGGCCCTTTACCAATGAAACACCCTGTATATATTTTAAATATTCAAATGTCAGTTAACTCCCCAAAAACTTGTTAACCAAAAATGTCAACCATGGAGTCACGTTTACTCAACAATTTTGATAGGAATTAAGAATTATTATCTTTTTTCTTGGTAACGATTGAATTTTCATAAGCCGACCAGGCAGTTATTTGTTTTTTATTTAATTTTAAAAGCATTTGCATATTTTTCCGCTCCCCTGCATGAAATATCAACCAAGGCTTGTGTTCCTTGCATTATGTTGATATATGAATCACAATAAAAGATAAAAAAAACACATTTGTATAAATGTGGTGGAAAAGTCCTGCAGGAAATAAACCCGGAGGACAAAATTGTTCGAGAAACATTTTCTAGTGCCTTTGAGGGACTTTTCCAATTAAATTTATTTCAGGACTTAACAGAATTTATTTCATAAAATTCTTTTGGATGGAAGGAGCTGTAAGGCACACAAATTAAACTTTTCGGAGAAACATCTACTTTACATCAAAATATGAAGCAATTGGTGAACTTAACGTGCTATACAAAAATTTTAAAACGGCATTTTCATCCAACAGCTGGAAAATTGTTGTTTCCAAGGTATGAATGTTAATAAGTATTAACAATCTACGATTGCATTGAGAAATAAGTTTGATTCAGAAGCATAGACAAAATTTAGCTTCA
The DNA here is from genome assembly GCA_963978555.1 of Galerucella nymphaeae. Classification (NCBI taxonomy): domain Eukaryota; kingdom Metazoa; phylum Arthropoda; class Insecta; order Coleoptera; family Chrysomelidae; genus Galerucella; species Galerucella nymphaeae. Next base: position 1,836,790 of record OZ021716.1, on the reverse strand, counting down.
CGTTCCACAATACTCTCGCAGCATATCGTGATAGAATTTTTGAATGTTACAGGAACAGGCTAAGGGTGTTAACTATGAAATGGTACCGTAAATATCGAGGAGTACCGCACAGATTAAATAACTGGTCTTACAGGATGTGAGTCTGGGATTCTTCGTGGTGGTTCCTTCGGAAAAAATATAAGTACGCGAACTATATTTGTATGTTTATAAAAAGAAGTACTTCCTGGCTTACTTCGATATGGAAAATAATGCAATGTTTCTTCGATTGAAGATGTATCCTTAACTACTTGTGTGGAAGTCAGAAATTTGTATGTATATTAAAAGTACTTCTTTTTTCTCTGAAGATGTTAACTTGGCCAAATCCACAGAGGTTAACTGTTATGAGCAGAAAGCTTGGAATGAACTGATCCAGTGTCGCAAAATGCTTCTATATTAAAATAGTCGTGCATTCTTACAAATAACTCGTCAGTGGTAACATTGACTGAGCTGCACTGGAGACACTTGATTCCATAGAGGTCGATTCTAAGTTAGCATGGAAATGCAAATGTGCTCTAAACGCATTGCAAGGCCATGCCGGTAAGTTTGGGTAGGTATCAGAACAGAAGAGTATTTTTTGTGGTTTTTTAAGATGATGTGGGAAACAGGGAATTGTAAATAAGTGAATCAATCATGGACGTGAATTCTGCGTCGTCAGAAACGTGCCAAGTCGGGTGATCTTGCCGGGTACTCGACTGCACCCCGATCACTGAGGAAAAATTGTATTCAAATATTGTCTAGCGTCTCTTTAATAATGTGAAGATCTTTTTGAAAGTATACGTTCATATTGGGAAATAATCGATTCATTCCAGGTATCCATTATGGAGCAAGTCAAGATATTTAGTATTGGTCAGCGTTCCTTCAATTAAAAAAAAAAGGACTGATCAAATAGTTTCTCACCCGCCCACACATTTACTTTTTGTGGACGCTGAGTATAAACCTCCTCCATCCAGTGTGGATTACAATCTGACCACTACTGACAATTATGTCTGTTAACAGAACCGTTCAAGCAAAATGTGGCTTCATCACTGAATACCAAAAAAGAAATTGTTTTGCATCCTTATTTTCTTCGTAACTATTTCACAAAATTGTAATCGCCTGTCAAAATCATCCTTGCCCAATTGTTGAAGATTTTGTACTTTATAAGGATGAAAGTTATTTCTATGCAGAATAGTTTGTAAAGACTGTATCTGTAGATCTACTTATAGGAGGTCGTTCACGATTTGGATCGATGGAGAGATGAGTTACTTTGTCATGGGTACGTTTTCGATCACCATATCCAACTAGCATTAAGATTTGGATGCGTTGTTTTTCTGATAAATGTGCCGTTATTATCAATTTACTTCTAAATTCCGTGTTAATCCAAATCAAAATGAACATATACGCGAGCTAACTTAAACAAATTAATATTCCACACGCCAAGCGTGAAGTATTGATAACAAAAAAGTCATAAAAGCGAGTTGTATCAAAATTATCGTTTTTCATTTATGTTTACTGACCCAGATTCCGTGGGATATGGGTTTATACAACATGCATGCTCTGAAATAAAGTGTTCATACGTTTTAAAATTATGGTTCATACAACAGCCTTTTTGGTGTGCGTCATCGTTTGTTAATGTCTTTCTAACACATTACGTGGAAAGAAATGCAAAAAAAGTCAGGTCTTTGATTAATCCTAATCAAAATATCGCAATAATGAACCGTTCAAATTTATTACAAACGTCAATCCTAATCATTGACTTACCAAAATTTGATTGGTTGATGTTCAGATTAAGCGTAAGCGCGACCTATCAATCGGGAGAAATTTCTTTATTTAAAATAGGCATGCAGATATACCTTTCGTATTGTCAATGTGTCTGACATCTTTTTCTACTGTCCCACTGACAGTTCTTGTCAGGTCTGTACTTTGTTGTTCATGGTTAATTATTATTTATGAAAAGTTAATATGAATATTATTGTTATATTTATTCGAATGATACAAAAATATGCCTAGATACACGGAAAAACATTAGCATTTTGAACGTTCTCAAGTATTTTCAGTTTAGAAAAAGAAGCTGGTAACTATTAATTTCATAGCCTTGTCGAATTTTGCTGAATGCGATCCTGATGATTTTATTCATCAAATGGGTTAGATATGTGTCAAAATGGCAAATAAAATAAACGACATACCCAAAACCCGAATATACGTCACAAACGATGACGCACACCAAAAAGGCTGTTGTATGAACCATACCTAATTTTCATTCGAATAGGGAGTTATGCATTTAGAGTGAATATGTTCATGTATATTCCTTTGTCAGACTATGTAGCCTGAGCAGGTTGATGTATTTCATCATAATAGGAATGGTCATTAGATTCTTTCTGAATCAACAACAACAAATATTCAGTGTTGATGTTCCGAATTCCCAGTTTAGTTGTCATTGATGACAGAAGTATTTTTTTAAAAATAGATCTATTTATGTGGAAAAATGTCATAATTATTACTCTTCAAAATAACGATAGATTGCGTATGTGTCATTGTGCATTATTTATGTGGAAGAATCATTTTTCTGTCAGTTGTGATTCGGCCTTACTAGTTGTACGGTATGTCACTTTGGTTTTAAAAATCCATTAGTTTGTTTTTGGTTAAAATAATTTGATCTCTTGGAATATCAATTGTACATTGTATAACTTTGATTCTATAAATTTGCGATGAAGTTGCGATAGGTTTCAATTTTAAAGTAAAAACATATATTTTCCTGGTATGTTCCTAGCTTTGTCGTTATAGAGGAAATGCCAGTACATTGAGATTCTCGTACTCCTTCCCAATTAATAGTACCCCGGGAAACATTGCTTATTTACAATAATGCTGTTATTTCATTGGAAGTACCTACAATTGAGTACAATATTATTATCTTTCATATATCTTCTATATTTCTGTATTTTGTTTTTCCTTCATAATCTTTTGTAGTAGCTTGAAGTTGAGAACCACTTCCATGACCGCATTGCTACTGTGATCCATTTACAGGATATTCACATTTTCGAGGTTTCATAAGGTATCACGATGGCTATGTATCCTTGGATCACAACCACAATTTTTTCCTGCCAATCTCCTGCACGCCACTGGAACAATTTTTCTAGTTATTCACGCAAAATAGAGAATACTTCACGTTTTAAATTATAAAATGGGAAATTTACAACAAAAGTGATTGACGGCAAAGAACATTTAAAATCGACTTCAATTTGACAATACGATTTTCTCTATGTGAAATCAACAAGCCAATTTGCTGAAACCAATCAATTTAGTACATGTATTACCCACACAATTTATTAAATAATATACAAGCTTGTCGCCAGATTTGCATATTTTATGGGAAGCATAATATTCCCTGAGATTACGTAGTATGTTAAACAAGACCAAGTAGTTAGTTCACAGATAATTCTCACGACAAGCTTTTATGTCAGTTAATAAATGATGTAATACCAATATGTACTATAAGTTGATTGTTTTGATTCAATTTGAAGTTCATCTTCTTCATTTCAGTGTAATGAAATGAAGTATTTTGTCACCATATATATTAGAATCCAAGCCACCGCAAATAGTTTTAATTCATATACAGATACATGCAATGAGAGACGGAACATATGGATTTAATAAATTCTCCGATTTAAAAAGTCCACCAATAAATCTCTCGTGTATATAGCTGAACAGCTGGATTCAGAACCACTCTGAGAAACCCCGCCTCTTCTACTTCCAATATTTGATAGTTATGTGGTTAAGTGCATCCGTGCGTGTGATTTAATATTTAAGTGTCCTTTGACACTAGTAGTAACCGTCGCTACATATTGAAAAAATATGCCCACGTTTTATGTTATTTAAATTGAGAAATTCATTGTTAAATTGTCTTTAATAATTAATGTCTTGTTTGACGATAATATGTTTCAATTTCTTTTGGCAGTAACGGCTTCCAGAATGAAGAACGAATGAAAAAATATTCTAAATTCAAACAAATTGAGAATAAATTCTGAAAAACAACTCAAAATGCCAAAACTGAAAAATAGATGAGTTTAAGGTTTAAATAGTCCTCCTTAATGAGGCAAACAAAAACCGAAACTATTGAACAAAGATAACCTTGTTTCCCTGAGCTGATTCAGTGTAATGTTTGCACAATGCTGAACAATTTTTTGCCCTCAATTATATCAAATTTTAAGCCCGTTCAAAATTGTGTCAATAAATTTGATTTTCTCAATTATTCGATCGACTGTAGACTGTGAAGGTGTTGGTCGGTTTTCAAGAGCAACAACGAGTAAAATTACTATTTTCTTGATCGAGTGACCTCCAAAACACCGCGATAAAATTAGTTAAAAAGTAGTTCAGATACAATGCCTTAAGTCCCCAAGTTCCGTTTTTAATTGCATGTTTCTGTATACGGATTTTGTTTCCAAAATACAATTTTAAGGCACGCATGTGAAGGTTTGCAGAATGAGCGAAGCGAATTCTGCAATTCACATGAGTGCCTTAAAAGGTACTTTTAACACGTATATCATACAATATTTTTTCTACAAACGTTTAAAAATGCAATAATTAAATTTTAAAAACTTTTATCAACACATCCAAAGGATATACTTTTAAATTGCATCGTATATTACGTACCTTAGCAACCATTTGATATTGTGGTGTCAACCTCGACTGGAAATTCCATTTTTTCTGCGCATCATTCCTCCTTATCCACGGAAAATGGTAAAACAGCAGTGCAGGAAATTAATTTGTCAAATTGCACAAATTGTACTATTAATATTAATGTTAATAAATAAAATCTAAATATTTTGACGTTTGCTTTCAAAATTTGACAATTCACTTTTACCAGCAGTGCCATAAAGATTTTAAGGCACTCAGTGCCATAAAGATTTTATGGCACTCAGTGCCTTAAAGTGACATTTTTAATGCTTCTATGGAGTGCTAAAAATGGCATTTTTAACACGTTTGTAGAAAAAATATTTAAAAACACTAACTAGCTAACTTCGTTGTCACTAGATAACAGCTTTCTGTTTTCTGTCCGTCCCGATATATTATGTCGTATTTCATCAGTTCGCCTGCAAATTGCAACAGGTCAAAAAAGGAAATAGAGGGAGGTGAGCTTTGATTAGAAAGGAAAATGAACAGGTTCAAACAGTGACCATGGATTACAGACCTTCAACTAGGTGTTTTAATGCCGATTTCCGCTCACATCGAACCGAAGGTGTAGAGAATGGAGGAAAGAGACTCTGGATGTGGTAGAAAATTATATCGCAACAATATACAGGGTTGACTGGTAGAAAATATTATTTCATAGTATATATTATTTGAAGGAACAGTGGAATTGATTTTCAATATTACCCAATATTACTTTTGTTCTCATGTGAATTTTCCCTATTTCGTAATAGACCATTCCAGAGCATCTGACTTTAACAAGAATGCCATACTGTCCTGGAGGTCAACCGATCGGTTCGTGATGAAGCTTGTGTATTTTGGCATGTGTTTCGCAGCATATATCTAGGGTGGGCTTTACGGAGACAAGTCAATAATTCCTAGTAAGTAATTGTCGTCATTTTTTCAAGTATTGAAGTAATAAAAACAGCATCATTAATTCAATCTAAAAAGTGATTGGTTTGTTCACTTTGGAAATGGATTTAAATTCAACCGTTTCATACAATGATTGAAATCCTCAAATTTATTTGCATTGGCAAAAAGGTTAGGTTAGGTTATTGAAAACTTTCCAGAATTCACAAATTTATGAACTAAGTATATTAGCAGGCGGAACTAACTAACTTACAAAGGAAAAACCTGGAAAAAATAACCAAGTAGACCAACAATAATTGAGAATACGGCAAGAGTGGATCGTTCTCAAATTGTTTCAAAGCAATCTGTTTCTTCGTCTCAATGTATAGTACGGAAAAAAAATCCGATCGAAGATCTTTTGTTGCTATGAATATACAAGCTCTCAGACTGAAACTGAAAGTTAAAATCTAATGGATTGTGTCAAGAATTATCAGAAAAGTGCTGCATCATGATACCAAATGGCATGGGACTCCTGAACATTGTTAATTGAAGTATTTTGAACAAGCCGGTATCAAATTCAATGCAAAAAATGATTTTTTCTCCGATTGGCAGCAAATATTAATTTTGCTGACTGATATCGATCAGCAAAGTAATACTTTTCCTGCCTAGGCAGCAAAGTGGTTACTTTGCTGCCTGTGATTATACATTTCCATAGCAACCACTTTGCTGCCTGCAAAGTGATTATACTCAATAATTGGAATGAAACATTTGACGTAAACATTTATTAATTGTTGTTATTTACATTAATGGTGGAATTACTACAATTTTGAACGAGTATCCCTCCTTTTTTCTCCCCGGATACCGTTCTCTCTATATTAATTATATTACTGGTGCTTCCAGTATGAACTTATAATATCTTGTTGTTCGAAAACTCGGGACTTCTTTGCCTTGTAGCCTTCAGATGACCGTTTTAAATATGCTCGTAAGTTCAAGTATCTTCCTATATCTACGCCATTTTTAACATTTATACTTGCCTTCAACATGGAATATACAGACCAAAGGGTAGAACTCTTCATTGTTTGAGATAATCCAGCAAAATAAGCAAGTAATACATTCTCCGAAAAAGTCTTCACATTTTTCTCCATGCAATAATCCATCAATCGTTTATAATTTCTTTCATATTTTATCCGAGACTTCTGCGGCAACAAATTCAACTCTATATTTTTTGCCACCTCCCTTATTTCTGGAGGAGTAGGTACTTCCAGGTCGCTATCACTGTCCATTATATATAATATTTCAAATAATATACCGATATTTTTTTGCTGTCAGTAATTTCATGAATTGTCAAACTATAATTATTATGGATATTTCCATAGCAACCAACCATTCCAACAACTGCGATTTCTATCAAATATATCGTTATATTGTTATATCACAGAAATTCACACTTAACGATGGTCGTCAAATAGGTAACATAACGTAATACGGAATAGGACCGATTATATGAAAATACAAATTCCGAATTGACGAATGAAACATATTTCTCGTTACAGCCCTGAATTCACGTATATATTGTTCAAAAGGGTAACATCACATTACAGAAAAGGTTGTTTCATAATTTACCTTCGGCGAGGATCGTATAAATGATATAAGGGACTTTCTCAACGCTTCTCTGACAAATATACGCTCGGTTTGACAAAATAAAATATATATTTGAAGAATAGGATACGGCAGAAATCCTTTTAGTTGAAAGAACAACACATCTCAAGATGAAATGCAAAATTGTTATTGACTGAGGCGTATGGCAAGTCGACAGTTCCTTTTTTATTCTCAGAAGACATCATCTGATAAATTTTACTAAGGATATCCAGTTTTTAGAATAGAAGGTTTATGCAAACTGCACAACTTTTCTATTTATTAAAAAGTACTACTTTCTTCTCTTGTTGCATAAATTACTATTCTCAGTCCACGTTTTGTATACTTATAGCTTTGATATGAACAAACTTTGCCAATTTCAGTTTTGCGCAGTCTTGAAAATTTGCTTATTAAACCTACTTCAATTGCCTTCTATTGCATTATGCTTTACTCCTTATAATGAAATATTAACTGCGAAATGGAAATCGACCAAATACATAGTGCTGTATTCACTATTTCATAAGTCAAACTCACAATCTTAAATAAATTAGAACGGTGCCTTTGAGAACAATACTATCAACTCGATATTGAATTGAAATCAAACATTCCTTTATCGATCTTCATATAATCAGCATTCGCTAGTTTTATGAATGGTTCTCAAAATTTGAAACAATATTGGGCAAATTATTGAACTATTGGACCTCGCGATACAATAAGGAGCCAACGGCTAGTTTCCGAAAACGAGATTTCATCACAACGCGAACCGAAAGATGTTCTTTCAACAATCATCAGTAAAAATCTAAAGATTTGTCATATCACTTTACAAAATTGAAAATATCCAAATAAAATTTTCCTGCAAGGCTCCAAACCTATTGGATTTTTCCAATAGTTATCTGCTTTTCATTTGTCACACATATTAGAACCAAGGTTATTTCATTCTCTCTCGCGAATTTACTCCATACAACCTGTTATTGTTACTTTTTAAAGTGCTGGTATAAATTTTAAGAAAAATATAGTGCCTCGACGTTGTAATATATGCCACTTATTGGCACGTTTATGATTCAAGTTCTAAGCGTGAAATAAACATAAATAGCATTATTTATATTTACTTACGGTGAACTTGAATCGTAGATATAAAATATACAATCGAAAGTATTTTGGTCATTCATTACTATTATTATTATCAGATCAGTTCATTATCAGATCATGATTAGATTATTATTAGATTAACTATGTTACTAACATTATAAGTATTAGTATTGAATCATCAGTAATTAGTATAAGTATTAGGATAATGTTTCATAGTGAGGTTAAGTAATAAATATCCCAGTCCTACAAGTAGTTGTTTGATTACTATAAGATGTCCCTCCGAGTGACCAGAAACACCATCAGTTGAGAGGCCTATTACCACCACATAACCTGGCTACCCTGCCAATCAGTGGCATATATCACGTGGCGATCCTGCCAGGTTAAATATGTTGGAGAGCACACACTTATTGTCACAGTCAGGAGCTGAAATAAATTAAAATTAGGTAGGCTTACGTTTATTTTGAAGGTTATTTAAGTTTGTTTCCAAGTTAATAGCACAGAGCGCCAATAATGGACGGGAAAAATTTTGGAGAAATTGTGGCCAGGCCACCTGGTAATCGGTCAAATGACAATAGGTTATAAAATGCAAATGAAGCAAACGCGATGAACCAAACGGTCCATAGTTGTGGATCTGGGTTAGGGTTTATTTATGAACTTTGCTTGACGTTTATAATAATTAATATTATAATGAAAATACGATTCTGCACTAAGATTTATATACAAATATTATATTCTTGTGAAAAATAAAAAAATTAATGCAACTTGAAACAAAAAATTCAAGTTGGACGTCAATAAAACGAAAAGATTATGATTGGCGTTAGAAAAAATGATAGTAAATATATCGTAGGCTTTTGCCTAACTAACCAATTGAATTGGTAGTAAACTAAGCCAGTTCGCAGTGCTTTGTTACCTCATTGATCTTAAAAAAAATTAATTTCAGCAAAAGAGAAAGAAAAAGCAATTTTAGGGTGCCACTTGTTTTCTTTCTTAAAAGAAAATTAGGAACAAAATCAAATTTAGAGGTTAACAAAAAAGAGTTAGAAAGAACGTTTCTTTTCATTAAATGAAACTATGAAAATGAAAAAAAGTATATAATACTTAGCTTGCAATTACAATAAAAAAAATGTTAGTGAACAAAAAAAATACGTTGTTGGGACGATAAAGCCAAACTTCGTACTAAAGCTGTTAAAACGGAGGGTGAGATATCTTCTAGGGAACGTTTGTTATGATGAGGAATGATTTCTCATTCCGAGGGATTATATGTCTCCTAGGGAACTTCTGGGGACAAATTATCTCCCAGTAACTATTTGACTGTCAGGAACAGTAAGTCTGCCAGGGATAGTTGTCTCCCAGGAACTGTTTGACTCTGAGGAACTATTGGTCTACTAGGAACTATTAGTCTACCAGGAATTTTGAGTCTCCCAGAAACTGTAAGTCTTCCGGGAACTGTGCAGTAATCCAGATTCTAAAGGGAAACGGCAAATTTTCACAACTGGATTACTGTACAGATGTAGTATTGACGACAGACGATGAGAGAAGACCAGCCGGAACCTTCCTCGTTCGTATTCGTACTCTTCAAAATATTAAATTTCGCGGTTGAATACATTCAGAATATTGATTCTTGGCCTACCAGTTTATTCCACCACGAATCACAAAAGTGGAATAATTCATTTATTATTCGAATGAAATATTCTCAGGAAATATTTATATACTTTTTGACTAAAAATCAAGACTCTGAAGAAATTCCTTGATGAAAATTTAAACTGAAAGGCTGAACGCAAAGTTCACGTTTCAAAGTTAACATCACTTTAACTATACATTATTATTAACTAAATTTTTCATCGTCTTGTGCTCAGTTAATAATTAACGGATCGATCTCTGTACTTCCGTGTATTATAAGTCGTGAAGATCCCACATTTTTTTCTCCTCAGCTATAACATGTTTAATGGCGTGCTTCTCAGGTTTTCGACAGTCACATTCCGTTAATGAAAAATTGACGTACTTCTTAAAGTTTGTAAATTTTTTTGTTCCTGGCAACATAACCTTTGACTCGTGTTCATTGGATTCAGCTCACAATGGTAGGGGGTAAGCGATGTACCTTTAGCTTTTGCCATCTCATCGATTACAAATTTTTCCACCCCTTTGCCTTACGCTGATTAACAATTTGCGAAATTTCTTTTCTCACCAATGTATCATCGAGTATCATGTAGCGAGTAGCCATGTAGCTGTTTAATTTTATTGTAATTATCAATTGAATCTGGAATATTGAGCTTTGCGCATGGAAAACAGATCAAAATAGTGTCACTTCCCCAAGAAACTAAGTGGGAGTAAGGGGGCACAATAGATCTTTTGAGTCTCAGTGAATGTAACCCCAAAAAATATATACATATATAGGTTAATGTTTTTATAATTGATACATTGAAATAAAAAGTTGAGTAAATGGTTCACTCACTTCTGGTTCAAATTTTAAAATTGTACACCAAAGAAATCCACTATTTGGTTTAATTGTCAAAAAATGTTGACAGGTAATAGGTACCTTTGTTTCATGTTTGACATGTCGGTGCGGATAAGTGCCATAGCGTGTACTTTTCGCATTACTTTCTCAACGGTTATCTCGATACTCGATTCCATAGAATTGGAAACTCCACCAGTCAATTATTATAGTATTACCATAATTGTATTTACTGATACCATCGCGCTACTGAATGATAAAAACTAATTTGTCTATCCAAAACCCTGTTGATGTTATCGATGAAAATTCTTTTTTGTTTTTATGTATTTCGAAATAAATTCGTGTCGGAATAAAACATGCAATTTTACTTCAATTTATCCAAAACGGTTCATTGTCAACAGCAACTATGTATTTGCTTGAATTATAGTAGCAATATTGTTAGAGAAGTGATAGTTATAAATTCAACTATTATTTGTTGAACAGTCCAACTTAAATTATTATTGAAAATTTATGTGTAATCAAAAAGGCTGCAACTGATAATCATCAATAGCATGAAGTAACATGTTGGGTATGTTGATTGCACGAGCTAAATTGTTTAAAATGTTATGTCACATTTGATGTTTGATATTTTGTGAACTGCTATTAAATTATGTCGCGTTTTATGAGGTACTTCGTGAATTTTGTTCTCAAATAAATATTAAAATTTATAAAGTGGCTTAACAAGGGACGGATGTCCAATGGAAGTTCAATTAATGGATTGAGCGAAACGGATTCAATATTTGAACGGATCAAAGCATGATGCATTTTTCAAAGGAACACCCATCAAAGATTAGATTTCTTCGAAAAGTACAATCCGAATCGACCCATTTTTAATAAACGTCAGAATTTGACGGTAGTATTAGTTTGTGTATTGTTGTATATCGAAATTCAAGTATTGTGAAACTCACGATTGGTAGAGCTGCTCTATGTACAGGGTGTTTCAAAAAAAGGTAACACCGTCTCTAGGATAGGTGAAAAACTGAAAAATAATTGGGGTTTGCTTAGTAAAATTTTTTTCTAACGCCATCCGTTTTCAAGATAAAGGGCGTTGAAGAAAATAAAAAATTACACATTTCTTACGATTTTGCCGAAACTACTGGCACCATTGCAATGAAATTTTATACGAATATGTTTTGGAAGCTGATATATCCCATGAATTTGTTTTTATATCTAACTCTCATAGAGGGCGCTAGTTACACGATTCATACAACGTATTATTCAACATAACTTTTTTAAGAGTAGAATTATTAGTCAAAACTCCAAGTGAACATAAACATCGTTTAATTTTACACCAAAAAGGTACTCTTGGTAAAACTCGATATTATGTACCGTTTTCGGAATATTTTGATTTGAAAATTATGAAGTAATAACCGCTCCTGGTATAAACTAATGATAAAGTTCGCTTTTCTCTAAGTTTGCCATGTAAAATTGACATTTATTGATTGATTATCATTAGTTTATACCAGGAGCGATTATTACTTCATAATTTTCAAATCAAAATATTCCGAAAACGGTACATAATATCGAGTTTTACCAAGAGTACCTTTTTGGTGTAAAATTAAACGATGTTTATGTTCACTTGGAGTTTTGACTAATAATTCTACCCTAAAAAAAGTTATGTTGAATAATACGTTGTATGAATCGTGTAACTAGCGCCCTCTATGAGAGTTAGTTATAAAAACAAATTCATGGGATATATCAGCTTCCAAAACATATTTGTATAAAATTTCATTACAATGGTGCCAGTAGTTTCGGCAAAATCGTAAGAAATGTGTAATTTTTTATTTTCTTCAACGCCCTTTATCTTGAAGATGGCGTTAGAAAAAAATGTTACTAAGCAAACCCCAATTATTTTTCAGTTTTTTACCTATCCTAGAGACGGTGTTACCTTTTTTGAAACACCCTGTATATTCAAGTATAATTAATAGTGATACCCCGGGGTAGCTATCTTGAAAATCATACGATCCGGTGCTTCTCTCGTACGATGGATGGTATCTATTCCGTGCGATTTACCGAATCCCACGGTCAAAATCTACTAATTCATGAACCTTCATGTGAACGTTCAAAATTATTGCGCTGTTGCCAGCATTATTTGATACAAAAGATCTACTCTTCAGATATTCTAGCCCCTTTTTTGTACGGCTGTCATAATTTTCTGTTATTAATTATTTTTTATATTTGTTATTATATATTACCAATAATAATAAAGGTAGTCTGTTTGGTGAATCAATTAGTTTAAAAATTGTATAAAAATGAATCAGTCGGGTTTCAATCCTTACAGAAGAAATACGCCTACAAACGGCACGCTTCCAAGCGATGGTCATATAAAAACCTCGAGCCCCAATCTTCGTCAATTCGTACTTCCTCCTTTGCCTCCCGTGAATTCTCATGTCCATGATAAAACACCGATATAAAACACTGAAAATCAGTAAACCGAGATAATATTGTCATAGAGAATATAGATAATTCTGATTCATTCATACGACCCATTTGACTGGATACTTATATAGGTGAAGTGTGGAATAGCCAATTGGTTTAAAATCGATAACTTTATTTGTTGAGGGCGTATTGGGAACAAGGTTTTGACTTGTGGATTTTTTGTTTTTAAATGCGCAATAAAAAAAATTATAGGTATAGGATGTGACAGTGGCCAATACTATATTTTTTATCTCAAATGCAACCCCCTGTATATGATTCATCCCTTAGATTCTCCAAAAATCCCAGGAATAACTCATTCACACTATCCTCAACTGTTTTAGAAATATTGAGTGTATTTAGATTTGTTACAGAAATTGAAATTATAAAAAATTCGCTACACACTTATTTCCTATTTAGCTCTCCGTATTTATTCCCCAATTAGCACTTGATATTGAAATTGTTAGTGAATCAATTCCCTTGTTCATTTTCACTTATTTTGGATGAAAAAAAAAATAGGAAAACAGTCTCGTTTTTTTCGTATAAAACTGCCTGCCCGCATGACATCGGTGATCAGAGTCAGTGCTATTGTCGCTTCAATTTCGTTATCTGTACGTAACAATCTCTATACCAGATTAGCATATATTATTTCGCGGTGGTGAGCATTTTGAAGATTTCCTATTTCCTACATTGACATGAATTAACTGTTTTGCTTTCTATAAAGGAGTAATCAGTATTAGTTATAGTGTAAAGTAGCAAATTTGTGAAATAAACTGATTTTCGTTTTTAATGTTAATTTTTGAAACAAATTTAGAGACATTTGGTTTTTTCGAAACTGTTGAAGATAGGTATAGGATGTTACACATAAATTATGTACAGAATGTTCTAGATATTGGAGAAATAAATAACAATCAGGGGGTTGCATTTGAATTAAGAAAGTTGGTATATACCAATCTCAAATGACACTCCCTATAATTTGTTCAAGCGCATTTAAAAATACAAATCGATAAAGGAGAAATACAATGATAGTAATTTCTGGCTGCTTCAACTGTAGAATCAGATTATGTGGTGATGTCTCTGAAATTTTTGTACGTACTAATTCATTAAAAGGTGAAGTATGGATAGTAATTTGAATCCAAGTGGTAGGTTGATTTTATTTAATTCACCTCTTTATGCCGACCTGGTCAATTCACGTACATGCATGGGTACACAAGGCAGTAGTGTTGTGAATATGGTGTGGGTGAACAATGACGTATTCCTTACAAAAGTGAATGATTTTTTTAGTCATTGGTAACGATTCTCTGTCCGATCATTTCCCTATCAATTTGGTTTTAGAACATCTCAACCCCGTGGAAGTTTCCAGTACTGTTTCCTTAAATACCTCACGAATGTATTCGTCATTGATTCGAATGGAAATATGTCTTCAAATTATAAGCAAAATATGCAACACTCTAGTCGAGTGTTTTTTATACCCGACCCAGACAAGTCTTATAATAACCTATGTGGAGCTATTACTGAAACTGTTCATAATTTAGGATTGAAAAATGAAACAAGAACTCCTCTGAATACCACTAGAACCTAAAAAAATGAACCATGGTTTGATGAATCTTGTATCCAAGCTAAGAAATCTATGAATAATGCATTTGAAAACTGTAAGCAAAATAATTTTGAAGATGAATTAGAAGATGTATTCATGAAACTGAAATGTAATTATAAAAATCTAATTGAGTTGAAGTTATTATTGTTACATTGTTTGTTGATGTAGGTATAGCGTATTGTTTGATTTGAACTCATACACCCCTGCTGTAAACTCATGTTTTTGGATCGAAGAAAATTGCCAATTTACCCTTAGACCAAAATTTATTTGAAAATTCCATTTCTAACAATTCTCTCAGATGATTCTACCTTCCGGACACTGGTCTTGTTTTGTTGCGATAACATCAATCATTTCCAACAAATCTTCATAGTCAGTTATGTCTTCGTCAGAAGCATATAAACTCTCATTCTCTTGCGATTTAATATGGGCTCACTTTCCTCAATTTCCAACCGAAAGTTTTGCCGAATCTACTAGTGTTCCAGTCAGTAGTAGGGAGGCCACTATCCAAAGACTCGGCAGCTTAATCTTACCGCTTGCGTCTTCTTCAAAAGACGACATATCTACATTATAGCTTGTGCTCATTGTTATAACGCTAAATATTAATGTTAAACCAATAAATTACTTATAAAATATAAGACTCACCTAAAACCAGCATACTTTTCGTCTTCACATCTTCACTTTTCATCGTAGACACCGAACAAACGTAATCCCCAGATAGTTCAGGTACTGCTTTCACGATATACAACGCCCTGTGCATGGTGTAGGAATTATCACCAATGGCATATCCAAGATTCAAATGAATCTTGAATCTCTCCAAGGCTTGTGGTCCGTTCTTCACATCTGCAAAACCCCAAGCTGTTGTTTTCACCAAGTATGTGTAAGTTCATGCAGCTTTGTGCTGAGAGCTTCTCAATAATATTTTATGGATGTTTAATGAGCTGAGCTTGTAAGTGAACTTGAGAAGAAGTTTTATAACTTTGCTTAGATAATAATATTAAGATTACTATTTACATCCTAGAAATTTCATAATATACTAGAATATACATAAGTGGGAAAACAACTGATGGTTGGAATGTGGAGACCGATGATGTTAATTCCAAGAAATTTTTTCTCAGCATAAAAAGTTATTCTATCTTGATCTTGTCTGGAAAGGTTTCCACAGCAGCCAAAATGATCCATTGTATTTTTGTTTATGCTGTTTCTTATCACCCACCTTTCTGCACCAGTCTGCTCAAGAAGCTCCTTAGCTTGGTGATACAATTACTGTATTTCTCAATCAATCATCTTTCATGAATATGATATATCACGAAAATATGACTATTGCGTATGATAGGTGATATAGCGAATTCTACTGGGCAAACTAAAATGGGCTTATTCTGTACATTTATCTGTAACAGCTGTAAATTTAACATCGATGTAGTTAAAATCGCGATGTTAAATCAAATTCAACAGCGCGGTTGAAAATCGTATTCTGAACTGTCCGATGTAAAATAATTTTTGACAGCGCAATATTACATCGCAGCTAACTTAACTTATATTATGTTGTGTAGTAGAATTTGTATAATTTTCAAGTTATTGGACCGATACTGTAAAGCAAGAGGTCAAAGTAGTCAAGGTAACAGAAGAATTTCAGGTTATTATTTATTAGTGGGTGTAATCAGGTTTATTTATTCATAATTATTATTTGAAAAAATGATGAATTTGCTAACACATCGTCATCATGTGAATAGTGAGTACCTACTTAGATAATACAGTTTGTAAAATAAATTATTAAATAATTAACTATTGTAGACAAACGAAAAAAAGAAACATCAGATGATCAATATGAATTATATTCAAATGAAAGGAAAATGATTAGGTCTTCAGAAGTGGAGCAATGAACCCAACTTATAAAAACAATATTTATATATATTGGTTTTGAATGAAAATTTATTTAAAAATTACAATAAATTGTTTGAATAATATGCCCTAGGATTTTGTAAATCACGTAATATTTTCCTTTCTATTCGCATATAATTCCTAGATAATAATTCCAAATTATAACCTAAAATTTGACTTATTTTTTATTTTCATGTAAACGTATGCCAAAAATGGGATGATATTGTTCATTTTGATTTATTTCTTGAAAATTCTAAACTTCAACTTATAACAAACAGTGTCAAAACACTCCTAAAGTCGAATGTTTTGGTCGGTGTTATTTTAACAGCGAAAATGTTATTATACATCGATGTAAGTTACATCAAAATCGCACAGAGTAGCTTTTTCGTAACATCTCTCGACCTTGAAATTTAACAGCGCTGTTACCGCTAACATTTTTGTACAGAATAAGCCCATAACAACCGTATTAATAAACAAATGAAAAAGTTTGAGACGAAAAACCAAGGTCATAGGACGTATTCTAGAGACTATGATTTAGAACTGGATTTGAAAAAAGCAATCAAAAGGTGGGTTGAGCGCTAGTTCAATTTTCAGTCCAGAAAACAAAGGGCAGGATTTCAATAGCGCTTTTTTTCAATGCAAATGATGTTCATTCCTATTTTTGGAAGATCTGTTCTAAAATTTTTAGATGGGTTACATAGGACGAAGACATTAATAAAGATGCTGACGGAAAAGGGAAATGTATCGATTGAAAACAGCGGCTCAGACAGCAGGTACAATGAACATTTGGACAAGTATTAAGCCAAAAGCAAGGAACTCGCCAGATAAGGACAGTGCAGGACAAAAAAGAAGAACCCTGCTGCCAAAAACGGGAGTGGAATGGTACACGTACACAAGATGAGAAAAAAAATTAATAATTGTCATTCGGAAACAGCAAGCACCTCAACAAACTACAGCAGAGGTAATCAATAAGAAGAAAAATGAGCCAAATCCACTCCAGATACAGCGGAGAAAGACCATTTTTTCAAAATGGTAGAGGTAGATGTTCAAAAAAATGGGAATCTAGTGTGGAGGGCTACACCTCTCCAACGAGTACCAACATCAAAAGTAACCCACCCAGGCACATTGTCAGAAAGATTTCAAGCAGGTTATGAGGAATGTAGGTACACAGGCCTTGAATAACAGGACCACAAGTAAACCAGTTCTAGACAGGAATATAGCCATTAGCCATAAATTTTATTTTCAAACTCAAGTGTGAAAAGTGACCAAAATATTCAAGGACTATTTCACTTCTTTTTTAAGAAATGGGCTTCATCTGTGTGTAGTTTGAACATGTGAAGTTGTCTCAATTGATAGATGAATGAAACATTTGGATATTTTCATTATCATCCAAGCTTCAGCGACATTTAAGAAACAACAGATCCTTGTACGGGTGACCAAACAGAAGCTCCTAAATGGAGAATCCTGAAAAAAACCCACCGAGGAGGAAGCTCGTCATATCCATGGGAAAATGAGTCAGGATTTCAACTGGAGACTGCTATAACACTCTATAAAAGTGTCGCTCGTTATAGAAGCAGCACAAAACGAGGAACAGTTCGTTGGAAGTGTAAAAGGATGCACGGATGTAAACATTTGCTCATTATTGTTTCATACCATATCCATTATTGATAGCTGGAAGGAATGGACGGAAGAAACTGCATATGGATGAGTTATACCATCGTGCGCTCAGAATTATTTCCAATTACTACCAATTCAATCATCGAAGAGGTTGTTTTAGAAACCTGTTGCCCGAATACTGCTAATTTTGAAATTTGGTTCGAGACTGTGTGAAAATATGGAAATTCAATAAGAGAATCGTTGAATCCTGGTTATTAAATCGAAAAAATTGATTAATTTATAATTAAAAATCCTAATAAAGACAACAGCGACTGTCAATTTGACTCCAACTTGTCTTGTGATTGAAAATACTGTAAGTACAATAACATTGAACAAATTGATTGAACTACCAATGAAAATTCATTTCAGTCATATTTCCTTGAAGTGTCAGGACTTTATAAGAAAGCAATGAATGGAATCATAATTTGATGAATTTATGAGTTTAATATTTGATATCATTGTACTTAATCCAAAACAGGAACAAATTCGTGAAATGGAGTATAGCAGATTTCCATTGTATCGTTTTGATTTGTGTGTGTTCCTTTATCCAGTGGTTTTGTATGTTGTTCCCTGATCCGTATACTACAGTTTTTGGTATATCAAAGACTGTTTTGGTTCTTGCCAATCTGTCAGCATTTCTACTTCCTTTTTATGTTTCACGTTGTTTCCTGCAATCCTATAGTGGTTCTCAGCTCTCATGTCCAAGATAAGATCAATTGTCATTTGTTTTGATAATTTCATTACAAAGTTAAATTTTAGTTTCATCAATTATATGAAGCTCAACTTTCTGTAACAAAAGTTTCTTCTTGCGCTAGTTATTTCACTTATTTTATTTGCTATTAGGGAGCTTGATTATTAAAATTTGATTAAATCTACTGAGAAGCTGTCCCTCATCAATTATTAATTAGAAAAACATAATTAAAACGGTCCAATACCTAGAATTTACTGAAAATATTATGAGATTCATCACCTGGGATCCATTGGTATACTAGGGTATGGTTAAAATACCATTTTAATACTAAATCCTCATCAACATCGTCTAGTTTATAATCACAGTCTAAAACAACGGGACTACCATATTTTGCCACATCTGGTATTTCCAGTCGATTTATTTTGACTCCGATGCCAAAATTTAATGTACCTGTAACAAAAAAAAAAATGAGACAACTCATTTATTAGTTTTCATTTTTCAACATTTTAATACAGATAGGAAGTAGTTTCAGTACCAAGGTTCTGAATATAGGCGAACGGAGCACCCCTAAAAGATGCACAAAAAAACGAGTTGACCGACCACTGCAAAACGCAAGGAGAAAACCAATTGGGATCGATTGATTATATTATTAGGAACAAAAAACATTGATAACACTTTTTTGTCTCGATGGTCAGTCATTTGTTATTAACCAAAAACTTGCAGAATTACGGCGAATGGAAAAATCGTTACGCTAATCATTTATTAAGGTGAAATGGATGAAAATAAACACTTTTTGACCCATGATATTTTTTCGACAAATGCTTTGTTTTCAAGTTATCGGTAATTCAAAGTCAAAAATCGACAGAAAAATGGATTTTTCGAAAAAAAAATTCCTCGGCTTCTACCACAGCTTCTTCAAATTTTTCAAATGCAAATTACTCATGAAAACATACTATTAGATGGTATTTTTCATTTTCTTGCTACATTCATTCACCTTGTCGAATTCGTCAAACCAAATTCGCGAAATTTACGGATTCCAGGGCGGATTTGCCGTGACGGAGTGCGTAATGTGTACTAATTTGCGGAACTATTTTTCGATTAATAATGTTAATTATAATCCGTTTTTTTGGCTATCGTTAATGCTTTATTAATTTTTGCTACAAAATATATGTTATGAAAATTATTAAGTTATGAATGTTGAATTAAAATGAGACTTATTTCAAAATAAACAAACTAATTTATTTACATAAGATTCACATTAGAATATGAACATCTGTTTTAATGGAGTTACATATAATCTTCAGCCTCTTCTTCATCGCTTGAGTCTATATGATCGTTTGAAGTGTTTTGATTATGACAAACTGTAGAACACGCACATAGTTCGCAACATGGAAAATCTTGAGATCAACAAGAACATCTTTCGTCATATTTGCACGGTGACTTTCCACTACAGTGACAAATGAATTTATGTAACAATTTCATGGCTGTATCTCCTTCAAAATAATTGACTAACAATAAGTCGTTATTATCCACCCATCCATATTGAGTTGGATCAAATGACATGATATTACTACTTTTTGCTTGCGACCAGTGGACAGTGTAGAAAAAAATTAACGATAGCCAAAAAATACGTATTATAATTAACATTATTAATCGAAATAGTTCCGCAAATAAGTACACGTTACGCACTCCGTCACGGCAAATTCGCCTTGGAATCCGTAAATTTCGCGAATTTGGTATGACGAATTCGACAAGGTAAATCAATGTGACAAGAAAGTGAAAAATACCATCTAATAGTATATGTTTTCACGAGTAATTTGCATTTCGAAAATTTGGAAAAGCTGTGGTAGAAGCCGAGAATTTTTCTTCGAAAAATCCATTTTTCGGTCGATTTTTTGAATTGCCGATTACTCCAGAAAGCATTTTTCGAAAAAATATCAAGAGTCAAAAAGTATTTATTTTCATCCATTGTACCTTAATGAATGATTAGCGTAGCGATTTTTCCATTTGCTGTAATTCTGCAAGTTTTTGATTAATAACAAATGACTGATCATCGGGACAAAAAAGTGTTATCAAGATTCTTGTTCCTAATAATATAATCAATCGATCCCAATTGGTTTTTTCTTTGCGTTTTGTAGTGGTTGGTCAACTCGTTTTTTTGTGCATCTTTTTAGGGGTGCAACGTTCGTCTAATAAAGCTCAGCGAATTTCAGACAAAATGTCTGACATAGTTTCTGTTCCATGTTATGATTGAACGTAATTAACTGCAATATTGAATGTTATAGACACTGACTATTGATTTTCCGATCTATTTAGTGAGTGTTGACAATTTTAATCGCATCGCGTGTGAATGTAAATTTGATCCTATGGAAACAATTAGAAACCAATTTGATATTCATTAATGATTTATATTTTTCATCAGAACTTAATTTGTTTGAGAATCATTTTCCAGTAATGTCATTTATTTCTCTGTCAGACTGTTCAGCCTACTTAGTACAAGTAAACCAGTAAACCAATGAAACAATAACTCAAAGCTGTTGTGCGTCAATGGAACGAAAAAGATCATGATTGACGTAAAAAATGATAATGAATATATCGCAGGTTCTAGCCTAACTAACCGATTAAATTTGGTAGTTACTAAGCCAGTTCGCAGGGCCTTATTAACTTATTGATCTTAAAAAAAATTCAGCAAAACTGAAAAAAGGAAAAGAAAAAACAGTTTTAGGGCGCTACTAATTTTCTTTCCTAAAAAAAACAAGAAGGAAAATCAAATTTAAAGGTTAGCTCACTTTTAATCTGTTGACACAAAAAAATATGTTATAGCGTTTCTGTGTAGTAAAAAAAATATCAAAGTGAAAAAAGATGTATATAATTTCTAGCTTGAAATCTCAATAAAAAAAAGCGTTGGTAAACAGTGAAAAATACAGTCTAGACCATGGTCGAACAGTTCTCAATATACAGCGAATCGGTAAATAGTTTCAGTATACAGTGAGGGAACGGATGGTAAATCGGTAAATATGAATAGTGAAGTATTGAAGATAAATTAGGATGATATTTTAGAATCAATGTAACAATATTTTTTTTCTACATTCATGCAAAAAACAGCACTTTTGTGCACCGCATTTAATGGAAAAAGTGGTACTTTATTGCACTAGTGCAATAAAATATTTTATTGCACTCATCTGTCATTCTTGTGTCAGTTTTGTGATGATTAATGACAAACATAAACATTTAAATTAAATAAAAATCCATAGCAAGTACCTGATCCTGTTTTAATACAACAATAATATATGTATATCTTACAACTTAGTCTCAACGAGTTACAATTATTTCAAAAATCTTTAATTATTTAAAATTTGAATGGTCAAGGCGAAAACCAGCTATGATTGAGTACTGACAAGGTGGAGGCCATAAAAATACAAAAAAGAAAAACGGGTTGAGTTTTATTAGGTTAGATTAGGTTTTTGACATATTTATATTGTAATTTTCCAGTTTTTGCATGAATTTAGAAAAAATATTGTATGCAACTCTTGCAAAACGTGTTTTTTGCACTCGACGTGTTGTCCAACTTGGCCTAAAGACGTCGTTGGACAATTTCACGTCGCGTGCAAAAAACATTCACTTTTTGCACTTGTTGCATAAATAACTATTCAACAGCTATCGCAATCGATAATGTTTTATTATCCAATTCAGAATTAAAATCGGCGTTCGTTGGTCGTGAACAAGTTTTTTTATTAGAAATATGTTCAATAAAAGTTCCATCCTTTCACCTTCATTATTAATCTTGGAATTACATTAAAAATTCCGAATTACCTTGTCTTTCTACTGATTATATGATTATTAACCTATTCAATATTCGTTATGTAGCGAAACACTTATATAAGGAAATTACATACAAGATATTTTATTACTGGCTAAGGTAATAAGAAAACACAATTTTGAAGAAATATTATTAAATTGATAACGCTGGACCGCAGGAAGCAGAAACTGTATGATAGACTTCAAATGATTCCAGAAGACTTCTCCAGCAAAGAACCTGTATAAGCTGATACAGGAAATAATTTGGCTAAATAGGCTCTACAAAGGAATTGGAGTATCCACAATAAGCCCAGGAGGCTGGGATGCTAATTAATTTCTTGATGGTAGATATCTTAGGATTTTCCCTTTTTGTGATACTTAAGTTGCATTTAACGTGGTAGGAGCATGTCAACGAATATCAAAATCAACTATCCATTATGTGGATGATAGTATATCATACACCAAGGTAGTGAAGACTATTATTATTGACCGAGCACCAAAATTACATATAAAGAATAAGGAGCGAGGCATATAAATGTTTCCACCACCGTGGAGTATATGCCTACTGTTCTTTCCACCACTAGCTGAATTCAAGACAAAAATGAGAAATAATTAACATTATACGCTGATACCATGCTATAATATCAATTACCAAAGGATAAGAATGGGAAAACTGTGCATATGACTATGACAATTTAAACACACAGCAATAAAATATCATTAGTCCTATGGCTTACAATCACCAATATCAAGTGCAACGAATTAACGAAACCAATTATACGACCTCTTCCGAAAATTTCACAAAACGTGGATTAAGTTTCACTTCGAAATCATGTGCAATTGAAGGAAAAACGAATAATTACAGCGGCATTGCGTTAAACAATAACTTGAGTGTAAGAGTTATACTCATACTCCACACTTTTCACAAACTCACCACAAGAAGAATTTACCCCGTAGTCTGAATGACTTAATTTTCAATAGGTCAGCAGCATACTATCACACATATCGAACTGTCAAAATTTGCCAACGTAGCTTTCTTACAGACTAGGGCAATACAGTGGACTAAATGTTCATGGTCCAATGTCTAGTCCTTCATCAAGCCGGCTTAGTTTCCACGGGCGTTATAATTCAGTTTTAACTCGGTATAGGACGGGATTGACACCGATGACGATGGACATTGAAAGCGGACCTAAACTAATCTCATTTCATTCTCTCGGTTTGATTAGTTAAAGACATTATAATTTCTATAATAAGAATCGTACGTTGGAAATTATTAAGCAGTCGGTGAAAAAAAAATTGGGAGAACTTTTTCATTTTGATTTATCCAAAAAGGCAGTTGATTCATTTATTTGGAATGATAAGTTATTCGCATGAATTTTTTATACAACAATGGACCAGAAATCCAAGCAAATCGCTGATGAAATCACATGTATGTCCGAAGTAAGATTGGGTGAATAGAGTTTGTGACGTATATCCGGATTATGGGTATGTCGTTCATTTTATTTGCTATTTTGACATATAGCTAACTAACTAAATTATTATTACAAGCTTCTTTTTCTAACTAAAAATACTTGAGAACTCTCAAAATGCTGATATTTCTTCATATGTCTAGGCATTTTTTTGTATTATTTCGATAAAAATAAGATTAATATTCATTAATTTTTCATAAATAATAATTGACCGTGAGCAACATAGTACAAAACTGATTAGAACTGATAGTGAGACAGTAAGAGAAGACACATTGTCAATACGGAAGGTACATCTACATCCTATTTGAACGATGTAATTTCTCCCGATTGATAGGTCATGCTTACGCGTAATCTGAACATCAACTAATCAAACCTTTGAAGTCAAAGATTAGGGTTAACGTTTGTGATACACTCAAACGGTTCATTATTGTGATATTCTGCTAAAGATTAATCATAGACCTGCCTTTTTTTCCATTTCCTTCCGACGTAATGTTGGAAGAACATCAATAATCAATGACGCACACCAAGAAGGGTATTATAAGAACCCTTACGAAAAGCATGGAAATTTTTTCAATTAATATTCTGTTGAAAATTTGTCCGAACAGTTTCAATCCGTTACCTCGTAATGTTTCTTTACAATTGCTGCAAACCTTGGTATCCCTATGTTGATATTACACCTAAATTCAAGTCTCCCTATATCTTCAGTTTGTTGCATATTTCATCAATGCTTCCTCCGCATTTTGCGAATATAAAACTTTATTTCAGTGTTCCATTACTTGAGTACAAAATTCCATCATTCCATTATTTCTTCTCCTTTTGTAAGCGTTACTCTTGTTACAATCCTTGATTCACTAGCTGCTTTTCCCTTCCAGGTACTTTTTTCAGGACTTTTTAAAACAGGTTTTGTTTATTTTTTTTTTGTTCCATCTCATTTTTCCTCATAAACTGCCCAAGATCCATTCTGCAAGAATATCTTGCCACGTCATAATCACTCTTCATTTCACATGCCAAGTCCTTTTTCCAAGATTTTTTCTTACCTTGTATTGGCATTAAATTTCGTAGTCCACGTTTTTTTTTCTGCTATTCGAGCTACATGCATTTTTTGCCCCTTCTAGTATGGCATTTCCCATTTTTTGTCACAACCCTCTGGTTCTCTATCCACTTTAATTGGCTCCATATTTTTTGCAATATTTGGGTTATTTTTAACTATAATTTGTTTGTAGTTTTTTTTATCTACTTCACTACCAGATAGTTGTCCTTCCTTCCTCCAGTCCTCTCATAACTGACATTTGCATAATGTAATTTTTGCATTATTCTCTTCCATTGTTGTTTATTCCCAAAATATAGATATGCGCTGCCACCCACGTATTATATCAACCCTCACACATTATAGCTTCTGCTAAGGCGAATATTTCATGAAGCTTTTATTTTGTGGACCCGTCCTAAATATACACTAAGCAGCTTTTATAGCATATGAAAAGGCAGTAAATTTTAATAACCCACCTCTTAAATATCGTTATAAAGTCTTTTAATCTCATAAATTCAAATAAGTTTGCAGTTTTCACTCGCCTTATTATTGATAATTATTGCTTCCAGAGAATTTAGTCAGAAATGAAGAATATATTCAACAATATACTTTATTAGGAAGTTCATAGAATGGACTGTATGAGATTTCTGGAATGAGTTGAAATTATACACTTTCCCATCCATAAATATCCATTTGGCTGCTTCATGACACAAGACCGTCACAACTTGAAATATCTCAACTCAATTCCATGTTTTCTGGAACATTTCCATTTAACTGTATTAATACTTTATTGTTCCAGGATCACATAGCTTGTTGTCAAACTTTTCGAGTTTGGGCTTGCAATTAGAGGTGAAGATAAGGCTATTGTTACAAATTTTACATTTCTGCTACAATATGATATGTATCGGTTGTGATATACATTACTGGTAATCGCCGAAACCGGTCTGAAAGTAATATTGTCCTTTCTTGGGAACTCAAACTCAAACCGTTCTTCTTTTTTTATCTTTATGGCCTCTACCTTGTCAGTACTCAATTATAGCTGGTTTTCGCCTTAACCATTTAAATTTTGAATAATTAAATACTTTTGCAATAATTGTAGCTCGTTGAGACTAAGTAGTAAGATATACATATATTATTGTTGTATTAGAGCAGGATTAGACACTTGCTCTGGATTTTTATTTTATCCAAATGTTTATGTTTGTCATAAATCATCACGAAACTGACACAAGCATAATAGATGAGTGCAACAAAAATTTTGTTGCACTAGTGCAGAGAAAAACCACTTTTTCCTTTAAGTGTGTTTCAAAAAAGTGTTGTTTTTTGCATGAATTTAGAAAATAGTTATTCATGCAACAAGTGCAAAAAGTGAGTGTTTTTTGCACGCGACGTGAAATTGTCGAACGAGGTCTTTAGGCCGAGTTGGACTACACGTCGAGCGCAAAATACACGTTTTGCAAGAGTTGCATTTTTCTACATTCATGCAAAAACTGGAAAATTAGAATATAATATGTTGGGAACCCAACCTAACCTAACCTAATCAAACTCAAACCCTCCTTCTTTTTTTGTATCTTTATGGCCCCCACCTTGTCAGTACTCAATCATAGCTGGTTTTCGGCTTGACCATTTAAATTTTAAATAGTTATAGATTTTTGTGCAATAATTGTAACTCGCTTAGACCAAATAGTGAGATATACATATATTATTGCTGTATTAGAGCAGGATCAGACACTTACTCTGGATTTTTATTTTATTCAAATGTTTATGTTTGTCATAAACCAAAACTGACACAAGAATGACAGATGAGTGCAACAATAATTTTGTTGCACTAGTGCAAAAAAGAACCACTTTTTCCATCAAATGTGTTTCACAAAAGTGTTGTTTTTGCATGAATGTAGAAAAACAATAGTTAGAAATTTCAATTTCATGAATGAAAATGGAAAGTACAGTTGATTTTCCAAATCGGAGGAAATGGTATTTGAATTGATACTATTAACATTTCCATGGCAACGCAAGGTAAACTAATGTCATCACGAATTCATTCATTTCACATTATCAGTTCTTATTTCCAATCCTTTTTCTCGTAGTAGTAATAGATACCAGTATTTATAATTGCACCAATGGGAAAAAATAGCGTAAAGCATTCGTGAATAACTGGTCTCTGGAACAATTGCTTTATTTCGCACACAAGCCTGTGGCTACGTTACTACGCTATTGAGTTATATGGTGGTGGTTTCTCCTCAACAACCTATTATTACAATCTCATAATGTTTCTTGCAGATAGTATTGTAATTAATGATTCTAATTCTGGTAGTATTCAATTTTTATTAATACGAATACCAATAACATTTAATAAAATAACAATGCGGCAGCTGCCCTTATTTCCACTCTACTCTACTGTTAATATCGAGTATATAACACGTATTCGCCACGTGTTCGTTTCGGCTAAATGTTC
Source organism: Galerucella nymphaeae (assembly GCA_963978555.1). Classification (NCBI taxonomy): domain Eukaryota; kingdom Metazoa; phylum Arthropoda; class Insecta; order Coleoptera; family Chrysomelidae; genus Galerucella; species Galerucella nymphaeae. The sequence continues at coordinate 1,809,039 of OZ021716.1, read as the reverse complement.
AATAAAACTAGGAATAATGGCGGTAATATTTCGATCCCGAAACTAGTCCGAAACATCTGTAAATTCCCTTAATCCATTCGCAGAATATATTGAAATGCCCTAGTACTTGGCACTGTGACAATATGATTGTCCAAACATTTCTTACGTTCCAGTGTTGCTGGAAACATAAAGGCGATATTGACTCTTAGTGCGCGCTCTTAAGAAAATCTGCTCGGGTTTTCACAGAGAAATTTATTGCCAGAAAAAGTATTCATTCAAAAAAGAATTATGACAGGCGTGCTGCGAAAATATTTCTGCACAAGGGCGTAAAAAGACAAATCAAAGCGAGACTAGCGACTAATTAAGGGCGGCTAAAGCGTATTCTGCATGTGTGACACACAAAGAGATCGAATATGCGAAGCAGAACATTTGATGTATTTTGTATGAATCGCCAGCGACCGACTGCTAAAGTCCGAACTGTGATGAGGAAACGTGAGAATGTTGGTTGAAATCCAAAACGTCCGGACAGACTTCTTATGTTACTATTAGAACACAAAAAAGGAGAGTAGAACTTGTGAGAACCTATGTTAAATGGAGTGTAGTGATTGAAAAAAAGACAATAAAATTGTAATTTGGACCAGATGGTCGTGATCGAGTATACAAAAGGTCTGGAGAACGATTCCTATGGAATGAAATGTGTTTGGTGGTTTCATCATGCATTGCGGAGAATAGTCGCACGGATATTAATAAGGTAAATAGATACAAAAAATTCTGATTGGTACATACGGAAAATAATTGAAAAGCATGTTTTAAAGGATGCTGGGTTTATTGTGTTTGATACTTTCGTCCTGTCTGACCTTTTGCAATCATTTATGAGAGTATTCGTACACCTAGGTAAATTAAAGTTTCGTTTAAATGCGTATGGGTGTCCGTATATGGAGGTAATTTATAAATAAATTATATATGTGGGTAGCTAATTTGTAGGTCCGTGTCCATTATTCAGAAATGGACACTGCAGCATACCGGAAGAGTGCTTCTGTTCGTAATAAAGAGGTGTTTGCAAAAATTGATGTTTAACTAGATATCCTCCACGAATCTTTTCAAAACTTTGATATATTATGTAATTCACTATACCATAATCCGAGTAGAGCGAAAAAAAAATAAAATATGTCAATTCGCATTAAAAAGTCTATTTTTTGGGCCGACCAAGAACGTGATGTTTTTATTTACCTTTTACTACAAAAACTAACTCGTTTCGAGTCGCTCTTCCAGCATAAAACTTTTCGGCGTTATGACATTCACACAACTTTTCACTCACCATAAATTGTAAGTTTTAAGAATCCGACCACAAAACAAATTAAGATATCAACCACTTTTCACACACTGCAGTTAGAGAAACAACACAAAACTCTTTAACTGCATTAGAGCAATAAAAGAAAATGACATATAAAACCCAAATTAAATAAAACCTAAGTGTTTTTTCTACACGGGGTAGTCTTTTGCGAATTTGGGCGAAGCAAATTACATAGTGCACAAAGTGAAATATTTGGGGTAATTGAAATGATTACAAAACGATATTGAAGAGTGTAGTACAGTGATAGAAAACAATGTTGATTGATGTAAGACTTCGTTAGCAATAAATACAGGGTGGCGCACCGAAAACGAAACAGATGCATTTACTGGCAGATGATTCCTTTTTAAAAAAATCCCTCGGACCCGTCGATTTTGTTTTCGAGGGGGACACAAAATTGGCATAAAATCACAGTAACATTTGCAGCCCCCTAAGCGGGGGTGGCACTATCCCTAAAATCTTAAATGGAAAGGGGGGTCGAATGATCCATCATTTAAAAGGTCTTTCAACTCCCTTTACAATGTTTTATTAAATGCATCTGTTTCGTTTTCGGTGCGCCACCCTGTATATGGGTTTCTCTATGCCAATGGTTTTAATACCCACGTTGTCTGATAAAAATAATTCATGACCATCCGAACTTATTAAGTATAAATAAAATAAAATTCCTTCGTCTTGGACAAAGATAAGAAAATTTTAATTATACGAAATAAACGAAATGGAAAAGCATCAGGAAAAATATTTATTCGAATGAGTTGACTTTAAAAAATATATTAAGTTATGGAATCAAACAATTTTAATTTGTTAAATATAATGTAGATTTAAAAAATGCCATTTAGATGTTTTATACCAAGAACATTGCTAATTTGCGATAACTTTGTCATAGATTCCGAGAGTGTGTTGCTTGAGAAGAGTAAATTATTGAAATAGGGTATAAGCATAAATTTTGTTTTTGTTCGGAATTGACGCTTTATCAGGTATTCTTACACCTTGCATGCCTATTTCTTCAAAAAATATAAACTTTACTTTTGAAACAACTTCAAAAATCATAACCAAAACGCGTTTCACGTCATAAAGATGGCTGCCCCATCCGTTGATGTCACTCTATTTGCTTACGTTCTTATTCGTGTATCACGCTCTGAGTTTTTGTGACCTAATTTGTTTCTGAAAGCTTCAGAAATGGATAGAGCCGAATAAAGAACTTTGTATTACAAGTATTGCATTATTCTAGAGTGTGAATCAAAATAATTATGTGATATTCAAACTCCAGACAAAATATCTGTTGCTTTACCTGGTGGATATTTAGACTAATACTACTGCTTTTGTTTGTGAAGACCATTCTAATGTGTGTACTTACTTCAATGTTTGTAATTTTTCTCTTAAATAGTTTGAGGTTATGTAGGTATCTATATGTCTAGGAATCAACCATAAGGTATATATTATTATAATACATAGTTTGAATTGTACTCACAATAACTCTTTAAGTCCTTTTATTCCCTTTGCATTGTTTAACATCATAAATTCAAGCAGTATAAATGAGTCTTCTTTGGGCAGGTTATCAGTTTGTGCTTTCACCAAACCTCCGCTAGCCATATCTTTACTCACAAAATAAAATAAATGGAATGGAAACTGGTTTATTTCCAATCATTAGTTATTTTTGATATCAACTTCACTATTACAGATTAATATCTAAGCGAAATATGAAGTATGCGTGTACTCTGTTATCAATGCTTAAGGTAAATTCAATATTTATGCTATATTTGGTAAGATAGTTTTTTAATTGGTCAAAAGTTACAATAAGTATGTCATTGTATTATGCTCAAAACGTATGGTGTATAAATCATGCGAAAGCACAGGGTATTCAAGATTGAATACTTGAGTCGTTGCTTCATTGAATGGGCTGTGTAGGCAGTAATTTCGCTGGCCTGGGTTGTCGGCATTTGCAACATAAAAAATGGAAGTATGCTATAAAATATTATGATGATCAATTGAATCTCCGCGGAAAAGAGGGTAGCAGATACAAGGACTTACTTTCACTCAAATTAGTTTGCTATGTGTTTTGCAATCTGGTTATCCAGAATCTGTGTCACCACTGAATTACCAAACGAGCTTTTATTGGTATCTTGGAAAGATCATAAGCAATAGTCATTCTCAATTAATTCAACTAAAAATTTACTTCCACTGTTAACATTTCCATACAAACCAGGGCGCACCCAAAACATGCGCTTTTTATGTTTTTTTTTGTCATAGATAATGACGTATACCCTAATAGAGCATTGTTATGTCAGTTTGTGAATTCCGTTACGTGGTAAGGTTGCCGTGCTGCCAGAATCTATCCACAAACGTCATGCCCAAATAGGATTGTCTAGTGAAGAGAAAAAGGAAAAAATATGTCAATATGTCAAGACAATGGTAGCAGAAAAATAGCATTGTTGAACTTCTGAAGCTATAAGCTGCAAGGTGATGTTTTATCCGTAAATATGTTCGCATCTTTCGACAAAAACTTCCTAAGCGACTTCTAGTATACTTGTTCATGGAAATTGGTATAATTTCCACTGCATAACAGTTATATATTTATTTTTTGTTTTGTTCCGAAGACAAAAAGAGGAAACATTATAGCTAATTTTCTTTTTCCGTTGATAATCATTTATATTCCATATTCCCTACTTTTTGAACACTTATATGTATACATCCGTTTTTAATGATTCTCATGGTTCATTTAAATTAGACTGGGATGAACATTAAAGTTTTATGAAGTTATCAACCGACATGAGATGGATAATTTTACCATTTTGCTCTTTCTTTTCAAGTACATTAGCAGAGGGTATAATTTGGCTCGGAAAGAACACATTTGATTGCGAAGTAGAGCCTACAACCTCAGTTATTCCACGTACTTTAATTCTCCAGTCGTTCAGTATTATTCCATGGATTTAATCGATATTATTTGTGCTGGTACAATCACATCAAAACATTCAAATAAAAAGTGGTATTCCCCATATCATTTATCAATCCTTTCGCAAGCTTCGGTGATAAATTTTTACGCAAAAATAGTGCTCAATTGAAACACAGAACTGCTTTATTCTTTTTCATTGAAATTTAGGGAGATGTTTCTTTTTAATACCTGCAAACATAAATTGAATCACTCAGATTACTAACAATAGGGTATTTTCCTATGAGCGGAAAAAATTTAAAAAGAGTCGGAGCAGGTACTTTGAGGTACTATTATGCCAGAAATCAATATTTCACACAAATAAATTAAACCAGTGATTTTTTATTAATTTAACAAAAAGACTAATTTTCAAATATTTACTCAGCGCGGGAAAATATGTGAGTTTATTGTGACGTCAGAGGTCTCGTTGCTGGCTTGTTTCTTATAGGCCAGCTCAGGTGGGCGACTGCAGATCAGCTATTTTTGCATAGTCGCTCGGGATGCGATAGGCGGAGCGACAAGACCACTGACGTCATAAAAAATCAGCTCGTTTTGGCGCGCTATTCAAATAGAAAATTTTCAAAGTTGGTTTTGGCAACTTTCCCGCTTAGTAAAAAATTTGAAAAAAATTTGGAGTACTTAACTGAGGTCAGACAATCTTCTGATGGTATTTAAAAAAAATTGTCAAATACCCTATTTGTCAGGTCTATCAATCGTTGACAGTTGACTCATGCAAGCTTCTAGACTTTAATCTTGGAAGTGGTTACCGTGTCATAGCTAAGTTAGCAACTTTTTCGTCTGATGAGGGAAACTTGAAAAGCATATTGTTCACTCTAGATAAAGGACGAAGACATTCCCATCAAGTGTGCTTCCAAAATTTTTCATAAATAGTTCAAATAGTTCAGTAAATAAGGGGACAAACTGGTACTTAATTGAGCATCATATCGGGCAGAATTTTAGATCCCAACTGGGTCTTCTCCACATTCGGCGTATTTATCTGATATCTGCCAAAATACTACATTGAAAGAATTTTTTATTTGATGGAAAATGGATACAACTTCATAATTTCCAAAAATTATTCCTATGACTTTTTTCGGAAACGAAAACGTACCCTCACTTCGCTTCTGCTGTAGATCCTGGAGAGCAAAATTGGGAAATGTAGGCATAAGTAGACGGATATACTGTACAAATACTCAAATGAAAGTGGATATCTACTATGGTTCAAAGTATAGATGTAAAAAATACTCAGTTGAAGGTTCACGTGAAAGAGAAACCCATAGCTATTGTATCCATAGAAATACTACAGACAGAGGCAACAAGCTAGGTCTTCAGCATGTAAAAGAGATATAGAAAGCAGGAGGATGAGACTGTTTTTCTCTAAAAGCGTGTATTCTATATATTATTATGTTACGTGTATCCTGAGTGTGTATGACACGCCTACTATTAATTAATCAGTATCAGAATGTATATGTAACGTGGAGTATGACGTGGTGTTTGTGTAAAGAATTATTTATTTGAGTGTATATGAATTATATGTGTATTGTGTGTTGTCCATGCATGTATTATGATTATTTTAGTTGTGCTCCGGCTAACAATGATATAGATATTGTCTAAATTTACCTTTATTTCTTAAATTTTTTTTTAATAAGTACTTCGATCAGTCGGTTAACATGAAACGTCTCAAGCTAATGAAGTGTTCAAAAACAGGCAACCACCATCACCAATAATGTGTGTCCCTCTTGAATTATTACTCAAAGACTTGTTTTTAATTAATAAATCTCTAAATTTTTAATTATAATTGATTCAATTAATAAAGTTTTAATCAACACGTCTGTTATTAATATTGTAAATGAAATTTATGTTGCTTTTAACAATGGCAACAATGCGAAGAGACATCTCGTTTCGTCTACAATGCGGCAATAGTGTTAGTTACGTGAATACACAAAATGACGAAAATGGCTTTGAGAAGAATAGTATATTATAAACGAAATTTCTACAAATACCTTTATAAGTTAAAGAAATAATTATGCTAATTGAACAACCTAAACCTATCTTATTTAATCGCTGATGTACTATTTACGTAATATAACCTTTATAATCACTTATAACCTGTTAGAACCTTGTCGTCGCACTCTTTCAAAGTATTGTTTTGTCCTATCTGCATTCCAGGAAAAGAAATCGGTGGTGGACTAAATTTTGTATTAAATGGGAATCAAAAATAGTTTGGGTACATGTACTGCTATTTGGAACATGTCTCTGTAAAGGTAACCACGTCAAGTTGGACTGATTCACTCGTTCAGGAAAGTTTCGTAAATCTGTATTATTTTGACTTACCAGTTCTTGTGAAACTTGTTATAGAATCACTGGAAATATGGACCAACTATTCTACAGTCCTTCCTAATGAATCAAGGACTAATTTTTATCACTTAGCAGTTTATTTTCCGCATATAATTTTTCAATTTACTTCTTTCTTCCTACCACCCAGCATTCCCGGAATCAACAACCCCTCAGTTACCATCCTCCAATCCTCATCGTTTAATTTCTTTTGTCACGTTAAGAAATTTTTATTGGATATCAATGTTTTTCATCATTTGACACATTGAAAAAATCTTACTCAAATTAAACTTATTATGTTAAAATAAATACAGGAAATTGGAAATATTAATAACCGAGTAATTTTTAAAATCAGTAATTAATAATAAATTGCATTTGTGTTTATAATTCGACAGTCACATCTTTTGATTGGTTGGAATAATTCAAGATTGTTGACGTTATTTTATTCTAGTGTTGTTAAGAGACTCCTATTAAATTGTACTCTACAGGGTGTATTAAATCTGTTGAATAAATAACTTCCATGAATCGAATATTTTGTGATTTTATGATACAAGGTGTTTCAAATAAGTTTATGGAATAATTTTTTAAACTGTGTGTGTATTTTGTGGTCGGAATGAATTATAACAATATATATATATATATACACAAATAGGGACGAAACTAGATCTGATCATCTCTCACTTTTTATTTCTCACCGTAGCTCAGACTTACACAGCGGTCTATGGCTTGTTGTCTCTATCTATATTTTTGCCAACTTCAGTAGTTTTCCAGAACTGAGGGTACATTATGTGAGTTTAGGTTTCAATAATTTTTTTTTTCAGTGGTTCTTATCCTGGAAGTTTATTATTTCCATGGAATAAAGCTGACATTCCGATCTTTCTGTTCATATATGTAACTCCGCGCAATCAATTCAAGACCTTAGCAAGCCCAGACTCCAATGATCGTCAAGTGTCCGTTACTTCATCGTTTTCCCCAGCTACTTCACGTAGTTGAGTAACGGCGAGTTTGAGGTGGGTTTGGTTGGTAGGAATCCACGTGGGGATGAGTCCAACACTGTCTGGTTACTGGCTAGGACCCAGTTGAACATGAGTTTCTTATCTCAGCCCGAAAAAAAAATACTTGTTTACTTACTCAGTTAATCCCAGCTCACATCGGCAATTGTCGCGTACTTACTTCGAAGTGAGCTTATATTTTTAGTCCCTAGCTCTTCAACCATGCAGCAGCCGGGGATATGAGTTATACTTGGATAAAGTGAAGGAGATGGAGAAAGTTTAAGTAGATAGACGCGTCTTTATAAGATATTATTCTTCTGCTTCCTTCAGAGAAAAGAAAACGTCAATAGTGGAAAACGTTCTAAAATGATCTTAAAATGGACATTGAAAATTCCAAAAAGCAGCATCTTCCTCACGAGACTTTATTTTTATGAATATAGCGAGAGTATAATAAATTCTACCCGGAGAAGTGGGAGGAAAAAGGTGGGTGAGAGAAGATGGTAAAAAGGGTTGAAAAAGTGAACTCAACCGAATTTTTGCAGCTTTGTAGATTATTTCTTTGAACACTGCATTACTTTGGGGACGAGAGTTAATTTTTAATGGTTTTAATGGACCAGCGCCGAGTTACCGAAACACCCTTTGAAGATTCTAGGTTAACACTTTCCACGGTCGATATTATAATGATACAGTTGAAATTGGGAAAACAACAGATAGGAAAACTTAGAAATTAATACCAATAAATGAAACGTGATAGCATAAATTTCACTGAACAAGGAATAAAACTCCGTTATATGCATAAAGGCTGGCAAAATGGAATATGGACAGTTTAAACATCATAATTGAATATAATGAGTACCTCCGGGTAGATGGGATGAGATATGGAAAAATATTCATAGTCAATTCGACATAAGAGGAAACGTTTTTTTATTAAACTAAGTAGATAAAGGCGGTTGAAAATTAATTATCTTTTTCATTACATTTCAATTACCAAATTCGGCAACCGGGAAAGATAATATATTCCAATTTATACACACACATTTAGGGTTAATCTGATTTACTACACAACCTCCAGAAAACGAAATTCCAGTAGGGGAATCGAAACTATATAAATAGGTAAATTCTCTTTTAATTACTGGATTATCCTGCTTCGCATGGATCACTTCAAAGGTCGATGAGAAATAACCCGATCCACACCAAACAAGTCAAGCGTGCTGCTTATTGAAAGAAGGTTCTGCAAGTCATTGTTGGAGTAGCGAAATTGGAAATTGAATATATAAATTCATTCGTTACAATATGTTGAATTAGATTAACTCTGATTTGTTTGGGAATTTGGAATAAGTGGAAAACTTGACATGGTTAAATGGTCATAAGGAATTGTAAAGGCAGAACTCTAAGTAACTCTTAGAGCAAGTCAATTACCACATTTACCAATATGTGAATCTATCCATCTAGTAGTAACCATTGCCGAGTAATTCCGCATATGAGAACCTCTATCACTTGGATATGTTCCTCTGTATAAAAAAACCAACAAACATGAGAAAATGAACACCAAATTAAATAATCTCACGTGTCAAATTCCAATTTTGCAGTCAGTGCATGACCATCAGCTTACCACATGTCAATACTTTTTACAGTACTGTATGGTTCTTTCATAAGATCTAGAGATTTGTGCCAAGTTATGTTGGTGTCGCAGCTAACTTGTTTTCCACTGTCTCGAATTTCTTTCCCTACAAGTAGAATTTTCCTAGGTTACAGGTTGATATTCGTTAAAACAGGACCTCGCTAAGTCTTGCCGTTTAGATCATCCAGTCGAATGGTGAACTTTTAAATTTGATATCCATATTTTTGCTTCACAGCAATAGTAACTGGTAGTCTGTTTTCAGTATGTTCTGGAAGCCTTTAACCATTAAATTCGTTAATCTTCCACTGCATGCACAATTACAAACTTTTCACGAAGCGTAACTGTTGTATTGGAAGAAATAGGTGAAGCTGAAAAAAGAGATCAAACCAATGGAAAAAAAACTGCGCCAAGAGTTTCAACAGGGATCCTAACGGGACAATGTCGCCTGAATGGGCACGTGAAAAAACTCAAAATAGTGAAGGAAGAAGTATGCATATATTGTGGCATGGAAGAAGATACCTTCATACACATACTCCAACTGCACAGCACTCCAGAATCCCAGAGCACAGTACCTGGAAGATTACTGGATAGAAAAGGAACATTCACCTAAGTAGAAGCCTGCAAATATCCTAAAATTTCTCTGGGAAATAGGACCAAAGGAGCTACTAGTTTCAGAGACTCTCATCAGAAACTAAGTAGAAGTGAGGGGACATAATAGATATTTTAGGTCTCAGTAAATGTTACCCCAAAAATACATACATACGACTGTTGTGAAACTAAACTAAACTCGAAAATAATTACATAGTGCTTTCATTTTTTATACCCAATATTTTAACGTCTAATTCGTATAAACTGTGAGCAAAAACAAACAAAACATATATTGAAGACTTTGACAGTTTTTCTAACCTCAAATTCGAATGGTCTTTCAGCCACTGGCTAGTTTATAAAACATTTAACTAACAAGTGATTAACTTCACCTCTAGGTTTGTGACGATCTGTGGTGAAAGTCACAAACATTCAGGAATTCTCAATTTCCAGCTCTCCACCAATATATTCGATTAAAAAAGTTTTAAAATCAATTATAACAAAGAAGTTTTAATAAATTTTGAACAAATTCCCCATTCAGCTGCAAGATTTGACCCAAACATACATGCAAACATAACAAGTTGAAAAGAGGTATCTAAAAATAAGACGCATCCAGCCAAATAAGAATTATCACATGATTTTTTTCTGAGACGGTATACAAGTAGAATCCAAAATAGCGTCAATAATGGGTTTATTTGATCCATATGAAAAAAAGCATAATCAGGAGAGCGATAAAAGAGAACGTGATAGAGTTTATTGGAGATTTAACGTAAGAAGTGGATTTATCAACGAGACAAAACAAATGTTTCAGTTTCGTTCAAATTGCCATACACAAGAATGTCGTGGAAATCGAGTTATCCCATGATTTCTGTTGTATTCCGGAGATCCGATGGGATTTCGTCATACATATAAATAAATGGGTACGGTTGAGGATTGTTCAATTGAACCTTTCCGTGTCCCGAATGAATTATATGAAACTATGCATAAGCGGTTTCCGCATAGATTGTTACGGTTTAGTAGTTTTGGTTTACAAATAGAAATAAAGATGGCGCGCTTGCATTGTTCTGATGTAGCCCTGAAGGCTTTGCATATTCGTATAGCAGCTGTTCAATTATTCCACCTCAATTTCTTTGTGCGATTTCCTTTAAATTACCCTACTGATGATAATAATATACATGCATGTTTCCCGTGTCATATTGCTTATGCCGAAATTGTTGAAGCAGTTGCAAGGCACTGTTATTTTTTGACCGTTTAAATTTAATAATAACTCATCACTAGTTATTTTTCTAGTTCAGATGAATAACACTTCTACAATTGTTAATAGGAACAGTTGGAAATGGTCAATAGGAATATAATGAGCGTTATCCATTTTTCATTCCCAACCTTAGGTCCCTATAGTATAATAACGAAGGGCGTGAAAGGAAAATGATATTTGAAATACCATCATAATTTTTAGGACACCCTATATATTAGAAATTGGAAATTTCTATTCTGGCTGCTACGACTTCAATGAACTATAAAAAGCATCCAACCATTTCAACATCTTCAATAAAATCCATTCTTAAATTTTCCTTACGTTTTTTTTATCAAATTATTTGTTTCCTTCTCCTTTAAAAATAGGTTCCGATGAATATATTTTGTTAATTAAAATTGTTCAATGACATGGAAAAATACACGTTTGCAGTACGAAACAGAAATAGGAAGGGAAATAATACCTGGCATTTTTCAGAACACACCATTCTTGGGTTGTCCTTTCCTGAAGGAAAATATTCAGTGAATCTCAAAGAAATATATTCGATATAAAGAAAAAAATAAGTAGAGTGATCACTCTTTGAGGACATGATTGTCGAGGAACAGGAATTTTTTTATCGTTCAATTAACCCTTACATTTATAAATAATGATAATTGGGAGTTATAACTGAATATAAACACTGTTGTTCATTTTTCCTCTAAATAATACGTAAAATTATTATTCTATCATTATTTTGACGTTTCAAACGACGCGCTGTCAGAATCGATTTGCATTATTTTTTGGCTACGTTTCCAAAAAGACGATTTGATTCATTTCTTTTAATTCATTTAAGCGTGAATTTTGATAAAAATAGAATGTGATTGGCTAACGAGAGTGAATTCTTTTCCATTATTCACTGGTGTGAAGAATATAAAATATATCATTATGTAGCTAAATATGTAAAAATAATTTGTGCGTTATTATTTAGTCGTGGAGAAAGAAAGTTCTCCTTAAACATATTAACAATAGCAATATTTCAATTGTGAATTAGTCTGATTTTGTTATAAATCTGCACTACAGCTGGTTGTTCGCAAAAGAAAGGACTTTATAGATTGATTTTCATGGTTTTGAAACGGCATTTTGGAACTTGTCAATCATGAAACTGGCAAAATATGATTTACTTGGAAATGCATGCAGTTACTTGAAACATCGTTACCAACACATGAGAGTGAATAATTGACAGTCCAGAAAATTTCTTCTAAAGTATGGAGTCTCTTAAGGAGCTGTATTAGGGCCTCTTCTGGCTGTTTTATATGTTAATGATATTGCTCAGTTCTGTGATTATCCATTTATTTTCAAATTATCCTCTTCTGTCATGATACTTTGAGTTGAGGGTGAAAATGTGAAAAAGATGATAAATTATGTGCAGAATGATAATCAATTATCAGAATCGTGGCTTATCGAGAATGGTTCGTGAGTAAACATAAATTGAACAATGGTTATTAAAAAGCGATAAAATTAATGTTGTATGCGATATTAAGTTGTTCAGTCAACGATTTCATGATGTATCCAATTTCGATGGATGGAGTCTGTATTCAAGCTTTTATGATTTTATATTCTATCAGAACTTTGTTATTATAATCTCCTTATCAAGAGAACTAATTTGACTCTTAACGTACTCTCTCCACCTCTTTTTTATTTTGGAATGGAAAAATATGTAGTAAGGTTCTCGGCCATAAGGCCAGAATCGCTCTTGGAAGATGCAGGCAAATGTGTGGAAAGAATTGGGTATTAAATCCTAACATTACCAAATGGTTATATACACAGGTTGTGAGGCCAATGAGAACCTATGGATCAGTTGTCTGTTGGCCCAGGACACTGCAGATTGGAGCGCGAAGGCAGCTAAGTGGTATTCAAAGGCGGGCCTGCTTGAGTATCACAGGGGCCATGAAGACGACTCCGACAGCGGCTCTGGAGGTGATACTAAACCTACCACCACTGCATATCCTCATTCAAGGAAATGCAAGATCTGTTAGTCACAGATTATCACAGGGACCTTCTCCAATAAGCCCAGAACACGGTAAGGTCTACAAAGAACTATATGAAGAAATAAAGGCAGATCCAATACTGGGAATGCCAAAGGATCAAATTGCCCCACAATATAGCTTCAAAAACGAATATACAATCGTCATTCCAGAGAGAAAGGACTGGGGAGCTGGGCCTCCCATAACGGCGAACCTCAACTGGTACACTGATGGCTCTAAAACAGACTCTCTCTAAGAGCGATCTCTCTAAGCCTAGGGAAACATGCTACTGTCTTTCAGGCAGAGGTAATAGCGGTGCAATGCTGTGCAGAAGAGTTGATAAGACGGGAGGTGAATAACCAAAGAATCGTCATCTACTCTGACAGCCAAGCAGCACTAAAGGCGATACGCTCATATAAGATAACATCAAATCTGATGTGGGAATGTTGCAAGGCCCTCAACAGACTAGGTAGTCATAATAAAGTAACCCTAGCCTGGGTACCAGGCCACCAAGGGATGAAAGGCAATGAAAAGGCCGATGAATTAGCCAAGCAGGGAGCAGCGGAGGTCATGATAGGGCCAGAACCTCCCTGTGAAATTGCTAAATGCCTAAGTAAAGGAAGCATCCACAAATGGATAAACAACCAGGCGTGCACTGGTGGTATGGAACCCCAGGACAAAAGCACGCTAAATTATTCCTTAAAAGCCCTTCGGCCAAACTGTCACACGACCTACTACGCCAAAGTCGAGAAACGACGAGGATAATAGTGGGAATGCTCACAGGGCACTGTAGGCTGAGGAAACATATGCATACAATTGGACTAGCAAAAGACAGCCTATGCAGGTTCTGCCAGGAAGAAGACGAAACCGCGAGGCACGTACTCTGTGAGTGTGAAGGACTAGCAAGGTTGCGGTTTCACTTATTCGGAGAAGAAAAACCGAAGGCAGAGAGCTACGCAAAGGAGGCGGTAACCAGGCTATTAAGTCTAATAAAAAGAATAAAGCTGGATATCGAGCTCTAATATAGGAAGGACCACAATAGATCTGCAAAGGTCGCAGTGGGATAGGACAAAGAGCCACTCCAATTTTAATCTAATCTAATCTAATCTAAGGTTCTCGGTTGTTAAGAAAATATTTCATATTTATTATACTGTCGTTTTATAAGTTTACATTTTTACAAAACATTTTCTGGCATTGCAAATATGTTTCAAATGTATTCATAAATAACGAAAAAAAAAATCAAATTGTGTTCTATGTTGGAGGGACTGAATAATGAAAAAATCATGAGAATTGTAATAGAAAAGAGGATGCGGTGGAATGATTGCATGCTGAAAAACATTTCTCTGGACCTTGACCTTTTATTGACATCAAATGTATTATCCACAATAAAAAGGTGAAAATATAACCTTCCAGGTACTGGTTGATGATTTTAATTTTATGATTTGGGAAGCAATTGAGATATCGAGGAACGGTTTCGACTGAACGGATTCAGGAATTGAGAGAAAATATTACAGGCTGTTGTATTTTTTGCCTAGATCCAGGAAAAAACTTGTTTTTTTGTAGATCCATAGCTCACACACTTTAAATAAAACACCCAGTATGTTTTTGTACCGTCGGATAGGATGAAGCTTCTTCTCTTTAAAAATGTATGGTTTTATAGCAATTTGAGATGTTCCTAAGCAGCTGATTATCTTTTAAAAACTGCAATTTATTCAATATAATAATTCCCCTAGTAGAAATTTATCTTGGCACAATGTTGGCTAGACGTTGACGCCAATATTCGACTATATTGGAAATAGATAGAGATGTTAACACTCTCCAATGTCCGTCCAATATTGGCATAATATTGCTGAATATTGCACCAATACATACCCAACTTTAGGTTACATTGGGAAGCAATATTGTCCTTATATTGGACAATATTGATTTCCAATGTAACCTTAAATTGGCTGGAAATATTGGCCAATATTGACTAAATATTGCTTGCCACTGTAGGTTACATTGGCGTACAATATTGGTGTTGTATAGCGCCAATATTGGTAATAAATTTGGGGTTTTCACGGCCACACATTGGAATCGAATATTGCACCTATATTGGCTGACCAATGAAACCCAAAATTGGGCGGCGAAATATTGTGCCAATATTGGCGAAACATGTAGTTCCAATATTGGAAGACCAATGAAACTCCAATAATGTCGGCGAATATTGCGCTAATATTGGTGTACGTATAGCCCCAATATTGCTATACAATCCAGAACTAATATTGGCGAAATATATACAAAATATATAACCCCAATATTGTTCATGAATATTGGGGTAATATTTCCGAAATACATTTCCCAATATTGCTAGCTCATTTTGAGCCAATGTTGTTCTCACCTGAAAGTTCAATAATTGTAAAATATCAACAACCAATATAAGCCATATATTGTATATATTTCTACTTTATACATCTGATACTTAATGGTGGCTTGTAAAAAATTCAAAAGCTATTTGTTTGTTAATAATTGACAAATTTGATGTAACTACTTAAACTGAAAAATCAATATGCTTTGTAGTGTCGTCACCATTATGTACCGAATATATAGGTAAAGGCAATGTAAAACAATGTGTTATATTAAATATTTAGCTCAAATTGAAAGTTAATATTTCTCTTTTGTGGTAATTGAGGTGTGAAATATAAAAATTAATTAGTCTTTAATACAAATTTATTAAAAACAAAAAATAAGTTAAACAAACAAATAAGAAATATTTGTAATAATTCCCAAAAAGCTTAAAAATATGTTAATTCTGTATAAGAACTTACAAAAAAAAAACAGTTACAAACAGGGTGTGCTGAATGTTTAAGAATCCCCTGAGAATGTGAGCTCTTTAATTCTCCCAAGTCGCTAAGGTATTTTCAATTCAAAATACAAGCAAATTCTGATCATTTTTTTCCAGAGTAAGTATATTATTTGCAGAGCAATGCGATATTTTATCGATAGGATATATTTCAGGAACAAATTTCCTAAACAAAATCTCTTGTAACCTATGTAAAAGAATGTTGTAAAGGTAAAATATTGACTTATTAATAAGTGGTCATGAATAAAAATATTTTAAATGGTAAAGAATGTAACGGTTTTGACGAGTTCTTAAAAGTTTATATGAAGAAGTCAAATTTTCAGAGGATTCTTTTCTGGAATTTTCCAACATGATTTTGAGTCGGGAGCAAAAAAAGTAACTTACTAAAAAAAGCACACCATTATATTTAATATATGAACTATCAATGAATGGGCACACCCTGCATATAAATCACATAAAGGGAAAAATAACTTACTAAATAAAACTCACTTAGAGTAACGAAAACATCGTAAATTATACAAAAATAAGAAGAACTCAGAAATTCGTAGTAATTAACATAATTGCACAAACAAATTCTGACAAGTGAAATATGTTTAAATTATAGCTTGTATGATTGAAAGAATAACTATCCATACAAAGAAAATTGAAAACCTTCCCTAACCTACTACGCAAATAACACATACATGATGATCCTACAACGCGATAATAATAAATAAAAGATATACTTTACATCTTATATCCTAATGCACACTACCACACTGCTCAAAGTCCTATTGTGTCACAAATTACAAATCAGTGTCGTCGCCTTCCATTAGAGACGGCAGCAGTGTATTACTACCTCTTGAGGATGCGGTCGAATCTCTCGAAGACAAAGACGGTCTAGAAGTATCTAAAACAATAAGAAGACTCATTAGATAATTTGCATAAAAACCTGAGAAATTAATTGTTGAAAAAAATTGGAAAGTGTAGAGTTCAGGTGCAGTTTATAGGTACAAAACAATTTTAAGTAATTTCAAACTCACCATGTTGTTTCATTAATCTCGATCTTCTGCCACCATCACGATCACCAGATGTTGCCAGTACTACTGAAATTCTTTTGAGTATTACAATATCATCCACGTCTTTGTAACGTGTTTTAACAGCTGCCAATACAACTTTGTAAAGCTCCAGTTTCGAAAAATTTTTCTTTCCTTTTCTACCGACACCGCTATATTTGAGGCTGAGTTCCTTAGACAACAATTTCTGCATTACATTTGAAATTAGGCTGTTCATGTCCTTTCCTCCAACAAGTGAGACACAAACAAGCTAAAATACAACAAAGAAAAAATTCATAATTACTGAAGTAACATATCATAATCGAATTCAGTTGCATGTATACTCCACAACGTAACTCACCATTTTTTGGAAAAATTCATTATTTTGAAGCTTCAATTCAACATTCTGAAGCCTTTCCTCGGACTGTATGGGTAGCATTGAAGCTATTTCAATATCTTCTTGTGAAATATTACTTTTCGCTATAGCTATATTCGAAGTTGACAATTGTTCACGCAGACCCCTTAGTTCATATTGAATGCCACAAAGTATTTTTCCCTGTTTTTCCATAGCATTGGATACCTTCTCGACAAAATCTGGAAATAAAATCATTGTTAGCTATTTGTATACCTACAATAACAGTAAAAGTTACTGTTATATTTTTGTTGTCATAATTGAGCATTACCATTGAAACAACTAGCTGTTAACGATATATTGCCAGTAACAAATTTATTCGGAATGTCATCTGTATTTGGTAATATGGTGTGGGTAAGTGTTTCGTCCAATTCAATTGACATATCTTGTTCTTCCACATCAGTTATATCGAAAATAATTGGAGTGGCTATAAAAAAAAGTTGGAAATAATATCAAATTGATTTTTCGTCAATCTTTTTATTGCCGAAAAGAAGAAAAAAATTGATATGATACTTACACATTGATGAATGTGATTGTGTGCAAGTGTCTGTAACAGTGGTAAGTGGTTGTGATGGTGTCGGCGTTATTGAAGTTGATTTACTTGATTCTGAGCAGGAGCTTGTATTATCTACATAATATGTTACACATTCCTGTGCCTCTTTAATGGAAGTGACTGTTCTTTTAAATAATGCTTGATATTCAGTAAAAGGAATGTGAGGTGGCAGTGCCCTGCATTTTCTTTTCAATTCAAAAACTTTAGACTCACTTTTTAATGCAGGCCAAACATATGAAGTTTTATTACTGTTTATTGCCCAACAACTTGGTAGAAAGTCCACACTGTTATCTTTGGTGAAAATAATCACATCCCAACTGTTTCCATCATCATCTGAGTCATATGATAAATCAAGGTCCAAGGATTTCCTTTTCTGAGAATGCCTTGAAAAACAAGAAACCATTAGAAACACAACTAAGACATAAAATTCAATCTGTATTTTATTAAAGAACAAAACATTATATTGACGAACCTGCAGGTAGGTGCAATGTTCTCCCATTGTGCATTTTCCTGCTCGAAATGCTCGACAGTAGCTATAGTAGTGCAATTGTGGACATTGCACATTGGAGCATCTGTTCTTCAAGTAAGCGGAACATAATCTACAATATATTATATGATTGATTAACTTTATACAAATAATGAGTTAGTTTTAATAATAGAGGTTTCTTTTTTGTGAATGCATGTGTTCAAATGATAGCTCAAATAATTCCCGAAGAGGTGATTTCATTGCTCTATTACACTACCAGAACTCTAACGAAATAGATGTTTAAGACTGATATTTTTCTTGAAAGCTACCTACCTATGTATTAAACAAATTCAAATAATGTTACTTGTCCTACCAAATATTTTAGCACTCAGTACCTATGCTACAATACAGTACGATGAAGTAAGATAGATATTATAGTGCTGTTAAAAAAATATACTTTTTTTCTTTTTTAAAACGGACTGAAAAGTTCGTTTGTTAGCATCATACTGATTGAATATAACAAAAAAATGATTGGTCGACATCTATCAGAGGTAATCTCCATATTGATAAAAAATGTTGCCATTGAAACCGACATTTTCAGTATAATATATAAAAAAACGTTATCAATACTTTTTTGTAGAGCATTTAATTTTCTTTTAAAGATCAATATATCGACTCATAAGCTAATAGGTGAGTCTTTTGACCCCAGTTTGAACCATATAAAAATTAGAAGAAGCAAAAATATCTGTTACTTTTATTGGAGTTGAAGAAAAATTTTAACTGGTGTCTATTTTCATCAGAAATAAACTTTTCAGCATGTTTATTAAAAGACAAAAATTAGCATTCTTTTTTCAATCACTCTATATATCAACAATAAATATACTCATTGTTTCCAGCAAACTTTACCTACTAATTGAATCCAAAAATAGAAAATGTACTTATAATATATTGATATCATGTCTAGTAAATTCACGTTAATAACATGCCTAAATAACTAACCAATTTTTTTATCTTGCCGGGTTTACCCACTATTCATAGATCCAGTTTGTAATAATGTACCAAGGACGATATTAGACAAAAATCTTCCATAAAATAGTTCTATCCCTTCATATCAAGTTGGCGCCATTTTTCTCACCGGTACCTAATGGCATCATCGACTACAACTACTTTAATTAACTTAAATATCAAAGGAATATTTTCAAAAAAATATTAGGTATAATACTTATATCACTCTGTAAAGTGGGTGAATAACGTTCATAAAAGATTTTTGTCAAATATTTTCATTTCATTATGGCGGCATAGGGCGTAGCTAGGCTGAGAGCATGCTGAAAGTTTAAAATTCTATGTACTTACCGTTTACTTGAAGTTTCCATATTCCCAGCACAAAAACAAATAACTGTTATATAGTTTTATTGAATTTCACCTTCACCACACTATGAAAATTACCAAAAACGCAAAGAATTAAACCAAAAACGCAAATAATAAGTAAGCAGACACTATCTAAGATGTCGGCCAACACAAATGAGATAGGGATGGCGATCTGAGATCGATTAATCGAAGAATCGATTTTTGGAGCCGAAAATATCGATTTTTTAAATCGATATGTAGTACTGAATCGATTCAGTGAATCGATATTTCACCCTTGAAAATCGACATTCGATTTTATTTTATATTTCGGTATAACTTATACCTGATCTGATCTTCTGATATGGTAATAAAAATATTTTTTATAATCGAATCACCTGATTTTACTGATAAAGAGATCGTTAAATTATAATATGTATCATGTTTTTAATAAAATATATTTATATTACATTATAAACAAAAATTTGAAAAAAATATCGATATTTCAGAAATCGATCTTATTGGTCTCGATTTTTTTGTGGATCGATTCATTAGGTCACGATTCGAATCGATTTGAAAATCGATCTTTTTCAGAAAGAATCGCCATCCCTAAAATGAGATGTAACCACTCCACCACAACTCACAAGTATTACACTTCGCAACGGCTTCTCTAGCAACAGTGTTGCCAGATGCTGAAGATGAAATTATTGTTCATTGTAGAGAAAATTATCGAATTGACCACAAAATTATGTAACACGTGTATTTTGATTTTTTTTTAAGCTATGTGCATTTTTTTATGAAATAATCTCTCACGTTTATTCATTTGAAATTAAAAACAGTGTAACAAAAAACTTTAATTTTTAAAAAAGAGACACCTCTTATCATAAGTTTTCACACGAATCAGTATTAGTTACGTTGACGTGAAAAAATTGCCAAGATACCTACCTATACTACCTAGATCATTTATGTATTATCACGAGAATATTTTACATAATTTCTAAAAACCTAAATTATATACGAGATAACCAAATCATGTTACAATTATCGATTATGGTACAGACATTTTTTGTGAAAATTGTGTGGCAAAATTGTTACAATTCGGTAATTATATTACATCTGGCAACACTAGTACTGCGAGAGCAACTCCAAGCATGCGCATGTTGTCTTTCCCCTGCATGTTGAGGTGCGCATGGATTTATGTTCATGCAGGTCTTAAGCTTTTATTTACTTGTTGCATGAGGAAATTAGCCGATATGGTAGAATGTTGGGCTGATAACAGAGAGGTCCTTGGTTCGAAACACAGCTTGGGCATTGCTTTTTTTGTTTATTTTTCAGTTTTCTATTTTTATCCGTGACATCTTTTTACATTTTATTCATAAATCAAATAAGTAACGTCTTTCCCTTTCTCAAAAAAATATTCACATGTGCTTTTAAATCAAATAAGTGACGAGAGAAAACTAGACCCATGTAGGTAATAATATAATAATATTTGAAATACCTAATATTGACAACAAAGTTGGTTATTTTGGATGGATCCGACACCGACCGACAGGCCACGAACTGTCCAAATACAGTCACTGTTGCCATGCCAAAATGAAAAAAAAAGTGGACAGGAGAATAATTAATAGAAAATAATGAATAATATACCACAAGAATCATACATAACAATAATTTATACTCTTCACCACAGATTACAGCTAACAAACTTTGGGTGAGAGTTATTTGTGAGTTAATTCACGAATAAAGTTATGCGAAATTTAGATTAGGTTTTATTAAATCATCGTATTATTCAAAATAATATCTCTATTTCTTATAAAATAAGTTTAAAAATTGAGAAAATAAATTTAAAAAGCAACCCGTATTGAAGTATTTAAATTTAACAAATGTAGTCGAAGTCTGTTGTAGCGCAGAGGTAGGAGCGGTTAGACTCTACGCGGATGGCCCGGGTTCGAAACCTGCATAATGTTTTTTTTTAAATTCTTAATAAGATTTTGTTTTTTATCGTTTTTTAAATAAAATAATTTTGTAAGTTGTTAAAATTTCGAAACAAATGCATAAATCGTCTGGAATTTAAATCTGTTAGATGTCAAATGCATGACATCTGAGTTTTTGAATACACTCCATCAATACGTCTACCTACATCTAGTTTCATGAAAAATAGCTATTGAGGCAATGAAATAACCATTAAAAAATGAAAAAAACTTGGAGATTCCAATGACAACGCCCAAGAAAAATAAGTATAATACTAGATTAAGCTATACCTATTCATTACATTTTTTCGCATGTGTAAATGTGGCAATGATGTGAATTTATGAAATACTGTTCAGAAAGGTCAACGAAGGACAATAGCATGCAAGACAAACTTAAAAATAAGATTAATTTGAAAGTAAGACTAAGAAGATAAAACATTGTTATTGTTTAATTTACATCCTAATTAATAGTTTCTTGCATGCAGGAAACTGAAAAATTGAGATGTAAATTAAGAAATGACCTGGTCTGATCTTCTTAGCTTTAGTAGGTATCAAATTAATCCTAGTTTCAATTTTCTCTTGCATGAATCCACATTCACTTACCTATTTGAAACAAAATGTGTATTCAAGTCTTGATATTTATCAACATAGATTAAATTTAAGAAGTAAATTCTAGCGGAAGTCTTTAAATACAATGTAAATATAAGATCAATATAATCTCCAATAAATATGAATAACTATTGTCACAATATCATTTATTTATGGAACTAAGAATTCAGGTAGAGTAGGTAGGTACAATAGGAACGTATAAATCAGATCCTTTTCTATTGAAATTAATAATTCTAATAATTATACCTACCTATAACCATCTAGGTACCTATAACAAAGAATTGAATATTACGAAGAAATGATAATCTTTTTATTGAGCATACTATGGTGTATGTTTATTAGGTATATACTTTTTAATGTTCAATGCTAATACAATGTTCTTCAATGAAATGAGCTTTGATGTTTTATAGATAAATTATTTAATTTTGATTGATAGATTTCCAGCGTATAAATTTCAACTTTCGAATTGATTTGGATAATAGCCGTTATTGAAAAGATACCTAAGTATACCTTTGATATAATATCTAATTATTTGTTATAATTATTGGTAAATTTTGCTTTTACTTGAAACGGCAGTGCATGCTTTAGAATTTTCGGATGGACTTCAGGTAGTATTCAATCTATTAGCAGATATATTGAATTGAAAAAGCAAAAGTAATGTTGGCCAAACGCTGGCTTGACGATGTATACATAATATTGTCGCAATAGCGAGTCGCAATAAAGGCGCAATATTGGAAATGTGTTGGTACATATATATCTAGTTCAGACAATATTAAGCCAATATTCCGCTAATATTGATCCCAAATATTGGCCAATATAAAACTTCTATTTTAAACCAATATTAGCTGCAAAACGGTTTCATATATAATCGCCAATATTGTTGAAAGAGGTCTTTGTAGTAATATTGGCCAAACGCTGGCTGACAATGTTTACACAATATTGAGTTGCAATGTAAGCGCAATATTGGAAATGTGTTGGTACATATAGATCTGGTTCAGACAATATTAAGCCAATATTCCGCTAATATTGATTCCAAATATTGGCCAATATAAAACTTCTATTTTAAACCAATATTAGCTGCAAAACGGTTTCATATATAATCGCCAATATTGTTGAAAGAGGTCTTTGTAGTAATATTGGCCAAACGCTGGCTGACAATGTTTACACAATATTGAGTTGCAATGTAAGCGCAATATTGGAAATGTGTTGGCACATATATATATGGTTCAGACAATATTAAGCCAATATTCCGCTAATATTGATTCCAAATATTGGCCAATATAAAACTTCTATTTTAAACCAATATTAGCTGCAAAACGGTTTCATATATAATCGCCAATATTGTTGAAAGAGGTCTTTGTAGTAATATTGGCCAAACGCTGGCTGACAATGTTTACACAATATTGGGTTGCAATGTAAGCGCAATATTGGAAATGTGTTGGTACATATATATCTAGTTCAGACAATATTAAGCCAATATTCCGCTAATATTGATTCCAAATATTGGCCAATATAAAACTTCTATTTTAAACCAATATTAGCTGCAAAACGGTTTCATATATAATCGCCAATATTGTTGAAAGAGGTCTTTGTAGTAATATTGGCCAAACGCTGGCTGACAATGTTTACACAATATTGAGTTGCAATGTAAGCGCAATATTGGAAATGTGTTGGTACATATAGATCTGGTTCAGACAATATTAAGCCAATATTCCGCTAATATTGATTCCAAATATTGGCCAATATAAAACTTCTATTTTAAACCAATATTGGCTGCAAAACGGTCTCATATATAATCGCCAATATTGTTGAAAATATGTTCTAGTTATATTGGCCAAAGGTTGGCTTGCCAATTTGTAGACAATCTTGTGTAACAATATTGGGTTTATATTGATCGCAATATTGGCCAAATATTTGCATTTCATTGGTTCATCAATATTTCTCTCGACCATATTTAACCAATATTCCACCAATATTGCTTGCCAATGCCAAGGCAATATAACAAAAAAGAGCTGGAGCCTATTTATAGCCAATATTGGCTATGTATTGGCAATATTGATCTATATTGCGCCAATGCTTGAGCAATATTTGCAATAGAATCATGGCGGTATGTTGAGATTCAACATTGTGCCAATATTGGCTTGATATAGATATTGTGCGCCAATATAGCGCCAGTGTTTCAATATTAGCGCGAGGTTGCGCCAATCTATATCCAACATTCGGTTCTACTAGGGTCCGTAGTCAGCGCAAAGCTTCTGAACTAGTCATGATATCGAGAAACGTTGAACGGCTTAGAAAAACCCAACGTTCAACTAGGTTAGTTGAACGTTCGGTTGATTTGTAACACAAACAAGAAGATATTTCAATTCATAAAATGATCTCCAAAAAATCCAAGTTTTGTACTGGAGTCTAGGGAAAAGCTCCAAATTGTACAACATAAAAATATTCTTGATTTCTGAACCACTTCTCGATATATCGGTTTTCAAGTTATGGGCTCGTCAAATGTGTCGGAATTCAAATGATCACCCATTATCCCAGTTATAAAATAATCACACTTTCATCCATAATCTTTTTGCTTTTCGAAGAAATTAGTTCGATATAAGATAAAACGAAATATCCTGGAACTGAGCATATCTATATAGTTAGAATCAAGTAGCTACTTATATGACAAGGGAAATATGGAACTATTTTCAAATTGCAAAATCCAGCTCATAAATAATGTTAATGTATCCTTCAGCGGAAATATGCACTGCAGCATTTTACTGAACGTTGCATCCTCTCAAAAGGGCATAGCAATTTCAATGACTGATTAATTTTATATATCTTCGTAGCCCGGATTCGCAATTCTCTGTCGAGCCACTCAAGAAATCTTCATTCATTATCATATAGTTGGAAAAATGACAGGAAATATTCACCGTAAATAGTTTGTGACGCTATGCTTAATTTTATTTTCGATGCTTTTCTACTAAAATATATCTCAAATGTTGTTTGTTTTCCTATATTTTGAGATTGAACTTTTGATGTTGGAAATTCAGAAACTTAAGATATATCAACATTTGAACATTGGATGATTCCGTGGAGTGTCTTACACAAAACACTCACATACACTACCAAGACCAAGAACAAGTTAACAAGATCAATATCAAGAATAATACTGAGTAAATAAGAACGAATACCGAAGTTTGGCAAACTTATTAGAAGCTGTGAAAGGAATGCGACCGAAAACATTCGATATTATCACGTATAACTATGGGAAGAATTGCTTTGCATGTATAAATTGAAACGCTTTCAGACGAGACACTTTGTGGCCGGCTACCAGTGTTTGAAAAGAATCGCGTTGCTGAAAATACATTAAACACCACGTATTTTCAGACACTAGTAGTCGACCACAAGGTATCTCGTCTAACAATTTGAAAATATACTTCCGATTATCAACAATTCATTGATCATACGTTTGTGCTCTTGTGTGTTTATGTTCAATAAAATTTTGTATATTGATATCATTTTTTTAAATATTGAATGTTGGAAGGTGAACATTTTTCCAATAATGTTATGGGTTGATCAAACAACCAGAGACGTGCAAAACTCCACTCCATCAACCAGGTATATATTCAACGATGTGAAAATTATCCACTTGTCACTAGCACAGATAACATACAGAGTGTCCATTTTAAAACTTACAACATGGTTTACCTTGTGAAGTGAAGGAAAATGGATGGAAAACCAATGGAAAAAAACACTATCATCCACCCCCTATGCTCTAAATACACAATTAGTTCTCTGTATAAACATATACTTGGACAGAACTTTGCAAACGACGCCAAAAGTATATGGTATCTATTGGGCTTCTTTTTAACACGCTTTTATTAGCTTCACTTGTATGTTTGTAACTCTCTGGCAGCTGCTGTGGCAATACGAGGGTCGATCAAAAGGATGGTAGAGGATACAAGGACTTTATTTCCAACAGAATTTAATACGAGGGATGATAAAGGGATAATAATTCCGGAAAGAATTTAATACTAGGGTCGTTGAAAAGGATGAAAGATAATACAGGGATAATAATTTCGAAAAGAATTTAATACGGGGGCTGATCCAAAAATTTTTAGATAGATGATACAAGGATAATAATTTCGAAAACAATTTAATACGAGGGTTGATCAAAAAGATGCTAGAATTGAAGAAATTGACTACCCCAAATCGACAGGTAAAACCCCATGTAACAGTGAAGCATTAGATGGAATGATCCGATTGAGATCATTTGATCGATCGAAATGAAATGATCCGATTATCGATCGATCATCAATCGAATATTAATAGATTATCAATAGATCGATCGATTAATCGATATCAATCAATGTATAATCGATTGATAATCGATTGTTGATAGATTGATATCGATTAATCGATCAACAATTGATCAATAATCCATTGATAATCGATTAGAATTTATCACTGCTAATTTTCTCTTTAGCTCGAAACAACTTTTACTACTGTCCACCATCTGTTGGGGAGTCCCTATACTACCTGCTTCAGTATCACTTCAAAATTTGGCACCTTAAATTTTATTGTCGAAATCCAAAAAAAGGAAAATAAATATAGTTCTGAATCAGCTGTTTATGTCATACCTTCCTAGAAAAATTATATATTATTTGAATAATGGTTTTATCATATTGTAATGTTACTTTTTCATTCAAACAGTTTTTCTCGTTGGATAAAATTATAAGGTCACTATGGGAAATTACTATTGGTTTATTAAAGAAACATTCACACGCTATAATAAACTTAATTTACAAACACACTATTCAATGTCTACTAAGTAATCTGCAATCGTTTCAATAATTATCCTCAATTATCTTTAGCACCATTTATATTCACTTATTTACTATCTGTTCACTCACTGTATACTAAAGCTGTTTACCGATTCACTGTTCACTGAAAAACTGTTCGACTCAATCAAAAACCCGCGTATGTATAGTCCTCCGCAACCCTAGGACGGTCGGGAATATAAACCATCGCATCACACTGTTATGAGATCTCCTAGAAAGGTCGCATTCGCCAATATTTATAGTTAACGACAGAGCCGGCTTCCGATACACTGGGTTCGTAACAATATTTGAAGTGAATATATTAATTTAACAAGAAAAGTAACAATTTATTGTGGAACGATACTTGGCTTCAAAAACTTCCAAATGAGGGACAAGTGCGGTCCCAATTTATTTGTTTATTAATTTTTTTAATTATTCCAAACAAGGTTCATAACCTCATTACATGGAATAAGAATTATTCATACATAGATTTTTCCTAACTTGTGGAGTATGATCATTGATAAATTCAATATGTAGAATAATGTAGAGAATTGAAAACCAGACGTAGACGACCAATTTCTAGACCTGTACTTTAATACATACAGTTTCATGACAAATTCATAAACACTGCTCTTAAATTATCTAATTGACATTGTCCAATCCATTTTGGTAACATTATTTATATTATTGGCAAGTTTCAGCATGGCCTCAAGGGGGAACTAACTGATGTTCTGAGTCTTCCAAACATTGAAGAGATGCGTGTTGACCTGCAGGGACCTTTGAAAGGAATGAAGCTGAATATATAACTAAATGTAGATTTGCAATTAATAATTCCAACAAATTTTTTGTAATTTTTGTTAATATTATAGATAGGTATGTTGTTGCGAAAATTCCAAGCAATTCACATAATCCATTAAATGAGCATCCGGAGAAATGAGTTTGCAGATAATTTGAGCTATGAATTAATTATTTATTTCCATGTCATGCAATGTTCAGCGTCTCAAAATTGTGTGTCTGCTGTACTGCTTTTATAAACCCTCACCCCTAGACTTTTCAGTTATAAGTTTCTGTCTGATCTTAAATTGTACAAAAGTTTACCAGTTACCCGACTGCGATTCTCTAATGCAGCCATGTTTCAGCCGCCTCAATTATGTTAAAATTATTTTGTTAACAGTGTTTGTCGTCTTTGTCATCCTCTTCAGTTGTGGGATTTTATTGGAATACATTTTGTTTATAGTCTCTGAAACTCCTGGAATGTTTATATTTATACAGAAAGATATAAAGTGATTATTCAAATTTCCAATCACAAAAAATCACAATCAAGTGAGCTCGCATCAAAGTGAGGAAAAAATAGAAAGTTGTGTTCGTGAAAATATACTTTAGACCTTAAATTGCAAATATATTATCATTGTGTTATTTTATATACATCCATTACAAGTTTCGTCTCCAATTTGGGTTTACCTTTCGTCAATTTTATACAGAAATCATGAATCAACAAAAAATATTCTCATCAGTAATAACGACATGAAGAGTTGTAGATAGCTACTTCTAACCTAACCTAACCTAACCTAACCTAACCTAACCTAACCTAACCAAAACTGTCTAATAACGTAAAAATGAAATTATGAAGAAAACAATTTAAACTTATCGAAAACTATCTTCTCCTTATTCAATTTCCTTCCCAACTTTCAGAAAAACTATTTTTTCATTGCTCCATGCCTTTTTTTACCACATAATCTCTTTTCGTAGACGGAATGCGTTTATAGACAAGATCTATTCAAGACTACTTGCTAGTGTGTACAGATTGCCACCCCAGAACAGAGCATCATTGTTGAGATGAAAACGATAAAGTAGGGACGCGGTATTTGTCTAATGATAATCTTATGACAATATGCCATCCTGTTTTTACATAATATTAGGACGATTACCACTAATTTCGTAGGAAATCTTCAGGTATAAAACGCTTGCTTTTGGTTAACGTCGCCAACCAATCTCTTTTTGGACTATATTATTCAAAGTTCTACTGGTATGTACCTAATCCGATTGATATAAATTGTTGACATGTTCGTGAATAATAAACTTCACAATTCACCCCAACATCAACAGCTTGGTGACACCTTGAACAATAGCGCAAGATTAATAATGCCGAATACAGCGTGTGTTCCATGTGCATCATTCCCCTAAATACCATAGACATTATAATGCAATATGACAGTTCACGGTTATATCGTCAAGCGGTTTGCAAACGTAATGAAACTACACCATTTGCCACTATCAGAGATTTCATGTTTTTGTAATTAAACACTTCCACCAGCGACAGCAGAGGCTTAATAAACACCTACATTATCGACCCGACGATAAGTCTCCACGACATCCACGACAAAAAATGTTTGTGAAACAGTAATTGAAGTGATCAAGGAAATATGTTTCAAGGGAAGAAAAAGAAGGAATATTTCGAACAGAAACATGTCAATTTCAAGATATTATCATTCACATAACTAGTCGTTGACATACAAGCTGGTTATTCCTTGGATAGTCCATTCAAGATGTGGCGTAAGGTGGAGAAAAATTGAACTGACAAAGAACTCAATACCATTAGACAGGGTATAGACGTATAGAGTCCAAATCGATCAAAAACACTGGAATAGGAGTATTATAGTCAGATGCAGTCTTATCGTGTGGGTCATACGATTCATCAAAGACAGTTTTTCACAGTTTTTGCTTTCTTTTATTGCGTATAATAAAACCAGGTGATAACCACAAACTGAGAAATTGAAACTCAGCATATCAGAAAAAGGTATACTCAATTTTGAAATGCACCAAAAAACATCGTACCAGATGGGCAGGTGGAGTTAAATCAATGTCAAGCCAGAAAGATACCTACCTCTGGAAGAGTATGGAGGTGCAACAGAAAACTGAAGACATCAGTCGAACGAAATAACGTGAAGCTGATAAGAGTGCCATGCCACCAGGGTATCAAAGACAAAAAGTTTGCAAAAATAAGGTGAAGAATACACAGCCCAAACTAGTACACATTCTTGATATATGAAAAATACATCAGATGTCTATATGAAGAAGTAGCATCCCCAATCATGTAGAGACTGACGATTGACGAGCTCCTGAAGGAAATCGAGAACACTCTTCCACGTCACCCAAACCATCTTAGTAGCCTTCACTGAGAGAAAAAAGTTCAACCTCAAAACCATTAAACTTGATGGAAGTGATATTGAATGGAGACAAGAAAATCGATTATCGAGGTTTGAACTAGACAGTGAACTCCTGTGGAACAAGCCAAAATTAGCTTTAATGGTGTGCAGCAATCTGGTAGGGAGAAATTGGGGAGGTAACCCAAAAATCCTGAGGTGGATTGAGGTACTCTGCCAATAATTTATTTTTGGAAATACCTCTCCAGAATTCAAGGAATATCCTATGTATGTATCACAAGAGCTATAAGAATATGCCTAACACTACCATTGAAACTGATTATCAACCTCGCAACACTACATATGATGGTGGAAAGTGTTGCAGAAAGAGCCAGATAGATATAAGTGGAGATAGAATCTGAAAAAAAAATATTTAGTTTCAAGGAATCAGAAAACCTGGAAAATGCAACAAAATGGTGTGATTAGAAAGTATAAGTATAAGTTACCCAGGAAATTAGTTACGAACTCGAGCAACAAGAAGGAAATGGCTCCTAAAACCATTATCACTATAAAAGAAGGGGCTGGGATAGAAGTGTACGGAAACCAAACACTCTAAAAGCTTGAGAAAACCCAAATTTTATTTCGAGCGGAAATTCACGCTATTAAAAAGTGAGCCCATTCCAGTATTGACAAGAGATATAATAGCCGTAGTATTACCATAACGTCGAATAGTTTAGCAGTCATTGAAGCACTGAGCTTTTGTGTTATCAGTTCCAGAATGGTGTGAGAATATCTAGACTATCTTAGTGAACTAGGCGAGAACAATATGGATTCCAGGACAGATTAGATTAAAAGGAAATTAAATTGCAGATGAACTAGCAAAGAGGAAGGCTGCACCCCTTTTGGAGGCCTGAACCCTTTTGCGGTATCGGATGCAATGTAATAATAAAAGAAATGGACAAAGTCGGAAAAAAAGAGATCATCTCATCGAATAGATCTGATAGGGCTGAGACAATCAAAGGTTCTGCTGGGTAGATTAAATGAATGCCTAGATCAAAGTAATATTGCACTAACAATTTTAACAGGGATCCGAACGGAACGTTATCGACTGAATTGGCTCCTGAAAAAAGCTTTAAATAGGGAAGGAAAAAAAATGTAGATTCTGTGGTGTACTAGCGAATGTCACACCAATTGAAATTCTAGGAGACTACTGCATGAAAAAGGGACATCCATCTCAATTGAAGCCTGCAGATATCCTTGAATCTCTCCAGGAGTTAGTACTTAAGGTCTATGAGACTTTCCACAGAAGCTGGTTGCATAATAGATATTCTGGGTATGAATGAATATCACATATTATATACTCACACATCCAAACGAGCAACGATTGTCTTGAAACTGTATGTAATCGTTAGTTCACGAAGGTATCGTCACATTTTTGAATCCATACCATGTTTTTTTATTTGAAAAATCTCCGCATAATTTCAACAACAACGGAAGAAGCTTTCTTAATCATTAAGAGTAGCGTACAAATTACGTAATTGTATTAAAATACTTTCAAAAGTGTATTTAGAAAGCAGAAATAATGAACGTACAAGTCACCGGTAACACCATAGGCTGCACTATTACCTTCACAACACGACGCCTTTTCCTCACTCGGAATATTTCATTCACTTTGATGTCAAGTCAAAAAGCCCGTCAAGTAAAAATAATTAGATTGAACGTGGATATGAGGTGGCTTTGAGGTAAGGTTCCATACTGAGTTGAATACATTGTCACAGTTTATAACAGACTTTTAAATGCGAGTCAAATGTCTGCATGATATAAATCCAAGTAATAATTCATAGAAAATGTATAAATCTCAGGAAAGCAATAGAATATGTGGGAATATCTAGCGTAACTTTGATCTTTTTAAGCACATTTTACTAGATTCAGGATAGCCAAAGTGGAAACACTTCTATGCACTTTTCCACCATTGTCAGTTTTTTTCCCATGCGCGTCAGAGGCAGTCTCCGCGAACATAGGTTTGTCTTAGAAAAAATCCATAATTTGGAAAATGCTCCTACTCCTACATTCCGTTCGTGATTCGCTGTCAAGCTTCAAATGGTAGTAGTTGTAGATGCTTGTGTCTGTGTCACATCATTGTTAAATGTTTTTATGTTGTGGTGGAAGTATGGGAAACCATTTTCACCCCTAACA
This sequence comes from Galerucella nymphaeae, assembly GCA_963978555.1. Classification (NCBI taxonomy): domain Eukaryota; kingdom Metazoa; phylum Arthropoda; class Insecta; order Coleoptera; family Chrysomelidae; genus Galerucella; species Galerucella nymphaeae. The sequence goes on along the minus strand of OZ021716.1, from coordinate 1,776,622 downwards.
TTAGATTTTAAAATAACAACCATTTGTCTTCCCACATGATAGCACCGGCGACACAACGTTCTTCATTCCTAATGAAAAATATCAATAGTTTCAAATTCAGATTTTTGTGATTTGTCAAGTTTCATTTGACTGTGTCGAATGCTTGCAGCCTTGACAAGGTTTTTTGAGTGAATTTTCACACAAATGGTGGTGCTTGCTGTTATTGACACAGTCATTCTCGCACCGTGCAAGGTGAGATATTTTTATCTGATTATAAGTGCTTATAGTTTATTTAGAAACATATTCCAATAGATTATTGATAAAGTGAACATGAAGTGAAATATTATTAACAATAATAATTCCATGTCAAAATCTAATACCTAATTATTTCTATTATGATTTATTGTAAAAGTACAATTGTTTGCATGATTTGAATTTATAGCAGATGCTAGATGCTTTTTGAATGGTTGTAGTTTTGGACATGTTGCTCTTATTTCCACACGATGCGAGAAAAATTTCCGCCCGCTAGTGATAAAAAGTATTTGACGTCAAAAATTGACAATTTTTCATCCGAAAATGTTTTTTTTTTGTGAAGGTCGACGAAATAGTATATTACGTAACGTGTGCGGAAAGTGACATTTTTCACACGAGTGGGAAGTATTGTCTCACGAGCGCAAAGCGAGTGAGACAATCCCACGAGTGTGAAAAATCACTTTCGCACAAGTTATGTACACTATTTTTCCTACGACCACGCAATATACTTTACCGAATCAGGCATGTACAATCTTGCGTTTTTATGTAGATGTGAGAGGTGTATTTGTAATTACAATAATTATAGTTTTGATTACTAACCTTTGGAAGTAGCCCAGAAAATTGTTATTTTTATGTTGCCTTTATTTTTTATTGTGCCTTTAGGAAAAATTTAGAATAAATATTGGCACACAAAATATTTATAAATATTTATTTTGACAACTAACAACAATTAGAAACAGAATATCAGAAATAAAACTGTTTTTGTTGCATAAATATTGCGATTCAGAATTAATTATTTATTTAAATCACTGTGAAAATTAAAAGTAATAAATTATATCATGTGGACAAATCAACTTAGAAAATACGCATTTGACATATAATAAATTTGCGGGGTAAATTGACAAGCATTTCAACAACACTCAATTTGACAGCTTTTTTATCCGCACACGTACGAATAAGTTTTTTTTCCGTACGCGTACGAATAAAGGCCACTTTCCATAGAGATAGACTGTGCGATATTTGTCACTTTCCTATGTGGTCGTAGGAAAAGCATATTTTCCTATCTCTCGATTCAATCATTCCATAATTGTGACCTCACTGTCAAAAAAAATCCATAATTATCTTGTCTTTTCTATAAAACTGACCTATAAAACCTGTTAAAAGCATAAATCAAAGATCAAATACTTTAACCTTTTGCAGGGATATTGCTTAGCTCGGTCAAGGTTATCTTCTTTCCTTCTTATCCACTGTTTCGTTCCGTTGATTTTCTAACAAAAGATTATACACATTTACTCAGATAATAATGCATTGTTTGTGTAATACTGGCATGAAGATAATGTCGTTACATATAAAGGAACAAGGGCTCGTACCTATTAAGCTTCCCTTTTCGGATGTGAAAAGGCTTCGTTTTGTTGTTTTAGTGCTTTGTGTGGTAAGTTTGGTATTTTCTGGCTTAAGTATTATACCAAGCTAATAATTCAAGATTCTATTATGAATTGATATTCCATTCAATATTTGTCTGCATTTAAGGATCATTAAGATGTCTAGGTAGCTTTGTAGGAGCAGATACAGCAAATTAATTAAGATGTTATGAGATAACACATACATTGATAAGACACATCCTTATCACTACAGATTTACCGTATAGAGTATATTTTCGTGAAATTTTCCAGGAAAGTACAGCCAAAAGTCTAAAAATATTTTATTCCCATCTTCCTTTAAACGGGAAGGATATCTGGTTGTGGTAAACTTGTCGAAATGGTAGGTACTGCAACAAATCAATTATATGTCACAGACAATTCAAGAATTTTGATGATTATGTGTGTACACAGTGCTGTTTATAAGAAGCGACATAGGAATTCCTTTACAAAACTGTCAAACGCGAGCTAACAGAGGTTTGGAAAGGTTGAAAAGTTCAAATGCACTTTCAATTTTAAATGAATTAATGAATGAGAAAAATGGATAGCTATGTTTGAAAAAGTCGAACTCCATTTTCATATCAATTTCGAATACTTACAAGGGCTTAGGACATAGCCAACAGGCTGGAGACACGGGATATTGCAAAGTTAAACCTGAAGTATGGCGGTTCGACTTGCCACTGCGATGCATTTTTTGTTTTAAGTCTTAAGCGAAACCATTTATTCCAAAAATTGTGGAAAACGAACTGAAAACAATAAGAAAAAAGTAACACCGGATCGCACTGCCATTCTTTTTAATTTCCATGTCCCTAACCTATTGGCTATACATATTCGGCTAATGGAGCTCCTCCCTAGTCAAAAAAAAACCTATTGGTTATGTCCCAAGAACTTTTGAGTATTGGAAAGTGGTATGAAAATTGAGTTCGACTTCTCCAAACACAACTATCCATTTGTGCATTAAACCAGAACGAATTTGAGGTAGTCAAAAGTGCTTTTGAAATTATTTTTTAACGACATTTCTAAATCCTCCATCAATTTCTATTAACGCTAATTGGTGGAAAATTAACCTCTAGTTTGACAGTTTTGTACAGGAATCTCCATATCGCATCTTATAAAAAACAGAGTGTATAGACTTTTCAAGACTTTTTTTTGTTTATACTCAATGAAGCTTCCCTGTACTTTGATGAAAGTTGTCGTAATTGATTGAGTCACCATTATCTTAATCGATAGATTAGTGAATATGCGAAAGCTTGGATTCATTGGCCCACTCAGTTATATGATCCTTTAGACTACACAGTGTGGTCTACGGAGGTTAATACACGCGAGGATTTGGGAGACAAATTTAACAACACTTCAATGACCACAGAATAATTCCCAACCGTCTATTCGTGCAAACGGCTAGAGCATTTTGGAAACTCAATTTGAATATTTCAAGTGATTGATCAAATTAATTCCAATTCGCTCCCAATAATTTTTCTTTAAATTGATTTCTCCATCAATAAATAATACTGACGCACCGTATAAGTAGTGCTCTTTAAGAGAGACAAAACAAATTTATGTAGTTTCATTATAATGAAATAATTTGACTGTATTTTCTGACATATGGAAAGTTTCACTCGATGGATTGGACTAGTAGTTACTAGTTTGGAAATAAAAATGCCCAACAACTCCTTTTTAAATAGTACTAATTTTAAGAGGCAATAACCGTGGAGCCAAAAAATAATAATATTTCAGACTCCATTATTGTGACAAGATTTAAATTTTGCTTCTGTTATTGGGCAATTCAAATATTAAAAAACTATTATGTGAAATGATATTGATTTCTTCATAAAAGTCTAGATTTTACTCTCGGCTCCATTAACTTTGAATGATGCAGTGCTTATTTATTATCCAATAATAAAAAAATAGTTGAGAAAATTTTTTTATTCTGAACAAAATGGCTGGCCCAAAGTTTTATGTCTTTGTTCAGTTGTTTCCATAGAGTTTATGAGAATGAAATGATTATAATGATCATTAGGGTATGTTTAGCGAAGATTTCCAATTATTTCGTATCCGTGTTTAGTTCAAGTCCGATTTCTTCGACCAAATACCGTGTTTTGAGAAATACCTGACCTTCATGATCATAAAATGTTTCCAATAGTATTATGGACGCCATTGGTACGTTCATGACAAATATCAGCCATGTTTCCTTGCACCCTACCGGTGTGGCAGAGCTTAGAATTGAAACATTGTCAAATAATCTAATATAACTGTTGAAAAAATGTGGAAAATACAATACCGGACCACCTTGTATAAAATATATTCCAAACTTATGCAGCTCTAACTAAAACAACAATCCGTTTAATTATGCCGTCCTCAAAAATTGCTGCCTGCTCTTAACCATTCAAATAAGTCCCATGCATCTGAAGCATGAATTAATGTAAAACAATTACTTCAAGACTTGCTTAAAATGAGTCCTCAAGCGCAGGCGAGGGCTCATGGAACGTAAAAGAGTAGAACGAAATTAATTATGGTATGGCTGACATGGGCAGAAGCAAAAAAAGAAGTTTTGTTTTATGGAGCGTCACATTTGGGACATTATTTATTCTAGCAGGCCATGAAACGATTCAGAACGACCCTTTAGCGGTGTTTGCCGAGTCGCAAATGGTCGCGCATGCCATCTTGCACAAATTCTGAGGATTGCCGTTCACTAGCTGAATACTTACTGGGGACAAGTTTTATCGTTTTGTGTGAATAAAGCAAGAAGTGGGTTTTTCCGGGAGGATCGCCGAGTTCTGAGTGACCTTTGGACCAATAAATTTTGCGAATGTTCCACGTTATTTTGTCGTATTTTTAATAATTCAAGTTTGAACTAATTCACTATGTGCCTATCCCGCCCAATCCCAATCAGCATGGAGCTTTTCGCAAATACACCAATTTTTATCGTTAATTCATATACACGTTAATCTATTCTCACCACGTTTTATATAACTTGCTTTGTCGATGGATTGGAGATTTAAAATTTCCAGCATAATTCAGACTTTTAGATTTGAAATAAACAAAATTATGGGAAAAATTGAAGCACATGTTAATAATGTGCGACACATGCGACAGTTCCATAAGAATGTGTAAAGTAGTTATCACTGGATAAATTTATTGATCCATTCACAAAATAAGTAATAGAATGGAATAAAAAATGCGCTCCACGTTTTTAATTCCAAATCAAATTATTCATCACCTTTAGGTTTGATGAAGTTTTTTTTACTTCACATATCATCACTTTTATCACTTAAAATAACACAAGATAGGTTTTATTAGTAGTAATACTATGAGAACTTCAAAATAATCAGGTTATACATTGATAACTTGTTGCATAGTTACAAAGAGTGTCAGTTTGACAGTTTGAATAATCTGACCGCGAGGCGGGAGCAGGGTAGGGGATCTCTGAAGGCTCGTGGGTGCTGCCACATAAAAAGTCCCGTCAGTACTAAAATTTGTAATTTAATGAAAACTGTAACGCCGTAAGTAGTAGTTGCAGATTCTTCCACATATATATTAGCGCTGACATCCTAACCTGACAACCATTGACAACTGCTTATTTGTGTGTGTTGAGTATGTTGAGTAGGTATTCGTATTTGGTTTTTATTGTTCATAGTGGGACTTTTACTTTAGGAGACAATGTCAAGAATATGTTATGGGAAAGACTGTAATGTGAGGTGCACACGGTAAGCTTTATCTTCATTAAAAAACATGTTCCATTAAATATAGAAAGTGACAAAAGTTCTTAGTAGTTATTCTTCCATACAACTTTGAACTTCCCAGCATCATTGTTGAATTACCAGCATTTATTTTTCTTCATGTTTGTCATTTAAATATGTACAAAAACGTTTCATTTATTGTATACTTTTTTTAATCAATAAAATATATGAACTTGATGATTATTGCTTTATTTTTCACAATTCAGACATTATATATGATCAATTTTTAGACGTTTCATTTAATTTTACTTGACTTTTCATTGTTATTATTGTAATATCAATCTAATGTTGAGTAATTTTAAATGAAATACCAAAAAATGGATCGTAAATGTCATTTTGCAATAAAGGTAAAATTACAGTATATTTTGAATATACCGCAAAAAACTGTAAAATGACAGGAATCTTTTTTTTCGGCTGTTAGCGAAGTTCACAACCTTTGTGCCAGAAGTACTGACGGGACTCTCAAGGTAGAGTCACCCGTATGAATAGAGGGCGCCACGGGTCAGTTTCCCATCTATAAGTATTTTTTTAACTATGGGCGGGAGTATTATTCTGTCAAACTGCAATAATTTGTGACTGTGCAGGAAGTTTGAGGTGTATAACCGTATTTATTTTGAAGTAGGTATTGTATTTGATACGATTATTTGTTGAGTGAATATAAACAATTTATTGAATGAGTGCGAAAAAGTGAAAAAAACAAGTAGAACAAGGCTTTTCCCAATGCTAAAGGGGAAATTGAAAATAGTATTTGGAAAATTATCAACAAATGCAGTATCACTGTGAAAAGTATGACACCAATGTCTTTATTATTCACAAAGAAAGCTTGAGCATACAGTGGTTAACTCCTTCCTTTTTCCACCTCCTCACCAATTTTAAACCCTTTTCTATCAACCCATGGTATCGTTCCGATTTTTTTGCCAAGTTGTTTTAAAATATAATAGTACCCAAAGGATTTATCGACGTACGTTCATCCATTACTTAATTGTTATAATTCCGTGAAAATTCTAAAGCGTCTATTAACAAGTTTGGGACTAGAGGGTTCTCCTTTTTATTTTAGTTTTTTTACAATAAACTCAATAGTTGAAGCGGCTTCCATTTTAAGGAAATATTTTCACAAACTTCCATCTTAGCACTTATAATTCTTGAATTTATTTATTCCAATTCCGGGGAGCTCACTTTGACAACAAATTAATTTGCATGCATTCGCAATTCACACTCTCCGTACCATCACATGATCCTCATATCGATGAGCGACTCCCTTCACATTTATTCCATAGATTCTATTCCATTCGGAGTGCCCTTTCCGGGTAGAGAGATCCTTTGAACTGCCCCAATGACTAATTAGAATACATTTTAGATGGTTGGAGAAAATTTGCTCTCGTTGAAAGGGTTACATCACACGATTCACGTTTTAAATACATACCTATTCAAATGGAGCTCAAACGGAGTGCTTTCAGATTACACTGTGATTTTATACGCTGCTTCATTTCCATAATTGATTAATGCTTCGGTATATTTTCTGAAGTGACAAAAGGAATATGCTAAAGAGTCTAGCTGCTATTTGGAAAATATCTTTGTGTTTCATGTTGTAAAGATATACAGAACCAATTTGAATGGTATAAAAATTCGCGAGAGTTACAACATAGGTTGGATAAAAAAGTAAGGAACCAATATAATGATACGAAAACATGTCTCAAGTGAATTTTCTCCACTACTAACTGTGGAGATGACAATTATTTCTTCTTTCAGCCAACTGAGAAATTGAATGTCTCTATTAGTGGTTGATAATTTTTCCTATTTAACAAAAACTTGTGCAACATAACTTTGTTTACCCAGAAGATTGTCATAAACATATTTGCTCCTTGAAATTACCCATTGAGATAGAATTATTTGAATAAAAATTTTATCAGCTTAAAATTCGTGCTCAACCAAAAATGACTGATGACATAACGAGTACGTTCATAATTTACCGAAAATTGACAGTGTACTTGTCAGTGAAACGACGTATATACACCATGGTGGTGAAAACATTTATAAGCCTCACACCTTAGTCAGCTTGGGACAAACCCACTTGCGAAATAATCTTGGTGCTCGGTCAATGATAATAGTCTTCACCACCTTGGTGCATACTATTATTGTTGAAGTTACACACAAAAAAAAACAAAAAATGGATATTTTTTATTATTGGCTGCAACACATTTACTTTCGGAAGTTTCAAAAAATGAAACTCATTGGAAAATTTTATTTGGTTTGACATTGACTAGCTTTTTTTACAATCGTATCTTCAAGGAAATCATTAACTTATTTTCTAAAATACGGATCTGATTGGATTAAAATATTGGGTATATAATTTTCGAGAGCTTACAAGAGCTCAGATTAAGCCGAATATTCTTTGTATAAGAAAACAACCACAAAAAAATCCTGTCATTTCTCAGCTCGCGCGGTGAAACAATTCCATTAATAAAAAACTCAATTCAACTTTATTTCACAGACTGGAAGAGAAATACAGGGGAAAATATTGTTTGAAAAGACAACTGTTAGGAACAAATGTAACGATGTTTCCCAGGGACGATTATGGTTCGATATAAAGCTGTTGTTTGTCAAGCTAGTATAGACATAAAAGGACAAAACGAAAATCGTGGCGGTCTCTCTGGCGATGTATTCACTGAATGGACTCCTGTTGGCAACTGGTACTGAGTATTGACCTGTGTGAACAAACCTGTTCGCGTTGAAGATGCGTATTCTATACACAATTTTAAGTGGTAGTGTTCTATATGTATACTTTTGGTATAACCGGTAATCACATGTATTAGGTCAAAATATTTACTCCAAGCTAGTCATAACATTCATAAATTCTTATAAAAATTGTGTGAGTAGTTTTCAATCCAAAGAAAAAGTAAGGTCGTCGTGAAAAAGTAAGGACAAAACTAACAGACATGGTATTAATCATTTTTTCCAGCACAGTCATTCAAAGACCGTTTATAAAGCGATAATAATCCATTGAATTGGCCTAAAAGGCAATTAGGGGGATTTCTCTCACAGCGAAAATAGATATCAAAGACAAAAACGTCGAGTGAGAAAAAGTTTCATTTCGCACAGGTACAGGCTTTTGTGTTTTCATAGATGGAGAAGGACCTCATTGTTTGATGAGCCGGCTTATTCATGGATAAGGGAAGTCGATTAATCACACAAAAGGACTGAATTACATCGATTCTTATTGAACTGGAATTCACTTGTGTAAGGCTGAAATTTTTATGTTCTATTTTATTTAAAGTGTAATCAGATCTAATTCCGATTTACCCAGGATTTTTCGATTAGTACTAGTAATGGTGAATAACTGTAATATCTTTTGATCTGTAGAGGTTCATAAAAGGAGCGTATCGGATATTTACAAACCATACAAGTTACGGAAGATCAACCTTTGAATTTAAAAAAAGGGTTTTAGTTAATCTTTTTTATGGTTACGCAATAGCAATGAGATTAGCCAGATAAATGGGTCAAATGCTCCCCAATGGTTTTGGCAGCAAAATAGAAATTAAAGATGATATTGACGAAGACTACATTTTTATGTACAAAGTGTCCCACGACGAGTGAAAACTATCTATATATGGCAAAATAGTTATAGTAAAATCATGAAAATTTCTACGTTCGGGTTTTCGGATACGATCTTTTCAACTAAAATATTTTCAAAGATGGCCGACTTCCGGTACTACCGGAAGTCAACTGTAACTTTGTTATTTTAAATAGAACATCCTGTATATTAATAAATTTTTAAAATCTACGTAATATTTTAGTATACTTTTGCCTAAAAGCTTTTTTCGAAAAATGCACAGTTTTTGAGTTATTGATTTTTTTGTAGGAAATTTGACCGTTGAAGACCAAAATTTAGACCACACCTGCATCTCTAAAAATTGACAGAAAACATTTAATATCTGGATAACGGTAAGGTTTAGGTATAGGAAAGTATACATGAACTTGCCTTATTTTTTCTCCTGAATGCATTAAAATAGAAAAAACAGGGTGGTTGTATTTAAAAAAAATAAGAAATTTGATATTTATGAAGTTAAGCTTTGAACACTTTTTATTCACACCCTGTATGAAATGAAAAATTTTTCAACATAGATTCGAATACGTTTGACCTTGCTTAAGGTAACCGAAGAGAAACCATTTTCATATCTTCAAGGGTCCCCTCGTAAAAAAATAATTTATAAGGGTCTGCAACGGTCAAACTTTTTACGAAAAAATCAGGAGGAGATTATCTTTATTGGTGACCCAACTGGCTAACGACCGAGGTCTTTCTGCCTCAAAAAAAAACTCAAAAAGTGTGCATTTTTCGAAATAAAAGTTTTTAGGCAAAAGTATACCAAAATATTACGTAGATTTCAAAAATGTATCAATATACAGGGTGCTCTATTTAAAATAACAAAGTTACAGTCATCTTCCGGTAGAACCGGAAGTCGGCCATCTTTGAAAATATTTTAGTTGAAAAGATCGTATCCGAAAACCCAAACGTAGAAATTTTCATGATTTTACTATAAGTATTTTGCCATATACAAATAGTTCTCACTCGTCGTGGGACACCCTGTATGTAAAATAATTATATTCCCAATGGATAATCGGTTTTTAAAATGATATTCCATTGATTTCTAGTTTGCCAGGTTCAAAATCGACGATCTTAAACAGAACTGATGAAAGACCTTATAAATTGGAATATCGCAACATTTTATCGAATTTTGGCAAAGGCTTATCTAGTAAAATGGAGAGAAAATTCGAAATTCCAGTCCCATGCCGGTAAATACTTACTCAATATTCTTATCTCAAACTGAAATAATCAAAATCATTTCCTAGCTAAATAATAATAAGCCGCCAGGATTTGACGGTATAAAAGCCGAAACTCTAGAATTAGTATCAAAATACATAGCAGAACCTTCATCCTACATGAATAATGTAATTTTTCAATGCGGAAAAATTCCCTCAGCACTGAAACTCTCCATTTTAACGCCTATATTTGATAATGAGGACAGAACTGAGATGAACAATAATAAGCAAATAGCATTAATTACCTGTTTGGAAAAGTAACTGAGATGATTATAAAAATAGGATCAATTGAATTCATTGTCCCCACAAGATGCTATTTTAAACTCAACTAGCAATATATACAGGGTGTTTTTTTCATATGATCCTCACAACGTTTGCATGTGGATACCTCTCGTGAAATTGGACAAAATGATATAAGGATTGAGGGGTCCAGCTCACTTACTTTATAATAATATATGTATATCTTACTACTTAGTCTCAACGAGTTACAATTATTGCAAAAATCTTTAATTATTTAAAATTTAAATGGTCAAGGCGAAAACCAGCTATGATTGAGTACTGACAAGGTGGAGGCCATAAAGATACAAAAAAGAAGAACGGTTTGAGTTTGAGTTCCCTACATATTATATTCTAATTTGCCAGTTTTTACATGAATGTAGAAAAAATATTGCATGCAACTCTTGCAAAACGTGTTTTTTGCACTTGTTGCATGAATAAATATTTAGATGATTAGTTTTATGTGTTAGATCGTAGCTAAGTAATGAGGCATGAAGTTTTTTTCAAAAAGTAACTATCTCGTACAATTATTTTAGTAGTTCTGGGATTGGTTAATATGATAATCAATTTTTAATATAATTGTAGTTTTAGAGAATTTTTAGTTTTTTGTTGTATATTTTTCAACAAATACAATCCTTCGTCGAATATAACATAATCATCATGAATACAGAAATAATCCTTGTGTTCGAAAACTCCCATTTCTCACTGAGAAAATAACCTTTATTTTGTATATTCTCAACCAAATGGAAACTCTTGACAACGTCGCACTCGTTCTAACAGCGAACGCATGCACCACCAAAAATCAATATTACATACGTACTACCCATTAATTAGCCATCCCTGTTCAACGAACCAAATCTTCTAATGCATCTTCTCCTTCGCACCTTGCACAAAAGCAATATCTGGAACAGACTCTTACCACCCCTACTCTCCGATCAGCTAATCGCCCCAACCCCAAAAATCCAGTTTCTCGTCAGAACTCAAGTTAGAAGCATTGGCTTCTCCCCTATATTTCTTCACTCGTAACCCATGCCGGTTAGGTATAAGTGTTTTACCAATAAAGAAAGAAAAGTGTCGCTCTCAGGTAGTCACCAATTGCTACCAGCTGTATATTTGTGAATAGTTTTATGTACATAGTTCAGTAAACTTAGTGAAATTAAATCCAGTGTTTCATTTCTGAATGAGTCTGAAATGAATGGTGAAACAGCTCATTTTCTCAGTACGGTTTGAAGGGAAACAAAAGAAAATTCCCTCAAATCGCACATGGTCCTTCGAGCCGGATCCCAAAGGAAAATCTAACTCCTCAAATCACAAAGAAACTGACCTCGTGGCATCAAATCGACGCCGGAAGTGCTTCTACAGCCATCTTGGATTCCTCCAGCGGACAGCAGACGAACTAATAGCAGTTCAAAACAGCACAAGCGCACTCTAGCTGTGCTCCACTATTCTCCCGCCTCAATCTCACTCTCTCAGCTCATCACCCGTCTCTCTCCTGGTACGAACATTGATAGGAAGGTAATCAAAACTAATAAACATTAAAAGGTCAGTGATTTTTATACTATTTTCGAACTATTGTTGATTTTTAATTGATGCTTATTATATAAGTGATCTATAGTGATTCTTAACACTTTTATTCTGTTTCATAAACATTTTATCGTTGATTTTAATTGATACTTATTATATAAAGTTCTAGTGATTCGTAACACTTTTATTCTGTTTTATAAACATTTATTGTTGATTTTTAATTGATACTTATTATATAAAGTTCTATAGTGATTCTTAACATTTTTATTCTGTTTTTAAACATTTTATTGTCGATGTTTAATTGATGCTTATAATAAGTACATATATAGATTTTAAGGAAAAGCTTTCAGCACACAATGTCAGAAGACGAGAATAATATGCCATATTTTAAAACTAAAAGAAAAAATGCCAAAGCGCAAATAACCAGAATCTCTAACTGGTTTGAAAATCATAAAGATATTGTAGTAGATTCAAATGAAATCAAAAACAGAATTAGATTATTAGAAACTCATTTTGAGAAATACTCTAATGCCGAAGATGAAATTAATCTCTTGGACATCGACGGCACTGAGTCCGATAATAGAGAAGAATTTGAAAATAAATTTATTACTTTGTTATCGCGCTTGCAAACCAAACTAGAAACACGTTGTCAAAACATAGGTAAAATAGATAACCCATCACAAAAGAATAATATCAAATTACCCAACATACAAATTCCAACCTTCACAGGAAACGCTCTAGAATTCACACCCTTTATGGACCTATTTACAGCATTAATAATAAAAAACCCGAATCTGACATCTAATGCTGAAAAGTTTTTTTATCTCAAAACATATGTTAAAGGAGAACCACTTCAAATAATTGATCAGCTACCTGTGACAGAAGCTAATTTTCAAATAGCATTACAATTGTTAGATAAACGATATAATAATAGTAAACAGCTAATTAATAATCATTTTAAGAATTTGTTAAACGCACCTGTAATCAATAAAAGTAATTGTGTGAGCTTACGGCAATTGGTAACGAACTCTAGAGCAAACACTGACGCTTTAAAAAACACAAATCACACTCCGGAAGAACTTTATGAAAATTTGTTAATTTACATATTAGAACGAAAACTTGATTTCAATTCAAAAAAAGCATACGAGGAGCATAAAAAATCATCATTATCTACTTTGGATGAATTCTTTGAATTTTTGGAACATAGATGCCAAGTCTTAGATAACTTAAACACTACTGACTCTAACTTAGACAATAAATTTGATAAAACTCACTCTTATGGTAATTCGTCTCAAAGTGTCAATCCTCATAAAAACAACAGTACTAACTATAATAATTATTCACAAAGTCATAATAGAAATAAATTCAATAATAAAGTAACCCTTCACACCAGTAAGCCTCAAACTAGTGGTGATGTCTCTTTTCCCAACTCACGAAGTAGCCCCCTCAGGTCGTCTCCATCAAGCTCTCCTACGCGTAATAAAATTTGCAATTTCTGTAATTTGAGAACTCACAAAATTTACACTAGTCCTGATTTCACTTCATTGGTTCCTATAGATAGAGTGAACGCAGCCCGAAGCAAAAAACTCTGCTTCAATTGCTTAGGCAACAAACATCTGATACCACAATGTCCATCTACACTCTCTTGCTCCGTCTGTCATAAAAAGCACCACACTCTCCTACACAATGGAAATTCAAACAACCCAGAATTCGCTCCAAATCGTAATGTCTCACTTAACGACAATGCAAACAACACTACTCATACTCAACCAAGTACTTCAATGCAGAACCAACTCCCACAAGGATCTGCTTCACTCTCCGCAGTCGCTGTAAAAACTCCTTATGTACTATTAGCCACTGCGAAAGTCGCCGTGCACTCAAAACAAGGTCATCCACTAATTTTGAAAGCTTTATTAGACAATGGAAGTCAAACATCATTTATCAAACGTTCCACAGTCATTGAATTAGGAAACATATGTTACCCTCTCAACATGCAAATTTCCGGCATTCTCACTAGTAACAGCATTGTGAATAAAATGACAGACATTGATTTTCACTCAGTCTTTGACAACCAAAAGTTCCAGGTATCGTGTGCTGTCGTGGAAAACATTACCCAAGCTTTACCCCAAATACGAATAGATCCTCAAAAACTAGAAATCCCGTCTTCTCTCTTGTATCAATTAGCAGATGATGAATATTTCTTACCGTCAGATATTGATATGCTCATTGGAGCAGATGTATATTACTCTTTGCTCAAAGGTGGTTTTGTCTCTCTAGGTAAAAACCTCCCTACCCTCGTAGACACTCATTTAGGATGGGTTTTAGCTGGTACAATCCCCTCCGCTTGTATTGATTACCCTACTCAAGAAAGCGCTCTCTCTATTGTCTCTCACACTTTCTTTTCAACTAGTGCTAGTCTCCCACCTCTCGAAGATAGATTAGATACTATGCTCGAAAAGTTTTGGTCTCAAGAAGAAATTCAAACTCATCCTCATCCTTCTCCGGAAAATGAATTGGCTGAAACAATTTTCACATCCACCACCCGAATTATGGACTCTGGAAGATACCAGGTCGATTTACCTCTACTTCACCCCAACGCTCATAAGAAGCTGGGCGAATCGTTTGCTCAAGCTAAAAATAGATTTATATCTCTCGAGAAAAAGTTTGAAAAAAATCCAGAGCTTTTTAAAGAATATAAAAAGTTTATCACTGAATATGTTGAAGTAGGTCACGCTAGGTATATACCTCTTGAACTCACAAATGACACATCTGATCACAAATATTTTGTACCTCATCTGTGCATCATTAAGGAAACAAGCGCCAGTACTAAGCTGCGCATAGTTTTCGATTTTAGTTGTAAAACAAGTTCTCGTCTCAGCCTTAATGATATTACCCTGAAAGGCCCTCAAGTGCAGCCCGAGTTATACGACATCCTAGGTAGATTTCGCCTATTTGAATTTGTCCTAACTGCGGACATCAAACAGATGTACAGACAAGTATTGATGAACCCCCAATTCAACTTTCTCCAAAATGTATTATGGAGAGACTCCCCATCAGAACAATTCTCGTGTATCGAATTAAACCGGGTTTCTTTCGGACAAAAAAGGCTCCCTTGTATAAATCTTATTTAGCCCTGTTTGTGTGTATGGTAACCAAAGCCATACACATCGAATTAGTCTCAGATCTCTCTACAGATTCATTCATAGCTTCGCTCAAGCGCTTCATAGCTCGCAGAGGAAACCCCACAGTTATTTACTGCGACAATGGTACGAATTTTGTTGGAGCAGCACATCAGTTGAAAGACTTATATACATTTCTTAAATCCCAGAGCACACATAATGCCATCGACAATTATCTGTCAACTAATGAAATTTCCTGGAAATTTATACCCGCACTATCGCCACACTGGGGAGGCATATGGGAAGCGGGCATAAAAAGTGCTAAAAATCACCTCGTTCGGATCGTAGGTAACTCTCAATTCACATACGAGCAATTTCTCACAATTTTAATCCAAATTGAGGCCATTCTCAACTCCAGACCTCTGTTCCCTATGTCAAACGACCCCAAGGATTTACAACCCTTGACCCCAGGCCATTTTCTCATCGGTTCATCCCTCACCGCTTACCCCGAAAAGGATATTTCTTCTCACCCTTCAAATAGACTCTCATTTTGGAACAAATGTTACCAGATTCAACAAGTTTTTTGGAAACGCTGGTCATTGGATTATATGAACCGACTTCAAAATCGCCCAAAATGGATGATTTCCCGTTCCAACATTCAGGTAAATGATATGGTCTTGGTAAAAGATAACAATTCTCCCCCTCTCAAATGGCCCCTGGCTAGAGTAATTGATACACCCGTAGGCAAAGATGGCAAAGTTCGTTGCGCCACCATCAAGACTAGTGAAGGACAATACACCAGGCCTATTACCAAACTAATACCTCTTCCCTGTGACTCCAAATAAATCATACCCCATTGTGTAACTTAAGCTCCTCTTCTCAGTTTTTAATATTATTACATTTTCTCTTCATTGTTATTCCTCTTCTCGCCCGCGGGGCAGTATGTTCGAAAACTCCCATTTCTCACTGAGAAAATAACCTTCATTTTGTATATTCTCAACCAAATGGAAACTCTTGACAACGTCGCACTCGTTCTAACAGCGAACGCATGCACCACCAAAAATCAATATTACATACGTACTACCCATTAATTAGCCATCCCTGTTCAACGAACCAAATCTTCTAATGCATCTTCTCCTTCGCACCTTGCACAAAAGCAATATCTGGAACAGACTCTTACCACCCCTACTCTCCGATCAGCTAATCGCCCCAACCCCAAAAATCCAGTTTCTCGTCAGAACTCAAGTTAGAAGCATTGGCTTCTCCCCTATATTTCTTCACTCGTAACCCATGCCGGTTAGGTATAAGTGTTTTACCAATAAAGAAAGAAAAGTGTCGCTCTCAGGTAGTCACCAATTGCTACCAGCTGTATATTTGTGAATAGTTTTATGTACATAGTTCAGTAAACTTAGTGAAATTAAATCCAGTGTTTCATTTCTGAATGAGTCTGAAATGAATGGTGAAACAGCTCATTTTCTCAGTACGGTTTGAAGGGAAACAAAAGAAAATTCCCTCAAATCGCACACCTTGGAATAGTTTAAGAAACTCCATTAGACAAGTTACATTCATATTCTTCAAAGGTTTTTGTAAATATCACTGCCAATACCCACGTATGCAACTATCAACAGGAGACTTTTTCCTTGGCGACAAATTACAATCTTTATTTCGAATTCATCCAACGATAAAACTCCCATTTTCATAGATAAAGTAATTTAAATTTGACTATTTTATGCACCAGTGAACTGTCTGTTGCAGCCCTCGACTCAATAATAAAATACATAGTCTGTTCTCGACATTCGAAGGACACGATATAGCTTGTTTTATTCGATATAGCTTGTTTTATTATTTTATTCAATACATACAAGTAATGAAAGTACATTTGCGTAATATCAGTTACAATTTTTGAAAAGATTTGAATAAAAATGTCCATTTCATATTTTAAGTATTTCTGCAACTTCTTGGTTTCTTATGTTTTCCTCTCTTCCTTTTTGAATTCATTCGAGCTTTCCAGACATCTCTGACTGGCCTGTAGCTTATTCTTGTTAAGAGTTCGTACCACAAGTTTTTTATTTCTAATAATTCAAGTATTGGCTCTTACTCCAATTCCTTTCTCACATCCTCGTTTCTTATCCAAACTCTCCGTGTTGTAACCTTTACTCTCCGCAAATATTGCATTTCCATTGCTTGGATTCGACTTTTGGATTTTTGTGACAGTATCCAGCTTTTACTTCCATAAAAATAGGGATTGGTCGATAAACTGTTCCACATACTGTAATTTGGCTTTTGCACTGATTTTCTTTTTTTCCTATTAATGATCTTGATAATGAATGCTACAGTTTTAATGCATTGGTGATCCTTTCATTCATTTCAATATCTCCATTTACGTTTTTATACAGGGTGTTTCATTGGGAAAGGGCCTAACTTTAACTGTAGATGGGGATCACTTTGGTGGTTCCAAAAACCTATATTTAATGTGTCTGCTGCACTTTATAACCGAGATACAGGGTGTTTTATAAATTTATCCTATATCTTCGAACCTCATAACTCCCGAGTTATCCTATATATTATTTTGAGATTTGGTACACGTAATAACCATTACCTAGAAACTCCATCAAAAGCATCTCCAAAAAGATAATGCAGGTCCAGCTTAACAAAAAATTTCAAAGCTCGTCTTTTCTAAAAACAACACCCTGTATATATATTTTTTGACAATTGCTCTTCATAATTGGAAAGGGTATAAAAAATCGAATCTACTTATTTCCTTTTCATTTTTCCGCAGACAATTTTACTACCAAAAATTTACCGTCAAAGTTATAATTTATGCACGTTTTTGGGGTTAACAATGGTATCGGAGAGGTGTTTTTATTTTTTTAGCTTGAAATGAAATCCATTTAATGCATCTAGAGAAGCATCCTGGAAATTCAATTGAGTTTGTATGTTTACGAGTACAGACCACTGAAAAATGTGATTACAGGGCCGTACTTAGAGCATACTCACTCAGAATGTTTTGAATAATTCGAACACCCTGTATAAGAATATGTATCTGGAAACTATGCACTTCTTCATTTAGAATAACAAGAGTATAATACGAGAAATTAATTTATACTTCAAAAAACGTCAAAAGTACTCGTTTGGACAATGTTGTTAGAATTTCTTGTTTTCTGTTCATGTCAATATAAAATTAATAAAAATCTCTCCGTTCTTTGAAGTACAAATTCATTTCTCGTATTATACTCTTGCTATTCTAAATGGAGAAGTGCATAGTTTCCAGATACATATTCTTATACAGGGTGTTCGAAATATTCGAAACATACTGAGTGAGTATGTTCTAAGTACAGCCCTGTAATCACATTTTTTAGTGGTCTGTACTCGTAAACATACAAACTCAATTGAATTTCTAGGATGCTTCTCTAGATGCATTAAATGGATTTCATTTCAAGCTAAAAAATAAATAAAAACCTCTCCGATACCATTGTTAACCCCAAAAACGTGCATAAATTATAACTTTGACGGTAAATTTTTGGTAGGAAAATTGTCTGCGGAAAAATAAAAACGAAATAAGTAGATTCGATGTTTTATACCCTTTCCAACTATAAAGAGCAGTTTTCAAAAAATCTATATACAGGGTGCTGTTTTTAGGAAAGACGAGTTTTGAAATTTTTTGTTAAGCCGGACCTGCATTATCTTTTTGGAGATGCTTTTGATGGAGTCTCTAGGTAATGGTTATTACGTGTACCAAATCTCATAATAATATACAAGGTAACTCGGAAGTTATGAGGTTCGAAAGAAATAGAATAAATTTATAAAACACCCTGTATCTCGGTTATAAAGTGCAGCAGACACATTAAATATAGGTTTTTGGAACCACCAAAGTGATCCCCATCTACAGTTAAAGCTAGACCCTTTCCCAATGAAACACCCTGTATATATTTATAACCAAGGTATTTAAATACGTGTAAAGATGTGCAGTGCCTGACAAATAGTTTTCCCAACAAAACCGGTACTGATAGGAATAAAAGCGATTTCGTAGATGAGGCACGAAAAATTGGCATAATTTTCTTCTGAGGATACAAAATCCTGAATATGGAAATCACGGAACGCAGATTAGGCAAATGGTCGAAGTTGTTGTTAACTCCGTGCATTGTGTCGGAAACTAATTACCATTGATCTCCTATTGTATCCCAGAAGCTTATGTACTTCTCGATAGAAAATGTTTAAAGATATTCTCTGATTTGAATGCATTGTAATGACCTATTCTAATTATAAAATCTGGAAACGATCGTTTCAAATTCTCAAGTTATTTCGTTCCAATAATTCTTATTATTATGGAAAAAATTGATAATTTTTTGTTTCCAAAACAATAAGGGCCAGTTGTATGTACCTAATTTCTATGGTTAACCACCGATCACAGCTGTTAAAGTGTTGTACGAAACGTAGTCAAGGCCATCTTAATAAGAAGCCAGAGATTTTTTCAAATGTTAGGTATCATGACATACAAATGATTTCACTCACGTTTTATTTCAGAAAGAACTGACTGGTTAGCTATATCCGTGTTTTAATTCACAATAACGCATGTTCGAACTAAAAATTTGATCCCGGTCAGCAAATCATTCTGATGGTTGGCAATGGATAAGTAACCGCAAATTTTTTTTTTCGAACAATGGATTTTAATTCACCAACGGCTATATTGTTTTCACGAACGCTTTTTTTAATGCGCATGCCTCTGACTGTTTCTGATAGTACTTTCTAATTGTTCTACGAACAAACCTATCGTTTTATATTACCTAACCATTAAGTTGATTAGAGAATATCGACTTATTTATTCAAGTTTTGAGTTATCAAACTATACCAATCTAATAGTATCCTGGGATATTTCACCTGCATATTCCCATACTTATATTGATTACCAACATGTAGTTTAAAACAATATTTCCTAAAACGTTTGTAGGAATATTTGAAAAAAAAAAAGCATAAATGTGGACTATTGGGACGATAAATGTCATGAAAAATACTGTTAGTCCGTGTAAAGATACTGGGCTATCATTTAACAAGTGAATTCATATCAGGAGGGTTTAGAATATTGAAAATATTTAACTCAAAAATTCATAAATATTTTTGAAAGGACCTCGCATTTTTCTTTTAACAAAGTGGCGTTCCGTCAAATGTTATGAATTTTTGGAAATGATTTTGTACTCCACTATATCAGTGTTCTAATAGAATTAATTGACAATTGTTTCGATATATTATTTTCACATTTCATTTTCTACTTCGAAACCGTCATGTCGAAAACCTTAGCTATTTCTTCAACTACACGAGAGATACCTTTTTTTATATGAGGCACCCGATTGTTAGAGCATCATTTGAAAGAGTACGTTTTGACAGATAACTAGTCTACTTATAAAGTTTTCCATCCTGACAACAGCACAAAATCTCCTTGTTTGTCATTGGCTCTAGCCTACCATAGTCTACCATAGGAATTCAAATTTCAAAGTTGTTTTCTCATTTTTATTTGGAATCGTAGAGTGGCATTATTAGCTGCAAATACTTAGTTGAGATATTTCCGTTGAACTTTACAAAACGAGCCCATTGTGAACTCTAAAAAATCCAATATAATAACAATTTCAACTGAAGTGTATGGAATGGAATACAAGACAAGTGACATGTTTCATTTGCCTTCCATTATTTGTAGTCGACATTTCGAAGCTTGATTTATTTAAAAATTTCTCATGATTCATTTTTAGTGGGATAGACAGAATATAATGGACTAAAAAATCAATATTCGTTAGTTCCATTTGTATAGGTAGTTGTTTGCAAAACATTTTTTCCATTAATTCCACCAAAAATCTGGATAAACATGCAAAATAATGAGCAAAACACGTTAAATAAATAAAAAATTAACCGTCATGGGAACAAAATGAATGGAACACGCATGATGCATGAAACTTGTCAACAATCCACTGCTCTTTGCCTCTTTATAAAGTGGGAAACGCTCAGAAGAAAAAAAATGATTTACTGATTGGTATCAAAAATTATAAAAGACAAAACAATGGTTATCACAATCAGCTGATAGTTAGTTGGTTGATAACACAAAGAAAAACTAGATTTCTCCCCAGAATTGCGTATTGCACGCAATAAACAGCTGGGTACCAACTGCGTATGCTTTCGATCAGGAAATCTTGCGTCTTGCGTTGCATTGCACCATGTCAATCGATCTTTGAATTTTTAGATATTGAAAACCTTGGAATAGCTTCCTTACACTACCAGTTCCATCAAATTTTCTCATCAATCTCGTCACTGTAGATGCCACAAGGGAGCGTGCTTGGCCCAGTTTTATACCTACTAAATAAATATGACATACCAGATATGAATGGTATAGAAATTGCTTCATATTTGCTGATGACACCGCTCTTTTTGCAACAGGAGCAAATGGGGAAGAAGCTACTAAAAAGCCACTAATCAATTCAAAGAATGGACCAAAAAGTGTAGGAAAAAACTCAATCAGTCAACATTGGTGAATATGAATTTAACAAATGATACAAATAATCAAAACATGCCAACTGCAGTTGATGGAATGAACGTACCATATAGAAACACAGCAAAATATCTCGGAATTACTCTGGATGCTAAGCTAAGATGTAAGGAACATGTAAATGAGAAGACGATAGAGCTAGGAACAAAATTAAAAAAAATGTATTGGCTTATGGGTAGAAAATCCCAAATGTCGACACATGATAAATTGCTTATGAACAAGCAGATTCTGGAGTCCATTTGGACATACGGACTACAGCTTTGGGTTTCTGTCAGTTTAAACAACTTTAGACACCCTGTAGATCATTTTATTAGTTCTGTCAACTTTTGTCATAATAAGTATAAGTATAATAATTTCATACGATTATAAGTATAATTTCATACGGTAATTTGTTGTTGACGATGGTCAGTGAACATTTGGATTGGATTATTAGATAATAATGTAATCGGCCCAAATATGTTACCTAAACGACTTAATTCAGCATCGTATTTTCATTTTTTTAACGACAATTCACCACTGCCATTTCTCGATCAAGTTCCATTAGCAACTAGATTGAATTGTTGGTTCCAACATAATGGTGCTCCTGCACATTATGGTGAGAACATTACTAAATCAAACATTCCTCGACTGTTGATTGGAAGAGGTGGACCAGATCTAAATCCATTATATTTTTTCTTCCGGGGATTCTTGGAAGAAAATATTTACTTTGAACCTGTTGAGAGTGCGGAAGATGTAGCAGCTCGTATTCACGCTGCTGTCACATTTATAGACGAAAACATGCTACAGAGGGTCGTGATTCAATGATAAATCGTGCAAATATTTGCATTGAAGTAGGAGGCGATTTGTAGGAACACCTTTTATAAATCAATTTCTTGTTTTGTAACAAATATTCGTTTTTAATAAAGTTTAAACATTGAATGTTAGATCTTGGTTCTTTGTCAATAACTTTGTAACCATGGACATGACGCAATTTTTTTATTCCTACGTTTTAATTCGTTTCAGCCCCCCGATTTATATTCTGAAAGGACGGGCGTCAATTTTGAGACACCCTGTATATCCATACTGACATTGCATTCTTATTACCAATGGAGGCGTTTTGTTAAAGTGTTGTTTTACAGGAGGAGTTTTAATAATAAATAGTAACAGTACAAAAGGACTTTCAATCCACCACACAATATAGCACCCATACAAATGTTCCAAAATAAAGTACTCCGTACTATTGTGTACTATCTACTCATAAGTTTCGATTATTTCAATTAATATAAAAATCCAAACATTTTCACGCAATCATCGATAAACACGTTTTCCATTATCCCAAGTAACAGGAAACCCCAAAAAAAATCACCAAACGAATGTTAAGACTTCACAGATGAAAAATCAACCTATCCTTCTAATTTTATGGGTGTAATTTTCTCTAGATGCCCCAATGATCTTTTGACATGCAGTGATTTGAACTGATTTGTCAGACTTGTGAAAAATCAATGTCCATTAGGAAAAAACACTTTTTTTACTAGCAGTATCAAATACGAAACAATATTTTTGGAACTTGATCTTCATAAAATGGAATTGATTCTATTTTTTGCAGGAAACACTAAAAAATAGGAACGGCTTTCCAATTACACTTTTTTTCATTCTTATCAATAGTTATAATAATTCTCTATTATTATACTGAATGAATCACGACTAACGGGATGGAGGTTTATAGCGAAACAGTGGAAGTTTTAAAATGTTTGTCACTAGTTGGTACATTCATATAGGCTACATTTTGAGATTATTTTGAAATATACAGAATGTTCCTATAAAGTGTGGCGTATCAAAGTTATATTTTTCCTCAATGGAACGCCCCATATTGCATTGCATTTTCTGATTGCCCATAAAAAATTGAAAAACTTTTCACGATAGTTCCCTATACCTAAATATAGAGGGTTCCAAGTTATGCTGAATTTTTTGGAAATGTGAAAATTTCGAAAAAAATTAATAACTCATTAACATAACAAATTCTTGAAGAAGTAGGATTTGAAGTACCATTGGAAACTATGAATAAAGTCTGAGGAAACGTTAGAGAATTGAAAGTGTATTAAACGTTATTTTCCAACGACCTTTCCAAATCTACGATCATTTTTATGAACGCTATTTGGTAAAAAAGTTAGCTAGCGTTTAACAGTTTTGTACAGGAGTCCCTATGTCGCATCTTATATTAATATGAACAGGTATTTAAAAGACCTACCAAATAATTTCTTACAAAACCCTCTTTTTCATTTGAAAAGTTTAGTCATCACGCTCACGTGGATAACGTTAAAGATAAGAAAAGAGGAAGAAACACGGGGAGCCCGCTTAAAGATTTTCCTCAAAGTAACCGGCCTGCGAAATAACAAATTTATTCCCTCCGTTCGAATCATACTGTATAATATGGAACATCAATATTTGCCGGACCTGTATACGAGTGATCTCCAATATAAAAAGGTCGAATATATTTCTGGAACTCGCAAGTAACAAAACCCCTAGGCAATATAACGTAATTTCCTTGCAAGTCATCTATTTTGGTTACTGTGGACACTGTTTAAACACAGACTTCTAGTCCAGAATTGAGAAGTAGATTTTCCTACCAAATCGATCTCATGTATTCTATCGAAAAAGAACTACTGATTGTTTGAAGTGCTATGATGTCAATGGATATAATATAAATTACCAACAATATTAAAAATTCACAAGAAAACTTGGAATTCTGGAAAGGTTGAATATATTTAAATCCCGTTCTTATCTCAGTGTGAATGTAACTCTTGGTAAATGACATTTCTACTTTATTGTATAACATTTTAATGTGGACTGGCATATTTCAATAGTTCTCCTTAAATTGTGATTTTTTATAAGACTTGAGAACGCTGTGACGCTGTTAGCTTTAGTTAAAGGATAAAATGTGAGCTTTCCACTTTTTCACAGTCGTTTCACACAGGAACAGACGTTTGGAATAAAAACGACACTAATAGAGGAGTTCAGTCTAAGGTCAGTGTGGCCAAAAAAGAGTGTTTTTTCCTGACATGACAGTTAAGGTCTACCGTTCAAAACAAAAGATTTTGCATGCTTTTTATCATTGCGAACATCTATATTGCTTTATAGAATTTACCCCCGAAGCGTATATCTTGAAATTCATAATGAGTTTTAATCTGAATACTCAACATATCAGTGAGAACTTTAGGCATGTCACAATTTCATTTCTGTTATTCAGTATCCACCAGCTCTGTCAAATGTCAGTGGAAAAAGTAATTGAAAGAATTGAGATACTATTAATTAGGAATGCTACAAAAATCTAATCGAAAATGGACGTACACAATTAAACCAATATCAACAAAAATAAATATAACTGACATTTTACATAACTAGTGACTGAGTAACAGAAAAAACCACTTTGACGATGGTAATACTGACCTTAGACTGAACTTTATTCCAAAATAGCTAGCCTCGAGTCCTGAACAAATTGGAAATTATGATAAATCAGTGACTTGCTTAATTTCCAACGCAGTAATTTGGCTTGTGTTTGGCAGTTATTGAAAGTACTACCTTGTGAATTCCAATAAAAAAGAAGAAATGTGAATGCTGTTTGGAAACTCGTTGCTTGATTTATGGAACTGAATTTTGAAAAAATGTGGTAGTTCATCTGCTTCAAACCCTCACCAAATAATGATTTGAATCATATTTACCGTCTTTTTCAGGAAAATTAATGTGAATGACATCACAAGAAACTCTGGCCTTGATAATATTGGAATTCCTTGGTCTCGGGTGTTTTGGTAGTTAAGTATTCACAATAGAGTAACATAAAGATTACAAACTCCACATATTGATGATTTTGAGGAAATTCAAGGAATCGTTGATTTGGTCTCTGAAAGCTATCTGCAAGGAGTTGAGGATACTATACTGTCTTCGTTGGTTTGCAAACTGGGGACATTCTAGTGGTCTTGGGCTGGTTATGATAGAATAATGTTCCAACCACGATAGCAAAGCAGTACAAAAACTTAGGATCACACGTTTGTGTTTTTCTCATTCAGAAATATTCATGTGAAATACTATTCACCCGCTGATTTGAGATGTTCAAGCGCACCAGCCACCTGATGCACTCCAATTCCGCGATCCTTCAGCCCAAAACCAGAACGTTTGGCGTACTTTACACAAGGTGAATGTGTGAGGGATTGTTCTTTGATCCTGCTCGATTATAGTGGCATAAATTATCTATCTGTTCTCTGTTCCACTAGTCAATATCTCTGATAACTTTGTTAAGGGTATTGAATATAAATATGTGAACCGCCATTTTGTGTTGGTGGTAATCTTTGATTTGGAACTTTTCAATGGTTTGTTGTATGATAAAAAGTTTCCAGATCTGACTTGCAGAAGACACATTTAGTTGAATTTCATGAACTTATTGTCTTGAATATTATCAATCAATAATCAATCAATATTTTTCCAATAAGAAATTCACTCTAACAGCTATTCCAAATGTCAAAACTGTACTGGAGATAATGCAAAGTATAACAAGATTGAAATATTGCGATGAGTATATTAAATAGCTTTCGTGCTCTCTTGAATAAACCTACTGCCTTCAACAAACTTTGCTTAAGATAATTGCGTTCACCAGAAGAAGGAAAAGGGAAGGACTTGGCCCTTTGACGCTTCAAGGTGAACCAATACGACTGTCGGATGAAGTTAAATATCTTGGGGTTATGCTAGACCCAGGCTTAACTTGGAACCGACATCTCCAGCACGTGATCAAGAAAGCGGAGGTGACCTTCATGGTTGCCAGACGTACTTACGGCATTAAATGGGGACTAAGACCCAGCATGGTACACTGGCTATACAAAATGGTTGTCATTCCCAGGATCACATATGCATCTTTGGTATGGTGGCCAAAGACCAGACAATCCTCTGCTATGCTAAAACTAAGCAAGGTCCAAAGACTTGCATGCACTGGCATTACAGGGGCAATGAGGACTACTCCTACAGCGGCGCTGGAAACAATGCTAGACCTTCCTCCACTACATTATGTCATAATGTACGAAGCAAGGGCAGCACTAACCCGACTGGAAAAAGCACCAGACCATGATGTGGTACATGGGAGAGGACACACAGAGATAAGGCAGGTGGGTGATGACATTTTCAAAATGCCAACAGACCAAATGACTACCAAATATATCTTTCGCAAGAACTTCGAGATTGTCATCAAAGATCGAAAAGAGCTTGAGGAAGAGAACGCACCACCACTTAGTAGGGCGAATGAACTGATCTGGTATACAGACGGATCAAAAAATGAACTCGGCACCGGAGCGGGGATATACAGCAAGACGAGCAAATATGAAGGAATCGTCTCGCTAGGAAAATACGCCTCTGTATTCCAAGCAGAGGTTTATGCAATACTTGCGTGTGCAAGGGCTAACAGCATGAGAGCCTACCACAACAGGCAGATCAGGATCTACAGCGACAGCCAAGCCGCCCTTAAAGCACTTCAGAGCTATAGGGTGACATCTCGGCTAGTATGGGAATGCGGCGAAGAACTTAGAAGACTGGCGACTCGGAACAGTGTAACACTGGAGTGGGTACCAGGTCATAAAGGAATCGCAGGCAATGAAAAAGCTGACGAACTCGCGAGAGTAGGATCGTCAACTCTGATGAACGGACCCGAACCTGCTGTGGGCATCCCCAGATGCTTAACGAGGTCATGGTTGAAAGGGTGGTTGAAAGAACAACACAAGAAACACTGGAAGAACACGACTGGGCAAATACATGGGAAGAAATTCATAAAAGAACCATCAGAAAAAGTAGCGAAAGAACTGCTCTTAATGAGCAGGAACAAGCTGCGCACCATTACGGGGCTACTTACGGGACACTTTCCCACAAAAGAGCACCTAAACAAAATAGGGCTGTACAACGGAGACCTTACATGCAGAAGATGCAAAAAGGATACCGAAACAGCTCTGCATATACTATGCAACTGTGAGTCGCTGGACCACAGAAGGCAGAAACTGTATGGCAGAACCCAAATGACTCCAGAAGACTTCTACAATCAACCAGCAAAGAACCTGTATGAGCTAATACAGGGAACGGACTGGCTGAGTAGGTTGTAGTCAGAACACTAGGAGTATCCACAATAAGCCCAGGAGGCTGAGGTGGTACCGGCGAAAGGACGGCTCCGTGAAAAAAAAAAAAAAAAAAAAAAAAAAAAAAAAAACTTTGCTTAATCTAAGATTTCCCGATTTCAGTATATTTAAGTCGAATTTTCTTTTTTTCTCTCCAGTATCTCTCATCTTACGACTACTTCTACTCTCCTTTGTTCGCACTAATAGCTGTCGCAGTTTTCCCTTTGATGAATACTGAAAAACGGACTTGGAAAAAACAATAAATGAACTTATGTACGTCCGAAATACTACTTTTTTCAAATGCATCTTCCATATTATTCCAGACAAATCCTTTTAAAAGTCAAAAGGGTTAGAACCAGCTTGATATATTTTTATTCAAAGGAATCCTTATCAAAAACAAATAAGTTTATCTGTCAGGAACTGAGATATAACTGTTAAGTGACTTAAAAATTCAAATAATCCTAACCTTCACAGGATAAGAGAGTAGGCATAACCGCACTTCAGCGAGACAGCCGGAGCCCCGCCCACCCTCCCCCCTCCAGACAAGGCCCCCTCCCCAGGCCCCACCCACTCCCCCTCCATGTCCCGCCCCTTCCCCCTCCACGCCCCGCCCCCTACCCCGCCCCTTGACATATGACAGGTGACAAGTGACATATGACATTAACCCAACTGACCATAGAACTACAGTAGTAACCTAACCTAACCATAGGTGACAGGTGACATATTGACAGGTTGACATATGACAGTAACCTAACTAACCATAGAACAACAGTAGTAACCTAACCTAACTCAAGTGACAGGTAACATATTGACAGGTGACAAGTGACATACGACAGGTGACAAGTGACATATGATAGCTGACACTGTGACATATGACAGCTGACACTGTGACATATGACAGCTGACACTGTGACATATGACGACCATAGAACTGTTCTGTGACAGACAAGTGACATATGACGACCATAGAACAGTGACATATGACAGCTGACACTGACAGATGACGGCCATATACAGGATGGGTAAAAGTAACCGAAAAACCTTATACGGGGATGGAAAATAGTAACATACTCGAGTGGTAGGCATGGTACTTCACTTGAGAACTTGCTTTGGATGCAGTGTTTTGGAATTTATAAATATTAAATTTCATTAAGTCGAATACACATGTTAAATTGAAATTAAATTAATTGATTCAAGATGATTCCAGCGGTCAGTGGAGATTATAATTACATAATTAGATAATAAAATCGAAGTCTTGACAGTGCCGTACCGGATGTTATTACGTCTAAACCTTTTTTGGCCTCTTAATAAAACAAATATAGACTTTTAAGAATTTTTATTGAACCTCAACTGTATAATATGTTAGGTTAAGCATAAAATAATTTTTTAATTATTTACAGTATTTAAAACATCATTGATAAAAAGAAATTATTTTTGTTTATAAAATTTAAATCATTGATAACTTTGACTTTATAAAAGTATAAAAATTCTCTAAGAGCGTTGTTCAACATATCGTTTGGTGTTATGGAACAAAATGCATATAAAATTTGTAAAGGACTCAAATTTTCAGAGATGATATTCTTACAGAAATCCAAAACATTATAATAATATTGACAAAAATTCAAAATTTCCAAGTTTGAAATACGTTCTATAATCAAATTATTTAATTTCAAAATTTGGGATTGGTGGTGTCATTGAAAATATTAACTGCAGTACATCTACAACTTATTTATATTACAAATGTATATTCATTTACTTTCTTTGATAAATATCTAATATATAGGATGATGCAACCAAGATACAAATTTTAAGTTCACTCGTGAAAAGTTCGTTTTTAAAAAAAATTAAAATTACTAAGAAAGCGGAACTTTATTAACGAAACAAAACAATAGATGTGTTATTATAAATGTTACAAGTTAAAAAGCTAAAAATGCCGGCTCGCGCCTGGTTTTGTTCAGCGTTATCCTCTAGTGGGGGAACGTTCTGGATTCAGCAACGTCAGCTATTTTGTGGGAACTCCAAGTTCATAACTCCTTCACCCTTAGATGAGAATCCGGGGCGTAGCAACTGGATTCGATACTTCTGCATCCCTTGTAGCTGGCTCTATATTTTTCTTATTGTAATATCTAAAGTAGTAGTAAATAAAATAAAGTACAATAATAAGAATTAAAATATATGAAAGTAAGGTCCATACACTAATATTGTTAAAATGTACAGGTTTTTGAAAAATTTCGTTTAAGTTTTCATTTTGAAAGTCCAAAGAGTCTTTAAGGTTATTAAGTTTACTCAAATCAACACTTTCAAGGATATGAGTGTTGAATTTTAGGGGTTTCACATTCACAAAGTTTTTTTATGGTTAGTTTCGGAAGTTCTATTATTTTTAATTCACTTTTGTCCATTTTATAATAACGAAGAACTACGTTTTCTATTTTAACTATGCAATTTCTAACTAATTCTACTATAAAAGTTCCTTCTAAAAGCACTTTGTCTTTATTATTACCGCACATTTGTTCAGCCACTGCAACCTGAGGAGAGACGACAACCCATTTGTTTGATTGAAGTTTTTGAATGCTGATTTTCTTGATATCGACTGGAATAATATGACAGTTGTTCAGAATTTTGGAAAATTTCAACAATTGTACTTCGCAAGGGACATCTTCTTCTTCAACTGACATTGGGGTCGATTCATGGCAGATAAACTCTTGATTACTAATTTCTTGACATTCGTTGTCAAAAGGCATGAAATTTTGTTCATTGAGGATGAGGAATTTAGATTTTGGTATAATTATATGATACATATTGTTTTTAGGAGTGGGTAAAGGAAAAAGTTGATATAATTCGTAATTTTTGATTTCTACTATTGGTATTTCTATTATAAATATAATTTTATCCATTTTGCAGTAACTTTTAATTTTCATAACTTTTTCGAAATTGATAATGTTTTCTGAATTGGGTTCGAACGGCAGTTTAGAATTTGTTAAATCAGCGTTAATAAGTTTTAGGTGGTGTAGTAGATCTTTTGGATCCATTATTGAATTATGAAAAATATTTGATTTAGAAAATGTGATAGCTGTTTCGATTCTTTCAAATAAATCGTACATATTTTGATAAAGAGTAATCATTTGATACAACACATCTTTCATATAAAAATGCTCAATAGTTTGATAGTTTTGGGTTCGCGCTTGTGTTATTATATTTTCAATATTTTTTATTTTGGATTCTAAGGTTATCTGATTTCTCGCTAGGACTTGAGTGCTGCTATTAAAAATATCAATTGATTCTTGTATGATAGTTACTTGGTTTTTTACTAATGTTTTAATTTTATTTTGATGATTTTCGGCGTAATCTGAATAAAAGGTTGTTGGTAAAAATATTTCATTAGGATTCCTAGAATTAGTGTGACCAAAAGTTAATTCAAAGGGTGTGTAATTTGTTGCACTGTGGATACTACTGTTATAACCTAAAATAGCATAATTCATAAGATTTTCATTTTCTTTGGGGTACATTTCTCTAAGTATTCGGAGGTGTTCTATTATTGAAGAGTGAAAGCGTTCTACTATAGCATTTCCTTCATGATGTCCTACAGTGGTGAAATGTATTTTTATTTTATGTAATTTTAAAATTTCCTGAACTACTTCGTTATTAAATTCTGTACCATTGTCTAAAATTAATTTTTCGGGTACGCCAAATGAAGATATATATTTAATTAAAGCATTACTAATGTGAATTGCGGTTTTAGCTGTTACTTCGTAAGCTTGCGCAAATTTGGTAAACGAGTCAACAAGTGTTACATATATTTTGTTATTAAAAAAGAAAAGATCAATATGAACAATTTGAAATGGCTTAGAAGCTGTTTCGGTCAGCATTAGTGGCGAATATGGGTTTTTTCTAGCATATTTGGTTTTTTGGCAAATATCACATGAATTTATATACTTAGTGACTGATTCTTTCATTCCTATCCAATAATAATTTTTCTTTAAACGTTCAATAGTTTCTGATATTCCTCGGTGATTAGTTTTACTTTCATGATGATTTCTAATTAATAAAATTTGCTCTTCTTTATCTTTCACTGTATTAACTAATTGCGTGCATCTGATTAATTTAGAACCTTTTTCTGAAAATTTGGTCAAATAAACTTCATTGAAATTTTTATACAAACTGTCAGTATGAAAGTACATACAATAAGTTTTATTGTGCACAGTATAGTCGCGCAAAAATTCAAAAATTAAATCGTGGTTATTTTCCGTGGCAATTTCTACTGTTATGATTTTATGGTGTTCATAATTTTCCTGTTTGACATCTAATTTATTATATATCTGTCCAAAAACTAAAATTTGATTGACCTTATTATTGATAATTTCGTCAAGAATTTTTATTCCTTCATTAGTCGTTTCGTTAGCTGTCGTGTGTTGTGTAGAGCCACCAGATTCTTGGTCAGGGGGTCTAACTTGTACATCAGATATTATATTGATATTTGATTGGGTGCTTGATTGATTTTGAATATTAGCGTCATCTAAAGGATTTTCTGATAACTGTCTGAGATATTGTAAAGTATCGTTATCAATATCTCCGGGATTATTAATAATTGATTCGTTTTCTAGAGCGTTTATTGTTATTCGAGAAAGAGCGTCAGCATTGGTATTGGTTTTACCTTTTTTATATTCTACATCATAATTAAATTCTTCGAGTTTTAGTCTCCATCGTACTAATTTAGAATTTGGTTCGCGTAATTTAAAAAGCCATACTAAAGGTCGGTGATCAGTTACTATTGTGAATTTTCGACCATATAAATAAGGACGAAAGTACTTGCATGCCCAAACTATAGCTAATAGTTCCTTTTCTATTGTACTATACCGTTGCTCTGAGTCATTTAAAGTACGAGAGGCATAGGCAATGGGTTTGTCTGCACCAATAGGCCCTTGTGACAAGATAGCGCCTAAAGCCACGTTTGATGCGTCTGTAGTCAAAATAAATTTCCTATTAAAGTCTGGGTATTGAAGAATAGGAGAATTAGTTAATAAATCTTTACAAGTATTGAAGGTATCAATAAACTCTCGATCATGAATAATTTTAGAACCTTTTTTTAAACATTTTGTTAATGGTTTTGTTATTTTGGCAAAATCTCTAATAAATTTACGGTAATATCCAATTAATCCCAGGAAACTTTTAATGTCCTTCGTGGAATTTGGTATTGGAAAGTTTTTTATTGCAAAAATTTTATCAGGATTTGGTTTTACACCAGAGGGGGTTATTACATGTCCTAAATAATTTACTTCTTTCCGTAAAAATTCCGACTTGTCTAATTGTATTTTAAAATTAGCTTCTCTTAGTCTGTCAAATATTTGTCTAATTCTAAAAATATGTTCTTGAAGAGACGTACTGTATACAATAACATCGTCAAGATAAACTAAACATGTCTCATTTTGCAAACCTCTGAGTATGTTATCCATCACTCTTTGAAAGGTGCTTGGGGAATTTTTCATTCCCATAGGCATCCTTACGAATTCATAATGTCCATTTTCGGCAGAAAATGCTGTTTTATGAATATCATTTTCTTCCATTTGTATTTGGTAAAAACCGTTAGCTAAATCAAGCGTAGTAAAATATTGGCTTCTTCCCAATTGGTCAAGAATTGTACTAATTAAAGGTAGTGGATATTTGTCGTCAACTGTTTTCTCGTTTAATTTCCGATAATCGATAACTAACCGATATTTTTTCTTATTAGATGCATCTTTACGTTTTTCTACAATCCAAATTGGACTATTATAGGGGGATGATGAATGCCTAATAATACCTTGTGATAACATATTGTCAATTTGAGATTTAACTTCTTTTTTATAAATTTCGGGATATCGGTATGTCTTAGTATAAACAGGGGTATCGTCTGTTAGTCTAATTTTGTGTTTAACAGTATTTGTAAATGAAAGAGGGATTTTTTCACAGTAAAATATGTCTCTGTATTCGTAACATAGGTCTTGTATTTTTTGTCTTTCCTCGGAATTACAATGATCTAATCGAATTTGATTTAAATTGGTTTTCAATAATTTATCATGATTTTCAGTTAAAGTATTATTTGATTCCAGTGTGTCTACAAAATAAATTTCTGTAAGATCCAATTTTTCGATAATAAATGGACTTGTAACAGTTATTACTTTCGGTTCACAGCTGGAGTTTGTGATAGATGTATACGCAAAATAATTTTCAATATTAACCAGAGCTTGAGGGCATTCTAATTGTGAATCAAATTTAATATATTTCATGTATCCTAAACCTTTCTCTATGTTTACTGGTAATTTAACAATTTTAGTTGTTCTTTCCGGAATATCAAGTTGGTAGTTATCTATTTTTATTAAATTTTTTGAATTGGCTTTTCCTTCACAATCATAATTTATCGGAATCTGAGTTTTGGGTGTAATAATCAATTTATTATGTAAATCTATAGATGCACATAATTGTTTAAGTAAATCAATACCGATAAGTCCATTATATTTTTTACTAAAATTAAAAAGATGAAATTTGTGCTTTTCTTTGACTTTGAAAATTTCAAAAAGTGGAATTTCCATAACTTCATTATGAAAACTGATACTGTGAGCTGTTTGAATACTAAAATTTTCGTGAAAAATGTAATTTCTATAAAATTTATATGCTAATTTCGGATCAATTAAACTTCTACTACTGCCGGTATCTATTAAAAAATTTGCTTTTAATTCGGGAATAAAAATGTAAGGAAGATTGGATTTTAGTAAGTTGATATTTATTACGTTATCAGCTTGTCTTTCGCGACCACGCGAAAATTTATATCTGTGTTATCACAGTTGTACGTTGCATTTTGTGTGGGACCGTGAGAATGCATAACAGGTGTACTTATGTAATTTTCTTGTTCTAGATAAGGATTGCGAATATCAGTTTCTTGATAATTTTGAGTGTGAGAATCTCTGCAGTTATTATTTTCTAGGAATTTATTATTAGCAGAGTCTAAATTTTCAGGATATTCAAATTCTTCTGAAAATTCTGATAAATGATTATTTCTGATACGTGTGTTACCAGAAGATGTATCCATTGGTTCGGGAATATATCTATTTCTATTATAATTCGAATTTCTAGATACTTGGGTATTTCTACCGAAATTATTTGGGTGTGAATTATAATTTTGGAAATTAGTATTTGGATGTGATTGATTTTGTTGAGGGACATGAAAAGATCTTTGATTATAATTATTGGAATTATTTGGCTGAGTATTAGTATTATTTTGACGAAAATTATTATTATTTTGAATTGGAGTATAATCGTTAACATTATTTCTGTTAAAATTGGGAGAAAATTGTCTGCTAGGAGGTTGAGATTGTCTAGAAGTTGACATATTATTTGTTCTGGAGGTTGATGGTGCCATTCTCTGAATTGGTCTGAAATTTTGTGAGTTTAAATAATTATTTTTACGAGTACTATAAAGAAAATTTTCTTCTTCTATTACCAGAGACATTGCCATTTCTAAGCTGTCTGGATTTCTTAGGCGAATATTGTTTTGTAATTGGCCACTTAGCCCACTAATAAACGTTTTTAAAGCTAATTCATCATAACTTTCTAATCGAATACATTTCTCCTGAGCTGGAAGACGCGATGCATTTATTTTAGAAGCAATTAAACTCCTACAATCTTGACATCGCATGCCAAAATTATATGGGGTTTCATTTTTGAATGGATGTAAAGCAATTAAATCTTGAACGAGACAATCAAGATTTCTTTGATCTCCAAAAGTTAAATTTAATAATTTTTTAATATCATCCCATCTAGTTAATTCGGTACGAGATCCTATTAAACTTAAGGCCCTACCTGTTAATTTACCTATTATTGCCCGTAAAATATAAGAATTGATTTGAGCATTAATATTCGTGGTATCTGCAAATTGAGCTATCAAACTTTCACAAGCATCTAAAAATACTCCTAATGTGTGAGTATTGCCATCAAATTGTGGTATAGTATCAACGTATAGTTCCAAAAGTGAATAATTAACATTTGCTACTGCCATTTCTGTATTTGAATTTCCAAATTCTAAACGGTCTTCTACTGAAGATAAATTCTCGAAATTGATCGAGTTTAAATTGGAACTACTTAAATCCAATGATCGATACAAATCACTTAAGTCTTCGATATCTGACATCAGTTAATAAAACACATAAATATGTATGTATATATCAAAATGTAAAAATCAAAAATCACTCAATAATCAATGGAAAAATATAAAAAGGATATAATAAGGAAGAACAAAAATTTCTTACCAAAGTAAATTGATTAGCTTCATTTATCTACCTAGCGCCAATGGGTTGAACGATGCGGCTTCTTCCTCCTTAATCGGCTTATCTTAAATCTAACCGGCTTCTGCGAAGTTGGCTTCTTCCGGGGTTTCCAAACTTGGGCGATGTGGATCCTTCGTTTGGGACACTTTCCAGTTATTGAACTTTTTTCTTCTTAACGACTTTTCGCGATCGATTATTATTGCCAATAAACTATTGATATAGACCGGTTCGACACGATTTTTGTTGTCACTCCGTTTGGCAATCCTACTGACTGCGCCAATTTTAAGTTCACTCGTGAAAAGTTCGTTTTTAAAAAAAATTAAAATTACTAAGAAAGCGGAACTTTATTAACGAAACAAAACAATAGATGTGTTATTATAAATGTTACAAGTTAAAAAGCTAAAAATGCCGGCTCGCGCCTGGTTTTGTTCAGCGTTATCCTCTAGTGGGGGAACGTTCTGGATTCAGCAACGTCAGCTATTTTGTGGGAACTCCAAGTTCATAACTTACATTCTTTTAACATGAGTGCATCAAAATGATTTGGTATGCAGTTGTGATATATTCGGTAGCATGTTGGCCATAATGTACAGAGATCAGATCAGAGATCAGAGATCAGAGATCAGATCAGAGAAAATAATGACGCAAAAAGACACATTATCAAAATATTACTTTCAAATGTGAAACGAAAAAAAAAAACATCAGAGTTGTCAGATATTTTTATTGACTTAATATTTTAGCTCCAGTTTCATGAATGTTGTCACGCACTTTCATTATATGCATATGCTTTGGTACTTAATAGAATATACAAGTTAAAACTTGTTCATTTCAATTATGCCGGTCGATAAATTCGGACATATAGGATGATGCAACCAAGATACATTCTTTTAACATGAGTGCATCAATATGATTTGGTATCCAGTTGTGATATATTCGGTAGCATGTTGGCCATAATGTACAGATCAGAGAAAATAATGACACAAAAAGACACATTATCAAAATATTACTTTCAAAGGTGAAAAAACAACATCAGAGTTATCAGATTTTTTTCAGCATCAAAATGATTTGGTATGCAGTTGTGATATATTCGGTAGCATGTTGGCCATAATGTACAGATCAGAGAAAATAATGACACAAAAAGACACATTATCAAAATATTACTTTCAAAGGTGGAAAAAAAACATCAGAGTTATCAGATTTTTTTTATTGACTTAATTAGGCATTTTTACGGTTGTGGCTACTAGACAAAACGTCTCAGTGTCAAAACCTGCCGAATTAGATTGGTAGACAGCACATATCATCGACCATATGTCTTCAAATTTCACCTCAGATGCAGGTTTAAACCGCAACCAACCATCACCACGGCTAAACTCTTTCGAGCAAAAAGTAAAACCAATTTGATCACTCGACTCTATCCCCTCGGTCACCTTATTGATAACATCCTCCATGCCGGAGCGTACCCATTTTAGTGGATCTGCCTCTTCGGGAATTGGGCGGATTTTAAATTCCACCGTTCTACCAGTTAGGTTGAATTTTCGAACTTTTTTAATAACATCTTTAGTTATCAAAAATTTTTCCATCTTGTGTTGGTAAAAAATTTCCAAAATTTTTGAAACCAATTACGTCTGAAGATAACGAGAGCTGGAGAGGTTATGATTTTGCCACTACGAGACGTTTAAACATAAAAAAAAGAAAAATGTTTCTAGACACAATAGCAACTGATAACGTCTCTAGATAACGAGAGCTGGAGAGTACATGATTCTGCCGCTACGAGAAGCTCTTTAAATAGAGTTGAAAAGGGGGCGTGGCTCATTGATATTTGGGGAAGAGCGTGCAACTGCAGCGACTGCGACTGCAAACCAAGTTTTTGTTCTTTTTGCTGCAAAGAAGAAGTCTACGAGCTGACAGAAGAGTACAACTGTGACCGGAAAGGAATTGAATATTACAAGTTCACAGCTTGGTGTAAAGAATGTTGGCTCAAGAAAAATAAGAACGTGCTCATCATGGAAAAATTTTAAATAAAGATGAATCACAAAAATGCAGACGAGCGTATCGGCTATGTGATATATTCGGTAGCATGTTGGCCATAATGTACAGATCAGAGAAAGTATTATTTGTAAAAAAATAAAAAAAGCGTGGTTGTTATGTTGAATCGAAAACAGCGACGTTGCCAGACTTATCATAAATCACTGAAACTAATTGAATGTTGTTGCCTTGAGCATTTCAATTGTCTTATCATCTACGAACCTGCTGATTAAAATTGAAAAGCGGTCTCGGACATTCTCAGAGACATAACAGACGTATGTCAGCAGTGACACATATCTGAGGTATTTTAGGTCACACATCTGGTAAGTCTTTGGTACCCTCTGTTACGTCTCTGGCACCCCTCTGGTGCGCCTCTGATGCACATCACGTGCAACTCATATACACATCAGGTAACGGCTCTGATACATCACCTACTTTGAGGTCATAAGTAGGTTATGCTAGTATTTTACATTTAATATCATGACGTCACACGAACTACACGTATTAGAACTAGCAAGAGCTGTTCGTGAGAAATACAATTCGCTCAAAAGAACCGAGCGTGATCGAGAAGAACATCTCGAAAAGGCTTTAAAACAAGTAACAGAACCTCTTGAACAAATAGCAAGTTTGTTAAGTGACAATCCAATGCAAGAATCTACAACAGAAGTCACTCCCACGTTTGATCATGCTTTCGGTCCACAGCTATCCGGTGGTCGCTGGGTGCTTGGAAATGTATACATAGACTATGACGATGAATATATTATGTTGGTAGGCAATAAAAATTTCCACAATACACCTGGATTACAGCAGTTGATATTTTACAAGAATCCCCGGGAATTTACACCCGCTGATTTACAATCTTACAAACAAATATTAGATATATCTGGTGTGCATCGCGATAACCGAGGACATTTGAGACATCAAGCCTGTCCTGTAAAATTCAAAAATATAATAAAACCTCTGTTTAAATGTAAAAAACGGCGAAGTAACAAGCTGTCCAGAAAGTGTGATGCGTCTCCACCCGTAACTCAACTGTACAATGCTGTTGATGAAACTAGAAGTTACAAAGTTCTCCGTGATTGGACTAACCCAAATGTACTTGTAGATCGTTTAAAACAATTAGAGCCTGAAGATATTGAGTTTAACGAAATAATCGAAGAATTAAGAAGGGCTAACATAATTGAATGAAAGAGGTTAACAACAAGATCATTTGATGACCAACTGTTTTAGAGTAAAGATGCCTAATTGTACTTGGGGAAGAGCGTGCAGCTGCAGCGACTGCAAACCAAGTTTTTGTTCTTTTTGCTGCAAAGAAGAAGTCTACGAGCTGACAGAAGAGTACAACTGTGACCGAAAAGGAATTGAATATTACAAGTTCACAGCTTGGTGTAAAGAATGTTGGAAAAATTGCAAAAATGCAGACGAGCGTATCGGCTAAAGCTTTGGAGTTTGGAGTCAATGCCCAGAGGCACGGAAAACTTTTAAAAATTACTTCAGTAAAAAGCTAATTGTACTAACCTATGTAAACAATTTAATAAACATTTTTCTGATTTGTATCATTTTATTCCAACCACAACATTACAACACAATAACTTAATTACAAATAACTTTTTCCTTATCCGTTTATGGTGATACGTACTTTCTTATGATTTTATGCGATACCAAAATCACCCCTGGCTCGTTGAGATTATCTCATCAAAACTATTAGTTAAAAAGGTTTTCTGTTTTTCAAATTATCATAATTTTTCTAAACACCTTTTCCGGTTTTGCAACACTCTGCTTTCTTTCATATCTATACAATATTAAGATTGTAGACTTATTTAGTTTTTTCAAATTATCATGAATATTCAAGGTTAAATACGTTCGTACTACACCGATAAGAGTTTTCAACAAATTTTCAATATATTACAATTTTTATTTTCACGCGTACCACAATGTTTAATTTGAAATGATTACGCATCCACACACACCTCTCTTCTTAGTACAGACATGTAGCTACATGTCTGTACGATTTCCCGTACATATATTTTCCCATTTCCGATATTAAATACTACAAGGTTGCAAAGTTCTAAGAAGTACATTCAGTGTGACAACTCGAACTAATTACCTTGAAAGAATGTTTTCTCCTGAGAATATCAATGAGCCACGCCCCCTTTTCAACTCTATTTAAAGAGCTTCTCGTAGCGGCAGAATCATGTACTCTCCAGCTCTCGTTATCTAGAGACGTTATCAGTTGCTATTGTGTCTAGAAACATTTTTCTTTTTTTTATGTTTAAACGTCTCGTAGTGGCAAAATCATAACCTCTCCAGCTCTCGTTATCTTCAGACGTTATCAGTTGCTCTTGTGGTAAGCCTAAAAACATTTTACTTTTTTGATTTTTAAATTGGTTTAAAAAATTTTGGAAATTTTTTACCAACACAAGATGGAAAAATTTTTGATAACTAAAGATGTTATTAAAAAAGTTCGAAAATTCAACCTAACTGGTAGAACGGTGGAATTTAAAATCCGCCCAATTCCCGAAGAGGCAGATCCACTAAAATGGGTACGCTCCGGCATGGAGGATGTTATCAATAAGGTGACCGAGGGGATAGAGTCGAGTGATCAAATTGGTTTTACTTTTTGCTCGAAAGAGTTTAGCCGTGGTGATGGTTGGTTGCGGTTTAAACCTGCATCTGAGGTGAAATTTGAAGACATATGGTCGATGATATGTGCTGTCTACCAATCTAATTCGGCAGGTTTTGACACTGAGACGTTTTGTCTAGTAGCCACAACCGTAAAAATGCCTAAAGGTAAAGGACGAGGTCGTAAGTACAACAACTTTGACGAAGAGTGTGCTAAACGTGGTGGTATTATAGTAATAAATAATACAGACCATTTATGCCTGGCTAGAGCAGTGGTTGTAGCTAAAGCGTACGCCGACAATGCCCCTGACAAAAAGAAGATAAGAGAAACGAAGGGTCTCCAGACTCAGAAAACTTTGGAATTATTAACAGCCAGTGGTACCGAACTACCCAAAGAGGGCGGTGGTCTGGAGGAGTTGAAAAAACTTCAAGAATATTTGACCGACTATACAATAACGGTATACAACTACGGTACAAAGGGAGGCGATGTCTTGTATGAAGGAGTAGGGGGAAGCAAGAAAATCAATCTTCTTTATCACGAAAATCATTATAACGTGATTATATCGTTGACGTCTGCTTTTTGCTGTCAACATTTTTGCGAACATTGTCACACACCCCACGAAAATAATATGCACCGCTGTGGAAAAACATGTCCAGCATGTGAACAATCACCCCCTTGTAAAGCAAGTGTGAAAATCGTATGTGATGGGTGTAATCGGTATTTCAGAGGACAGATCTGCTACGATTATCATAAACAAAGTAAACTATGTGAACGGTTAGCCTCTTGTGAAATTTGTCTCAAAACAATTCCCAGAAAGCGGGAACACATATGTGGCGAAGTTTTCTGTAAAATATGTAACGGATTCAAAGCTTCTCCACACAATTGTTTCATGCCCGTCGACACACGTAAGCCTTCAATGCACGGGGTACTATTCATATTTTATGACCTCGAGTGTACTCAAGAAGAAGTTATGTCTGACGGCTCTTTACTACACAAAGCCAACTTATGTGTGTTTGAGCAACACTGTGCACTATGTATAGGTACAGACAAAAGATGGTGCGATTGTGGCGTTAGATATCAAGTTTTAACAATTGACCCTGTAGCTCGTTTTATGGAGTATGTAATGAACCAAAGGGCTCTGTTCAAGAAAATAATTGTAGTCGGACATGCAGGAGGACTATATGATAACCAGTTTATGTTAAACCACCTTATAACAAAGACAGGTCTAACACCCGAACTAATAACTAGAGGTACGAAGCTAATACAGATGAAAGTGGGCAATGTGAGTTTTATCGACTCTTTAAACTATTTCCCAATGCCTCTGGCTAAATTGCCTAAAGTATTCGGACTAAAAGATATAAAAAAAGGTTACTTCCCCCACTTGTTCAACAAAGTCGGTAACTGGGATTACATCGGACAACTACCAGCCCTCGAATATTACGATCCTGAAAATCTGAAATACTCCCCTTCACTCGACGAAAAGAACGACGCCAGAAATCAGCTAATCGATTGGCATAAAAAACTCTCTGACCAAGGGTACGTCTTCAACTTTAAATCAGAAATTATTTCCTACTGTATAAGTGACGTGTCCATACTTGCTCAGTCTTGTTTAAGGTTCAGAGAGTTGCTTTTAAAAGAAGGAGGGGTCGACCCGTTCACAGATGCCATCACGCTACCTGGTGCATGTAATAAAATATTTAGAAGAAACTTTTTACAACCGAATACCATCGGGTTAATTCCTAAGAACGGATATAGATGTCGCGATAAACAATCTAAGATTGCTACTCAATGGTTAATATATGAAGAATACCAAAGAGGTATTAGAATAGAACATGCAGCCAGGGGTCGAGAAGTTGTATTGAAGGGTCTTAAGGTTGATGGATACTGCAAAAACACAAGACAGGTCTTTGAATTTGAGGGCTGCTACTTCCACAGTTGTCCAAAATGTATGAAATATAGACGTAACGAACCGACACATGACAACCCATCACTTACATACGAGCAACGGTACGAGGCAACGTTGGCGAAGAATGAAAAATTAAGATCTCTCGTGTACGAGGTAATTGTAAAATGGGAGTGCGATTTTCGTCGTGAAATAAATCCCGAAATTGAAGCTATTACCGAAAAACATCCTCTCCTCGAACAGCTACCATTGGAGCCTCGTGACGCCTTCTACGGGGGACGAACAGATGCCACAAAACTCTATTATTCTTGTAAAAATGGAGAGAAAATAAAATATACTGACATCTGCTCCCTATATCCGTGGGTCAATAAATATGGAAAATATCCTATTGGTCACCCGGAAGTTTTTGTGGGAGAAGAATGCTACGCTCTTGATTTAAAACAAACCGAGGGACTAATAAAGTGTCGAGTGTTACCGCCAACAAATCTCTACCACCCCGTACTACCATATAAATGTAATGGTAAACTAATGTTTTCACTTTGTCGTACATGTTGTGAATCTAACATGTCTAATGAATGTTTACATAACGACGAAGAAAGAAGCTTTACTGGTACATGGGTAATGGACGAGGTTCTAAAAGCTCAAGAAAAAGGATACAAAGTTCTAAATATTTACGAAATTTGGAAATATCAAGTGGTACAATACGATAAAACTACAAAGTCTGGTGGCCTATTTGCCGAATATATTTCAAAATTTTTAAAAATAAAACAACAGGCAAGCGGTTGGCCCGCCGAATGTAAAACCCCAAAAGAAAAAGATCTCTATATAAAGGAATATTTTGATCGTGAGGGTG
Organism: Galerucella nymphaeae; assembly: GCA_963978555.1. Lineage (NCBI taxonomy): Eukaryota > Metazoa > Arthropoda > Insecta > Coleoptera > Chrysomelidae > Galerucella > Galerucella nymphaeae. The sequence goes on along the minus strand of OZ021716.1, from coordinate 1,733,153 downwards.
TAGAATTGTCCTACGATGAAATTGAATTCAATCCAGGTCGAAGACAGGTTGGTAAGTCAATGATAACGAGTTTTTGGGGCAAGCTTGGACAATGTGAAAACCAGTCTAAGACGTCTATAGTCAACACACCTGCAGAACTATTTGACATTTTATCGCAGCCATGCAAAGAAGTAAACAATATTTTTCCGGTTAACGAAAACACCCTCATTGTTAACTGGTCCTTTAAAGAAGAGGCATATGCCACACTTCCAACTGTGAATGTCGTACTAGCGGCCTACACCACTGCACAAGCTAGACTAAAACTATACACGTATTTAGAAAAACTCGACGATAGAGTAATATATCATGACACAGACTCTGTCATTTACGTCTCTCGACCTTGCACCTACGAAGTACCTTTAGGTAGTTTTCTCGGCGATATGACAGACGAACTATGTGAATATGGGGAGGGAAGCTACATAACAGATTTTGTAGCCGGTGGTCCAAAAATATATGCCTACAGGGTTTATTCAACTGATAAAAATAAAACGCTCGATATTATCAAAGCGAAAGGTATAACCTTGAACTATAATACGAGCCAGAAAGTAAATTTCGATACTCTAAGAGACATGGTCTTGAATGAAGCCCCCAACGAATTCATAACTACTCGTAACATATTAAGGAACTCCGATCATTCAGTTGTCACAAAAAACGTGACTAAGGTCTTCCGAACCAGCTTCACTAAAAGAAAACGAATAGAAAACTTTGACTCTGTTCCCTACGGTTACAAACGCCAATGCTACTAGAAATCAGCCGTTTTCACGGCTACTTCCCTCCAACCCCATCCCCAATATTCGCGAAAATTGGACAAAACAATGTTTCTCTTGAATGTTTGTGTGAAGGTAAGAAGGGCACCTCCTAATTAACTTTGGGAATCTGTGTGCCCCCTCCTTTTGTGTGTAAAGGTAAGAAGGGTACCTCCTTATTAACTTTGGGAACCTGTGTACCCCCTCCTTTTGTGTGTAAAGGTAAGAAGGGTACCTCCTAATTAACTTTGGGAATCTGTGTGCTCCCTCCTTAAAATGTCTCCCAGAATATTGCTTGTAAAATTTTCGCGAATATTCCTTCCTGAGGGAGAAGTAGTCATTATATGACGAAAGTGCCTACCTCCTCGCTTGGTCTCCCTTGGACAGCGTTTTTGCTGACAAACAGGCACATTTCCTAGTCATGACACCAACCTTTCAAACATATCTAACAATTGAAAGACATGTAGTGGTAATAAAAATAACTTACCTTTTTTCGTAAACACTCACAATTTATTGTTACCTTTGCTAGTTCTTGATTTTTCCCAATAAAATACTATCTTTTATTGTAACAATTTGAGTAATCGCCCCGCTAAACGGGTGCTTATTTCAGAAACATCAAATTTATGGAGACTTGTATCCTATATATTAGATGTTTATCAACGAATGTAAATGAATATACATTTTTAATAAAAATAAGTTGTAGATTTCATGTTATTATCTTAGGTTTTTCTAGTAATTAAAGTGTAAATTTTAATAAATTGCTCAAAATTATAATTATTCATTATTTGCATTTTCCCCGGCATTTTCTGAGAACATTTACCATAGTAATGTATATTTTTTTATACCATTAGAAAGTAGATATTTCTACGAATAGGAAGCACACCAAATTTTTCAAAAAAGCAGATATTTTGACGTGACTGGGTACAAAGGTCTATTCGAATGGTGTGAAAATTACACCACATTTCTGGATAGAGCACAATGATATTATCTATGACCCCACCCTAGCTGTTACGCAACATCATATACCTCATAATTGAGACGTGACTCATAGAAAAGATGAATTTGTGTGCAAGACAATCGAAGACCTAGTTATGGTAAGTGTTTTTGAGAAAATTTTGGAAAACGAGTCTACGGTAGAATACTTTGCCAAAGCACCAAAGCATATAATGAAAGTGCGTGACAACATTCATGAAACTGTAGCTAAAATATTAAGTCAATAAAAATATCTGATAACTCTGATGTTGTTTTTTCACCTTTGAAAGTAATATTTTGATAATGTGTCTTTTTGTGTCATTATTTTCTCTGATCTGTACATTATGGCCAACATGCTACCGAATATATCACAACTGGATACCAAATCATATTGATGCACTCATGTTAAAAGAATGTATCTTGGTTGCATCATCCTATATGTCCGAATTTATCGACCGGCATAATTGAAATGAACAAGTTTCAACTTGTATATTCTATTAAGTACCAAAGCATATGCATATAATGAAAGTGCGTGACAACATTCATGAAACTGGAGCTAAAATATTAAGTCAATAAAAATATCTGACAACTCTGATGTTTTTTTTTTCGTTTCACATTTGAAAGTAATATTTTGATAATGTGTCTTTTTGCGTCATTATTTTCTCTGATCTGTACATTATGGCCAACATGCTACCGAATATATCACAACTGCATACCAAATCATTTTGATGCACTCATGTTAAAAGAATGTATCTTGGTTGCATCATCCTATATATTAGATATTTATCAAAGAAAGTAAATGAATATACATTTGTAATATAAATAAGTTGTAGATGTACTGCAGTTAATATTTTCAATGACACCACCAATCCCAAATTTTGAAATTAAATAATTTGATTATAGAACGTATTTCAAACTTGGAAATTTTGAATTTTTGTCAATATTATTATAATGTTTTGGATTTCTGTAAGAATATCATCTCTGAAAATTTGAGTCCTTTACAACGCTCTTAGAGAATTTTTATACTTTTATAAAGTCAAAGTTATCAATGATTTAAATTGAAATTTTATAAACAAAAATAATTTCTTTTTATCAATGATGTTTTAAATACTGTAAATAATTAAAAAATTATTTTATGCTTAACCTAACATATTATACAGTTGAGGTTCAATAAAAATTCTTAAAAGTCTATATTTGTTTTATTAAGAGGCCAAAAAAGGTTTAGACGTAATAACATCCGGTACGGCACTGTCAAGACTTCGATTTTATTATCTAATTATGTAATTATAATCTCCACTGACCGCTGGAATCATCTTGAATCAATTAATTTAATTTCAATTTAACATGTGTATTCGACTTAATGAAATTTAATATTTATAAATTCCAAAACACTGCATCCAAAGCAAGTTCTCAAGTGAAGTACCATGCCTACCACTCGAGTATGTTACTATTTTCCATCCCCGTATAAGGTTTTTCGGTTACTTTTACCCATCCTGTATATGGCCGTCATCTGTCAGTGTCAGCTGTCATATGTCACTGTTCTATGGTCGTCATATGTCACTTGTCTGTCACAGAACAGTTCTATGGTCGTCATATGTTACAGTGTCAGCTGTCATATGTCACAGTGTCAGCTGTCATATGTCACAGTGTCAGCTATCATATGTCACTTGTCACCTGTCGTATGTCACTTGTCACCTGTCAATATGTTACCTGTCACTTGAGTTAGGTTAGGTTACTACTGTTGTTCTATGGTTAGTTAGGTTACTGTCATATGTCAACCTGTCAATATGTCACCTGTCACCTATGGTTAGGTTAGGTTACTACTGTAGTTCTATGGTCAGTTGGGTTAATGTCATATGTCACTTGTCACCTGTCATATGTCAAGGGGCGGGGTAGGGGGCGGGGCGTGGAGGGGGAAGGGGCGGGACATGGAGGGGGAGTGGGTGGGGCCTGGGGAGGGGGCCTTTTCTGGAGGGGGGAGGGTGGGCGGGGCTCCGGCTGTCTCGCTGAAGTGCGGTTATGCCTACTTAAGAGATGGTCCCAATATTGATATGTCAAAAGCAAATATAGTCCGGGGAAGTAAGGATATACAATGGAAAAGATTTCTACCGGAAATTTTACTTTTTTCAACAGAAGTATACAGATTGCGAAGAAGCTTATCGAAACATGCGGATTATACAAGCATGAAAAGGAAAATATGAGAAAATAGCTTTGAAGAGAGAGAGAAAGAATAATTGTGCGCGGTCATCGAGGCGTGTACTTTATTCCAGAAACCAAACCTCAATTTTTAAATAATTAGAATAATTTCCGTAAAATGGTTTTTCAAGCGACAAGCATAATTAGAATAACAATAACGACTTTCTAATACTTGGAAATATAGGTATGGTTCATTCAATGGCCTTTTTGGTGTGCGTCATCGTTTGTTACGTATAACCGGGTTTTTGGTATGTCGTTTATTTTATTTGCTATTTTGACACATCTAACTTTAAATTTGATAATTAAATTCATCAGGATCGCATTCAGCAAAATTCGGGAATGCTATGAAATTAATAGCTACCAGCTTCTTTTTTAACTGAAAATACTTGGGAACTTCAAAAATTCTAATGTTTTCCTATGTATCTAGGTATATTTTTGTATTATTTAAATAAATATGACAATAGGCGATTTTGTCCCGCTTTGGTACCCCACTTTGGTCTGTCAATTACATACCAATCGATTTCGTTCCGAAAAACGATGACGTCAATCTAACTTTGGTACCTTTTTGGTCTGTCAAATCACATACCGAGATCTGCAGCACGGTTACTGAAATTGGTAGCTTTCTATCCTTGTCTAAAGTAGTTTCTGTCTTTCTTTTTATTTGTAAATATATTGTTCTATGTCAATTTCATCAATCAGCTGTACCAGCTGGGCTACGCTGGGAACCAAACGATTTCGCCTGTTATTGGTAGTTTACGTCATAGCGGTGACGTAGAACCTACCAATTGGTTAACCAAAGTCCCTACCAACCAAAACGGGACGAAATCGCCTAATAAGATTCATATTCACTTTTCATAAATAATGATTGACCTTAAACAACAAAGTACAGACCAGACAAGAGCTGTCAGTGGGACAGTAGAAAAAGATGTCAGACACATTGACAATACGAAAGGTATATCTGCATGACTTTTTTAAATAAAGAAATTTCTCCCGATTGATAGGACGCGCTTACGCTTAATCTGAACATCAACCAATCAAATTTTGGTAAGTCAATGATTGGGTTGGACGTTTGTAACACATTTAAACGGCTCATTATTGTGATATTTTGATTAGGATTAATCACAGACCTTCCCTTTTTTCCATTTCTTTCGACGTAGTGCATTAGAAAGACATCAACAATCGATGACGCACACTTAAAAGGCTATTGAATGAACCATAGTTGTCTGACACCTGATAATGTTTGGTGTTTTCAGATTTTGAAAATTTGAAAAAGCGGTCCTACAGAACTTCACAATATATATTTCTTCCAATCTTGTCTCATTTCATGAACATTAACGCTATATATACACGGTTTACTGCAATCGATAGATAATAAGTTGTAGTTTCATGAACAAGAGCAAGAGAATTACAGAGAATCCAATTGAATCTGGAAATTTTTGGAAAATAGTTCAACCTCTTGTGGTATTACTAGTGAGAAAATTTTTTTTTCCTCCCGTTGTCCTTAAATATGACGTTGAAAAATATGATTCATGCATTCATTGATATTTTGGAAATGTTTGTCTCCAAAAACCACGTATTTTGAAAAAAGAAAAATTTCAGATTTGGTCATTAGGAATGGAGAAAACAGTGCTGAAAGTTTGATAGCCACTTGAAAATATTAAAAATTTTGAGCTTCTGATAGACTTGTTCAATTTTTCAATAAAAACTATGAATACTCTCATTCTTTCATTCACGTATTGTCGATAAAAGGAAAAGAATTCAACAGTTAACTGGAAGTGTGAACCGAAGAAGGCATTAGCGGCAGAGTGTGTGTATTAAAATGAATGACGTGTGCGGTTGAACGAAGTTTAATGGCTTTCGTTCGATTTTATAGGAGTGGCTCAGTAGATATTGCACTTTGGGCACTGTCTTCTCCATTTTTTCAAAATACGTGGTTTTTGGAGAAAAACGTTTTCAAAATATTAATGAATCCATGAATAATATTTTCCAACGTCAAATTAAAAAAAAAACGGAAGAAGAAAATATTTTTTCATACATTCATGCAAAAAACAACACTTTCGTGAAACACATTTAATGGAAAAAGTGGTTATTTTTTGCACTAGTGCAACAAAATCTTTGGTGCACTCATCTGTCATTCTGGTGTCAGGTTTGTGATGATTTATGACAAACATAAACATTTAAATAAAATAAAAATCCAGAGCAAGTGTCTGATCCTGCATACAACAATAATATATGTATATCTTACTACTTAGTCTCAACGAGTTACAATTATTGCAAAAATCTTTAATTATTTGAAATTTAAATGGTCAAGGCGAAAACCAGCTATGATTGAGTACTGACAAGGTGGAGGCCATAAAGATAAAAAAAAAAGAAGAACGGTTCGAGTTTGATTAGGTTCCTAACATATTATATTCTAATTTTCCAGTTTTTGCATGAATTTAGAAAAAATATTGTATGCAACTCTTGCAAAACATGTTTTTTGCACTCGACGTGTTGTCCTACTCGGCCTAAAGACCTCTTTGGACAATTTCAAGTCGCGTGCAAAAAACACTCACTTTTTGCACTTGATGCATAAATAACTATTTAAACTCGTAGAAAATTATTTTTTTCCCAATTTTCTTGTTATTTTTCATGAAACAACAACTTCTTATCTATTGATTGCAGTAAACCGCGTATCGATAGCGGTAATGTTCATGAAATTAGGCAGGATTGAAAAATAGTATATTATTCAACGAGCGTGTAATGATGGCTATTACTCATGAGAATGAAGTTTGCGACGTGAGCCGCAGGCGAACGTCGTAATCATTCGAGTGAGTAATAGCCATTACACGAAAGTAGAATACTATACTTTTTCTATGACTGAGTGTTCACCTATCAATTCAAACGAACGAGATATTTAGAGAATATTTTATTGAATAAACTTAATGCTTTATGTCAAACAATTCCATTTTGGAAGCTACAATGAAAATTCATTTATTGCTTACAATATTGATGGTGAAATTTGAGCAGTTGAATTCGTTTTCACTTTCTGTATCCATTCTAACAAAAAGTCAGCTCTAAATCACCTTCGGTAGGTAGGTATAGGTACTGTCAAAGTCAAATTATGACATTTCATGGCGAGTCTGATTCAAACATTACACCGAACATAGTCGTGTGTAATGGCATTCTTTGACGGTGATTGGCCAGATAGTCGTGTGTAATGGATCATTACACACGGGGCGTGGCTTGTTTTGTGTAATGCATCCAGTTACTCAACAAAAATGTTACATAAAAAGGGTCCATTTCTCAACAGTCATAGAAAAAATATATAATATATTGAAATTTCATAGGACAATCATTTTGAATTTCCAAAATCTGAAAAAAACTATTTCACGACAATTTTCGACTTCCCCAGAATAAGAATGATTTAATTTATTTTTCTGTGGATGATAACAGTGAAAAATAGAGTAGTATCTTATGTGGTAACCATGACCAATGTTATCATTTTTTAGCGCTAAGTATATTATTCATATCATCATCATTATTATTATTTTCTTCATCATTTTCAATTGTAGATTATATGATAGTAATGTCATTACACAGAATATTTGTCCTACATTAAATGCACCTCAATTATTATTATTTCCACCATCATCTCCTCCATATTTTCATACAAACTGAACTCCTCCGCATTCATTCGAAAGAACTCTGTATCAAATTATTACATCGATTCACACGTTAGATAAAATCCTAGCCCACTTGCTAATGTTCTTCCTATTGTAGTGAGAGAACACTAGACATGGCATATCCCAAATAATTCGAATTCTTGTATTTCCACTGGAATATATATTTTGTATAGAACAGGGGGTGTATTTTCGTTCTCAGTCGAAATATTTCGTGTTCGAAAGATTTCGAATGAAACAATTCGATTGATATTGACCTAACGTATTTTCGAGACCTCATCGAATTAAAATTCGTATGCGGAATTGAAATTCGAATGACCATACGTGACAACGTCGCAATTTATACGGTACCAACTGTAGAGTTCTAATAACCCTGCAATATTCCTGCCTTGTGTTTAAAGTTTGAAGTTTTGAAGTGTCAGTTTCAATAATTAGCAAAATATACATTTCACTGCAAATCAAAAGGAACATCTTGCTGCCTTCTTCTTAGATCACCCAGAGCTGAAAAGTGGAAAATTTACTAAAGAATTCAAAACGGCACAAACATTGTGGGAAGAAATAAGCAATTCCCTAAATTCTGTTGCCTTGTTTAATCTATAAATTTTTATGAATTTATTTTCTACAAGACTTTCAAACGGGTCAATTTGCTAGTTTAATACTCGACCGTGTTGTGCCAAGTTTTCGGCCTCTTCAAGTGCTCCTATAGCCGCCAAATTATATATACTGCTTTCGTTTATTTGGGCTTCAAGCATTTGTGCGTGACGCCTCAGTCGCCACAACTTTTAAGCAAAACGAACACGATTTTAAGGAACCTCAAAACCACTTGTTATGTCATGTCATCATCCGAACTATCATCTGATATTATTAATGAATTTTCTGTGTTTTTAGAAAAACAGTTCTCTTTTATGATGTTATTGATAATATAATTTTGCATATTTAAATATTTTCAGTAAGATTTAAATCGTAATCGGCACAATCTTAACCTTTAAATAAACGCCAAACTTAACAAACGTCAATCATTCAATGTCCGTGGCTTGAAGCTCATACTTTCCAGTATGTGCTCGAGGGGCAAGGGGAAGGTAAGACAAGGCGTCACACCCGGTAATAAACGAACAAAATTCAGTCACTACGAGCTGCTACTAGCAGCCAAAAGTAAATAATCGAAAACACCTATAGTATCATCCATTATTAATATATAACATATATCAAAATTATAATATCAACAAACAACAATCATAACCTTACCAAAGTAAAAGTCAAAATTGAAAGTCGGGAAAGTCAGAGAATCGCTTTTGCGCATGCTCAAAACTCAAATTCGTGCACGGATTTTGAATTCGATTGCTTCCAAACCAGTCGAAATAAATCGATTGAAAAATTTCGCATACGTACCAATTTCTATTACACGAAAATACACTTTTTGCATTTCAATCGAAAATTTGACGTAAGGTCGCATTCGAATCAAATTCGATTGAAACGAAAATAGCCCCCCAGAACTGCAGAATGGAGAATGTATTGATTACATACGAGCCAGACATTCCTCCATATCATATAGAGTGCCCCAATAAATATTATGATTTTTTTGATAGATCCATTCAAAATTGATAGTTTCCATCGAATATATTGGTTTTTCTACTCCTATATTATAAGTTATTATTTAAATGCACATTTTCCTTCTTACAATATTGATACCTACTCATTATAGCACTGACTTTAATTATATTATGAAATCTGGATTTTTAAATAGCCAAATAGGCAGACCCAATCTTTTTCGTAGAATGTTTGACCGATTCGTGTGTTTTATGATAGTTTGAATCTTTTGCGTTAGTTTTTGAAAAAAATGTCGAGCACTGGTCCAAAATACTCAATAAACAAGGTGAAAACAAATTCAAACTTATTAATTTTTGTTAACAATAATGTATTGCTAATTTTGTTTAACAGTAGCATACCTATCTCCGGTATGTTCCTTGTGGTATTACTTATTATTTTTTCTCCGATTGGCAGCAAATATTAATTTTGCTGACGGATATCAATCAGCCAAAGTATTATTTTTCCTGCCTAGGGAGCAAAGTAATTACTTTGCTGCCTGTGATTATACATTTCCATAGCAACCAACCAAAATAAAGAGATTGTGGGAATTGTAATAATTTGCATTTACAATATCCTCATTATGAACAATCGGAGGAAAAATTATATGTTCAGCTCGGCAGCAAAGTAGATTGACTGCCTCAGCTGAATTCCTGATTTTAGCCTCAGCAGTCAATCCACCACTTTGCTGCCTAGTTAAACAAATAACTATTCGCTAACGCTACCGAAACGTCGAAATAAAAAATAAAAGTATAATATTGTGGTTCAATTCAAAAGAAAATTGGAAAAAATAGTAACAAAGTGTCCACGACGATTAAGACAAGTAATATATCAAAATTGGATAGTAGTAGATGATAATAATATTGGGGTTTTGAATCGCGAATGTTGCATCTTTTCATGCTATTGTGTTATCCAAAAAGGTATTTGTTTTTGGTCACAACCTGTATATTTGTGACTTTCTGTTTTCCTCACTATAAAACAATCCCAACTAACTAGCACACTTAATGTCTAAAGTAATCAATTCAAGAGTTACAGGTACTTAAAGAATTGTAAGTTAAAAAATTCATAATTAAATCCCCTGTAATTTTCGTCAATTTTATATTCGTAAGTAATTATTTAGACATACCATTATTATAATTTTCAATAATAATTCAAATTAACACCCCCAAAATTATAATTGTCCACTACTGCCCTATTCTGATAAATTACTTGTCTTAATTGTCGTGGGACACCTTGTATATACGCTTTATGCTATTAGTGCAAGAATGTGGGCCCGAATCACAGTGAGCAAAGGCGCCGCATAAAGTTGTTACCGAACTGTACAAAATTTCTTGTTCGTAGAAAGATAGTGTATGCAACTCTCATGTAATGGTTATTAATACACTCGCATTATCCATACGAAACTCACGCGATCCATAGAAAATAGTGAACTTCATTTTCAACGTTCATTCGATTCAATAATACTGAATATATGAGGATTTTACTTCATGAAAATCCATACTAAATGATGACATAAAACAGTTTAATCTGTTTAAATCTTGAATATATTCATTGGATTTAATTAAATTGAATTGTTTCATTTCATTGTTTAGATTTAATGAATATTTGCGAATTCGTGTTTAAAAATTATATAATATTATGTTAGCCTTTATGAATCAATATTCGCATAGCAGAACTAACCAAGCTATAAGACTTAGTAGCGAAGTACAAGCTGACGGAAGTGAAAAATAACCAAACTACGGTGAGATCAAAAAGACCACTAAGTGGAGATGGACAAGACGGAAGCGAGGAAGTTTTTATTGAAAAGGAGAAGTGATTGAGAACAAAACATGAAAGGCAAACAACATAACAACGTGAAAATAACAAATGAAAAACCAACCAAGGCTGGAACATGTAGGACAGGAACACAAACTAGAGACATAAACAGCAAAGGATCGGAGAGAAGGAAGAAAATACTAAAAACCATTGAAGAAAAAAGATTACTACACTTTCATACAAAAAATAAATGGGCAAATAATATATTTCAAACAACAAAAGAGAAACAAGAAGAACTTACCAGATGAACGAGAGAGAAAGATGTGGCAGTATTATTCCATCTGCGCAAGGAGACAACAGAATTAGTCAGACATATTGGACGAGACTCTAGGAACGCTGGATATCCTGGCAATAATAAATCCTATGGAGGTTGAATTGTTATGACAACGACAAAGATTGTCACAGGAAAGGGAAGAACGATTATAAAAGACAAGCCTATGCTTCTGATCCCAATCCCAGTGAAGTTCAAATTAGTGTATGACTTATCAGTCAATATTCAATATCAGGCGGATTAGATAGGACCTACTGCATAGGAAGACTCTCGAGTACGTGTTCAGAAATGAAGATATAGTTCTTGTACTAGCCGCCGGAAGGGATGATACACGCAAAATTTGCGTGGGGGATGCAGCCTTTTTCTCAATTTTTAGAACGAACTTGACAATAGTGTGCTTATGATTAAATTACTCATGTATGTCTTTGCTGATAACTTAGACTTGCTGCTGCTTTAAGAGGCGGATAATAACTGAGAGATGATACGAATGGTCCATACTTCACGAAATATGATATTGAATTGGATGAAAAAGGACAGCCAAAAAACTGCATACAAATTGTAGGTAATGATTATCATGGATCCTAGAAAAAGCTACGAAGCTGAATTCCTGAAATCCATAAAGTATTTTGAAGTCTCACTTTTCATCCACGTGAAATTAATTTGCAGCAAACTTGTAGACAGGTAAACGCCTTGATAAAACTCATGCCGATCATAGAAGGACTACAAACGGCAAAGCGGATGCTGCTAACAGAGGAGAGAAAATTCCTATATGGTGCCAGCTGGTGTGGAGTGCATAAACGTAGAGGAAGAGAGTGAACAAAACACAAAAAATGCTTATGAGTATAATGTGCACACAAAACAACATCGACGGCAGCCTCTACAAGTAATCGCTAGATTATTAAAATGCAAGAAAATATGAAAAATTCGCTAGTTACAATTAATGAAATTGATAATAATATTTACTTTGTCTCTTCGGGTTGATTTTGAGTCTGTGGTGGAAGTTGATCAGGTGGTTGAACTTTCGTTTCATCTTTCTTGGTTTCGGCTACTTTACTTTTAACTTTTGCCGTTGCTCCAGCTGAAATTTGTTGAACTTTGGGGTTACTCCTCCGATAATCAGAGTATTGCTTAACAATTTCTTCTTTGCCTACGATAACTAATTTCACCGCTGTGTTGGCCGTTATTATCACAACCATTTTCGTTATTTCAAAAGCCTGACTTGTGGAATTTAGAATTTTATCTTCATTTGTCTTACTCATTATCAAACAGATGGTAGCATTAAAAGGCAATGGTATGGGTGCCAGCGCCGATCGAGTCTCCTCCCCAAGAGGTCCTCAGAAGGATCCGGATTGGTAATCCGACCCTGAGGACTGAAGGGTGGGTGATTCGGGCCTTCCGATGGGATGCTGCCTCTTTGAGGCAGAACATTGTTTTGGGGCTCGATCCTCGATCGGTGAGGGCACTCAACCTTACGAAGGGGGAAGTCCGGTATGGGCTTGGGAAGGTTAAAATCATCTTCTCGGGAACTACGGAGACTACCCCGGAGTAAATTGTTAATGGGTAAGGAGGTACCTCTATAGATTCTCGATGTCTGTTGAAGGGGCCTTGAAATTTACCCAGATTAACTTGCAGCATTGCCGTGTTACAGGAGTATTCGCGCAGAGGATGGCAAAGCTGCAGACAGGCATATGCCTCATACAAGAACCATGGGTGTATAAAGGTCATGTGCGAGGCTTAGGCACACCCGGGCGTAGCTTATTCTATGCAGTGGGTGAACCTAATCCAAGAGTTTGCATTTCTACGCACTCCAGTGTAAGTGCAATACTAATAAAGGAACTTAGTTTCAGGGACATAGTAGCGGTGAGAGTGGACGTCCTGGGCAGGAATGGTACTAGGCATAGCTTAGTGGTATGCTCTGCTTACCTGCCTCATGACTCACTAGAACTACCACCTACTGAGGAGTTTCGCAAGGCGGTGAAATACTGCATGGTCAGGAATCTGCCTCTTCTTATTGGCTGTGATGCCAATGCGCACCACACTATGTGGGGCAGCACAGGCGTCAATAGCAGGGGAGGGGCTTTGCTTGACTATCTAGGTACCACTGACCTGCAACTACTCAACCGAGGGACGAAACCAACATTCCGAAATAGGATTAGGGCTGAAGTCCTGGATGTGACGCTAGCGTCAAGTACCGTTGTGAGTATGGTAAGGGACTGGCATGTTAATGATGATCCGTCATTGTTGGATCACAGTTACATTTGTTCCAGTTACAGGGTTGCTGTTGAGGAACAATCAATCAAGTATAGGGACCCCAAGACTACCAACTGGGAACGGTATAAACTGGATCTCGGAGGGAGACTTGGCGGTGATTGGAAAAGTGATCGTCGCTAGAGGATGTCCGCAAGGGGGTGTTCTCTCGCCCACATTGTGGAGCCTAGTCATTGACGAGCTAATAACTCTTTCAAACGGTGAGGGCTTTCTAACGTTTGGGTATGCCGATGATATCGTTGTCCTTGTTGTTGGAAGTCATATTACCGTTCTCAGGGACCTCATGCAAAGGGCTCTGAATAGGGTACATGGGTGGTGTAACGAACACGGACTTGCAGTAAATCCTGTCAAGGCTGAGATAGTTGCTTTCACCAAAAAAAGAGGCTTAAGACCTGAGGGTCTAAATCTTGATGGAGTACCACTGCCTGTGGTTGAGCAGGTGAAGTATCTGGGAGTGATCCTTGATAAATCACTGACATGGAAGGCTCATCTTGACATTCGACTAAGCAAGGTGACAAACACGTATTGGGCCTGTAGGAGAGCCATTGGTCCGAAGTGGGGACTGACCCCCAAAACGATCATATGGTTCTATAGAGTGATCATGCTGCCTATGCTCACATATGCGGCTCTGGTCTGGTGGCTGAGGGTAACCTTGGTCACGGCTAGATCGCAACTGACACGCCTCCAAAGGGTGGTCAGTATGGGGGCAACTGGCTGCATGAGAACTACACCAACTGCTGCGATGGAAGTGATCCTTGGTCTTCGGCCTCTTCACCATGTGATCGAGGCTGAGGCGGGAGGGCTTTTCTGCGCTTAAAACAGCTGGGATACGTGCGAAGAGGGGAAGAGTGCAGGCACGTCAAGAAGCTCCGGCTTCTGGAAGATATTCCAGTTCTGGCTCGAGCACCTGACGAATACCTGCGTAAGTACTACTTCGCAACTCCGTACAGGGCCATGATCCGGGATAGAGAATCCTGGGAAAAAGAGAGGAAAACACAGCCTAATTGGACTGTCTGGTACACAGATGGCTCATGCTCCGGTGATGGAGCAGGGGCTGGAATTTACTCCAGGAACCCTAGAACACAAGTTCGTGTACCATTGGGTGATGGTGTATCTACATATCAGGCCGAGATATATGCTATCTTGGAATGTGCGCAGATAAACCTAGACAGAGGTTATGTGGATCGACGCATAACCATATACTCCGACAGTCAGGCAGCAATTAAAGCCCTAAGTGGGTGCACCAGCAGCTCAGGACTCGCTAATGAATGTCGAGAACGACTTTCTAATCTTGCAAGGCGCAACGTGGTGCGGCTAGAATGGATTCCAGCCCACTCTGGTTTTGAAGGCAACGAGATGGCGGATGCACTGGCTGCGGAAGGGGCGGCAGCTCCCTTCTGCGGCCCGGACCCGACCTTGGGCCTAACAAAACAAAGAATACGCAAGGGGGGCACTGCTGTATGATGAAACACCTCCACAACTTAGGAGTAGAGGAAAGTACCCTATGCAGGGGTTGCGGCATGACTGACGGAACGTCAGTCCATGTTCTCCTAGAGTGTCCACCTTGGGCTGTACTACGCAGGCGAATCTTCGGAGTCCCTGTTATGGCCCCTGGAGACACAAGCAGGCATCCATTGAAAAAGGTTGTGGCCCTTATAGAAGGGCTCGGCTTTATGGATGTCTAGGTAGCAGGAATGGCACAATGGGCCCGCCAGTGGCCTCAGTGCCGGAACCTTGGCTTGAGTTTGTTCAGGACAAGGCTCGCCTGCAAACTTAGTAGTAGTAGTAGTAGCATTAAAAGCTTTATGCGTCAAGGAAGGCATATAACGGGTCTGTTTCATATATTGCCTGTCTTACAAACTGTCAGGTTGGTGAGAGACTGGAAAAGAAAGCAGATAAACCTACAGACCATAGATCTACAGACTATTTCAGAATGATGTCACTGATAGGTCGGTCATATTGTGCTGGAGGACTCGTGTCATTCAGGCTGCATTATTTATTAGTATACAACGGATTATAGTTAAACTTCAATTGGTAGAGAGTTTTCAAAATTAGATAGGGAGTCATAATTTAGAGGTTACTGCACAAGTTATTTGTGAGGTTTTTCAATGAAATTCATGTTCTACAAAAGGTCACGATCATGCGTATAACAAAATTTCTGTTTCAACAAGTTCCGACAATTCCACGGACTGGTAAAAATGTGTCCTAAAAAAAACTGGACAGGTCCATGAACGTGTCGGCGAACGATCATTTTCTTCAGGATTTGGATGTAGAACTGTTCCTCCAAACTGTCATGTTTTAAGGTTAGGTGATGGTAAATGAACATAAATCATACATAAATCAAACGTGAACTTATAAGAATCGTTTCAACAATGCATAGAGTATGATGTTCATGAATCAATTCACGTTTATGTTCTCGAACGTTTGATTCGTACATAAATAAGTTCACGAACGTTCACGTACTAGTCAGAAGGTAGTTGTTGAAACAAACCTGAAGTGTCATAGCACGTGTATGGTTCATTTAATAGCCTTCTTGCTATGCGTCATCGTTTGTGACGTATTACGTTGCGCGTAATCTAAACTTGAACCAATCCCACCCAAGTAAAAGATTGGAGTTAACGTTTGCAATACATTTAAACGTTTAACCTAGGTGATATTTTGTTTTCCATTTCTTACTACGTAATGTGTTGAGAAGATATTAACAATTGATGACACACATCAAAATGACTATTGAATGACCCATAAAAGGTTCTATTCCAACGTCACCAATTCATCGGTTGTTCCCTAGAACGATATGACCGACCTGTCAAAGTAATGTGTTCTGGAATCGTCTATAGAAGTTGAAGCTATGGACAGCTTTGGGTAAGTTAATGTCAAGGTATGAAAGAAAGAAGAATATTCGGCTACATAACACAGTGAAACTTCGACTGGTAGCCAAATATTTCACATGTGAACTGCATTCGTATTTTGAATTCTTTTTCTGTGACCGATGGACCGATTCGTCGTTACAAATGGATTATTACAATTAATTGAAACAAAGCATGGTTTTAATTTTTATATTGATAAAGTTGTTACAAAAAAAATGGAAGAAACATCTAATTTATAACGATATTCTTGAACACAAATTAATTGTTGTTAATATTTACATTCATTGTACAGTTTGTACAATTTGTAAATTGTACTGGAGGGCAACGAGAATTTATAGACGTTAAAGCTGCATGGCTAATTGTTTGGTTTTTTTCGTTACCACTTCTATATTTCAATAGGAACATAGAGAAACATATACCGGGTGGTGACTCGACCTTAGGACCATAGGATTTTAACATGGGAAATCAGAAAATCCTAAATATTTGCTTCCCAGCAAAAGAGAACCTAATGAAATTTTGTGTGGACGTGGAGTAGATTATTTCTGACAATATTGTCATAAAATAATCACTGTTTAATAGCAAATAAGTTTAAAAATTAAGAAAATAAATTTAAAAGAACAACCTGTCATTCAAGTACTGGAATTTGACAGTTGTAGTAGGAGTCTGTTATAGCGCAGAGATAGGAGCAGTTGGTTTCTACGCGGATGGCCCGGGCTCGAAACCAGCAAAAGGTCTTTTTATCAATTCTTAATAAAAATTTGTTTTTTATCGTTTTTTAAATAAAATAATTTTATAAGTTGTTAAAATTTTAAAACGATAATAGTTATTTATGCAACAAGTGCAAAAAGTGAGTGTTTTTTGCACGCGACGTGAAATTGTCCAACGAGGTCTTTAGGTTGAGCTGGACAACACGTCGAGTGCAAAAAACGCGTTTTGCAAGAGTTGCATACAATATTTTTTCTAAATTCATGCAAAAACTGGAAAATTCGAATATAAATATGTTAAGAACCGAACCTAACCTAATCAAACTCAACCCGTTCTTCTTTTTTTGTATCTTTATGGCCTCCACCTTGTCAGTACTCAATCATAGCTGGTTTTCGCCTTGACCATTTAAATTTTAAATAATTAAAGATTTTTGCAATAATTGTAACTGGTTGAGACTAAGTAGTAAGATATACATATATTATTGCTGTATTAGAGCAGGATCAGATACTTGCTATGGATTTTTATTCAATTTAAATATTTATACTTGTCATTTATCATCACAAAACTGACACAAGAATGGTATCTACAGATGAGTGCAATAAAATATTTTATTGCACTAGTGCAATAAAGAACCACTTTTTCCATTAAATGTGATTCAAAAAAGTGTTGTTTTTTGAATGAATGTAGAAAATATAAGTTTAGTACAATATTATTGTAATGTTGACAGCTAGATTATCAATGTGATTTAACTCTTCGTTTTTTAGTTAATTTCATTAAATCTGTTTTCTGTGATAACATGCTTTATTTTATCGTTTTACAATTTTAACAACTTATCAAATTATTTCATTTAAAAAACGATAAAAAACAAAATTTCATTAAGAATTGAAAAAAAGAAACATTTTGCTGATTTCGAACCCGGGCCATCCGCGTAAAAACCAACCACTTTTATCTCTGCGCTATAACAGACTCCTACTGCAACTGTCAAATTCAAGTACTTCAATACAGGTTATTTTTTTTTTCTTAATTTTTAAACTTATTTGCTATTAAACATTGATTATTTTATGGCAATATTGTCAGAAATAATGTACTTCACGTCCACACAAAATTTCATTAGTTTCTCTTTTGCTGGGAAGCGAATATTTAGGATTTTCTGATTTCCCATGTTAAAATCCTATGGTCCTAAGGTCGAGTCACCACCCGGTATATATACTCACTTGATTACATTTTGAATGGAATATTTTTTAGTCAATTTTCAAATGTAAATCACCGATCGTAGAAAAAATAGTATGTATAATTCGTGGGAAAAGCATATTCCCAAACTCCTGTGTTACCAGACTCATCGCTACGCTCCTCGTGTGGTAATCAGTATGATGCTTTTTTCCACTAATTATACAATATACTATTGTACAAAGTTTCAGCTCTTGCAATTGGAGAATGACGAAAATATGAACTCCCAAAAAAATGACTAATCTTTCGGTTTTTTCTTATTTTTTCGGTTTCTAATTACCCGATTGACTTGTTTGTATTTTAATTATCTATAATTTAACCATACATACCATCGAGATTGTTCAAACTATGACAATCCACCTATGTACAGTAGAAATTGATGACCAGGAAAAAGCATAATATTTTCATCTTCATAGCTCTTCCGGTAGCGCTTGAGGCACTTGATTCCACAAATATTAATCTTGAACCATCAGACCAAGCAATGTATCATGCAATTATAGTAATTTTTCACAAAAACCTTAGTGGAAAATGGACAGTGTTATCATATAACATTACCTAGTATAAAATTGATATTTTTTGGAAACGCGAATGTTTTTCAATAGTTTGTTATAAACTCAAAAAAAATACGTTATTTTCGTTTAAAGTATACAGTTATGTCGATGATACTCGTAGTAAAAACGAGGGTGATTGGAATACAAACAAAACGAGGGATCAAGCGACTTGATCAGGATAATAAAACCGAGGAAACTGGTGCTATTCAATTTGCGACGGTGATTTATTGGGAAGGATGAATTGTGGTTTAAGCATGCTTATGATAAACATTTACGCAGATTTCCAAAACGCCAATTATGGGAAAAATAAAAGGGCAGTTATGGGTGAATCACGACTAACGGGGCGGAGGTTTATGGCGAAACGGTAAAAAATTTGTAATGTTTGTCACCTTAGTAGTTTGTACATCCATATAGGCTACATTTTAAAATTATTTTGAAATATACAGGATGTTCCAATAAAGTGTGGCGTATCGAAGTTATATTTTTTCTTATGGAACACCCTATATTTGATTGCATTTTCTGATTGCACCTAAAAAATAAAGTACTGTTTCATAATGGTTTCCGAGTTATGCTGACTTTTTCAAAAATGTGAACATTTCGAAAACAATTAATAACTCATTGATATAATAGATTCCAGCGGATTTCCTCTCACAGCTCAATAGTCGGACATTCGTTGAATGTATTTCACGATTGTGTACTGAACATCTCTTCACAGGGTGTTCAGAATTACCAGTTGAATTATTAGATCATTAAATGTGTTATAACGGGCTTATTTCAAATGGAACACCCTGTATTTCAATAATTCATCATATTCAAAAAAATGTCCTCTTTCGAATGATATTAGGGTGTCCTATACCTAGGTACTATACTTTTCGCGCAATTTACAATTTTCTTAAAATTGTATGGTAAATTGATTTTAAAACATCTGCAATTCTCTCCAAATTTTTAACTTATTATCTTGACAAAGTTATTGTGAAGAAAAACAGCGATAAGAATTTGAGTACATAATAAAATAAAACCACATTATTAATAGAGCAAATACATAAATACTACGAAACGAACAACAAATTGGAAAATAACTATAATGGATGCTCGAAATGCTTGTCATCTTATGCGATGCAACAGGTGATTCTGGCTTCAAGCTATGTACTTACATTATTCATACATACCGGGTGTTATAGACGCGAAAGCGTCCGAAATTATCAATTTCATATTGTAGGATATTTTCATTATAACCCCATTCGAAGAAATCCATCTTGGTCAGTTCTGGTGACCTAGCTGGTCAATTACAAGGACTTCCCCTCTATCTATTTATGTCTTAATTTTCTATTAAGTGAGAAAACTGATCTGAAGCTACGTCTAATTGTAACCACATTTTCTTTCTGATGCTAAGTGGTTGATTTTCCAAAAGGATGTAGAAGATATTTTCCAAAAAACTCAAAAATTTTCTTCTGTCCAGGTATTCGTCAAAACGGGTCGATAACATTAGCCCACAATCCCTCCCCAAACATTTACACTCATCCGTGTTAGGGCTACTATAGTAATTTTTCATTTATTGTTTTTAATAATTTGTTGTTCGTTCGTAGTATTTATGTATTCGCTTTATGAGTTTTTGTTTTATTATGTACTCAAATACTTATCGGCAACAAAAGAGTTAGTGTACCACAAGAACTACAAGTGTGCATATTTATTAGCAGCTTCACTATTTCTCTTCACAATAACTTTGTCAGGATAATTAGAATAAAATAGAACCGTAGACGTTTTAAAATCGATTTATCATACAATTTTAAGAAAATTGTAAATTGCGCGAAAGGTATAGCACACCCTTATATCATTCGAAAGAGGACTTTTTTTTAATATGATAAATTATTAAAATACAGGGTGTTCCATTTGAAATAAGCCCGTTATAACACATTTAATGGTCTAATAATTCAACTGATAATTCTGAACACCCTGTAAAGAGATGTTTAGTACTCAATCGTGGAATACATTCAACGAATGTCCGACTATTGAGCTGTGGGAGGAAATTCGCTGGAATTTATTATATCAATGAGTTATTATTTTTTTTCGGAATGTCCACATTTTTTAAAAAGTCTGCATAACTCGGAGCCCTCTGTATTTAGGTATAGGGAACCATTATGAGACAGTACTTTATTTTTTGGGTGCAATCAGAAAATGCAATCAAATATAGGGTGTTCCATAAGAAAAAATATATCTTTGATACGTCACACTTTATTGGAACATCCTGTATATTTCAAAATAATTTTAAAATGTAGCCTATATGGATGTACAAACTACTAAGGTGACAAACATTTCAAATTTTTTACCGTTTCGCCATAAACCTCCGTCCCGTTAGTCGTGATTCACCCTGTATATACCCAAACGCGACATGAAATAACTTTCATTTTATGGGATTCTGGACCACAATTTACTGGTCTCTGATTCGAGAAGAGCAAAGTGGTTTTCCAATCAATCCTGTCCCTGGCAGTGACGTAACGATTCTATTTCACTGATATTGGTTGGTTTTGAAAATTCAATCAACTAGAGAAATAGTTTTATTTATGAATTATCAGGGGGAAATTTATCTAACAGCAATAGAAAATTTGAATTATGACTAATTATGATTTGAAAATAATTTAAAATATACAGTTTTGCATACTGAACTAAATTGTTTGTTTCGAATGAATCTTTGTCTATCTTGTGGCAGATTCCTATCCACAATTATAATGAAATGTCAATTTAAAGTAGTTTTCATTACGAAGTAAGTACATAAGTAGTAGATAAATGATATTTACTTAGG
Organism: Galerucella nymphaeae; assembly: GCA_963978555.1. NCBI lineage: Eukaryota > Metazoa > Arthropoda > Insecta > Coleoptera > Chrysomelidae > Galerucella > Galerucella nymphaeae. Next base: position 1,711,450 of record OZ021716.1, on the reverse strand, counting down.
TACCACAAATAATTCGAACACTCAGGTATAACTTAGTCGTTATAAGAATTGTTTTTTGAAATAAACTAATATGCAAGGAGCAAACAAATGGATAAAAATGTGAACAAAGTCTTTGGTCTGCCAATGTACAAATTTGCGTTAAACCTATCGCCGACATTCATCATATGGTTATCTCTGTTATACTATGTTGTAATGGAACAAACGGTTTCATTGCGGAGGCTCAGATTCTGTGAGTAGTAAAGAGAAAAGTAGTATGTGGATAATTTCATAGATGGGAAAAGACACACCGGGCCAACTGTCATCTTTCAAACATTAAAAATTCCATGTTTTCATCAATACTTTGTGACGTGCTTTCTCTTTTGACTATGATTACGCACGTCACTATGACACCCATGGGTTCAGTATCTACAAGATTTTCTCGGGCGCCAGATTTTTGGGATGGTTCACTCCACCGAACTCTTGAGAATGCAGCATCTAGAGTTACCAGGGTAGCAACAGATGGAGGTTGAGTAATTCCAGGGGTCTGTTGTTCTTGACATTGACGTAACACGTAGTGGGAAACAGGCTTTAATTGTTCACCACTATCGGAAAATGAAACTACTAGTTGCTGGGAAATTATAGTTTTTTATTTTTACTTCGAAATAATTTATTTTGAAAATACGGACCAAGAAGCTTTATTTTTGAATAACTTAATGAGAATTAAAATTAAATAGTATATTACAATTATTACTAACCACGTTATTACTAAAACCAAAAACCACAACACCAAGCAATAAATTAGTTGAGTTCGCTTCACAAGATACGTACAAGCTGAGGTGCAAGGCTCACTGTTATGACTAGATGCAGGTGGAAATAGTGAATCTTAACTAGCGGTCAAATGATAAATACACAAAGAAAGCGTTATTAGGGTACTAGCGGGGTCTATCTAAGCGTTTCTCAATATTTGTGTACAGATTTAATCAAAACAAAAGTGATTTATAAAAAATACTTGAAACGGAAATTTTATCAATTTGCCTGGAAACCTCCCGAATGTTGTACCTCCTTTGGCAGCGTACATGCACAAGATTATTCTAGGTTATCACGGTTGTCGGAACCTGTTTTTAGATTGAAGTTACCACAGTCGTTGGTGCTAAATTACTCACTTAAATGAAAGCTAGACAATAGAGTTCGAAAACCTCTTCCTTGTGATCCTGCTTATGTAGCGAACACTCGTGAGATTATTACGCTCAACGCCTTGGAAAATCCTCGAAATGTTAGCACCTGCACCGGCATATAATCTTTCAATTCGCTCACCTCGTGCACGAAAATCAGTCTCCGGGAACGGTCGGTCGGATAACGGCAGCTGGTATTATAAGTGAAAAGCAAAGAGCAAGAAGAAGAAGAGCAAGAGGACCAATTTTTGTCTTGCTGCCAAGTTTTATAATTTTTCTCTTGACCCCACTCAGTGGGTCTCCTACTCAAAAATCTTGGGAAATGCTCGGACTAATTTGCGAGCACGGTATCGTAAATCATACAGGTGCAATATACCAGATGTCTTAAAACTAATACACATATATCAAATAATTATCAATACCCCAATTTTAACAACTAGATACTATACAACTAGAAAGAGGGTGATATTAATAAGAAAATACTGAAATATATACTACCGGGTATCGGAAAAATAGAAACAACGTTACAACTTTTCATTTTTTATGTAACGAATCAAGACTACTGAACGGAATTCAAAAATGCTTTTGCCGTTAAAAAGCTTATTTATTACTGGATATCAAAATTCTTTATAACCGAACTACAAGGAGAAAAAATAATTCCCAATCCAAGAATGGAATGATGACCGGAAATTAATGCCAATGTGGTAAAAGCATGCTTGAACTGCATTCCTGAATCGAAAAAAAATGTAACACTCGATATTGCGCACCCCACGCTATTACCACGATGACACCAATTTTCCCGTTTTTATTTCAATTAGAAGATTATTTCCACTTTTTATCTCGATTATCTGTGAAGTAGATTCTTTAGTATTTAAACCATAATTCTTATTTTATTTTCGTTTTTTTTTTAAATTCGATGCGGTATGGAACCACTTATATTTCACTACTATATTGTATAGTCATCGATCCTTGACGAGTATGCAAAATTTCATGAGTCCGCAGTGAGAATCGATAGCAACAGCAATGATAATTTGATTTGTGCTGGCCCATGGAATCAATCACTTCTACGTCTCATATACATGGGCCAACTTTATTGTGCATACTATTATTGTCAATATTTAACATTATCTCTACTATGTCTACTATATTATTATGTATTTGGTTCAAATTATAATCGACAATAATACGATTAAATGATATATAAAAAAAATATATCCGTCATGAAAAGTTATTATTTTAATTTCAACTTTGTAAATACGCTGTACAAACAATGGGAAGGAAACTACATTTTTCGGCAACCCACTTCCTGGACGCTTTTCCTTTGAGGAAGTAGCACTTCCCGGCCTAGTGCGGGAAGTACGTATTTCCCGGCCTGTGCCGGAAATAATCATGTCGTTACCACAGCAACGAAATAACGGCTGACAGTTTATATAAAATTAGTTGTCAGAAGTTTGCATGTTTTTTGGGCGCAATAAAAATGGAAAGCAGCGATAGTGACTTCGAAAATGTGTCCTGGGAAATATTGTACGCAACACGCCCGAAAATGTTTTTTCTGGACAGGATGAGTGGGCAGTTTCCAGGGCAAGGCGTAGGCGAGTCTTGGAAGCTAGTCCCGTAAAACCACTAAGGGGTAGCGTATACGTACAATATTTTTTCTGCAGTCGTTTATTAGATAAATTTTTTTTAAATTATAGAGATTTCGTTGTCCATTTCCATTTCTAGATCGGATTGAAAATATAGCGATAAAATTTCCCTGAATGTCACTGCTAAGTTTGCCTACATGGATATTGAAAATCGTACCAAAAGTGGAAAAATCGTCCCGAAACTTAATAAGGAAATAGATACTTTAGGTACGATTTGTGTGAAGTTTTATTTTCGATTCAATCAATTATACCAAAATTTCTATTTTCCACTTCCGTAACTAAAACCTTTTCTGATTTGACATTCGCAAAAACGTCACTTCAGACACTAAGTTACATCTCGTTTATCATCGGTTTCTTTACTGTCACATCAAGTGTATCTTCTGTAATTTCCACTTAATATTTCCTGATAATTTTGAAGTTATGAGTCATTCTCTGTCATCCTGTGAATATAATTAAAATAATATATCATAATACCATTATGTTTTTTTCTCATATTCCATATTTGGATGGGACACTACCATTCGTAGTTTGCTAAGGTTAAGTTTTCATGGGCATTCCCAGACCAGTCTAGATAGTTTTCTATAAACAAGTACGCTGATCAAAGAAAAAGATATATTCGAATGCAAATACAGGTGAAATTTTAAATTAAACGGATAAATTCGGTCGGCACTTATAGAAGTCATATTAAACTGAAGCTTGTATACTTGATAAAGGTACAATCACATTTATTTTAGAATTCACTGGAACTTTGCATGATTGCATTCATATTGCTGTGTATTTTAATTTCATTTGAATATAATATATGCGTAACGTTCAAAATATGGAATTATTTATCGTTCACGTCGAACAACATTTGAACATTCAACTTGTTTTGTTAAAATTATGGATTTATTGTTAGTTCAACTGTAGGAAGTGAATACAATCAATCGTAGTAATTTATTGCTTGAATTATGTGGTTGTGAAAATGATTTGGAAATAATTCGTTTCATACCACCTATTTGGAGAAGGATAGATCTAATGAGAATATGGGGCTTCAAATATAAAGAGGGACCAGAATAGATCAGCGAAAGTCGCGGTGAATCAGGACAATGAGCCATTTCCATTCTCACTTATCTAACTTATAATCGAAACTATTACTCGTGGCTGCTGCTTCAATAGGTTGCCCCATTAAGACATCTGTTATAAGATCATCGATAAGCTTCCGGAAACAACACCGTGCGTTTGAATTTCATGTTGTTGACTGCAGTATGTGCGTTTTAGTTTTAGTTTAGTTTAATATAAAAGTATGTACTGGAGGCAGATTTGCATAGCACTTGTGAGTGTACTAATAACAATTGAACATGAAAGTACCTACTATAATTGCTTGGAAATATCTTCGAATTTCGAGGAGGGAATGTCCTATTTAAAAAAATCAAATTGACAAGCAGCTTGCATGTTCTTGAAGTGGAACAATATTTGATGTTGGTGATTTTAAGTCTCAAAAATAGCTTAGCGTAAACTTCAATTGAGTATTTTCAAACAATGTGTCCATAATTGGAAATTAATAGTTGAAATTCCAAATATTTCCGTTTTTTCCCTAATTCAAGAAATATATGGCTAAAAAGAGAATAGTTCACATTCCCTTGGCTCGACTTGAGTGTAATCGACATCTGGACCCCTAAATCGAGTTATACCGGACGGTTGTGACGTAGGCAGGAGACCAGAGACTGTCCCAGGGGGATGAGTAATACGACTCGCCAGGAGAAGGTCCACTGAGGATTTCAAAGCACCTGATTTATTTCATCCTGCCTACTGATGGCGCTCATGGTACAAATAGTAACTACAAAACAATGGAAATGTCGGTTGATATGGGTGAAGTGTTAGATTTTTTATACCAGCTGACTCGAATTGATTTTCGGTGTACGTCCAGCACATTATTTTAGCATTAGCGATAAAGTCAGAAGTAATAAATTTGGCTTTATATCCTACACCGATATACACAGTGAGTTTCAAGTATAGTACAGTTGAAATCGACGCATGAGTACCGAAAACTATTCATGCGATCTTCTTCAAATTGCCCTACTGATGATATAAATGCATGTTGCCATGGGGCAGCCCGGTGCCATATTATTTCAACCGAAATTGTTTGAACTATTGCAAGGAATTGTTACTTTTGAACCGAACACACTTTTTTCATATTCTTCGTTTGAATACCAATCAAAAAGCTCCTATGATTTTTAGAGGTTCGAACAATCTCAAATTTGGGTACTTTAGACCCATGAAAAAAATTATCACCTATAATTGCACGAGAGGTTTGTATTTTATCGGGTGAATTTGGATTGTTTAATGAGAAACTGTTGCCTAGCAAGACGTGAAAAATTCGAGTCTAATTGCTAAAGAAAACAGTTTAGAAGTTGAACAACACAAATTTACCCGATATCAATACAAACATCGAGTGTAATTCGGCAGGACAATCAAATGAATAGGCTCATTGTTAGTGTTTAGAAATTCAATAAGTTGTTGACAAACATGTCAAACTATTTATCATGGTAACCAGCACTGCGATGATTGATAAACAAATGCATAAGTGAAAAAACGAAGCACAATGGAGAGTTTGCTGCAAGATTTAATCTAAAGAAACTGTCGTGATAAAAATATGCTAAATACTAATAATTATTAAATGAATCTAATGCAAGCTTACTTAATATTAATAATTATCAATGAAAACTACACATTTAAATTCATATTTAGATTGAATTTTAAAAAGTATCCTAATGTCACAATATATAACATCAATCACGATAGACAAACCATGGACAAACAACGTCAAAGCACAACATGAAGTTAGGTAACAGTTCTACCAGCACCACAAAACTTTCAGTTGCGTGACCAGCAACTAACTATCGGCGCGGCAACTCAACAACTGGTTAACAGTTAACCATTTGTTTCGTAACCAGTGAGTTAACCAATTGCGATACAACCCGCCTTAAAAGTTTCAGGTAACTTTTGTCGCTGTCAAAGTGATAATTGCACTGTGGCATATGCGATTTTTTATACATGAGTTGAATTGTCAGAATAAAAATAAAGTATTGTTAAGACACCAACGTAAGTGTTTAAAATAAAACAAGTGGACTGTATTAAAACCTTCATCGACTTGAAAACAATTTATTTTACTCTTACAATTAGGTATGTCATGTATCGTTACAACCACATGTTATTCATACCCGTCTTCCTACACAAGTGGCCCTTCATCCCCTTTACAGATGGTGATCTGTTATTTTAAGACTACCCTATTGCCAATACCTTTAAGTATAGCCGTCTCTCTGACTCATGTCCTGCATCAGCCTCTTGTGGGCGCGCGACTTTAACAATTCAAAAAGAGGTATGAACAATTAAATTTTCAAAAATCTCAATTGACAATATCATTAACTATTGCATGAAAAATTTAAAAAACATATCATCCATCCATATTTTATTTTTTTTTTATATATTTTTTATGGGTCAAAAGTACCCAAATTTGAGATTTTAAACCTTTAAGAATTTATATCTCTAAAAATATTAACTTCATTGTGGAAATTCATAGGACCTTTTTTATTATATAAAAAAAATTTGTCCGGTTTATAAATTTCAATTTCTTGTAATAGTTCAAACAATTTCGGTTTTCCCCATGGCAACATGAACTTATATCATCAGTAGGACAATTTGGAGAGGATCGCATAAAAAAATTGACTGGACTGTTAGTTTTGGTTTGTGATAGTTGTGTAACACGATCCAATGATATTTAGTATTCACATCGTAGGTGCGAAAACTTATCAATTTCCACTCTAGTTGGGTAATTCGCTAAACTTCGTAACTCAATAATTCAGATTATTTAGGGTGTGTTGTGGTGAACTTCATTGTGAGTTGTTATCCAACTTAGTTTGCATTAGTTTTTATCAATATCAAAAAAGACAATCCGTCTGGTGGAGGATGTCTCTATATCCAATTGTTTTTCTGATAAGGAGTAAATTGGGATGATGAGTGGTATAAATTGGCATGAATAAAATAATATACCAGTGCTTTCTTAACAGATAAATTTGGAGGCTATGAATTTCCAACACTTCAACATTAGCTGAAGCAAAAAATGAGAAGTCTTGAGAACCATATTATCAAATTGCTTATTTCTTCACACAGTTTTATAATTCCATGATAAGAAGAGCAATGTTAAGTTTAGCTTGAGAAAAATGGGAACAAATATTTGAATGTGACAAGGCAGGAAGAGTGGAGAGTGTGCTATTAAAGTTGTTTCTGTTTTTGATAAGAGCAATCCTCCAATTTTGCTGGAGACCGGTGAAACCCTTAACGTTCGAGATGATCACACCATTTTTCGCACGCTCGCATTGAAATAAATTTCAAATGAAATATCCTGAATTTTTTAGAAAAGTGGAAAGTGGCATTTATACTTCTCGATCAGTTTAAAATACATTTGCATTTTGGTTGCCGATTTGCCAGTGATATAATTTAATAATCGTTGGGCAGTTACTTAGTGCATGTTTTCAAGATATTATTTATCAACAAACAAATGCACTTACTGTGAAACTAAGGATTATATTTTTAAGTCTGTACCTTGAACTTGAACTTTCGATTAATTCACTAATATGAAATGAGCGAGAGCGAAGTAGAAAAAGCGTGGCAAATAGTATGTGAAGCAATAATACCAGAAAAATCCAGGAATCGTCAAAAGAAAAAAGAGAACAATTCTATTTTTTTTTTTGTTTATTTTGTGTAATGGATGAAGTGATATATTATTTAGGACCGCTTGAGTGTATGTAGGGCTAAGACGTCGGTTAGTAATTCACTTACCGACGTCTGAATGGCAAGTAAATCACTTCCCGACGTGCTGGACTAAAAAACCAGTAAACACAACCTACCGTCCTGACAACCGATGCTGTGAATAAATAAATAAAAAAATCGATCGCGCGAAAAGATTGAATTACCTATTGTTTCAGCTGAGTCTTTATTTTTATTTAATTTTGCATTTTCTCCACTTCTGAAGATGGCGCTACACATACATTACTTTCGCCAAAGGAAAGAAGCCGAATATATCAAATGCTTAGACTATTTTCTTGGAAAATAAACATATCAATAGATGCAAAGCTATAAATGGAAGTAATAATCTGTTATTCCATATTCGTAGTCGTAACATGATACAATTTATTCCGCTTTGTTTTGTTATTTGTAAGAATGTCATCCATAACATAAATATCCAGTTCTACTACAGTGGCGTAACACTAGGGTGGCAGGGCTGGCAAAATACCACGTGCCTACTAACTTAGAAGGCACCTGCCCAAGAGGCTGCGAGCTCAGGAATATATTTTTAGATTATACTGCTTATAATCCAGAGCGAGACAACTGAAGACAATAATGCAATTTCGAGTTAATTGGTGATTCGTATCCTTGATGGCAAGTAAAGTTGATGGTCAAAGTAAGATTTCAAAAGTCCAGCTCCAGAAAATTTAGTGGGTGCGAAAAACGAAAGAGAAAAAAAGCTATTGAAAATTAGTCAGTACTTGAAAAATTATAACTCAAATAATCAAAAGTTGAGTGAACAGTGCTCCCAAAGTTGAGAACTAGAACTCACTAAAATATACCAGAATTATCAGATGCAGCACCCAACACCAGTGACTATCCAGAACAACAACAACAAGGTACTAGCAAAAATCGAAGAGAATTATAATATTTTAGCATGAACAATATTGTATATTCGCCATATGTTACTTATAGGGGTATTTTTAAGATGAGGCACCATCAAAAGAAAAGGTATATCACAACAAATTGTGTTTGAGTGTAGTTTTTACCTACGACTTTCCAGAAAGTTATAAATCTTATTTTCTCAATATTAGACTATTTTCCGATTTAGATAGTGTCGCTGTTCTGTATCCGATAGAAAACTATATCTGGCATTGATGTGTATATTTTGGGAGGCTCGATAAATCGACTCGTAATAAATAGTGAAATATTATTTAACCCAACGTATTTACGATCCCATTTTTCATCAGTGTATGAGAACAGTAGGTAATCAATATGGATTTTCGAATGGAAAAAGCTAGATTATGACAAATGTTAAAGACTTCCTGCGTTCCCCTTTTCATGATGATTTAATGTATTGCTACAATATTCTCTAATAAATTAGGACTTAGAATCTCCTACATTTTATAAGCCCTTTGTGTATTGGTAATATACTGGTACAGCAATACGTTTGGATGAGCTCCAACAGCTACAGTATAATTTTTGTTAATGTGATTGATAACGACCACAATTTGAATCGCAGTCTGGATTTTTTCCATAACTTGTTGATTTCGTGTTATTGTGACTCTATGTAACATTTTTTTCCATTAAAAAATTCTTATCACATCTAGCTGAAGTTTGTTGATATCTTTGGTTCCAAAACCTGACACTTCGATTCAAACATGAATGCGAGAAACCCCGTATTTGATATGAGAATTCCTACCCTCTTACCAAGTAATTGATTGATTACAACTAATACATCAACTTCGTATGGATATTTTCCAAACAACGCCATCTGAATTTTTTTTTTTTTTTTTTTCTTCCCTTGCTTATTTAACGTCGGCCTATTTCTGCGACTAAGGCTAATCACCGACGCCGGGAGCACTCTACCCCTAACCGGAAATTTTGAGGTTCCCACTGGTGTTCCAACCAGTAGTAGCGTTCTTTAGCCCAACATCCATGGACTCCTCGGGACCTCGGTTTTACGTCTCCTCCGAAAGACGGTATATCTACATTATACCTCGTGCTCATTGGTATAATGCCTGCGAACTGTGATATGCTACTACGCTGCCGGCTGTACGGGCCCTATACTATGGTTTTCCCTGACGGTCAACCATCCAAGTACTAACCAAAGCCGACATAGCTTGACTGTAATTATCTTGACTATTCCACTACAGTGCTGGGTCGTCGCCCAACTTTTTATAAAAGTTTGACTATATCAATATTCTACGAATAGATTCTAATGCCGAATGAATATTTATCCAAAAACACTTTCCCCCACTCTTAATTTGAAAAAAAAACAATTGAACAAGTTCGTGCGCTATTTAGCCCTCTTTTTAGTTTACTCATTTGACACTCGGTTTAATTTGGCATATTTCACGAAAAATAATAATATACCACAAGTAACATACAGAAGATATTTTCTTTACAGGTTACGCTCTCTAGTAGTTCACCTAGAAACTTGAGATTTATTTCCAGCAATTTCTTTTGACCGTTTTCACTGAGAAATTTTCACTCCTAAAGTTATAACATGATTAGTTTCTGATATACAGTCTGTTCGCTGAATCTTTTCCCATGTATGAAATAATTCACAAACTACTTTTTGTATTACGTCTCTTTCCCACTCACAGAATCTTAATCCCCGAAATGAAACCGTTTGTTCCATTACAGCGTAATATAACAAACAGAGATAGCCATATGATGAATGTCGGCGATAGGTTTAACGCGATAACGCGAATTTGTACCTTGACGTAGTTGACAGACCAAAGACTTTGTTTACATTTTTATTCTATATTTTTATTCATTTTTTCGCCCCTTGCATATGAATTTATTTCAAAAACAGTTTTTATAACGACTAATTTATACCTGAGTGTTCGAATTATTGAGGTAAGTGAATATTATGAATCTATTTATTTATTATTTACTTCGCAATGAAAACTAACCTTAAATTGACATTTCAATATGATTCTGGATAGAATTCCAGCAAACTAAATTATATGAAACATATTGTGCTTCCACCAATGTAGAAAATAATTATTAATGACCTTATTTTCTGAAAGATCAAAACTATTTATGAATGATTTTTATTTTTAGGTCCTAAATGTGTTGGAGTATTTTGAGTTAGAAAAAAGAACCTTTGGAATCACTTTCATGTGTAAATCAACAGAGTAAATATTTATTTAGTAAGTCTTCAATTGAAATATTTTGTTAAAATGTAGGTGTAGGTATTTTGTAATGAGTATATTCAAATCATGATATATTCAAGAAAAATTTAGTAAGGTAATCATGTAGATTTTAGTAGTTTACAATTCAATTCAACTATTAAATTTATCTTATTTTTGGACAGTCAGCATTGAAACATTGATAAAATGAACAATCAGAATATCATTAAAAATATAGTATTTATTAAAATTGAATCTACTATAATTTTTGTTTTTGTTTTAGAGAAGCATATTACTTTGACCAGGTACCTTAAATTGTGAATTAAGGAGAAGAGAAATTGTATCTATTGACAAAACACCTCTGAGCATTTTGTTGAAAACAATGGGATTCAAATGTAGCAAAGATGACAATCGAAGAGCTTTAATGGAGCGGACAAGTATTGCAGCCTTGAGAGCCACTTTTCTGTGTGAATATATGGAAAACTTTTCAAGTACTCACCCAAAAGAACTTGTATTTTTGGATGAAACATGGATCTATTCAGAGGGAAATAAAACAGTATTGGCAAGACAACAACACTAAAAGTGTAAGTAAACCAGATGGTTATGATGGAAAATGTTTTATAATTGTTCATACTGGTTCTACCGAAGGATTTGTCTCTGAAGCAAGTTTATTCTGTTCAAAATCTTAAGAATCTGATTACCATGGAGAGATGAACAATCTAATTTTCATGAAATCAATGAGTACTCAATTAATTCCCAACTTAGAAGAGCCATCTCTTATTGTTATTGATAATGCTCCATATCATAGCGTCCTTTTAGAAAAGCAACCTTCTACTAATTCGACAAAACATGAGATTGTTACATGGTTGACAACAAACAACATTAAATTTGATACAAAACCTGAATCGCTACAAACTGTAAAAATGAATAAAACGTGTATAAAATTGATGAGTTACTACGAGAACATGATCATGGTGAATTCAACGCTATTGAATTAATTTGGGCAAATTGCAAGTCATATTACAATAAATATATTGGTAGAGATGGGTATTCAGATAGTTCTGTTATATATATGTGGAAAGAGGCACTGGAACAATATGTGATCAACAAATTTGGGAAAAATGAGTTAGACATATTCAATAAATTATAGAAAAGTGGTATGCCCGAGAACAGAATATAGTTGATATTAGCATTCAACCAATCACCATAAATACTGGTGATAGTTGTGATTCCGACTATGAGGAGGATTATTGAAGAATATTGTTTATAAATATACAAGGACAGGAATATTAGGGAAGCGATAAATTTGTAAAAATTTACTCTACATTATTTTCAAAGTTTTTGGAACATCTTTATTTCAATTTTCAAGGATAACATTCGATATTGTATTACAAGTTGTTTTAAATGGTAAATACATCTAACAATAATTTTGATTTCCCCAATATTCCTGTTCTTGTACCTACATTATTATTCGGCAAATGTATATATAACTATATTTAAATGAGTCTCAAATATATACAGGGTGTTTCATTGGGAAATGGGCATACGGTAAGGGTAGGTAGAGGTCGCCTAGGTGGTTCTAAAAAACCCCCATATGATGGGTCTAGCGCTCTTTATAACCGAGATACAGGGTGTTTTATAAATTTATCCTATTTCTTTCGAACCTCATAACTTCCGAGTTACCCTGTGTATTATTTTGAGATTTGGTACACGTAATAACCATTACCTAGAGACTCCATCAAAAGCATCTCCAAAAAGATAGTGCAGGTCCGGCTTAATAAAAAATTTCAAAACTCGTCTTTCCTAAAAACAACACCCTGTATATGGATTTTTTTTAAATTGCTCTTCATAATTGGAAAGGGTATAAAAAATCGAATCTACTTATTTCGTTTTTATTTTTCCGCAGACAATTCTACTACCAAAAATTTACCGTCAAAGTTATAATTTATGCACGTTTTGGGGGTTTACAATGGTATCGGAGAGGTTTTTTTTTTATTTTTTAGCTTGAAATTAAATCCATTTAATGCATCTAGAGAAGCATCCTAGAAATTCAATTGAGTTTGTATGTTTACGAGTACAGACCACTAAAAAATGTGATTACAGAGCCGTACTTAGGACATACCCATTCAATATGTTTCGAATATCTCGAACACCCTGTATAAGGATATGTATCTGGAAACTATGCACTTCCACATTTAGAATAACAAGAGTGAAATACGAGAAATGAATTTATACTTAAAAAAATGTTAAAAGTACTCGTTTGGACAATGTTGTTAGAATTTCTTGTTTTCTGTTCATGTCAATTAATAAAATTAATAAAAATCTCTCCGTTTTTTTTAAGTATAAATTCATTTCTCGTATTTTACTCTTGTTATTCTAAATGAAGAAGTGCATAGTTTCCAGATACATATTCTTATACAGGGTGTTCGAAATATTCGAAACATACTGAGTGAGTATGTTCTAAGTACGGCCCTGTAATCACATTTTTTAGTGGTCTGTACTCGTAAACATACAAACTCAATTGAATTTCTAGGATGCTTCTCTAGATGCATTAAATGGATTTCATTTCAAGCTAAAAAATAAAAAAAACCTCTCCGATACCATTGTAAACCACCAAAACGTGCATAAATTATAACTTTGACGGTAAATTTTTGGTAGTAAAATTGTCTGCGGAAAAATAAAAACGGAATAAGTAGATTCGATTTTTTATACCCTTTCCAATTATAAAGAGCAATTTAAAAAAAAACCATATACAGGGTGTTGTTTTTAGGAAAGACGAGTTTTGAAATTTTTTATTAAGCCGGACCTACACTATCTTTTTGGAGATGCTTTTGATGGAGTCTCTAGGTAATGGTTATTACGTGTACCAAATCTCAAAATAAAATACAGGGTAACTCGGAAGTTATGAGGTTCGAAAGAAATAGGATAAATGTATAAAACACCCTGTATCTCGGTTATAAAGAGCGCTAGACCCATCATATGGGGGTTTTTTAGAACCACCTAGGCGACCTCTACCTACCCTTACCGTATGCCCATTTCCCAATGAAACACCCTGTATAAATATTTTAAAATATTCATTTTTTATTTTCACAACCCAGATTTTTATTTTCCATAGTTATGCCGTATGGGTGGGACGGCCCTATAGTAATGGTTGCCAGCCATAACCAAAATAGGGCAATTCTGATTTGCAAAGTTTCTACCCAGGAAATTGTGACCAATACTAACTCTTGTACAAGTAAATTCGCAGAATAACCCCATAAAACTGTGGAATTCTAACAGTTTTTCCAAACTAAAGGTTTAGGTAGCACATTGTTAAATGGCTGTAAAATATTCACAAATATCTATCACACCAGCTTCAATAATAAATAACGCACACCGTAATTTTAGCCACATCGAAATTAAACCATTGAACATCTCTGCATTGAACTACGACCTACGTCTTATTTAATGTATTGATGTATTGCATGTGTATATTAATGATGACGCATGGGAAAAGATCCACCGAACCAACTGTATGTATATTGTATATAGTCGAGAGATCGGCTTATTATTATTATGATTATTATATTATATTCGAAATAATAAGTTATTTTTCTATTATTGTCTAGTTTCGAGGACACGCTGCGGCTTGTCCAAGAGTCAACTTTTTGTGCATTACCCTGCGACATAGGAGGGTAATGGGTTGAGCTACCTATCGGAAGCGTCCCCAGGTTGCGGATAGGGGAAGGCCAGAGACGTCATGCAAATGAAAGAACTGGTCCATTGGTAAATAAGGAAGGATGAGGGCTATAAACGCCTAACATTGCCGACCGAATAACCAATCGCTGACAAGCTCGTGACGCAAACCGAAAACTACATAGCAGAGCAAAGACCCCCTTGCTAGGGTAAGGCCAGTGAGAGGTATGCCGAGCTATGTGGTTCGGGGGGTTTGGCTTAATTGCCTGACCTGCGTGGATGGGGACCACTATAAAAAACCTCCCAAATCCTAAGGTTGAGTGGTCGCTGAAAGGATGGATGGCCGTGGGTTATTCGGTTTTTAGACCACTGACCTCAGGGCAACTGGCGCACCCTGTTGTATATAGCCTTACCCAGTCATGCGGGGCTCTGACTGGGCGGACCTACATTCCCTAGCTGCTCGTGGGAACAATATGGACCAAAGCAGGAAAGCACCAGAGGAGGACAAGGACTCCTCTAAAGAAAACCAAGACGTTACAGGAATGGACTGTAACGACACAAGTTGTCAGGAGACAGTAGCTGTAGTCTGTACTCCAAAGGCAAAAGAGCAAGGAGGGAAGGACTCCTTAGAAAAGGGTAAGGCAACCAACATGACCTTGCCCAAAAAATTATCTGGCGCCCAGAGGAAGAAACTCATTAGGGAACAGAAAAAAGCAGCCGGTACATGGGTGGAAAAAGACCCAAACAAAGCTGGAAAGAAAAAGGAGCATGAACCGACAAAATCGGGAAATAGCATGTCCAAGTCAGGAAAAGTCCTGATGAAGATAAGCTCAGGTCCGACAACGTCGGGACACTCCAATACAGGTGGAAAAGAAGGGACAGGTAAAGGTAACAGACCTCGATCTGAAAACTCAACTCCACCTGATATGCATGTTGCAAAAAAAATAAACAGGAGCACGAAAGTGCAGACTGTCTCCTATAAGGATGCAACAGCAAATCTCGGGATGGCGGTGATCCACAGACGCCATCCAGAAAACACCCTGAATCAGGAACAGGCAGGACTGATTCAAAACCGCTTGGAGGAGGCCTAGAACCTAGAACTTGTATAATAGTAAGAAATAATATAAAGATACTGCCTTTAAATCATTTCTGTTTCAGAGACCTGACCACGGTCAAAGTAAGATTCATCTCTGATGGGGGACCGAGGGAGATTATTCTCGGATCGGTCTACCTACCAGGAGATGCTTCTGAACAACCACCATCCAGGGAAGTGGAGGAACTAGTGAGAGGATGTCGGGGCAAAGGAACGCATCTGATCATTGGGGGAGATGTGAATGCACATCACACAACCTGGGGAAGCACAAACACCAACCAAAGAGGTGAGTCTTTACTACAATTTATTATGGAAAATAATCTGGACATATTAAATGTGGGAAACAAACCTACCTTTGTAACAATAAATAGAAAGGAGGTTCTAGATATAACAATTGCAACTACTTTTATAGCTAGTTTTGTTAAAAAATGGCATGTGACTGATGAGGTGAGTTGTTCGGACCACAGACACATAAGCTACACATTAACAGGTTTTAGCACTGAAACTGAAACTTACCGGAACCCAAGGAAAGCTAACTGGGAGGCCTATCAGGCGGACCTAGGCCTTGAAATCCAAAGGGTGAGAGAGACGGTAAGAAATAGCGTGGATCTAGACCTAGCTGCGGAACAATTCCAAGAAGCTATCGTGTCCACCTTCAATCGCAACTGCTCTGAAACTACAAGGAGAACCAACAGGAATGTGCCCTGGTGGAATAACGACCTTGAAGTTTCAAGGGCGGAAGTACGAAAGCTCTTCAATAGGGCAAGTAAAGACGGAGAGTGGACCGCATATAGGAAAACTCTGACGTCATACAACAAGGCTCTGAGAATCGCTAAGAGAGACTCATGGAGGAAACACTGTGAAGAGGTAGAGCAGACCTCTGAATGTGCTAGACTCCAAAAGATACTCTCCAAAGATCCTCAGAGGACAATTAACTCATTAGAGACAAGAGATGGGAGATATACACAAAGCGGGAAGGAAACTCTGATAGAACTTCTCGAAGTACATTTTCCAGAATGCAAAATAAGTGATGAACCATTAGATACAGAACAACAAATGGTCTCGAGGACTCCAAATCGAGGTAACGAGGAAAGTTGGAAAGTATCTAGAGAAGTGGTTAATCAAAGCAAAATAAAATGGGCAATTAACTCATTTGAGCCATATAAATCACCGGGACCGGACGGGATCTATCCAATTATGCTGCAAAAGGCAGACGGCATTATACTCAGCAGACTGTGTACGATCCTTAGAGCAAGTATGGGACTAGGGTACATACCAAAGGTCTGGAGAAATGTTAGGGTGGTCTTTATTCCTAAACCTGGTAAAACAGGTGACAATAAAGCGAAATCCCTGAGACCCATAAGTCTGATGTCATTTGTACTGAAGACACTGGAAAAACTGGTGGACATGCACATTAGAGGAGGATCGTTGGTAGAAAGACCGATCGACCTGGATCAATATGCATACAGACCAGGAGTATCCACAGAGACAGCACTCCATCACCTAGTACAAGGAATAGAGTATGCTCTCGAAAATAAGGAAATATTATTAGCAGCCTTCCTGGATATAGAGGGTGCCTTTGACAACACCTCCCACAAAGTGATCACTAGGGCAATTCGTCAAAAGCAAATTGACGAAACAAGCTGCAGATGGATAGACTGCATGCTGAAAGACCGAATGATATTCTCAACCTTAATGGGCACAACATTGTCAGCCCGAGTTTCAAGGGGATGTCCTCAAGGAGGAGTACTGTCTCCTCTAATATGGAACCTTGTAATGGACGGACTGATAAGGAGACTCAAAAAGGAACACCATACTGTCTTAGGATATGCGGATGATCTAGTCATCATATCACAAGGCAAATTCAGTACTACGGTCAGAGAGCGCATGCAACAGGCTCTGAACATAGTAACGAAATGGACGACAGAGGTGGGTTTAAATATAAGTCCCACCAAATCAAACTTAGTACCCTACACCAAGAGAAGGGACTTGGCAGGTTTGGGACCAATATACCTTCAAGGTACGGAAATTCCAATGGTTATGGATGTTAAATATCTCGGGGTGATTATTGACTCGAGATTAACATGGTCCAAACAAATGGAAAAAGTAGCAGCAAGATCGGAAACCACCCTAATGATGGCAAGACGAACTTGTGGGAAAACATGGGGGTTGAGTCCACGAATGATACACTGGATATACAGTGTAGTGGTTAAACCCATAATAACATATGCGTCTTTGGTTTGGTGGACAAAGACGACACAAAAAAATGCAATGACGAGACTAGGCAAGGTGCAAAGACTTGCATGTCTCAGCATTGCAGGGTGCATGAGAAGCACGCCAACGGCAGCACTAGAAGCCTTATTCGACCTTCCTCCACTACACTTCGTGATAATGGGGGAAGCAAGGATGGGACTATTTAGGCAGCAAGATAATCTGAGTAACAAAATAGTTAGATCAGGACACACTTCTGTTAAAGACATCATAAGTGAAGCCATTTTAGATATGAAAACAGACTATATGGCCACTAAACTTCTCCCAAGCCCTAAATATGAGGTAGAAATACCTCACAGAAAGGACTGGCAAGACCAAAGCAGACTGAAATTTCCCCGAGGAGAGACCTGGTACACAGATGGATCACAGACAGGGGAAGGAACAGGAGCAGGAGTGTACAGTGAAAAGAGAAACACAAAAGCCTCTTTCTCACTAGGCAAACATACCTCTGTATTTCAGGCAGAGATCTATGCCATCCTAGAATGTGTCAGAATTAACAAATATAGGACTGACACTCATAGGATAAACATACTAACTGATAGCCAGGCAGTCCTTGCGGCTTTAAATAGCCGCAAGGTAACATCCAGACTAGTAGAAGAATGTCAGAAAGAACTAAATGAACTAGCAGACCACATTAAAGTAAGATTGGTGTGGGTGCCGGGATATAATGGTATTTCTGGAAATGAACAAGCTGATGAACTCGCAAAAAGAGGTTCAGCAACAGCATATGTTGGACCAGAACCAGCTCTTGGGACCACAAAAAAGGTAGTCCGAGCGCAAATACAAAAATGGGTGCAAAGCCAACATAGACTTCATTGGAGGAACACTCCGAAACAGGTACACAGCAAAACCTTCATAGGTGACACATGTGCAAAGCGGGCCAAAGAACTACTGAATATCAGCAGGAATAAGCTAAAAATTATTACAGGTTATCTAACGGGTCATACCCCATTAAAAGATCACCTGCATAAAATAGGGTTATACAACGGGGACCTCAGCTTCAGACTATGTGGCATGGAGATCGAGACCGTGACCCATATCTTGTCTGACTGTGAGGCACTGAACTCGAGGAGACGGGCAATCTTCGGAGAAGCCAATGTGCCACCTGAAGTATATGGCACACATCCAATGGACCTATATCGTCTACTCGAAGGTACGGGGATAACTGGATGGGTGGACTAAATATGGGAGCAGAGTACAATAAGCCAATAGGCTGCAGTGCTCCCGGCATCTGAACGGCTCCCAAAATGGAAAAAAAAAAAAAAATTATTGTCTATTAAATTTCTTGAAGATGATTTTGACAACGGAATAATTTGTTAAAGTTCTCACAGTTTCCAGCAATCTCGAATCTACTATTCCTACCCTCATATTCATATTCCGGCGCAGTAATGATTTTTTCAATTCGCCTTCACATTAGTACAATATGGTACAAAATACGATCCATCTAAATTTTCTTGTTGTTGATCAGCAGGGTAAATATAAAATCATTCCATATAAACTGCATCAACCACTCAGGGTTATCAGCAGTGGGACTATGCAAGTAACATGTATTTAACAATGAATTACACAGAGTTATTAAATTCCAGAACAAAGATTAGTTTGGTTGAGGAACCCTAATATGTCCTCTATGTTGCAATTTTCATTTAGTACGTTCTCTGAAAGTCCTTTAACACCGCGCTGTTCTCGTTGTTATTCAAGTTAAGGACACTGCACCAATATGAGTGATACTATTATTTGAATGTTGGTGGGTGAGTCGCGTGTGACTTATTCCTTGCCGTGTGAAAAGCGTCTCTGTTCTTCTAGTTCTCGGTAGATCAGACCATTGTAGAAGGAATTCCTTGATTTCTCTCAGTTTGGTAGAAGAATGTGTCCAAACCTCTTCCCAGTTGTCTCCAGTTTTCCTTATAAAAGTTGTTTGAGGTTGCTGCGAGTGATAAAATGCTGTTAGTGGTCTACTCAGCGGCTGAATCGACACGTTCAATTCCATCGATTACGATATGTGAAGAGATGTTCTATTGATTTTTTCATGGAATAGTGGAGCTATTTAATTTTTGATTCACTCCACTTATTTGCCACTTATTTATATTACTCAAAGCGCTGAATGCCCTATTGAAACTGTGATTTGAACTAATGTACCTACAAGGTAACTCCAAATCAAGTGTCAGATCGTAAATCGAATACTTTGCTTCGAATATTACTATATATCATGCAGCGATCATGTAATAATGGCTATCAATACACAAGCATTAACCGGGAGTGTATCAATGACCATTACATAAAAGCTGCATACACTATTTTTTCTACGAAGAAATTTGATTTGAAAAAAAAATTGAAAAAATGTATTCAATCGAAAGTTGAACCCGGCAAGTTCAGATCAAAAAAAATCCTCATGTGGTGCTTTCACTCACTGCGCCACTGGACAGCATGTCATTTTTGAACTAATAGCATAAAGCGTAGGTATATGTTACCGTTGTACTTTTTGGTGTGTTGCTCGACATTTCTTTTAAAAACTAACGCAAAAGATTTAAACACGTCAAATTGTCAAACATTCTACATAAAATATTGGGTCTTCCTACTGGTAAATTTTCCTGTTCCATTATGGAAACCATTGTTATAATGTGTATCATTATGAAACTGGCATTTAATTACCAAATTATAGTATAGGAGTAGAAAAAAATTATGATACTCCATTCAATATTATTCCGAGATCTCTTTGATCTTTGGAAGTATAGTGGCACCAATTGAAAAAGTTCATCGACGTAGAAGGAATTTCAAAGAATCCTTCAAGTGTTTCATAATATTCGCCGTGAAAATTGTTCCATGAGCAAAATGCGCCCATTCAAGTGTAATCATTTTCTTCACCTTAAAAGGAAGCCACAACACTAAGAGCCGTACCCATAATTAACCACAAGAAACTGAAAAACTGGATCGACTTCCAACAGCAGCCCACGTAATCCATTTATTCCCGTGCCCTGAGAAATACTTTAATTAAAAATGGATAATGTTAAAAATACCATACCACATCAAATACAAAATTTCCTCAGTTAATATTGAGGGTCTACAAGATTTCAAGTTGTTATTAAAAAAAGCTCATTACCACAGCAAAAGGAAAACGCTTCAATAAAACCGAACAAACATGATTTTAACCTCTAATCTAAATAACAAAGCCTTTGAAGCACGAAACATCATAAGGTTTTTGTACTACCCGTTGTTAATGTTAACGCTATTGAGCTATTTTTTTATTCGGTGGTGTAAAAGTGGCACTTCCAATTTCCTGGCTTATTTATTTTTGAAAAACTTAGTTTGACGTTGAAATTTAATCCTAGCTGCACACATTTTTTTCGGAATATTCACATTGGTTTGAATGTCAGCACAACTCGTAAACCTCTATATTTAGTTATAGGGAACCATTTTGCAGAAGCATCCTATTTTCAAGGAGCAATCAGGAAATGCAATAAAATATAGGGTGTCCCATGGGAAAAAATATAACTTCCATCCGCCACACTTTATTGGAACATCCATTTATAAATGTACAAACTACTGAAGTGACAAACATTTCAAAACATTTTCTTCTTAGGTATATGAAAATTTTTTTATCCAAAAACTTTCCATTCAACACACAAAAACAGTAACTACCGCAACTTCAGTGTATTATCTTTTTATTTTTCTCAGTTAAATGTTAGCTGATTTTTTGAATTGTAATTTTCCCTAAATTTTGTTCCAGGAAATAAAAATAGTGGCACTTTTTATTATTAATATTTTTCCACTAACATCCATCAGATACCAAACCTCTTCGTCACTTCCAAATTCAAATTCAGTTTGTCAAGAAGCCACACCCAATTTTTCCAAAAACGCCATAAGTAATTTTTGTTTCAAGCGGTAATTTGAAAATAGATGGAGCACCACATTTGACATATTGCGGCTTATTCCAAGCAATTGAGCTCTCATACTATTGAATTTCCTCAAATCGTGCATTCTGGAATTTCGCTAATTTCGATGTAGAGCATCAACGACGAATTAATCCATCTTGAAGTATCTGGAAACCTGTAAGCTGATATATGATACTAGAGAAATTTCAACGTTATGGACAAGGTTCTAAGTACTGAAAATTATGCAGTGAGATTACGATTACCTTTGTGTATGTTAATTCTATTCGATATGTAATGGTTGAAACGACTTAAGTTATGGATTAAAATGAAACAATAACAGAAATGTTAGATATGCATACCACGCAATGTATTTGTCTTTGTTTGTGTTTATACAGGGTGTTCAGGGACTAATGGGAAATAAGTCCGCACCGTATAATATGTAATAATGTTAGTACTTTTCGTAAACTTATTCTATGCAGGCCCTCGTTTCCGAGTTATAGGTATCCAAAGTTTTAATTTTGAATTTGGTTTCCATTTTAATTTTTTGTACTGGTTATTTGATCTTCATTAAATTCATGGCAAAGCTGAAATAAAGGTACGTTTATGTTCATTTTGTAAAGGTTTACAGATTCACAATTGTGCCTTGAAGCCAGGGACGGACTACTCACAATGGTTAGTGATCCAAGAATTTTGCAGGGATGGCACAAATTGACTTTCCCACACATTAGGCTTAAGAAAAGGTACTCTTGTTGGAATTCGATTAAATGAGCCGTTTGGCTAATATTCACAGTTCTATTAATGAACTACATACCAATTTACGTGATAAATATACAACTTGATAAAACTTACTTATCAATAGTATGATGTCCAAGGTTCACCTACAGTACTTCTGAAGAATGATGAAGAATGACGATAGCAGATGATAAAAACATTGAAACCTCATTCCATGGGAATTAAATAGGTACGCAAACAAAGAAATTAGTTGCTTTTTATCAAAATTACGGACAGAACCATCAAGAAAACCTCAAAACCATAACTTATTAGACATTAAAAAACAAAAACTGACGTTATTCTGATGAATGTTCAGTATGTTCTATGTCTATGAAGGTTGTTTCTTCGCACTTGAAAGAGCAATCCCATATTATTTTTAATAACATTGCAGTGTAACACAACTCTGTCTATCAAATCTTGCCTTTGCACAGGTGTTGGGAATACCTTACTATTGTGACTTAATGGGATCAACGTCTCCTGATCGCGATGGACGTTGAAAAGGGCCTCCACGACCAATCCATCTATAAGGAAACCTTGAGTATTATAAGTGATATGAACTGATATGAGGAGGAAACCCTATCGTGCAGGAACCATGAATTTTCACGAGCCAGTCATGGCACATCATCAAACAGGTTCCATAACTGATTTTTCAAAAACTCCAAATATCTTTGACCGGTCAAAGTACCGTCAATAAGATATTAGTCTAGGGACACACTGTATATTGTTGACCAGCAAATCGATATGATAGATCGCTATAAGTTTCCAAAAATAGCTGTAGAAGTTCAACATATACAGTTTACAATTAATAACATATTATAAAAAAACTCGCATACACTCATACTATATTCAGAACCTTATCTGCACAACAAAAAAACTCTTGCAAACCCAACTTCTTGGGAAGCAGCATTTCGACGTTGTAACTTCCGCACGCCACTTGTTCTTAAATTCAATGCTGGCCAGATTATCCCAACTCAGTGACAGCCTCTGTAAGCAAACGTTTTGAAAGTTAAATCGACGCACACAGGCGTAGAACAGCTGTACCTTTCCTAGAGTTATCCGCGCGTGCTGTGTTTGTGCTGCCAATACGTTTTTCGCTCAACTTACCAGAAAACCAATCATATGAACACAAAAAATAGAATAACTTTGTAGCCCAAGGGTGGAAAATTCATAATATCAAGATCACTTGAATTGATTACTTGAACGTTTCACTTGAATTTTTCAATTAAACTCAAGAATGTGTGTAAATATTTCATTATATTTTCCCATTTTTTGGTTTATTTGGTGGGTGAAGAACAGTAATGTATTACAAATGTAGGAAACGCTTGAGCTGCTCTACTATAAGCTGTCTCCAGCTGTTAAAGCTCATATATTTTCTGTTCTTTTGACAGAATATATTATTTCCAGGCTACAAGAGGGTTGAAACTTCCTTCATTACCTATATCCACATTTCCAGATTGAATTCCATCCCTATAATCTAGTAATTAAAGTGTAAATTTTAATAAATTGCTCAAAATTTTACATAATGATTCAAAAAACGGATTCGAGTTTTCTCAATTTTTGCGTTTTCTGAGAAGATTTACCATAGTAACATATATTTTTTTCTTCACCATCGGAAAGTAGAGATTTCAACGAACAGAAACCACACCAACTTTTTGAAAAAGCTGATATTTTGACGGGTGAATTTTCGATTGAAAATTAGGGTGTTTTTTCGATATTAATTCAAAATAAGGTGAAAAAATAAATATTTTCAATTAAATAAATTACATCGTATTTGGGACATAAAAAGGTAAGTTTTCACAAAATTTCGTTGAAAAAAAAAATTTTTGTAAAAGATAAAAATAAAAAACCAAAAACTTGGTTTTTTGAATTTTTCACATAAATTTTAAGGTTATGTGAAAAAAGTGTAAATACAAAAGTTTTAGATCTTTTTATTATCTACAACTTTTCCATTTGACTTTTTTCGATAGGACTTTTAGTTTTGCTTAAAATCGAGAAAAACCGTTTTTTACCCTTGAAAACTCACCCCCATCCCCTTTCCAACCTCAGATCGCCCGTAAATTATTTTTCCTTCCATTTTTATCATATTCCCCTCCTTTTCTAATGGGTTTCATCCTATTATGATTTTTTTTGGTTTTAAAAATTATCGACCCTGGACTACTACCTTAATTCCCAACACAAATCCATATATCAAATGCGGTGGAAACAAATGTTATTTGATGTCAAGATAATAGTATAGTATTATTATCCTGACATCTATTGATAACACGCTTTAATTAAATACCACATTTTTCACAGGAAACTGTGATGAAGTTAACAAATGTTATTAAATGCGCATTGCAATCTTGAAAGAAAATTTAATAGTTATTTATGCAACAAGTGCAAAAAGTGAGTGTTTTTTGCACGCGACGTGAAATTGTCCAACGAGGTCTTTAGGCCGAGTTGGACAACACGTCGAGTGCAAAAAACACGTTTTGCAAGAGTTGCATACAATATTTTTTCTAAATTCATGCAAAAACTGGAAAATTAGAACATAAATATGTCAAGAAGCTAATCTAACCTAATAAAACTCAACTCGTTCTTCTTTTTTGTATCTTTATGGCCTCCACCTTGTCAGTACTCAATCATAGCTGGTTTTCGCCTTGACCATTTAAATTTCAAATAATTAAAGATTTTTGAAATAATTGTAACTCGTTGAGACTAAGTAGTAAGATATACATATATTATTGTTGTATTAAAGCAGGATCAGGTACTTGCTATGGATTTTTATTTAATTTAAATGTTTATGTTTGTCATTAATCATCACAAAACTGACACATGAATGACAGATGAGTGCAATAATAGTATATTATTCAACGAGCGTGTAATGATGGCTATTACTCATGAGAATGAAGTTTGCGACGTGAGCCGCAGGCGAACGTCGTAATCATTCGAGTGAGTAATAGCCATTACACGAAAGTAGAATACTATACTTTTTCTATGACTGTGTTCACCTATCAATTCAAACAAACGAGATATTTAGAGAATATTTTATTGAATATACTTAATGCTTTATGTCAAACAATTCCATTTTGGAAGCTACAATGAAAATTAATTTATTGCTTACAATATTGATGGTGAAATTTGAGCAGTTGAATTCGTTTTCACTTTCTGTATCCATTCTAATAAAAAGTCAGCTCTAAATCACCTTCGATAGGTAGGTAGGTATGGGTACTGTCAAAGTCAAATTATGACATTTCATAGCGAGTCTGATTCAAACATTACACCGAACATAGTCGTGTGTAATGGCATTCTTTGACGGTGATTGGCCAGATAGTCGTGTGTAATGGATCATTACACACGGGGCGTGGCTTGTTTTGTGTAATGCATCCAGTTACTCAACAAAAATGTTACATAAAAAGGGTCCATTTTTCAACAGTCATAGAAAAAATATTTTTTCTACTCCCGTTTTATAATATACTTATTAAAAGACTAAAATCTGTATCATAATGAAATTCATTATGATACAGATTTTCATTATGATACAGATTTTTAAACCAATAGGAATGCGACATTCGCACAATATTTAATATAGCCATGGATACCTGGTTGACATTACTGAAATTAATTATATTAGGTCTGTGGCCCTGCAATAAAAGTGTAGCACTGAGCTATACGAATTTATTTATTTTAATTATGTTTTAATGCTTCTTGCAGTATACAAATGCAATATACATATATATTCCCAAATTTAGTAATTTTACACGTATTTTTTCACAGATAGACCTGAATTTTTCAAAATTATATAGCTCAGTGCTACACTTTTATTGCAGGCGAACAGCCCTATTAAGTGACACTTGATTTGATAGCTGTCAAATAATTTTGATTTTCAAAAGTAACAATATTTAAAATTAATTAAACTAATAATTATTGATTGAATAATTTTTATTAATCGGAGTAGAAAAATCATTGTATGAAACTTTCATGTAATGGCGATTAATACACTCGAATATTATATACGAAACTCGCCTGCGGCTCGTTTCGTATCCTACAATATGCTCGTGTCTTAATGGCTATCATTACATGTTCGTTGCATAAAATACTATTATTGCACTAGTGCAATAAAGTACCACTTTTTCCATTAAATGTGGTGCACAAAAGTGTTGTTTTTTGCATGAATGTAGAAAAAGTAAATTTTATCAATTGGATGGAATATGGCTAATAATTACAACACCACCCATCATTATTAATTCAGTTGATCACTTTGAAGATCACTGAGTCTTTGGTGTCTCGTTAACCTGACATACATTTCGAGAAATGATATATCCATTGGAGCATTATCCCAACAATTATTAGAATCACAGACAAGCTATTGGAAGATTGTTAGCTTACACATATATGTTTTATTCATACATAGCATTTATTTGTTAAGTTTATTCCATTTTTATCAATTTTCTGGTGAATTCAGTTCAGTTAATTCCAAATTCATGGTATCATGGATATTGATAATAAACCAACGTTACTGAGCTGAGCTATAACGATGGATGTTAATATTAATATCCGTCAATTTCGATTTCTTTGTATTGAAGTTCAGGTAATATAATTTTGGTCTTAAAATCACAGACATATTACTGAATATATTAAAGGAAATACTAATGCCTGAAAGATCTATTAGATTATTTCCACTCAGATCATGAGGAAAGTCTTGAATATAAGTAGTTTTTAGGATATCCGTTTCCTTTCATCCAGTAGTCAGTCTACTAGGTGTTGGTGTTAGTCTTAATAATGTGGATAGAGGCTACATATTATATTCCACAGGATCTACTTTTATTTGCTAACCCAGCTCAAACTTCTTGAAGTACTTATTCAGGCAAAACTCTTAGTGCAATTCTACTCTGACTTGAATTCATTCTCACTTGGTTGTAGTTTTCCAGAAGAATTCTCAGAATTTCCAGATATCTTCTTTTGTTTGTTCTTGCCCAACTATGCACAGCAGGCAAGACTCTCAGCGTGAATATTGTGTCTACAGAAGCCGGCGCGACTGATTTGGTTACTATCAAAGACACGACCACCTATAGGTTGATAGCTAGTAATTGACGAGAGCAGTATTATTGCAAAAAAAATCCTGAACTTTTGAAACTAATATTAAAATATTGGTTTGTAGAGAGGAATTTCCATTTGGATGGAAATTTCTCAGGCTCTAACATTCCGTTTATAATTGAATAGGGAAAGATCGATTAGCCAATGGGCAATTTTCAAAATGTACGAAAGAGTAGAAAATTTTGACAATAGATAGCTTGACAAATGTTATTTAATCAATATACACTTCTGCTCATCAAATTGAAAGACTAAATGTAATTTTTAATTTAAGATACGTTAGTACTTTTGACACCTGAACTATATTTTTTAAAGGAACTGGTTTGTTAATCCGTTGTGGTTTTTTCACATTAAAAAATAGTTTTCGAAACCAAAGATCTGTCTTCAGAATCAAATACCAAAAATATGTGATTACACTAGGTGCGCATGCTTGTAATCATAGAATTGTAACTCTAAATTTGATCCCGATTATTCTGATAGTTGACAACTAATTCATCACTGCAAATTTCTTTCTTCGAACAAAGTATGTTTAAATCACCAACTACTGTCAAACTGTTTTCACGAACGCTTTTCTTATTCGCATTCGACTGTCGGTTTCTAATAGCTTCTGATTGTTTCACGAACAAATCTAATACCAATGATTTTATTTATGTCACATATTTTATCAGTTATAAACCTTTGCTCAGCTCTCAGTTCAAACTAAAAGCTTTTTTCTACAAATAATAAGCTTCAGTTATTGGTGTTGAAATTAGTGAATTTTCAGTGGGAAATAATAAAAGTCATCATGTGGTTAAAGCATCTGAAAACTTTGTTTTTCTGGTCACGTCCGCAATCTGGTAACACTTTGTAGTTTCGCCAAACCACAGCCGAACATTCAGCGAAAAGATGGAAACTAATATGGTGTCTTTTCCTTTTTTTTATAAATTCTTATTCCACACAAATCATTATATTCTCTCGGGCACACGATTCAGAGAAAATTGGATGCTGCTCCGCTATCTCATGTAATGTAATGATGGATATTGAAAGTGTTTGAATTTTTAAATTATGGCTAATGTCTACTGGAATAGTTCTCATATGTGGCTTCGATAGAGTATTCTCCTCAATGAAATTTTCCACCCAACATAGATAATGATCAAAATTACAAGTTTTATCTTTGAAACAGACTATTTTCATTATTTGGTATTTATTGATTCATACGTGAGCAGGCTTCGAAGAATGCAAGGGACTCCCAAAAGTGTTACCCTATGCCGCACCACCATGCCGCAGACGACTATGAAGTCCAATCCGACAAAAGTGGTTCGTGCGCGAAATAACTGGACATGTGGCAGTCGTGCCGTTAGAGCAACATAAAGCGGTAATTTCTAAATGGTACACAACTATTTCTCCGCCAGAAGTGCTCCGTGAAATGAGAAAAAACAATCAGCAAAAAAGGATCATTTTTCATCATGACAATGCCAGTTCTCACACATCGGATAAGACATACACCTATTTGACTGGCCAAAACGTCGAATTGATGGGTCATCCTCCGTACAGCTCCGATTTGGCATCAAATGACTTCATTTTATTTCCGCAAATCAAGAATAAATCACGTGGCCAACGTCTGAAGAAGCTGTTGATGCATTAAAAAACCATGTTTTGGGGTTTCGAAAATTGTTTCGATCTCATGCAAAGTGTATTATTGATCATCATGGAGAATACTTCGAAAAACAATGAAGCCATTTTCAATAATAAATTACTCTCTCTTCATTATAGGGCTGTGTATGCGTGTTTGCCGAACACCAGCAATGCTGAGAGAAGTTCCTCTTGGAGACGTTATCTAGTATGCTGAAGTCACAGGCTGGTTGACGTACTGGTGGGAACTTCCTTAAGAATCCTGAAAGTACCTGACGAGACTTGATGTTGTGAGTTTGGTTGCCTAACCAACTTATCAGGTTATAGAACTAAGGTGGGTCTCCTATACTTTTCGTTCTTTTTTTGTCGGTGTGGGTGTTGATTAGTGCTATGAATACTTTTGGTTATCTGGATATTCAGGTAACATTGTAATTTTGTAAGGGATGGATAGATGTTTTGAAAATAAAATTCAACCTAGGCTATTCGCCAGTGATGTAGTTTCAATATCGTGGAAAAATTCAATCAAGTTGGGTAACTAGGTTTTGAGTCTATTACGTTGAGGTTAGCAGAAAAACAAACAATACTATACGAATAAAATTATTCAAATGTATATTGTTAATGTATTATCGCTTCCATGTGTGCCAGAAGAGCTTTCAATACCTTTTCCTTTTATACCTGAGAATAAGAAAAAAACATCTTGAAAAATAGTGGAAAGGAGACGAGATAAATATCTTTTGGTTGTTAGTTTAATGCCTCCGGATAAAAAGCTTACAAATCATGGATTTTAAAACGGAAAATCTGAAGGTTTCTGCTAATGGTCTGGGTCTTCTCATTCCATTCAGTTACTAACGAGACGAAATAAAAAGTTTTTTCTCATATTTATTATCGGTCGAAAACAAATTCATTCCAAACATCAATTACTTTCCGTTTTATAATATCCGCTAAAATGGAAAAGGAATCCATACTTCTTTTGTGAAATTTGATCATCTATAGATTGGTGATGATAGAATTGTATACAAATTTTACTTTGCAATGTATTCAAAAATGGAAATTCCTCCTTTTCAAAGTGTATATAATCAAATCCTATCTTGCCTTCCAAATGAATCGAAAAGCACTTCTAGTTTTTGTTGAAGTGAAACATTCCGGAGACGAAATCCTTCCAGACCGTACTAAGTAGATTAGACTGTAATCTATAAGAATATTATAACATAACTGGACACATCGGTATGTGTTTCATTTGTTATATGCGGATGATTTAGTCCTGCTATGAAATTCTCCAATAGATATTTCAAGGGAATTAAGTACCCCAGAGAAATTTTCGTCGGAAAATAAGATTGCGGTGAACTAAAAAACAAAAAGCTGTTTAATTTCAAAGTTCGAATTAATTTGGGTGAATCAGTTGAAAGACATGAACGAGTCTCGCCTGTCCAAACAATGTTTTCCGCGGCTGATGAATTTGAGCGGAAGTTATATCAAATACAACTTTTCAATACAACTTGAGGTGTATTTTAATCTTGCTGGTGGTGAGACTGTGTGACTATTTTTTCTACAAAATAATTCTACATCATTATTGAACAGCATTGTAGCTTTGTGCTACCCTGTGTGAAGTGTTATTTTGAATTGTATTCATCATGATTTGATGATAATCCAGAACCTACCATTTTACAGCTTTATTTCTCACTCCAAACATCGTGTGAAATAGTTCCCCAATCGGTATGAAGAAATAGTGGGCAATTTTCGTAAGAAAACATGAATGAGGGTTCATAAGCTCCTACAAACTCGCTATGTTCTACTGGTATTCTAGAGTTCTTTGTCTAGATTTCGAAAGTCAAATTCAGGTCCTTCATAAATTGTGATAGTTGTGATAGTCCTGATCCTGATTGTTTCCATATTTTGGCTCAGTGGATACTCCGTGAATCATGGCAAGGACTCTTTAATGAATTGGCCGGCTTGCCTCATTTTTAGTGCCATGTTCCACAATTCTTCAGACTGTTTATTTTATTCCATGTACAACCATGTCTTTTCTGTACCATAGAAAGACCTCTAGGTTTTTTTACGAGTTTGCCTCTCCATTATCCTTGTGATGTGAGTGGTAACCAGTCTGAGGGCAATATATTATGACTGCCCAGCTCTGGAAGCATCTCCGAGCATTCCGGAGTGAGTTTGGAATGCATTTGCATGGAACTGAATGCTACTTGGCTATGCCTCAACAGCTCTCCTGCAAATTGCTAGAGACTCTTGTCTTTGGCTTGGCTACACACTGTGTTCATTTGAAAAAAAAAACCTCAATGTTTCAGGATATACATAGTCACCACATGTGGTGTAGAATATATTTTCACTCTTCCATACAATTTTTCCACTTCTTTTTGTCAGTGGCCCCCTCAAGTTAATGTGTTTTGGCATTTATTACTAATATCTCTGGAATACTGAGGGTGGGTTCTTCACAAATGTAACACAGTGTAAAATATTCTTGTTACTACAACTCTCCTAAATTTTGAGCCATTTCTTCATACGATATAGATAATGTTTCCATTAGTTCCATAATCAATATAAAAATTCGGAACAAATTCCATTCATTTTACTTTCATTATATTATTCGCCACACATCCATTCATGAACAGAAATGTGTTTAACCAATACGTTCTCAAGAATTTTATTAGATTTTCGTTTTTGGTGCGAAAACTTCACTCGGGATTAGACACATTATCATGAACTCACAACAGGCATGTAATTGATATTCTGGATAATCCACTATTCAATTTCAATTTCTCGACACTCGAACCCCATACAAATGAGTATGATGATTTCTCTTTATATATTGGATCGAATTGGAAAGTTCGGAAAGTTCCTTATATCATATTTTCAAGGTAAAAATCAGTTCCAAAGAATATATAAATTTATTATCAAAAATGTTATGTAAGGGGAAATGCTTACATTGATTTTAATGAATATGTTCATTGGATATATTATGTAGAAAAATACATATCACAGTTAATGTTTTATAATTGGAAAACTGCTCACAGAAGTGTCAAAATATGGGAAATAGTGCTTAAACTAGCGCCATCTACTATAAGCAGAAATTGAAATACTTGGAGTTCGATTTCCTGATACAATAATTGAAATAGAAAAGATAGTGGTTAGATTTTCCATGATAAATAACAAAAAGAATAATTCATATTGGTTTTCATTCCAAAATCCTTACGACATGTGTGATATAAACAAAATTATTTATGAATTTTTGCAATTGAAGCCTATATAATTATAATAATTGATCGTATTATAAACATTCTATTGCATTTCATCAGTGGAGCGTGAATTTTTAATTCAATTCTCTCTCAAACTGTCACACTTCAGTATATTGCATTCCATAAAGCAGCCTATATAGCACATCATAAAATTTTATTTGGGTGTGATAATATATCCCTCGTTTTTTTTTCAATGAAAAGGATCGACAAAAAGGGTCAGGATCACCAAAGCTACTTGAGTTCTCCCTGTAAGTTGGACAAAATGCCTTCGTTATTTTCACGAATACATATGAAATTACGATTTTGTTAAAGCCGTCAGTTTTTGTTACTCGCCTATTTATTCATAATCCACTAATTTGTGTGACTCTGCCATGCGCTTTTGCGAGAATTTTATTGTATGGAGATTGTAAGTGTGAAAGTGACAACCATTTTGAAAACGAAAAGACTTTCAATCGAGTGACGAGAGCATGATATGCATTAAAATTCCAATCCTGGCCTTGAAGCTTTGTCAAGAAAGTACATAAAAAGGCATGCGTGAGGAGTTGGAACCAGTTGGAGCTGGAATAATCCATTACAATGAAATTTATTTTGCAACCGATTATCGTTTTCAGTAACGGGTAAGTTGACTGCCATTTATCTCCTAACTTTAAATATGTTTCCAGATATTCACAATGTATTTATCCCGGGTAACATTTATCAACGGCGAAATATTTTGATTAAAGTATAAATAGCTCATATAATAGCCTTTTTGGCGTGCGTCATCGATTGTTAATGTCCTTTTAACACATTATGTTGGAAATAATGGAAAAATGGCAGCTCTCTGTGAATAATCCTACTCAAAATATCACAATAATGAACCGCTTAAACGTATAACAAACGTTAAACTTTGACCTAAAAATTTTGATTAGTTAATATTTTAATTGCGTGCAAGCACGACCAATCAATCGGGAGAAATTATAACATACAAAATAGGGAGCAGACGTACCTTCCGTAGCAGCAATGTGTCTTACTTATTTTTCTGTCCCACTGACAGTTCTCGTCCGGTCTGTACTTTGTTGTTAACGGTCAATTATTATTCATAAGAAGTGAATATTGATCTCATCAGTATGATTATTTAAGTAATATGAAAATGAGTCTTAATACACGGTTCTACAGTATTTGTAGTTAGAGAAAGAAGCTTATAATCATTAAATTTATAGCCTTTTCGAATTTGTCTGAATACGATTCTGATGATTCTATTTAAGGTCAAGGTTTAAGGTTCAAATTTAAGGTTAGCTATATTTCAAAATAGCTAAAAACATAAACGATATCCATAGGCGTGCCTACAGGGGGGGCAGGGTGGTCCATTGCCCACCCTAATCGGTCCATCCCAATTCCGAGAAAAGAGAAATTGGAGGGCGGCAATATGCAAAAGCAATGTTTCGGCGGACATGATTTTTTGTTTTTTCATCAAAAGATTCCGATTTGATATTTGGCCCCCCCTAATAAGAAAGTCTGCGCACGCCTATGACGATATCCCCAAAACCCGTATAAATATACGTCACAAACGCACACCAAAAAGGCTAATGAATGTACTATATTACCAAATTTGCCCATTCACAAAGTCATCTTGTTTGGAAAAAAAGCAAATTAATAGTTTAAATTCTCAGAATAAAATCTTAGGTACCTAACATGCAATAAGAAACTTGTTGCGTTTTTATTCGAATTTAGGTTTTTTCCGATGTTTTCCTCTGCATCTGGACATTCTACAATATCTACTTTCCACGTTTATGTGAAATTATACTGATACAAGAAACACTCACTGCACTAAAAATGTATGATACTGAAATGTTGTTCCTGTCTGTTGTTCTAAAACGGCAGCATGTGAAAATGTGTTCAGTTCAATATCGATGAAGGATGAAAAAGGCAACGGATTTTCATACTGTTGGATAGTCTATCAGTCATTAAGGCTCCATGCTCTTGCTTAAACAATTTTGAAATGGTGTGCAATGCCTAGGCAAATTGAATAAACTAGGTGGGAACAATTTAATCTACCTCAACTAACACCTTAAGGACACATTAGAGTAGGAAATAAAGCAGATGAACTAGCAAAGAGGAGTAGTAGTATTGGAACAAATAGGTGACGCCGAAAAACAAGATCTGATCAATGAATATATTGAGTAGGGTAAGTTTCTTCTGAGTAACTACAGCCTGTTGAGATCAAATGAATTCATGAGTCAAAGAAGAACTGCACTGAGAGTTTCAAGAGGGATCCTTACAGGACATTTCTGCCTGAATAGGACCTAGAAAAAGCTCAAAATAGTTATGGAGGAAAAATGTAGATTCTGTGGCATAGAAACAGACACCTTCAATCACTTACTTGTGAATAGCACAGCAGTTCAGATTCCCAGACTCAGCACCTGGTGGACTACTGGATAGAACAGGGACTGTTAACTCAGTTAAAGCCTGGAGATTTTCCAAAATTTCTTCGAAAATAGGACTGAAGGAGCTACTTGTCTTCAAGATCTTTAAGGTGTCAGTACTGTATATCTGTATCTAAAGAAGGGAGGGTGAGTGTAGGCTCACAGCACTCAGGCCACATGTGACCCATTGTACATCCTCCTAGGTCAACGTCCATCCTGTCTTTCCAGGAAGGTGGGCAGTTCACTAGGAGACATCTTCTCCATACCGGCGGGTGTAGGCCTGTTCACACATTCTGCATGGAAGTGTGTTCACTAGCCCCATAGTATGGAGGTGTTTCCTCAGTTGACAATGTCCAGTCAGATATCCTACTGTTAAACGTAGGGTTTTCCTGGTCATCGTGAAATATTCGAAGCCAGCTTCCCAATG
Organism: Galerucella nymphaeae; assembly: GCA_963978555.1. Taxonomy (NCBI): domain Eukaryota; kingdom Metazoa; phylum Arthropoda; class Insecta; order Coleoptera; family Chrysomelidae; genus Galerucella; species Galerucella nymphaeae. The sequence goes on along the minus strand of OZ021716.1, from coordinate 1,676,312 downwards.
GTAGAATCTAAAATTGTCATAATATCTGACTTCTGATAAATTGGATATACCGTTTAAAGGTTGTTATCAGTGCTATCATTAAACTGAACAAGAAAACCTTGTTCTATAAAATTTTCAAAGGGAAACCAGAATGGAAACCAAAGAAACATGTCATCATTCCAAGTTCCAATAAATTGTGATGAGTTGTATGAAAAACCCAAGCATATTGGAAAACCCAATAGTTATTTAACATTCCATTAATTTATCATTAATGCAAATAAGACTACAAAGTAAAACGTTGTAACCAGGAGGTGAATATTACCACAAGCTAATGATTTGTTTGTTATTGTTTGCATGTTGATTAGCGAAGGTGTCATTATTTCCAGAATATGCAATCAATATTAATTAAACCCAATGTAGATACTTGATAGGGTAATTTCCTATTAATGGTTGTGGATTTATTGTTGAATAATTCTAATGAACTTGGGAGCAGATCGCAGAACAAGATAATAATTGTAGTTCAAACAGTGGATTTGGAACGATTATTTTTAGAGATTCGATAGCTGTAATTGAAAACTCAATAATAGTTTTCTTATTAATGTGTCGTCTAGTCAAAGTCAACTTATAGATCAAAAATTTTCACCCGCTTCTCAAAAATTATGATCGAGATGTCTCACGATTCGTCATCGCATCTAGAAACTCTCTGAACTATTTAGAGTGGAGTTATAAACAATTAACAAAGCTGTAAACAATTTAATAAAGAAGAGGTTGGCTGTTTTCTTGCAAATATCTCGGAAAGAGGAGGAAAGAGTGAAATATATTCTAAAAACAGTATTATCTTCCGGAACTGTAGAACCAATATCAATAATTTTGACAAAGGGTTGAAATAACGACAGTAAACGGGCCAGTTCGGATTCTTAATGAATAAATATTATTCAGGTTAACTAATTTAATCAACTATGAAAATTGAGAACTGAGAAAATTCAGGCACGTACAGGATAGATTACTGCTGTTAGCACTGACTGCAGTTATTTTTGGCTTTAGCAACCCATGATTAACTTGATTAACAGAGAATTGTTTTGCTCCATTTGTGGTTGAGGTAATAATTGGTCAATTATGTTTCAGGTGTTAGTTGGTAACTTGAAATTTAGTAACAATTCGAAAAATGGCAATTCTGTTGGTATTAGTAATGTCAAATATGACAACTATTAGATATTTATATTTATAAAATTACCCAAACAAAAGGTTGAAGTTTCCAATATGAGCGGTAAAAGAAAAAATCAACTTTTTCTGGAAATGAAAAAATAATGTGCCTGAATTCAGAAATGAATGAGAAAGTAGAAGCACATAATAGAATGCAAGAAAACAGGTGTGTTAAGCTGATAAAATAAGGGTCGAGCTTGAGCAAAAATTGAGAGGGAGTTTAATGCTCACTCAGACAGCGGTTGGAAAATTTATACAAAATAGAGAGTTTTCGAAGCCGCTTAAAAAACACTCCGACTAACGCTATTTGACAACTTTGACATACGGTATGTCACTTAGCGTATATCGCTCCCGTACACCACCGGTATCTTACGGACGGTTGCATTAACGAAAAGACCACGGTAAGACGAAAAATCTAACCTCAATTCAATGTATTCTGTATGTTGTCTCTGGTATCTGTATTTTCGCGAATTGCGGTAGCATATATTATTAATAATTATCATGCTATCAATTGAAAGTAATATCTTGAACAATCTGAAAAGTATTCAGTTCTCTGAGAAAGACAATCAGATTTTGCTAACTTGAATTTTGGCAAACAACATTTCTGCAAATTCACGCCTTTTACGTGCAGTAGCAAATCAAATAATAATGTAAGAGACAAAAAATTATGTTACCGTTACCGTTGGTACGCAAGAGGTTCGAAAACTATATATTTATCTGTCAAAATAGTCGTGCGTTTAGATTTATATTATCCGATACCGGCTTATTATATGTACGTTTTCGAAAACTCTCTAATATCAGACATTTTAAATTGTAATGGCCGCATTAAAAGTTACTATGTCCTCGTACAGCGCGCGGCTGAATTATGTAAAAAATCCATTGTTTTGCAAACAATTCCCTTTTCACAAAAATTCTGAAATGGGTAGATTTTAAATGCTGATTTTCCAATTTATAAGTGAACATGGTAACTTCACCACTTTTAACGTGGCGTCGTAATTGTTGATTTGAATCGAAATATGCCCATTTCTAAGACCATTTAGTACTTTATTTATTCAGTGATGACATAGTTGCTCAATTATCAATTTTAAGCAGAGAACAAAAATTCATTTCATTCTTCGGTTTTTATAATATAGTATAAATGTTAGAAGCTATCAACAATAAGCTGTTGTAGTACAATGTTTAAGGTGACACTACCGGTGTATAGAAAAGCACAGCTGAATCAAAACACTCAACTATAACAGCAATAATCGATCGTTTCCTGCTTTATGTCAATTGAAATATCGGTTGACGATTTGTCCGATTTAACAAATTTCGAGTGAAAAAGTATTGGACATGAATTATGGCTACTTCAAACGGAACCCAACGCCGAGGAATTTTGATTTTTATAGGATGTGAAGATAGAACGAGAACTCCGCAACAGGTATGCGATTTGCTTAATGCAAAGTACTAAAACAGACCAATTAGCCGATCAGCAGTCGGTAAAATTGAAAGAAAATTTACAAAATGCAAGGGTAACAAAAAACATGGTGTTGTATTGAGTGTTAAAGATCAAATTGAAAGTTCATGTAGATCAACAGCAGAATCCACAGAAGCTGCAGGACCGAATCAACGAAGGAGTTAATGGAATAACTTCGGAAGTTATTCGTCATGTGTAAGAAGAATGTGTTCGTCGATTCAATATCGCTGTTCGATGATTGTGAAACTTAATCACTTTTCATCCATTCATCCTCATATTAGTCAGTTGATTAAGATACTGCTTAATACGTTACTAAAGGACCTTTCAAATGATGTATTGTAAGAACATCTATTCAATTGAAACGAATCCACAATCTCGTCACAACGTTAAAACGGATGTCATTTTATTTCCGCACATTATCAAAAAATCGGTACTTCAAAATGGAAATCTATATTTTTGGATGTGTATCCAAAATTACATATTTGAAAAATAAGTTGTTGAATAATTTTGCCGTGCATCTATGAATGAATTTATTCATTGTCTTTTTCGATATAATCATCTTAAAAAACGACTAATCCTGAAAAAAAATAATGAACAATAATATCACTCATGATAAGACATGTCACAAAAACGTTGAATCGATTTTCTGTCGCACTTTCCAACACGTTTGTAAATTCGTTGTTTTTGTTTCAATTCCTCAAATGTCCGCCTTGCTCACTTTAAACTCTAAGCCCAGAGAATGTTCATCATAGGTACTTGACATGTCTGTTACATACTGGATCGGTATAAAGTATGAAGCCAAGTACAGTTTTTTAAAACAGGAAAAGCTATATCCATGAAACTCAACAATATTCAGATCTGACAAATTCTAATCACGTTTCTGGTCATCATTCAGTTCCTGAAGGGGTAATATTTGAAGGGCCCATAATGCTTATATATCAGTTTAAAATGTCTGTTTTTCCATTTATTGTTTGCCTTGTATACATTTCACCGAGCAGAAGGTAACTACAACTGAGTTATTGTTAACTCTTGGAATTTCATTCGATATGATACTGAAAAAATATCCCTACTTTAACTTTTATAATCGGAGACTTTAACGCAGAACTTGGCGAAATCTCTGGAGAAACCGTAGCTGATATCTATTTTTTCCCTAACATGTTTACTCACGACAAGTTAAGTAATGTTCTCGAAGTCATGTATATTATAACTTCCTTAATAAATAGTCATGTTAATGCTGACAGAACTGCAAATTTCACTCTTGTTATTCCTTGGAGGAAAATGTTGTTGATCTATGTTTCTGTAATGATGATAAACTTCATTTTTTGACAAATTCAGTTTACAAGTTGATCGGTATGCGTCAGAAAACTTAACAGAGCTTGTTGTTCATTTGAAATCAGAAAGGAGCTTCTCAAAAATGTCATTATATATGGGGTGTTCCATTCATAATGGATATAATTTATTATATTTCCACTACTAGCTGTGGAGTTGACAATTATTGCTCCTTCCAGTCAACCGAAAAGTTTAATTTCTTCATTATTGGTTAATAATTTCTCTCCATTAAACCTAGCTCAATAATATATAAAGTGTAGATAGACTTCCTAATTTGGTTAAACACCAGAGAGTAGAAAATTGTTTTTAAAATTTATGTACTTAAAATGAAAATTTTAAAAACTTTTAGACAGAAAATGGTTTCCAAGCTGAGTGGATTGAATTCAGGAGGAATCACGTGATAAATGCTTCACTCTTGTTGACAAGATAATAATAATTTTGTATAAACAGGAGACTGTGATCGTATTTGCTGCTTGAAATTGACTATCAAGATAAAATTATTCAAATTTAAACTCAGTTTAAAATTCGCGCTCAACCAAAAATTACTGATAACATAAGGGGAACTTTCATAATCTACGGAGCGAAAACAGACAGTGTACTTGTCAGCTAAACGCTTTTCGTATTGCGTTTGTGAGTGATGTGGTGTATAAGTATAGCTTTTACACTTATGGGTCATTTTGCACCAAATCCATCCAATGCAGTCAAATCCACTTAAGTCAAGGCCAATCAAATCTGGTCAGTATTGTACTAATATTATCAGTTTTCCGATATCCATATTAATCGATAAGCAAAAAACACGATGCGATGGACTGAACAATACTGGTATAAAAATTCGACCGGTTGAGTCCCAGGCAGACAGGACGTGACTTGACGCGTAGATACTGGACGTTATTGGTACAGAGTGAAACAAAATGAATAATTATATTTGTATTATTTTTATCGTGAGCTATTCGAAACGAATCCTGGACTTGACTGGATTGGACTGATTTGGTGCGAGATGACCCTAAGGTGTTGTGTTGTGAACGCAATACCGCTGTAATATTTTAGCATTGAAATAGTGTATGACGTATTTTCAATTTTTGCTTCAAATTTGGCTAATAGTAGAGGAAATATTTATACACGACGGTGGTGGATACATTTACAAGCCTCGCACCCTATTTCGCTTGAGGTAAAGCCCCTCGCCAAATAATTTTGGTGCTCGGTAATTAATAATAGTCCTCTCCACCTTGGTGTATAATATACTATTATTTAGTATCACGTGACCTATCCGCTGAACCGATTTTCCATCAGGTTCCAATGAAACAAATTTAAATAGTTACTTATGCAACAAGTGCAAAAAGTGAGTGCATAAAACACGTTTTGCACGAACTTTCATACAATATTTTATTTACAAACTGGAAAATTAGAATAAAATATGTTAGGAACTCAAACTCAAACCGTTCTTTTATTTGGATCTCTATGGCCTCCACTGTGACACTTTTATGATATTTTCTTTTCAAAGCTGTACTACAATCCGAACCTAAGATATGGCCGACAGTCGTTCTTATTTGCCCACCCGCTATTTTCAGAAAAATAAAAATAACCTGACCAGACAAAACTATAGGGCTTCGTTATTACTAGCACTTGAATTCCAAATTTCATAATCATGTTCTATAGGACTTTTGAAATTTTAAAAATCTGGAAATTGAGAATTGGATAATAAACTCTGGATATGTTTAATGAATTAATAAATGGTCAGTAGAATTTTAATACCAACGACAAACAAACAAAACCGATGATGTTCCAAACAACCCAATCATATCCCAAACCAGATGCTGACCCCAATAATCCACAAATTATGTTCTAAATTAATGTTGCCATTTATCATGTTAGAAGCAACCAACTACTTGCATATTCAATAATATTTGTTTGTTCTTGTTCACATTGTTTTATCAACATACTGTACTTTTTCAGTACTCCGTAAATTAACATTATTATTAGTATAACTATTATTATTATTCAATCAAGTCAACTCCAGAAATCGTTTTCTGTCAAAAAGTTCTCAAAATTTGAATTTTGATACATAAACTTTGGAAACAATATTCTACTCTCTGATGGTTTACCAATTAAGACAGTCAATCTACACTTAAAATTGTTAGTAAATATTTTGAACAAGTAGAAAAGAATAAAATTGTAAACCTCAGTTGTGGAAAAAGCACAACTGCCGTTCTACATATATAAGTGAAATTTGAGAGAACTGGAAGAAAAATGGCGAACAATGATTTAAAGAAAAACCATAAACGGTTAATAAGAAATATGATGTGAGTAGATTTCAAACAAGTCTTTGATTTGCTCATTTTACAGAAAAATACGGAGTTAATTGATAGTCAGGTGAAAATAGGAAATGAAAATATAAATGAGGTGTGAATCTACATTTCAGCCTACATGTTCAACAAATAGAGAAAATGTATGTTTCGCAATGATTGATGCACGTTACCAATGTAGGAATTACTAAAACCATAAAACAGTGGAAGTAACTTGAGCTTGAGCCTGAGCTATTCAATTCCATGCTAGGGCTTTTTGTGGGATAACATTAAGAGATAAAACACTAAAGATTCAAAATAATATGGTGGGTTTTGTGCAAGTTTAGTTACAGATCGTCAACAAATATATAATTTGTGTTTGTATTTTTCCTACAGGACTATTGTTTCAACACGGGTAGAAGTTGTTGTTGTTCAGGATGGTACTGTTGTTTTTGAATTAGGTAGCTGGCAGGTCAATTTTTTGTAGTGGAGTTTGTTCAGAAAATAAGAAGCAATCGTTAAATATACGCATATTTTTCAAGAGTCTAGGTATAATTTAATGTTATATACTTTCATTCCTTCTTTTAAATATAGTATTTTCCAAAAATCTATTTGAAGAAGTGCAGTCCTAAATTCCAATATTTGGGATCATTTAATTTGAAAAAGTTTATTTTATGGAAAAGTGCAGGAATTATGTGTTACCATAATACTAGAACATTAAATTTTTGTATGGCGATAATAAATTAGTCTTACAGTTTAAAGCTGCTTATATTTTCAAACCGAATCGACAGGTTACGTCGAGAATTACAAGAACCTTAAAAATGCCGATCATATAAAATGTGAGATTCGAATAAGGAAAAGTATTTGATGCATTAGAAAACTTGAGCTATGTAGAGTAAATTTGGAGCCAAAATTAACATTTATCAACAATTTAATAAATTTCAGATAATATCACGGAGTTGTGAAAATTCAATTTCGCCAATGAAAAAATAATTACTGATTCTGCAGCTTACCAACAAATATAATAAAAACGTCGATGTTCAAGCACTTTTCCACCTTCATAGCCAATAATCAAAATAGATCCCACACAACACTTAACACCACAGTCTACACCTTAGCGTGAACAATGACTTAGTTATTAAAATTTCACTACGAATGAGAAAAAAAATGTTTCAAAATATGAAGGAAAAATCGCGAGCCACGTGCGTTTTCTTTTCCTTTAACATGCGTCGACATACACCCGGCGTCAGCGTCGATGAGCGTCGAACTGAAATACCGAAACCAAAACTTTGTTGAGGCGCTCCAGCAAAATTGCATGTCATGCGCTGCACTGTCGCCGACGATTTATTCCAAATTTCAATTACTCTGGTGAATAAATATTGAATTAAATTAAGTGAGTACATGAAAAATTACAATTTTAAGAACAATTATTCAGATTATCGAGCGTTCAACGAAAAAAAACAAGTTCTTAAAGAGAACGAAGAAATGTAAAACATTAGAATGATGTAACATCACCAGTTTTATCACTAGAAGCTACAATATGCAGCTGAATGTTGTATTTACAAGGCTATTCTCTGGAGTTGTAGCCGCTCAATTTGAGCTCTTTTGATCATGTTACTTGTGGGGGTCGGCCCACTTTTTCTTGCTGCATATCTACAATTTACTAGAGGTTTTGCTGTTTCGACAATTGTTCTCCACGCCCTACTGTCTTGAATCTGTCCATAAATTTTTCTAATTATTCTTCTTCATGTATTCTTAGTTGCTCTTCGTCCTTGTCAGTTCCATATTTTCTGCCGGATAGGTAACTACCGACTTAATCGCTGCCCTGTAGACTCTCATTTTGCTGCTCAACTTATTTTTTTTTTCAAATTTATTATATGCTCCATACCCCGGTTGAATCATTTCCATTATCTCGCTTCTTGTGTCATTTTTTTTGACTGATGGAATCTGAAAAAACATGTTCATTACAACACCAGCTTGAAATTTTAGTTCTCGAATAGCTGGTCAAAATAAATGTACAATTGTAGAAAAGGTCAGGTAACTTGGTCTATTCGAACCTTAACTGCTAATTTCATTTGGTAAATGATATCTAAGGACTGAGAACGACGAAGAGTATTCAAAATATTGACCAAAGTAGTTGTTTTGTTGTAGACTAGGTTACGTTAGGTTGTGTATGTGTATGTGTGTTTGTTTGGGGTAACATTCACTGAGACCTAAAAGGTCTATTGTGCCCCCTTACTTCTACTTAGTTTCTGAGGAGAGTCTCTGAAACTAGTAGTTCCTTTAGTCCTATTTCCCGGAGGAATTTTAGGATATCTGCAGGCTTCAGCTTAGGTAAATGTTCCTCTTCTATCCAGTAATCTCCCAGGTACTGTGCTCTAGGATTCTGGAGTGCTGTGCAGTTGGAAAGTAGATGGATGGAGGTTTCTTCTTCCATGCCACAGTATCTGCATTCTTCTTCCTCCACTAATTTGAGCTTTTTCAGGTGCCCATTCAGGCGACAATGTCCCGTTAGGATCCCTGTTAAAACTCTTAGTGCGGTCTTGCTTTGACTTATGCATTCATTTGATCTCCTTTGGTTGTAGTCACCCAGGAGAATCTTTGATTGTCTAAGCCCTACTAGATCTTTCCAATGTTCAGATCTTCTCTTTCTTTCGGCTTCGCCTATTTCTTCCAATATTACATTGGGGCTGATTCCGCAAAAAGGTTCAGGCCCCCAGAAGGGTATTTCCGACCCCCTCTTTGCTAGTTCATCTGCTATTTCATTTCCTTCTATTCCAGTGTGTCCTGGAATCCATAGTAGAGTAACTATATTGTTCTCGCCTAATTCATTTAGTTTGTCTAGGCATTCCCAAACCATCTTAGAACTGATTACGCAAGAGCTCAGTGCTTTGATGGCTGCTTGACTATCTGTCATTATGATAATCCTTTGTCCTCTGTATCCTTTATCAAGATTGAACTGGGCGCACTTTCTTATGGCGTGGATTTCCACTTGAAAGATACTTGGGGTTTTTCCCAAGCTTTCGGAGTGTTTGGTTCCTGGCCCGAACACTCCTATCCCAGTTCCTCCTATTGCTTTTGAGCCATCTGTGTACCATTGAATGGCATTCTTCCCAATTCTGGAAATGGTATTCGGATCCCATTCCTTCTTGTTGCTCAATTCTGTAACGAATTTCTTCGAAAAGTTGTACTTTCTCATCATACCGTCTTGTGGCATGTCCCAGGTTGTCTGATTTCTAAGAAGTGAAGAGGTGGTTTTTCTTTTAATGATTCCCTCTCTACTTAGTCTGTATCTTGTTTTTTCTGCAACACTCTCCACCACCATGTGTAGAGGGGTGAGGTTGAGAATTACTTCCATTGCTGCCGTTGGGCATGTTCTCATTGCTCCTGTAATGCATATACAAGCTAGTCTTTGAATTTTGGAGAGGTTTTCTCTCGTTGTCAATAGACTAGTTCTGCTGCTCCATGCAATGGCTCCATAAGTGATGATTGGTCTCACTATGGCAGTGTACATCCAGCTTAGGATTTTTGGGTTGCAACCCCAATTTCTCCCTGCCAGATTCCTACAGACCATCAGAGCCATTTTCGCCTTGTGGGTAATCTCCTTTTCGTGTTTGTTCCACAGGAGCTTACTATCTAGAATCAAGCCTAGATACTTGACTTCTTGTCTCCATTCAATCTCGTTTCCATTAAGTTTTATGGTTTTGAGGTTGAGTTTTCTTTTCTTAGTGAAGGCTATCAAGATGGTTTTAGTGGGGTTGATGCTGAGTCCCACTTGCCTACACCAGCTATTTGTATAGTTCAGACCCTTTTGTACAATATCACAAAGGGTATTTTCGAATTTCCCCCTGGCTGTTATGACAATATCGTAGGCATATCCTTGGCAGGATATTCCTAGATTCGTCAAACCACATAGGAGTTCGTCAACCGTCAGACTCCACATTAAAGGGGATGCTACTCCTCCCTGTGGGCATCCTCTGGTAGTGCAGATGGAGACAATGTCTTTGCTTGTCCTTGTCTCTGCTACTCTTGTGGTGAGCAGTTCCGACATCCATTTGGATGTTGTGCTGTCAACACCTCTTCTGCTTAATGCTCTTTTGACAGCATCATGTGGAGTGTTGTCAAAAGCTCCTTCTATGTCCAAAAATGCACATACTACAGTTTCTTGGTTGTCTAGAGCACCTCGGATATCCTCCGTCAGTTGTACCAGTGCAGTCTCCGTAGATCTGCCTGCCCGGTAGGCGTGCTGACATGGGTGGAGAGGTAGTCTCTCTAGGATTTCCGTTCGAATGTAGTTGTCAATTGCTTTTTCCATCGTTTTGAGTACAAACGATGTTAGGCTAATTGGTCTAAAGGATTTGGGGTTTGTTGTGTCCCTTTTCCCAGTTTTTGGAAGGAAGGTTACTATTGCCCTTCTCCAAACTTCTGGTATATAACCCAGTTCTAAGCTACTTCGACTAATTCTAACCAGATGCGGTAGAATTTCGTCTTGAGCTTGCTGGAGCAATGCTGGGAAAATTCCATCCGCTCCCGGTGTCTTGAAAGGCGAAAAGGTGTTCGTAGCCCATTTCAACCTATCATTACTACAAATGTGTTTGGCCATTGTAATACTTGCCCTCGAAGGTCTTCTGTGAGCTTCGAGAGGATTGTCTCCCCTATTTGGGATGCTTCCAGGAAAATGAGTTTCTAGTAAGAGTCGAACTCTTTCCCCCTCATTTTCGGTATAATTGCCGTCTGGCTTTCTCAAAGCCATATCTGTGTTGACCCTACTTTTCGCCATGACTTTGTAAAGTCTTGCCGCAGCAGGTGTTGCGTCTATATCTTCACAGAATTTCCTGAAGCTATTTCTTTTAGCTTTTCTAATTTCCTTGTAGTAGGTATTTCTCACCTCGGTGTACCTCTGCCAGTCTCCGGTGAGTTTTGCTTTATTGAAAAGGTCCCGGGTTTGAGATCTTAGTTCTGACAGATGTTTGTTCCACCAAGGTGCATCTTTGCTGCTTTTTTGTTTCTGAAGAGGGCAGCTCGATTCAAACGCATCGATTATTGCCCTGTTCAGATCCTCTAGCTCATTTTCCAGGTCGAGATGGTGCTTAGCCCTTCCTTTTCTCTGGATTTGTGCTAGATTTCTTTTTAGATTGGTGTTATAAGTGTCCCAATCTGTTTTTCTTGGTATTCTCCTGAGGCTTGCCTCGGGTATGCCCAGTTCCAATTTAAATGTTATGATACTATGATCGGAGAGAGACGGTTCACCCGATACTCTCCAATCTTTTACTATTTGTCTTAGATCCTGTGATGCCAGTGTGATATCTAAAACTTCTTGCCTTACCCTTGTTACAAATGTAGGTGTATTCCCTATATTGTGGATATTAAGGTTTTTATTAAGGATATATTCTAAAAGTTGCTCACCTCTTTTGTTGGTGTCGCTACTGCCCCAAACGGTGTTGTGTGCGTTGGCATCACATGCTAGAAGTAGAGGTAGTCTCTTCTCTTCGCAGTACTTCACCAGCTTTTGTACCTCTGGGGGTGGTGCAGGCCCATCTCCCTCAAAGTAGCATGATGCTATCACTATTTCTTTGCCCTCCTTCTTGTGTTCGAGGTATGCTCGAATTGGAACGAGGTCTCGAGTCATGTATTCTGAAAGACAAAAATATTTAATATTGTTCCTTATCATAATACATGTTCTTGGTATATCACTACCAGTGTGATATACTATTTTAGCATCTTTACATGCTAATCCTCTTACCTGGTTATTATTAACCCAAGGTTCTTGGATTAAACATATACCCCATTGGTCCTTGGTGAACAATCTTGTGATCACCGCCGATGCTCCTTTGGCATGGTGAGCATTAACTTGAGCTAAGTTAATTGCTGGTTTTCTTCTTGGGTGTTTCCCTCCTTCGTCAGGGTGATGTCCCCATCTGAAAGAGTACTGTCCCCTTCCTCCGACGCAATCTCCATTTCCTCCTCGGTCAGCGGCGACTCCTCCCTAAGGAGTTTGGAGATGTGCAGGCTTTCTACACTACCCGAGTCGTCACTGGCCTTGGAGGAAATAGAAGCCTCTTCCACTTTCCTCTCCTCTTCTTTTCTGAGGCCATGCACGGGTATTTTCCCAAACCGGTAGTGTATGGTAAACCCGTTGCTCTTGATTTTTTGACAGGATAGATTATCTATTCCTGCCCTCAAGATTAGGCCATTGCCCTCTTCCTTCAGGTTGAGAACCTTCCACTGGTTTGTTTCCAAACCCTCGTTCTGCGCTTTGATCAAGCGGAGGAGTTTTCCTTCTTCCACGCCTTTGCTTCTTGGGAGGAAGATCGTGGCGGTATGCATTTTTGGGATGTCGTCTCCCTGGCACACCGTCAGTTCTGCTCCCTTCCAGCTCTCTAGCTTGGGTACTGTCAACCGGAGCCATTCTGCAGTCTGTGGTGTTTCACAGTCGATTAGAACGACTCCTGGTCTGAAGTGTATGCCGCTAAACTGGAGTACGTTAGGTTTATGGGGAACTGATCTATTCGGCTCAACATTGAATATCATATTTATTCATGAATCATCAAATAATTCTAGCTTTCTGCCAAAGTGGATTGGTACATTTGGTTGATTATATTCCAGGACTGAGCGCAAAGGAGAGGTCCTTCCAAAAACAAACATCTCACTTCTGTCTCGACAGGGCTGCCACAAGAAATATGATAAAGGCAGTACGTCAATACTGTATATAAATGTGATGGACTGAACCAATCCTGGTGAACTTAGCCAGGAATTCAAAAGTCATCTTGCTGTCTAGTTAATTTTAAATGATTGTTTTGTAATACTTGTCAATGAAAAATTCTGATGCCTTTTCAATCCCCATACCAGATTCAGATCAGGTGAAATTTGTAGTTCTTATTGAGAAGAGTCGTCTCTGAACATTTGTTTCCGTCTGAAATTAAATTATGCAGGACCTCAGGACTATGTATATTTACATGGTAGATTTGCACCAGCGACTAAGGAGGGACACTGGACGCAATTATGAGTATAAATACGGGATATCAAGTTATTCACATTGTAACTATACCAAAAAGCAATTAGTATGATGACGCCTTATAGTCGACGACGATTGATGTAAAGTGTCTACGTCTAAAAGGGGCTGAAGACATCAACATATCCGTTGTTTTCGCTGGAATACATTTATATGCTCCGACGACAGTTGAACTGAAATACTTTGATTGAATTTCTCGGCAACAAGGTTATCAATCTTTTGAATAATAAATCATGTGTGAATAATTCGATTGAATAATGTCAAACAGTTTTCACGGAATATTGTGCGACACTATTGTAATCGCATTTACTTTTCCAGAATAACACGATCAAAAATGGCGACATTGGAAATATATTGTCGACGCCATCCGTCTAGTTTCTATACAAAGCAGACGTGAGACGAGTGAGCTTTTCAAAAATCGTTTGATATATTTCCACTGTAATGGTCCAGGCTGACGCAGTAATGCAAAAAGCACTATTATCAAAATAATCTGCACAGGACTAAACATTCTGACTAACCACAGTTTATCGCTGAAAAACCTTTTAACATGAATTATTATCCATAAGTTCATTCCCGAAGAAAAATTTGAGGAATTGGAATAAATAAGGAACAATGTAGGAAAAATAAAATAATAAGATATTCCGAAAATGTTCTAGTGGCATATTATCTAAACTTTATTCTAAACTTCTGTATTTTGGTAAAGTTTTCGATAGTAGGAGAGATATTGTATGCAATTCGTCAAAAAAGGCTACTTTACACACTTGTTACATAAATAACTATTTAAGTACAATATTTATATTATATTTTGGAGACATTGTTGATGGTGGTCAGGAGCAGACTTCTTGTTCTAGTTTGGGCCCAATGAGTTATTAAAAAAACTAAACACTGTTGCCAGGTCTATGATATCTTCGATATCACATAAGCTCTTATTGTTTATGTTTTAGCGTTTCCAAGGTAATTCAAAAATATTTTGTGTGAATAAGTTAACTTGTCAATCTGACAGCTATAAAAAATGTTGGTTCCAAGATTTGGAAACAAAATGATTATTCAATCGACCAATTAATAGAGGATAATACTCCTCAAAGTATTTATTTGCCAAAGAATTATCTTACCGAATAAACCTCGAACACTTATAAATAATAATTTTGCCATAACTTCCTCGAGCCCAACCATCCAAGCAACATGCTTTCGGAATCTATAGAAAATCATCGCAAATTATCAATGTCCTTGGTATATTATAGCTGACAAGAGACTTTTTCGACGGAAAAAGTAATAAGTTCTGTTGCATGTTACAAAGTGAAATTTTAGGCGACACATTTCATGTTTTCCAATTCTCACCAATATATCACTGAAAAAAACAAAAATACTTGAGCTTCGCACAATAGCAATATCCTTGATCCAATCCCACAAATTTCTCGAACTAAAAGCGTTCCATGCAATCGAAATGTTCATGAATATATGGAAGTTTATCAGATTTAATGCATTAAACAAGAAATATTTCGAAACAATGTTACTATACATATATAAAGGAAAATCTAACGATAGTGTGTGCATGAAACTAAACTATGGGTTCAACAAAAATATCACCGAAATCCGAGAAGTTATTAAATATTAACTGATTAACCAACACACGTCCATCCACTGGGTGAAAATCAACAATATTGTAATGTTTTTCTCCTCCGTTCTCACCTCCAACTGTAAACAAAAATTCAAAAAATCTGACAACAAACCACGTGTGTTTCAAGCAATAAAGTATTGTTTTTCAAAACTTACGAAGCGTTATAATAATTATTATTCTGCGATAATTATCCATTGATAACGCGCTTTATTGAATATAACAATATTACAGGAAACTGTAATAATACTTGGAAAACTATTATCATATGTTATCAAGCACTTTGCATATCTGGAGTGATCTTCGATTTTTCTGCAGATATTATGTAGTTATTGAAGATTGTAACTAGCTAATTATAAACATGAATTAACAAAGCATTTCAATTTCAATAAGTATCACTTTTCCCACGACAAAACTAATATTAAATATTTTCAAGTTGTGCTGGTGACCCAAAAATGTTCAAAAACTCCCTTCAAGGCAGACAAATAATAAGACTTACTTGAAACTGATTATTTCCCTCATGGACAAGTCTGGAACAAAAAAAGTCAGAAGGTGGAGGTAATTCACAAAATACAATTAAACAGAATCATAATTTATATGTATTCACTTCAAATACGATATTAAAACATTGAATAAATCATAGCAGAGTTCTATTATAATATTCTCCAATATTGTTTTACCCACTCGTTCTTTGCCAATACATTTCCAACAAGCTGTAACAAGCTATCCCAACTAGCTTTTTCTTGTCTGATTTAATTGGGAATATGTTAGAACAGCTTTTTAATTTTATAATGATATTAATTGGTCAACTATCAAATTTAATTCTACATATTGTATCTACATCTTGAACAACGTACATTAAGAATAACCTCTCTATCTACATTCTACATGGAAAACCGGCTGGAAGCTTGGCCGCTTGACGACCCGCAGAATATTGTTCTGTTTATAAAGTGTTTTTTTGTGTATCACATTGTTTTTGGAGGTATGTATAAATATAAGCTTTTAACTTGAAAATACCAGTGAAAGTCCTGATCTGACCCCTCTGGACCTGTTCGTCAAGGAGTTTGCGGTAATGACCATTACGATTGAGCTCGGCTGGTGTGAACCTTGAAGTAGGAGTGGGCCAATTGAGGGTAGGCCTATGGAAAAAGCGCTTACTGCGCTACCTCTGCTGCAGGCAGCCAATGCTGTAATTGAACCAAGGTTTTTATTCAATAAACCATACAAAATACAAATAAATTAGAACACAGAGTCGGATGCTGTGAATTAAATACGCATATATATACAGGGTGTCCCACGACGAGTGAAAACTATCTGTATATGGCAAAATACTTATAGTAAAATCATGAAAATTACTACGTTTGGGTTTTCGGATACGATCTTTCCAACTAAAATATTTTCAAAGAAGGCTATTTCAATGTATTCAGGGGAAAAAAATAAGGCTAGTTCATGTATACTTTCCTATACCCAAACCTTACCGTTAGGAAAATTAAAAGCCAAAGAAAAATAGTCTGATGTTTTAAAGTAAATGTTCAAAATTGCTCCCTTGAACTTCAATGCATTTTTCAACCCTTCTCAGTAGTTCTCAGTATACCTTCATTCGTCGAACGGCTAATCATCATCTCAGAAAAGGAATTGAAGGAATTTCGAACTCTTAGCTCACAATCTTCTCTAGATGTTAACTAATGTCAGTTAAATAAGTGTCATTTATTACATAGCCTACTAAAAGTATACATGAAAAATTTAAACTTGTTAAAAAATATAATAACAATTTAAAACCTCAAATATCTCGGAAACGACTAAAAGTTGGAATAGGATTAATAAAAACAATTTGATTTGATTTTTTTTAGACAGAATTTTTCTTAGAGACAGATGAAGAAAAAGACTTTTTTATTTCTTAGTGCTTGTATCAAAATTTAGACCACACCTGCATCTTTAAAAATTTACAGAAAACATTTAATATCTGTATAACGGTAAGGTTTAGGTATAGAAAATTATACATGAACTTGCCTTATTTTTTTCTCCTGAATGCATTAAAATAGAAAAAGCAGGGTGGTTGTATTCGAAAAAATGAAGAAATTTCATATTTATGAAGTTAAACTTTGAACACTTTTCATTCACACACTGTATAAAATGGAAAATTTTTTATCATAGATTCGATTACGTTTGACCTTGCTTAAGGCAATCGAACAGAAACCATTTTCATATCTTCAAGGGTCTCCTCGTAAAAAAATAATTTATAAAGGTCTTCAACGGTCAATTTTTCTACAAAAAAATCAATAACTCAAAAAGTGTGCATTTTTCGAAAAAAGTTTTCAGAAAAAGTATGCTTAAATATTACGTAGATTTTAAAAATGTATTAATATACAGGGTGTTCCATTTGAAATAACAAAGTTACAGTCGACTTCCGGTAGAACCGGAAGTAGGCCATCTTTGAAAATATTTTAGTTGAAAAGATAGTATCCGAAAACCCAAACGTAGAAACTTTCATGATTTTACTATAAGTATTTTGCCATATACAGATAGTTTTCACTCGTCGTGGGACACCCTGTATATTGATGGTTCAAAAATGCAAGAAGGCTCAGGATGTGGAGTTTACTCGAGAGCACTAAGCCTAAGGATTAAGTGGGGAATGGGAAACAATACCAGCGTAGTTCAAATAGAACTGGCTGGTATCTCAATTGTCACAAAAGAACCAGCCAGAGAGGGAATATCTGGCAAAAACTGATAGTGAATAAGCCCTATCAGCCTTGAACAGACAACGTGCTATATCGGGGTTAGTACTAGAGTGCCACCAAGATTTTGCTAACGCCTCGGCAGATAAAAATATGATTCTAGGGTGGCTTGAAGGGCACGACAGGGGTGAAGGTAATCACATTGTTGACACCTAGAGGATGTACAATGGGTCACATGTAGCCAAAGTGCTGTGAGCCTACACTCAGAGAATTCAGAGAGTTACCGCGAAGGTAATTTTTGTTCACGATGGCATGGGCTACAACATATTGAAATTTCAGCCATTTTCACCTCAATGAAATTGGGATAAATATGTACAGTAACGTATTTATTAAATAATGAATTTATTCCGTTTGACTTTTACGCACTGTATGTTTAACTGGAAAGCTGAAACAAAATTGTCACTGGAATTATTGCTAAAAATTTCCACCTATGCGAATGCCATCACAGGTACAAATTTTAGTGATACTAATTAAAAAGCAAATGATGTAATTTAATCTTTTCGTATCGAATTGAAATTGAATATTGAAAACCGTGAATCAAACATATAGTATGAACAGGAAAATTTGAAGCTATTAGATTTAAATACTTCGCCGTTTGTGAACGTGATCTGCACATTGGGACGAAAAACCCATTTATGCGAATAAAATAGACCAGGGATTTCAATTGTTAACTAGCTAATAAAATTATCAAATGTTAGTCATATGGGTATAAACAGGGTTGACCAGATTTAACTGACGTAAACAGAGTTCTCGTTAACTGCAATAGATACAATATTGATTGAATGGAGAGAAAGTTTGGTATATTAATGGAAAACTGGATAGTTTGGAAGATTAAAAATATCTCGACTGGTTGCAGAGATATTTGACAAAATCCGAAAATTATCCTTTTCCTTTTATATATTCGACGTCGTTAGTACAAAAGATATACGAAGTTTCGTCTTTATAGGGTCACCATGAACTTCAATTTTTTAAATACGGACCTGGTTTTTTATTGTTTATATTCCCTTAAGGTGCGTTTACATCTGACATTTATTGCATATTTATGTCAGAGAGTGACTTTTGTGAATGTGAACACACAAAAAATTCATGTCTGAGATATATTTATCAGTATCAGGTAATATGGTTCCATATATCTATACTTTCAATGTAAACACTACACCTTCTGCACGTTCCGACTCTCATGAAAGGAATTGCATTAGTTGACTAGTCGTCCACTTTTGAAGAAGTGTCGAACAATTTTTCAAGTAGTTCCGTATTAGCTTTGCATAACCATAAATGTGAGAAAAAGGAGTGTCTAAAAAATTTAATAAAATTATTAGCCAATATGTACCACCATAAACCAGAACTGTGGGATATTGAGAGCAAAATTTGAGACCACAATAAAAGAAATTACTAAGAAGATCAATAATTTACTGAACCAATCAATTTATCAATTGATCAAAAGAAATTAGCATGGAAAAGTCAAGATAAAGTGCAGGTGAACTCAATACATCAAAGTGGCCCTATTTTAAATCATTATCTACAGTCTTAAAATCCACCCTCGAACCTACACAGATCATTTATCCTCCTTTTTTTATAATTTTTTACAACTCGTTTATAATACCTCATTACAATGGCTGCACATTTTCTTTTTGATATTTCCATCGTATATATGTATCACTATAGAAAAACCGAGTCTGCCGCCTACTCGTATCAGATAATTTTCGTCTAAAAATGGACTTAGCGATACTAAAGAACTTTTATTGTGAATATTTTTGTTATTGACTAGATCCTGATATTCTTTATGGAATGCTTCTCGTTGTGCGATTTTAAGTATAACGTTACGTGCCCGCTCTAATTCAACTAATTGTAATTCTCCCGTTATTTTATTATTTAAAAGATTGCGCCATCTATAACAGAAGGCGATAACACGAACTAATTTATTGAAACTGGAATATTTCGAAAACAAAGGAAAATCGATCGTAGTAGACACTAAAATATTTGCAACTATTCGTTCTTCCGGAACGTTTTGTAAAACGGTTAGATTATCATTTTGAATCTGATCTTTTCCCGATAGCCAGGTCGGTCCTGTACACCACAGATTTGAATGTTTTAAGTCGCTAACAGTTATGACTATCAGCAGGATTATCAGCAGACGAAACGTGTCTCCAATCAGATGTATCGGTTATTTCCTGAATTTGACTGACTCGGTTGGCAACAAAAGTTTTCCACCGAGAAGGAGATGCTCGAATCCAAGATAACGCAATCATTGAATCAGACCATAAACTAATTTTGTTAAAAGAGATATCGATTGATTCTTTAACTTTTTGTACAAGTTGAGCTAATAAAAGACAACTACAAAGCTCTAACCGAGGTAATGAAATTGTTTTAAGAGGAGCGACTCGGCTTTTAGCGACTAGTATTCGCGAGTGATATATTCCATTTGTTTTAGTTCTAATATAAATATTGCATCCGTACGCGCTTTCACTACTATCGGCAAATCCGTGTAGTTCAATACATTCGTAGTTTGTCAACGTGACGGAACGCGGTATCGATATCTCCTTTAATTCTGCTAAATCATTTCGAAAAATGTCCCATTGAAGTTTCAAGTGATTGGGGATGTTTTGATCCCATGAAATCTTTTCTTTCCACATACTTTGGATAATCAATTTTGCTTTTATAATGATTGGTCCTAACAATCCCAATGGGTCGAATATTTGAGATATTTCTGATAAAACTGTTCTTTTCGACATTTTACTTTGATTAACGATAGAAACGGAATATTGGATAATATCTGAGTTTGAATTCCACAATACACCCAATGTTTTACTAGCTTCATTTTCACCTATTGGCAAAATACTTGCCTCTAGATCATCGTTTATTTCAAATTGAGAATATAAATCTTTCGCGTTGCATAGCCACTTTCGTAAGTTAAAACCAGCGCTTGCTAAAATGTTCGTGACATCGCGTTGAACCTGTATTAATTCAGTTTTTGAGTCATTACCGTACAAAAAATCATCGACATAAAAAGACGTTTTTATAGCGTCGCTAGCAATAGGAAATTTGGCTTTGCTTTCGTCAGCAATTTGAAACAGACATTTAATTGCTAAATACGGCGCTGAAGCCGTACCGTAGGTAACTGTATTTAGTTGAAAGCATTTTACTTCGGTGTTTAAATTATCGCGCCAAAAAATTCTTTGAAACTTTCTGTCGTTTGGATGGATTAACACCATTCGATACATTTTTGATATATCTGCACATATGACGTATGTAAACATTCTAAATCTTAACAAAATTGACAATAAATCCCTTTGAACTGTGGGGCCTACGTATTGTGTGTGATTCAAAGAGAGGCCACTATCGGTTTTCATTGAAGCGTCAAACACTACTCTGAGCTTGGTAGTGCAACTTGTTTCGCGAATCACAGGGTGATGCGGAATGTAATAGGCCAATTCTTCGTCTTGGTAATTTTCATCGATTTCTGTCATGTGACCTAAAGATTGGTATTCTTTCATGAAATTTGAATATTGTATAAATAATTCTGGATTTTTGTGAAGCTTACGTTCTTGTGAGAGATATCTATTTAGTGCTAGATTTCGTGATTTTCCTAACTCGTTTAAGTTGTTTTTAAATGGTATTTTGACAATAAATTGTCCATTTGGACTACGCTCATGAGTTTCAGCAAAATGTGTTTCGCAAAATAATTCATCACTTGTTAAATGTGTATTTTTGTTATTTATTTCTTCTATCTCCCAAAATTTAATGATCGTGTCATTTATTGACTGCAAATTTACATGTTTATTAAAGCAACTAATTGTTTTTGTTTGCTGAATGGGATGTGTTAAGCTGCCTGTCAACACCCACCCAAGGACGGTTTTTTGCAAAGTAATAATACTATTTTCTAAATGAATTTGACCAAAACAAATCAATTCCCAAAATGCGTTGGAACCTAACAGCAAATCTATGGATGCTGACTTAAAATAATGCGGGTCAGCAAGCTGAATATTATTTGGAATTTTTATAATGTTTTTATTAAACGACATCATAGGTAGGGTAGTTAATTTAGGTAGCACCAGACAATTGAAGGAATTTTTGTAAGCCTTGTCAATTGATGTTATGCTCAAGGTTGTAGAAAATTTGACATTCGCGACAGCATTCCCTACGCCACTGACCGCGTATTCAACTTTATTTAATTTTAGATTTAATTTATTACATAAATTTTCGCTTGCAAAATTACTCATAGACCCCGAATCTAAGAGCGCACGACACTGGTGCATTTCACCCGTTTGTGAATTTTTGATATAAACAACAGCTGTGGCTAAAAGCACCTGCATACGCGAGGATTCGACTTCATCGGCGATTGTGGTTCCACAAGTTACTTGTTCGGGGTTAGAGCTATTGGCGGCTTGATTTGTATTTTCCAAAGTTAATTCTGAATTTTGAAATATATGTAATAACGTGTTATGGCTTTCATTGCACCTTTTGCACTTGAATTGAGATGTACAGTTGTTTGTATTGTGATTAATATTTAGGCAATTGAGACATGCATTTATTTTTTAAATTTCCTTTACCCGTGAGGAGGGAGTTAGTTTTAAAAATGATTTGCAGTTGTATATGCGATGATCCTTTTTACAAAAATGACATGTTATTTTATTTGTATTGATGTGCGATAGTGTGTGGGATCTTTTTTGTTCGCGAGAATTTGTATTGTCATGCGTATTTTTGTTTTCTGTCTCTTCCAAAAATTTGCTACGATTTCTCAAAAACATTTTTAGATCATCTAATCTAACTTTTTCGGTTTTCTTTGAATAAAAGGAATTCCACTCGCGTGCTGTGTATGTATCAAATTTTTCTGTAATAATTAGAATTAAAATCGTATCCCAACAACTTGTAGGTTCTCCTAATAAATCAAGAGATCTTAAATTATTTGTTACGTTATTCAAAATTTGTTTCAGGTCTTTTGAAGTTGTTTTGTTTAATTTTGGAATGTTTAGTATTGCATTGATATGAGAGTTTATTATGCTTTTTGAATTGTTGTATTCATCTAAAAGTGCTTGCCAAGCTATTTTGTAATTATTTTCCGAAACGGGTATAGATTTTATAATTTCAAATGCTTCATATGATAAATGCGAACGTAAGGAATACATTTTTTGTATAGTTGATATGAATTGATTTGAGTCAATAATTGATAAAAATCCGTCCCTGAATTCTACCCATCTACTTGGTTCTCCGCTGAATATTGGAAGGTCGATAGGTGGTAAATTTATTTTGGTTTGTGGGATTAAGTATTGCGATGAAGCTTGGGGATAATTATTGAATTGACTTGCTACTTGCGAAATTTGAAAATGAGGTTCGTTGTGTTGTATGTGATCGCTAAAAACCTGCTTACTTTAATTTTAAGACAGATGTCAACTGTCACTATATGTATATGTATGACACATATCTCTATGTATGTATGCACGAGGTTCTTATAATAAAAGTGTGTAAAGAAAGATTCTAAGTATTTTTTCTGTCATCGACAAGTTAAAATAACAGGTTATGGGCCCAGGCAATCGAAGAAAGTAAAAGGAATAAAGAAGCATTCATATTTTATAAATATAAACTGAGGACATATTGACAAAAGTAAAAATATGGCAAATGCAATCAAGGGATATCACATAGAGGCCTTAACAGGTAATAATTATTATAATTGGAAGTTCCGCGTGGAAACTCTACTGGCGGAACAGTCAGTATTGGATTTAGTAAAAGTTCAAACAAACGCGAATACATTGGAAACCGCAGACAGAGCTGCGTTCATTAGAAAGGACAGCAAGGCAAAATCAATTATTATTCAATATGTCGATGACACACAGTTGGAGGTATTAAGAGAAAAGGAAACTGCCTATGATATGTGGAAAGCATTGGAAGAAGCTTATCAGAAAAAGGGAGTACATGGACAGTTATATTTAAAAAAGAAATTATTATCAATGAAAATGGGTGAAAGCCAACCGATAGAAGATTTTTTAATGAAATATGAAGAGATCGTGAGACAACTCAAAGGGTCTGGAATAAAATTAGATGAACAAGATATGATTTGTAACCTTCTACTAGCCTTGCCAAAATCGTATGAAACTATCATAACAGTTATTGAAAACATAGTTGAAAAACTTACATATGAAGAAGTAAAAACAAAGTTGAAAGGAGAAGCAGAGAAAAGAAAAACAAACAATAGAAAGAGAGAAGACAAAGACACTGAACAGGTTGCATTTTTATCAGAAGGATGCTACAACTGTGGAAAATTGGGACATTTTAAAAGAGAATGTAGGCTAACCAGGAATTTTAGAGGAAGACCACAAAGAGGGAATTTGAATAATTATCAAAGTGAAAGACAACAGAATCAAGGGTGGTACAATCTACAGAATCAAAGAGGAAGATTCCAATTAAGAGGCTTACCTGCAAGAGGAATATATCGAGGAAGAGGACAAGGTTCCAGAAGTGCAATGTTCAATGAACAAGATGATAGTGTAGTTGAAAATAATGGTGAAGCTATAAGTTTTATTGGTGAGGTAAATTGTGCAAAGAATAAAAATGAAGGTAACGATACAAATTTATTATTTTGTATAGACAGTGGTTGTACTGACCACATGATAAATCATAAAAAATATTTTTCTGACATGATATTTCTAGAAAACCCTATTAATATTGCTATTGCAAAGAATGAAGATTTCATACAGGCCATAGGTATAGGAAACATTGAGGTTTTTTCAGTAGTTGGTACTAAACAAATAAAATGCTTAATTAAAAATGTACTGTATGTGCCCACACTAAGGACCAATTTATTATCTGTCAAACGATTAGAAGGCGCAGGGATTAAACTTGTTTTTGAGAAAGGTACTGTTAAACTGTTTCATGAAAATAATTTAATTGGATTGGGTCAGAAAAATAATTTATATGAAATTAATTTTAAATGTAACTTGTTCGAAAGTCTAAACGTTGAAAGTGTAAATAACGAACTTATGGTATGGCATAAAAGATTTGCCCATATCAATTTTGAAAGCTTAAAACTATTAATAAGAAACAATTTGGTTGAAGGTATTGGTAATGTAAATTGTAACAAGATAAATTTTTGTGAACCATGTATAATGGGGAAAATGTCAAGGTTACCTTTTGGAACAAGAAATAAAAGTAGTAGATTGCTTGAGCTTATACACACAGATGTGTGCGGTCCAATTAATCCAGCAACTTTCGATGGATATAAATATTTTTTAACATTCATTGAGGATTTTTCAGGCTTTACCGTGACCTATTTAATTAAAAATAAGTGTGATGTTTTTGAAAAGTTTCAGGAATATGTAAATATGGTTCTTTCAAAATTTAATTGTAGAATATCAAAGTTGCGTTGTGACAATGGGGGGGAATATGTATCAGCAAATTTTAAAGTTTTTTGTAAGAGTCAAGGCATTACATTAGATTATACTACACCTTATACTCCTCAACTCAATGGAAGGGCAGAACGAATGAATAGGAGTTTAGTGGAGCGTAGCAGAACTATAATTAATCATGCAAACATGCCTAAAGAGTTCTGGGGAGAGGCAATAAGAGCATCTACATATGTTATAAATAGGAGTCCTACTAATAGTAATGAAGATAAAGCAACTCCTGCTGAAATTTGGTATGGAAGAAAACCAAATGTATCAAATTTAAAGGTTGTTGGGTCAATGGCATACTGTTATGTACCGGGGCAGTTCAGAAGCAAATTTGATGAGAAAACTGAAAAATGTATTTTCATAGGTTATTCAAATACAGGGTATAGACTTTGGGATATAAGCAAGCAAAAAATAATTATATCAAGGGATGTCAAATTTGACGAAAATAATTTCCACTTCAAATCAAAAATTGAAGTATCAATAAATGAAAACTTGAATGAGACAGATACGGTAAGTGAAATACAAAGGGAAAAATTGAACATATCAGAAATCAGTGATGAAGCTGAGATAGAGGAAGATACTAAGACTGGAGGAGACCCTAATCCAGAAACTAGAGATGGAAGTAGGTTGGGAGAAAGGATTGGCAAACGAGTGGTAAACGCTCCAGTTTGGCACAATGACTATGAAATATATGCTGCATTCAATGCAGTAAGTTTTGTTGAAAACGTTCCACAAAAATATGAGGACTTGGAAAACAGGGCAGATAAAGAATGTTGGGTAAGAGCAATGAATAGAGAACTTGATGCAATAAATAGAAATGATACTTGGGAAGAAATAGACAGACCAGAAGGTGTAAAAATTATAGACACAAGGTGGGTGTATAATTACAAAGCCTTGGAAGAATTAGAAAATAATAAGTTCAAAGCTAGGTTGGTTGCTAGGGGGTTCACGCAAGAAATGGGTAAGGACTATGATTTGATTTATTCACCAGTGGCTAGAATGAATACTATAAGAGCATTGTTGATTATAGGCAACCAGTTCTCTTTTTACTTTAAACAGCTAGATGTGAAATCAGCTTTCTTAAATGCTAAAATAAAAGAAGATGTTTACATATATCCACCAAAAGGATATAATATTGTTTCAAATAAGGTTCTTAAACTTAATAAGTCATTGTATGGTCTGAAACAGTCTTCCAAGCACTGGAATACTGAAATCAATAATTTTTTGTTAACTATAGGTTTCTGTCGATCTGATAATGATTTCTGTTTGTATTATATGTCTATTGAGGATAAAAATGTATATTTACTTATTTATGTTGATGACATCATTCTTGCAGGGCCGAATTTAAATGTGTTAAATGAAATTGTCGAAAGATTATCCTCTAAATTTGATATAACAACAAAAGGTAAACTTGAACATTTTTTTGGACTAAAAATTGACTATAATAGGAAGGATGGCATATTAAGAATTACACAATCTAAATTTGCTGAAAGTATTTTAAAGAAATTCAATATGGAAAAATGTTCAGGAACAAATATCCCAATAGATCCAAAATTGAAATTGAAATCATGTAGCGAACAGGTAACCACAAAACCTTTTAGGCAAATATTGGGCAGCCTCATGTATTTAATGCTGGGGAGCCGACCTGACATAGCGTTTGCTTTAAATGTCTTCAGTCGTTTCCAAGATAACGCAACTGAAGAAGCGTATAGTCATTTAAAACGTGTGTTGAAATATATTAAATGTACTATTAATGTTGGTCTTGAATACCACAGAGATTTTGGAAACCCACTTATAAGTTATGTAGACTCAGATTGGGGAGGGGATCAGAATGATCGCAAATCAGTGACAGGTTTTTTAATTAAGATTTTTGGAAACATCGTTTCATGGGTAACAAGGAAACAAAATTGTACAGCACTATCAAGTTCAGAGGCAGAGTTGATAGCCCTTTGTACTTGTGTAAGCGAAACTATGTATTTTAAGAAGTTACTTGTGGATTTTAATATCACTATTGATAAGATGATTATTTTTGAAGATAATCAGGGATGCATAGCTATTGTAAGAAACCCTGGAAATAACCGACGAGTAAAACACTTGGATTTGAAGTATTTCTTTATTACTGAACAGTTAGAAAATAAAACATTGGAATTAAGATACATAGAGTCAAAGGATCAACAAGCTGATATGTTGACAAAAGGTTTGCCTGTGGTAACACTGAATAAATTTAAAAATCTTATTGGGCTTAAGGTTTTCAGCGAGGGGGGGTGTTGTATGTGATCGCTAAAAACCTGCTTACTTTAATTTTAAGACAGATGTCAACTGTCACTATATGTATATGTATGACACATATCTCTATGTATGTATGCACGAGGTTCTTATAATAAAAGTGTGTAAAGAAAGATTCTAAGTATTTTTTCTGTCATCGACAAGTTAAAATAACACGTTGATGTTATGTGACTGTGGCACATGAAAGAAATTTTGTTTGTTTTCTTGCGACTGCTGCGCTTGAACATGCTGAGAGAGTGACTGTTGGTGTTGATTTTGACCATAGTTTTGTCGTGTTTGATCGGTTATGCGATTTTGTTGAGTAATGGACTGTAATGGTTCAAGGTATGACTGCTGCATACTTTGCTGTAACTGCTGTACAGAAGGTAGTGAATTAAAGTTTTGAGAGTGTAACTGCTGTACAGAATGTAGTGAATTGGCGTTTTGAGAGTGTAACTGCTGCACACATTCTATTTGTGACTGATGCATGATTGAATGATTACCAAATGATTTATTTTGAACATTTTGTTTGTTAGCAATAGATTTGCTTGTTGATGTCGAACCTTCTTCGGATTTATGTTCTCTTACTGTTTGTTCCAGAATTGCCATTAATGTGAAATACTCGCTTTCAAATTTGTTACGTTCAACATAATCTATTTGAGATGTATCCGAGGAGAGTTCGATCTCTTTTTGAATTTCATAAAATTGATCAAGCAGAGGTTCAATCCTATTCAAGCGAACTTTAATTTCTATTGAAGCACGTTTTTCTAAAATTGATAAGTCGAGAGAATCAATAAATGTTTTGGTTGAATTTAACCCTAGAACCACAAGGTGGAGTCAACGGCGACACCGAGCGTTATCCAACTCGTGATTACTACGACGTCACTCGGATTTCGTGGCGGTGCGGCTCAGTACCTTCCCTGCATTCAGTTGTCTTGTGGATGCTGAACGAGAAAGTGTGTTCAGTTTTGCCAGTTTCGAGTTATCGTGAGAAGGTCGTAAGCGACGCCACCTTGTGTTTTATGGTTCAAAAATCGCTGGGGTAAGTTGGGTCACTTCTCATGACATTTACAGTTAATTGCAGCATTTTCTTTATTTAGAACATTCCGTATACTACTGTAATGGAACCAAAAAGACCTAAATTAGACGAGCCAGGAACGAGCTCTTCTAATTTATCCAGAAAAAGACCTCTAAAACCTCATGAATTAGAGCAATTAATACATGAAGATCTGAACGATTCTGATATTGCGGAGAGCGAAGAAAGTGAACAAGAGGATTTCACTGAATATGAAGATGAAAAATCTGATACATCCGTTCCTAGCGACGATGATGATTCGCCTATGCTAGCAGACCCAACAGTCCATACACGAAGGGTGATGTATTCCAAAAATACACGTAAATG
The DNA here is from genome assembly GCA_963978555.1 of Galerucella nymphaeae. Lineage (NCBI taxonomy): Eukaryota > Metazoa > Arthropoda > Insecta > Coleoptera > Chrysomelidae > Galerucella > Galerucella nymphaeae. The sequence continues at coordinate 1,647,649 of OZ021716.1, read as the reverse complement.
GTATTTGGATAGCCTACATGCTAAAAACAGTAGAACTCGTCGGAAGAATTTGGTCACTCATTTACCAGGGCCAAAAGGAGATGCTAAAGGTGTTGTAGAACCGAAACAAATATGGAATCTTTTTTTCTCGGACGTTATTTTGAATAAAATTGTCAAATGTACCAACGATGAAATCGAACGTAAAAAAGTAAAATATAAATCTAAGCAGTGGTACATTGGACCAACGACTTGTGTGGAAATAAATGCCTTATTCGGACTCTTGTATTTGAGTGGTGTTTTGAAGAATCCTCATGTAACACTTAATGATTTATGGTCCCCAGTATTTGGACCAGTAATGTTTAGAAGCACTATGAATAAAAATCGTTTCGAATTTGTTATCAACTGTTTGAGATTTGATGAGAAAGAAACGCGAGAGGAACGGAAAAAGTCAGATAAATTTGCCGCCGTTAGAGAAATTTGGGAAATATTTGAAAGAAGTTGTAGAAAAAATTACACCCCATCAGAATATGTAACCGTCGATGAGACGCTTTTGGGATTTAGAGGACGTTGTCCTTTCAAAATGTACATTCCTAGCAAACCCGACAAGTATGGTTTGAAACTGGTTACCATGTGCGATGCAAAAACATATTACATGTGCTCCGCCAAGCCATATATAGGAAAAGAAGAAAGACACAGTGCATATTCCATTCCGACACAATATGTTCTAAATCTTACCGAAGAAATTTATGGAACAAACCGAAATTGTACGACGGATAACTGGTTCACTTCTTACGAACTTGCAGAGAAACTGTTAGAAAAAAAAATAACATTGGTTGGGACCATGAGGAAAAATAAAACTGATATACCAAAACAATTGGTGGAAGCTAAGGGAAAATTGGTCAATTCGTCTTCATTTGTTTTTGATGAAAACTGTACACTGGTGTCATTTGTACCAAAAAAAAATAAGACGGTCGTATTATTATCAACCATGCATGATCAAGCTGAAGTTGATGATGAGACAAAAAAGCCCCAAATAATTTTATTTTATAATGAGACAAAAGGAGGTGTCGATACATTCGATCAGCTATGTCATTTGACAACTGTTGCAAGAAAAACGAGAAGGTGGCCACTCAGAATTTTGTATGCCATGCTTGATACAGCCGGAGTAAACTCTTACGTAATTTACAAATGCAACTCGAAAGAGAACAAAGTTCAGAAGCGGTCCGATTTTCTAAAAAATCTTTCTTTCTCATTGGTTGAGGAATATTTGAAGAGTAGGTTACACAATCGCTATCTACCTAGAGAAATGAAGAACATTATTCGCGGTATACTAAAATGCGACGGAACAGAAGACACAGAAGAATTACCAGTGAATCCGATGGGTCGATGTGCAATTTGTCCGAGAAAAATAAATAGGAAAGCCCGACACACGTGTGAGCACTGCCACGGAGGGGTATGTGGTGAACACCGCCGTAGCATCTGCATTAATTGTAAATAGTCGTTAAAAGCTTTTCTATTTCGTTTCCATACATTTTATTGTTTTTTGTTCACATTTTTCATATTTCACCTTATAAAGCATTTTAACTTTGATTTTTAGAGAGAATACTTCACATGTCTAATTTTTAAAAACTATTTTAATTCTAGCACATAATTTGTGCGAATTTTGTATTTTTCAAAATAAAAACTATGCTTAAATTTATATTGTGTTGTGTATTTTTTTTAAATTTTGTATTCAATTCGAAAAATGTGGATATTGTGTACCGGTGTCGCTTTCGACGCCACCTTGTGGTTATTGTAACTACAATCTCACCTTGTGGTTCTAGGGTTAAAGTCGCGTAAATTGAGTTTCGGCTATGGATTAATTGTTCGATAGAGCTCATTTTGAATCAGTTTTAAATAGGATTGATAAGATATGAACGGATTAAATTGGAACAGACTCACCCAGTGCTAATGGCTGCTTTGTGAAAACGTGTATGGCACAATGTTACACTATTAATTAGGAGCGTTTAATGTATTTATTTTTACTATCACTGTAATTCGGCTCGTACTAGGACCATGTTTATTCTTAATAGTATAAAGTTAATGCCACAATTGTAAAACTTTATTGAAAATGTAAGTACTGACAAAACAATGGTTCGTTGCGAAAAGATACAACCACATGCGTGTTCAATCGTTTTTATGTCTCTATTGTCTCTGCTGCGCAAGTCGCCGTTTCCTTTACAGTCACAATTTTAAGCGACATCTGTCGGCACATACACGAACACCCGTCTTCTATCAGAAGTTCAATAAAAGACGCGCACGTAAGGCGCTAGATGGCAATCACGCCACAACAAACAATAGAAGTAAAATTACAGTGAAACCCGTGAAATTACAGGAATCTTCTTTTTTGGTTGTTAGCGAAGCTCACCACCATCTCAAAGGAGCTGGAGTTGCTGATCCAGCCCTCAAGGTGGCGCCCCCCGTACCATTAATTCCCATCTATCTGTCACCAACTTCAGTATCATTTCAAACAAATTCTTGACAAACGCCACATCTCATTTCCATATTTTATCTTAAATATGTGACAATATAGTCAGCTTCCTGATTTTCTTATCATTAGTACTCTTTAAATCTCTATTAAAATATTTCAGTATAAAATAATCGAAGTCTAATAAATAGTTTTAAAACATACAAATGGGGAAAAGACTTACACGGGTGTGTAAAAGGAACAACTTTCATTTCATCAAAATATGAATTTGATACAACAGGGTTGGTAAATTTGTCCTCAAACGATGAAAAAAAAATTTGCTCCAATTTGTAAATATACTGAACAAAGTCCTCACTTGGAGTTCTCAATCCTCCCTATACACATTGATTAGTATTATATGCTTTAAAATGTGTCAATAGAAGGCTAAAATCTACAGCTCCGAAGCTGGAATGGCTAAATCTGAAATGTTACAGTAGGTTATTTATATATAAGTCAAAAATATTGTATCTAACATAATAAATAGTAGCATGCACACTTGATTTGGTTTCACGAATTTACTTTTGATGTTGAATATGCCTAATAAATTTTATATCAAACACAATTCAGTAATGTAGAAACTACAAATATTTACCTTCAAGTATTATAATTTTTTTTGATGGTTCTTCTGTTGAACTAAACTGGTCCTTATTGTGTTTGTTATGTAAAAACACAGTAGGATTTGCATCCTGGAATAAAGTTTTTCTTATTCCACTTCTGCTAATGTGCTTTTCTTCAAAATGAAGCTCGCACAATTTATAATTTTTGTGTATAATCTCAAGGTTTTTTTCAATCAGATCCTGCCTATTACAATTCTTCAACCAAACTTCAGCTCTGAAAAAAATGATAAAAACCAAAATATAATTTTTCACACAAATTGACAATTTTTCTACATACCTAACACGATCTTTAGGTATTGGGAAAAAACTTAGACCTTCGCCTGTTCTCGAGTTACAGCCACCTTTGCGGGAAGCCATTGTGATATATCAATAAATATGCACTAAACTACTAAACACAATATAATATATACAGGGTGAATCACGACTAACGGGACGGAGGTTTATGGCGAAACGGTGGAAAATTTGAAATGTTTGTCACCTTAGTAGTTTGTACATCCATATAGGCTACATTTTAAGATTATTTTGAAATATACAGGATGTTCCAATAAAGTGTGGCATATCAAAGTTATATTTTTTCTTATGGAACACCCTATATTTTATTGCATTTTCTGATTGCACCCAAAAAATAAAGTACTGTTTCATAATGGTTCCCTATACCTAAATACAGAGGGTTCCGAGTTATGCTAACTTTTTTAAAAATGTGAACATTTCGAAAAAAATTAATAACTCATTGATATAATAAATTCTAGCAAATTTCCTCTCACAGCTCAAAAGTCGGATATTCGTTGAATGTATTCCACGATTGAATACTGAACATCTCTTTACAGGGTGTTCAGAATTATCAGTTGAATTATTAGATCATTAAAATGTGTTATAACGGGCTTATTTCAAATAGAACACCTCGTATTTTTAAAATTCATCAAATTAAAAAAAATATCCTCTTTTGAATGGTATAAGGGTGTCCTATAACTAGGTATTATACTTTTCGCGCAATTTACAATTTTCTTAAAATTGTATGCTGAATCGATTTTAAAACGTCTGCAGTTCCATCTTAATTTTATATTAATTATCTTGAATAAGTTATTGTTAAGAAAAACAGTGAAGCTGCTAATAAATATGCACACTTGTAGTTCCTGTGGTACACCAACTCTTTTGTTACCGAAAAGTATTTGAGTACATAATAAAACAAAAACTCATAAGGCAAATACATAAATACTACGAAACGAACAACAAATTATTAAAAGCAATAAATGAAAAATTACTATAATAGCCATCATAACACGGATGAGTGTAAACGGGGAGGGGTGGTGGGCTAATATGTTATCGGCCCGTATGTTTTTGACGGATACCTGGACAGAAGAAAATTTTTGAGTCTTTTGGAAAATATCTTCTAGATCTTTTTCGAAAACCTACCACTTAGCATCAGAAAGAAAATGTGGTTACAATTAGACGTAGCTTCAGATCACTTTTCCCACTCACTTTTCTCGTGCTGTTAGGAATTACCTTAATAGAAAATTAAGACATAAATGGATAGGTAGGGGAAGTCCTTGTAATTGGCCAGCTAGGTCACCAGAATTGACCAAGATGGATTTCTTCGAATGGGGTTATAATAAAAATATCCTACAATATGAAATTAATAATTTCGGACGCTTTCGCGTCTATAACAACCTGTATGTATGAATAATGTAAGTACATAGTTGGAAGCCAGAATCACGTGTTGCATTGCATAAGATGACAAGCATTTCGAGCATCCATTATAGTTATTTTCCAATTTTTGCTTTCAATAATTTGTTCGTTTCGTAGTATTTATGTATTTGCTTTATTAATAATGTGTTTTTGTTTTATTATGTACTCAAATACTTATCGGTAAAAAAAGAGTTAGTGTACCTCAGGAACAATAAGTGTGCATATTTATTAGCAGCTTCACTGTTTTTCTTTACAATAGCTTTGTCAAGATAATTAGTATAAAATTTAGAGAGAACTGCAGATGTTTTAAAATCAATTCACCATACAATTTAAGAAAATTGTAAATTGCGCTAAAAATATAGTACCTAGGTATGGGACACCCTTATATCATTCGAAGGGGATATTTTTTTGAATATGATGAACTATTGAAATACAGGGTGTTCCGTTTGAAATAAGCCCGTTATAACACATTTAATGATCTAATAATTCAACTGATAATTCTGAACACCCTGTAAAGAGATGTTTAGTACTCAATCGTGGAATACATTCAACGAATGTCCGACTATTGAGCTGTGAGAGGAAATTTTGTTAGAATTTATTATATCAATGAGTTAATATTCTTTTTCGAAATGTTCACATTTTTAAAAAAGTCAGCATAACTCGGAACCTTCTGTATTTAGGTATCAGAAATCAGAAAATGCAATAAAATATAGGGTGTTCCATAAGAAAAAATATAACTTTGATATGCCACACTTTATTCGAACATCCTGTATATTTCAAAATAATCTTAAAATGTAGCCTATATGGATGTACAAACTACTAAGGTGACAAACATTTCAAATTTTCCACCGTTTCGCCATAAACCTCCGTCCCGTTAGTCGTGATTCACCCTGTATATATTATATTGTGTTTAGTAGTTTAGTGCATATTTATTGATATATCACAATGGCTTCCCGCAAAGGTGGATTTTTCTGTATATGCCTCGGCTGTAACTCGAGAACAGGCGAAGGTCTAAGTTTTTTCCCAATACCTAAAGATCGTGTTAGGTATGTAGAAAAATCAATGAGTTAATATTCTTTTTCGAAATGTTCACATTTTTAAAAAAGTCAGCATAACTCGGAACCCTCTGTATTTAGGTATAGGGAACCATTATGAAACATTACTTTATTTTTTGGGTGCAATCAGAAAATGCAATAAAATGCAAACTACTAAGGTGACAAACATTTCAAATTTTTCACCGTTTCGCCATTTAAACCTCCGTCCCGTTAGTCGTGATTCACCCTGTATATAATCCAAATTCACAAGAGAAACACTGATGAATAAACTAAGGCAGTGACCAAGGATATTAGATGAGAATAGGGTGGATTATTCCCATAAGAGCAACGCTAGCCGTTTTGGTAACCAGTGACGTCACAGCAACGTTCTTCTGTCGACATTGGTGTTCCATCAATTATATGTCTATCTTCTCTTTCTCTGTGTAGTAAACAAAGACAGATTTCGAACTGTATTGTAATAAGTGTAACTATTGATAATTGCAACAGCTGTTTCTAAGACGAAACTCTATTATTAGTGTTGTATTATTTTCATGTAAAAATACCAGTTTTGTCCTGTTATAATTGCAGATTAATAAAAATGAGTATAAAATTGAATCAGCTATTTCAAAAACCTCATAAATCACACAATTCAAGTTTTTTTAGAAATCAATAAAAGCTATTTCATACACTAACAAAGTACTTTTTTACTCTAAATTTAGTTCATATTTGAGTTGCAAAAAATTAAAATATTGAATAACCTACCTACGACAGTACGACACAGTTTATAAATAATAATAATAATGAAAGAAACCTGAAAAACTGATCATGACATGTTTTAGCAAGAAATAGGGTGAGTGGAACATAATTTAACATAGTATTTGACCATTTTCAGTTTGAGGACCATAAAATAAAGCAAATGTTGTCAGATATATTTTCTGAAATTGTTGTGCTCATTTTACATATGTTTCCCATTACTTCAATATACTGTTAGCTCATGATTTTCTTAGAAAGCTAGTTTGGAAATATTTAATAAAAAATACATAATATAAATTTATTTGTAAGAATTAAAAAAAGTCGCTCGAAACTGTTATAAGATGGGAAATTAATTAGAACAACTTCATGTATGCCCGATATATTTAAGAAAATTTTGAATACTGGCACCGCAGCTGCTCCCAGGATGCACCTGCAGAGTATCGCCAGTTACCGAGTGAAATATTGCTCATAATATCGAAAAATTCGGGTAGCTACTAAGGTGGTCGGTCCACTATAACATAAAAAATTTTATGGTATTAGGGTGCAATAGCTTCATAAGTCTCATAGGCGTGTGCAATTCTGTTTGTATATTTATATGTAGACCTATTTAAAATAATATATTAGTATCTATTTCTTGGTTGAGTGAGTTTAATGAAATAATAATACCTATAAATAATATATATTGAGTGAATTGATATCAATATAATATTCATTTGTTCGTAGAGTTGAGTGAATTAATATCAATATTCCTAATATTTATTTGTTCGTAGACGTTAGGGTAAGTTTTGTGAATATAATTCATTCGTAATTAATTAGAATGGCATTTTGGAGACCATTTGAAACGACAGTCCTAGATGATGCACGGGAATCTAATAATTTGGCGCCACAAGCAAATGACTAAGCAATAAATGATGATGATGATAGGGCTGAATTTGAAAACAAAGATTTACATATTCAGTGTCAACGCGTTGTTTTAAATATGTACGTGTGTTTGAAACAAGAAAATTCTGTAATTTCTGATGATGCGCTTATCGCGAGAATTCACGAATTGAGTAGCATTATTTACAAAAAATTGTATTACACATTTGATGCAGGTTAATTTTATCCACTATATTTATTTGAATTACATTTGAAAAACATCTTTTTACAATATTGGAATTTATAAAAAAAATGTATGCAAGCCATTGGGCGACTTCTTTCTTCAATGGGATTAAAAATATGGGTCATCAAATTAACATTGGTTATACTTTAATCATTTTTTTTATTGCTTATTGAAAATTACACTTAAAAATGTGTCATGTTATACTATCTAAGGTGCGTAAACATATTCTCCATCATTCTTATCCGGATTATCTTAAACATTTGCAGTTGGCCAACTAAAAATGCTATTACATAATGGCTTATGTTTTTCCAGAATACTATTCCCTGACCTTGCTTTTAAATCGCCCAATTAATTATTATTATTTAAAGTAAAACCCAGAATGATTTTATCATAAAAAAACATGTTGAAAAAGTTTGCTTATTTATTAAATACTTTATTTTTTGTTATTAAAATTTAAAAAATAAATAAATAATATCACGAATTTCACAGTTTTATAATTCGCCCAAGGCGACGCGCGTATGGGTAACCAGTGACGTCATCAAACTCGGCTGACACTTTTCAGCTTTTAATCAATCGTATTCTCATCTAATATCCTTGGGCAGTGACAACCAAACTGACGGGAATGAACGGAAGTGTCGACGTGTCGACCATGTGTGGACTTGACATTGACAAATAAACTAATTAATTCCTCATATGCACACAAAATTGCGATCACGAAAACTACTTTCATTCGCCTCTTGTTAGATGGTGTACTCTGTGGTTTAACTAAGAACGTTTATCAACTCTTCTCGTCAGTTTTGCCAGATGTAACTCTGGATGTAACATAGTTTTTCTCCGATCGTGGGAGAAGTTACACTATTTTGACCTGCTTTCGATACGCAAAGCTCAACATTCCGGAATAGTGGGCAGTTGCTTAGCAATTAGAAAATAACAGTGCGGTAATATTCTTACCGCACTGCTGTAGCGTGCGGTAATGTTTCAAATGGATTATTACAATAAAATGAAACAAAGTATGGTTTTAATTTTTATATTGATGAAGTTGGTATGATATAAATAAAATATCTAATTTATAACGAACACAAATTAATTTTGTCAATATTTATATTCATTGTACATTATGTACAATTTGTAAATTGTACTGGAGGGCAACGAGAATTTATAGACGTTGAAGCTGCATGGCTAATTGTTTGGTTTATCTCGTTACCACTTCTACATTTCAATATAAACATAGAGAAACCTATCTAAATTTACTTGATTACAACTTAAATGGAATATTTTTTAATTAATTTTTAAATGTAAATCAACGATCGAAGAAAAAATAGTATGTATAATTCGTGGGAAAAGCATATTCCCAAACTCCTGTGTTACCAGACTCGTCGCTACGCTCCTCGTCTGGTAATCATCACAGTCGTTTGGGAATATGATGCTTTTCCCACTAATTATACAATATACTATATCGAATTGTAACATAATTTTGCCACAAAATTTTCACAAAATATTTCTGTACCATAATCGATAATTGTAACATAATTTGGTTATCTCGCATAATTTATATGCCCGTATTCACCAAAGTAAAATATCTACAATTAACTTTTAATTGTGGTTAAGCAGCTAATTTCGTATTCACCAATTTTTTAATCAGAGAATTCGTCTTAAACAAGAAATTAACTTAATCGGCCAAATTTGAGCGGTTTTAAAGATAATCGCCGTTTATTCTGACAGAAGTGAACATAACAATCAAACAATATAACCCAAACCTACAAATTTATCTTGTCCTTTACAATTTTTGATTTTTCGTTGGTTTATTTTTTTCTGGAACAAGGAAAATATTGAAGATCAGCTGTGTATGACGATCATTTGGACGTTATGAACATTATTGCAGATGACTTTACTAGAATTCAGTGGAAAAGAACTAATTATTTTCAAACAATGGATGAATACAACTTTTATAAAAGATTTAGACTGATCAAGCCTATTTGTAATTAGTATGATGACTATACCGCCCCAGTAGGGTAGTCCCAAATAAAATACCAAGTAACTTTGAATTAAAAGGTTTTTTATTTTTTTAGTAACAATCCAGTAAGGTAAAATCGATCTTTAAAAATGTAAAGTGTTAGCAATATCTGCCAATACAAGCTAAAACATTCGTATTTTGGGTGGTGACACCACAGTACATAGACAATATATGATTCGATAGTTTACTGCAGTAAACTATCGAATCATATATTGAAAATTATTGAACCCCTCGCGGGACAGACAAATTCATACATCAGAAATAGCAATCATTTTATAGAAAAGCTATCAGATTTGAATTTTAACAAAAACCATTATTTGGTCAGTTTTGATGTAGTTAGTCTCTTCACGAATGTACCGGTACAAAAAACAATAGAACTTGTCCAATCAAAATTAGAAATTGATCAGACCCTTACAGAAAGAACCAAATTGAGCGTAACAGCAATAATAGAATTATTAAAATTATGTATATCAAAAACATATTTTCAATTCAATAATGATTTTTATGAACAGAATTTCGGTCTTGCCATGGGCTCTTGTCTCTCACCAATTTTATCAAATATTTACATGGAACATTTTGAAGCCAAAATAGTAAATAATCAAAAATTAAAACCAATTGTCTGGTGGAGATATGTAGACGACATCCTCGCAATATGGCCTCATGATTTAATATCTCTTAATGATTCTTTAAAAAATATAAATGAAGGAGAGGAATCTATAAAATTTGAAATTGAAATTGAAAATAACAATTTTTTGCCATTTTTAGATGTTCTTATTAATAAAACATCTACAGGGTATGAAACAAGTGTATACCGCAAACCAACACACACTAATAGATATTTGAATTTTAACTCTAATCATTCTATAAGCGTTAAAAAAGGGATAGTAAAATCTTTATACGATAGGGCCAGAATCATTTGTTCTAGTGATGATCAATTTACAAAGGAGAAAACTTTTTTAAAAGATGTTTTAAATAACAATAATTACCCTGCAGAATTTGTAAATAAGGAGATTAAGCATATAGAGAGGGACTCATTGTTAATACCCCATAACAATAATATTAATAATTCAGCAAACATAATTTTTAGAAACTTGACAATACCGTATGTTAAGGGTTTATCAGAAAGAATTAAAAAAATTGGTAATCAATTCAATATTAGAACTAGTTTTAAATCGAATAATACATTAAGATCAATACTAACAAAAACGAAACCAAAGAATGAAGAACAATCTTCCAAAAACTGCATATATCAAATATCATGCGAATGCGACAAATTTTATTTAGGTGAAACATCTAGACCATTGAAAGTAAGAATAAACGAACACAAAAAATATATTAAAGATAGGGAATTCTTTAAGTCAGCTATTTGTAAACATGCTTGGGAAGAGGGTCATCAAATTCAATGGGATTCATCAAAAATAATATTGAAAGAACCCAATAATAAAAGACGAAAAATCAAAGAAAGTGCTTTAATACAACTAAATGCAGATAAATGTGTAGCTAGTATTTCAGCCGAATGTAGTCAAATTTGGTTACCAATGTTAGAAAGAGAAATTTCCAATAATCAATTACCTGCTTTATCAGGATAGCATCATAAGTTTTTATCCAGGTTTTCTTATGATTTATAATTTGAACATAAAATCACAAAACTGAGTATACATACATATTTTGAAAACTTAAATATTCATAAACAAAAAAAGTATCAAGAAACGCGTTTTATTAACAACATTTCCAATATAAGCGAAAAAACGCGCTATCCCAATTTAAAAACCGTTCCTGGAACGTGCACTTCACTGGATTCCATTTCTAGTAGACTATCATATCGTTGGAATGTCATAAAATGAAATATTTCATTTGACATTTTACCGGGGATATGATCTACTATGAATGGACCTTGATAAAAATTTGATAACAAAATTTTGCAGTCTTAAACTTCAAAATATTTTTGATTGTCTAGTTGTCAAATTTTTTCCGTTGTGTCAGTTAGGAATAAAAATCAATTTTTACTTATTTTTTCTTGAAAACGGTAGCTGGAACGCTACCGAAACGTTGAAATAAAGAATTCAAAAATATTGTGGTTTAATTTCCCAAGAAATTAAAAAAAGTAAGAAAACTTGCATACCTACTATACGTTAAATAAGGCAAAATTATTTTAATATGGATTAATAACTTATAATGTCTAAGTATTGAATTGATGACAAAAAAAAGGAAAATAACAGAAGAGACCACGCTTACGAACAGATAGAAAATATGATTTCAAAAATTTATACTAAAATTGATAAATTTCCCATCAATATACGTGCAAATTATACAAATAGCCTAAGTGAGTATCTATGTTAGAAACTTATCACTGTAGTATATATACTATAAGTCACCTACATATATAATATATTCATAATCAAAGTATAAAAAACCAAAGTATACCTACTACCACTAAAAACGGCAATTGATAATTTCTAATTATAAATTGAAATAATATTAAATTATTCCATGATAGATATACACATTTATATAATACTTATCTCGATAAATGATGATATTTTCTAATTACAAATTTGAATAAAATGACATTATATGCAAACAGCCTTGACTATTATAATATATCATATTAATTTAAATTTTGAATAAATAATAGTCTAATTGAAATGGCATTCTAACCAATTATATTCATAAACACAAACACTGAAAAAATAAAGAGAAAATAGAAACAACAACATAAATTTGAACAACAAGATTTATTGGAATAAAAATTAAGAATACTTAATTAGGAACATTTACATATATTTACAATTTGAAATAATAATTTGTAGGAGACGTCGGCGTTGGCGTCGGTGTTAACGACGACGTTGGCGTCGGAGTTGGCGTTGGTGTCGGAGTTGGCGGTGGCATCGAAGGAGGTGGCATCAAAGGCGGTGGCATCGAAGGTAGTTGCGACATTAACATGGAAGTTACTGGAGGCACGAACACAGAATTTCTCAGGTAATTTGACATCACAGGTGTTACGTATGGAGGACACGATGAATCGCTATCCGTTTCTGAATCAGAAGAACAGGAAGAGCAGTCATCAATGATATAATTATCCATTTTGTTAATATCCACATACGGAATATTGTAACTTGGTATACCCATATTATGAAGACGGCTCAACACCTCTGTAGATACACACGGTGTACAGGTGATGTAAACCGTCTCAAATTACGGTAAGACGTTTCCTCGAAAGGTTTACAATTATAGTAATACATGTACACCAAATGTTCGATCTGAAACAATAGAAAAAAAATTATTAAAGGAATTATTGAAAGAATTACCTATTGAAAATATTATTAAAAAAATTATAAAAGATATTATTAAAAATATTATTAAAAAATATATTAAACATTTATTAACAAATCATTAAAAAAAAATTTTTTCGCAAATAATAAAAGTTGGAGAAAATTCCAAAAAAAAAAATATAACAAAATTACTTACACTCATATACTGCAAATCGTGTTGGTCTATAATCCGATAAAATATCTTGAAAAAAGTTGGATACTTAAATGTGAGATAGTGGTTGTCAAAAATGTCTTCTATGTTAAGACAATTGAATCTACACACATCGAATCCTGAAACCATGATCTGTAACAAAAAAAAAAACTAAAATAAAATATAAGTGAAAATTATTTTTAAAAGAAATTTAAAAAATACGCTAAAAATACCAACCTAATAATATTACTTGGAATTATAAAATGCAGCCGAATTTCACGTTGACATCGGAAAGGAAAATATACCTGTGATAGTTATTAGATTTAAAAATTTTCATTTATTACTTAGAAAATGTTCCTTCTTGTGTTCTGCTATTGAATAATTGAAATATCTGCATCTACGTTCCGTGGGCAATTTATGGATGTACTCGGATGATTGGCGAAGTTTTCTTTCACGGATTGGAGTTAACGATCGTTTATTAGAAACTCTCAGAATATCAATTAAAAAATCGATATGAATTAAATTAACAATTCCGAAAGTTACTAAATACAATCGATTAGCTCTGTTGAGGTCCAAATTCCAAAATTTTTCTCTAGCAATCATAGGTATATTATCCATTCCGACGTCGTTGTAAAAAGCGATCCACGCATTTGCAATTTTTGATAGCTTGGGTGTAGAAGGTATTGCCATTGATGTAGAAGGTATTGCCATTGATGTAGAAGGTATTGCCGTTGATGTAGAAGGAATTGACGACGACGGTTGATTAGGCTGTTCTTCTGATTCTACTGGTGTTTTAGTAGCAATTTCAACAAATGCATCCATTATTGTGCTTTTACTTCGAGGAAAAAATTTTTTAAAATTAAATTTTGAAAATTTTTTGTTAATGGTTGGAACAATCATCATCATCATCATCGTCATCATCGTCATCATCGTCATCACCGTCATCATCGTCATCATCGTCATCATCGTCATCATCGTCATCATCGTCATCATCGTCATCATCGTCATCGTCGTTTTGGATGATTGGTTCCATTGAAGTCTCGTCCAATTCATTCTCGATTTTATCGCATAGTTCCAAAACATCTACTTGAAAATCTTCGAAACTATCGCTAGATTCTTCCATGTTAATATCTGTATAAAATTTAATTTTTCAAACAATTCACACAATTAAAAACTATAAATTGATAAAATAAAACTTACCACAACTGCCAACAACGCCAACGCAAAAATTTAACTCGAAACTAGATACTCTATCAAAGTGAAATTTTGAACTGAATTTAAAAATAAGAGAAAATTCCAACCCTAGCTAATAGTTTTGTGGGGGTAAATAAACAGCCAATAGAAAACCATATCCTAAATTCCTTACAAAATTGACCCAAAATTAAATAATAGATTAAGATAAACAACAACTGGTATTTTACAAAAGCTTGAATAACTAAAAAAACAATAAATAAAAGATTATAGGCTATAAAGTATTTAGGGATATATATTTATTACACTAGATTATTGAATGCCGAAACTGCCAAAAAAAATAGGAAATGATATTGAAGATCCCTAAAGAAATTTAAATTATTGTTACAGCTTAACAATATTTCTACCAATATTATTACCGACAATGTACAGGGTGATATAGATATTAAAACTAAAACATACCAATAATTAATTTATTGAAATTAAATACAATTTAATTTAAAAATAGAAAAAATTGAAAAACAAGAGAAATGAAATGGTGAGAAAAATAAAAAAATATATTCATAAATTTCCTTTTTCTATTAAGTTACCTAAAATACATTATACGAATATATAATCTAATCAAAAATTAAACTTACATTATACGCTCATCCACTAAAAGTGAAATATAATAAAAAGTATACACTGAATAATAATATTAGGTATATAACTAACAAAAACACTAATATCGTATAAAAATGAAATTTTGTATATAAAATAAGTTACCCACAAATGAATTACCCTATATAAATAAGGACTGCTTATCTTAAATAGCTGATTATCGGATATTAATATACCAATATTCTTTTTGAATAATACTAAAATATGGAAAAGTTTAAGCAGATGTTACCAAAATGCTAGCAAGATTATTTTGAAATAACGAAAAACACTAATTATCACCAAACTAGCTGACCCGGCAAACTTTGTTCCGCCTTAATGGCAATAAATAAGCAGATTGTGTTCTTTTTTATTGGAAAAAACACAAAAAAATTAAATACCTACATTAATCATTCATTATTATTTCTGTATTTTAGTACATAGGTTGCTCTTCACTTAAGTATCTTGTGATACACGACATTTTTTGTTTTATTATAACGCGCAAAAACAAACAACGCAGATGGTCTTCCGACCCGTGAACATGCCACGTATAATTGACCATGGGAAAAACATGAATGTTCTAGATTTAAACCACAAACTTTTAAGGATTGGTCTTGTGATTTGTTGATGGTCATGGCAAATGCAAGACGTATCGGAAATTGAAGTCTTTTAAATTCAAACGGCAAATCGGTTGGGATCATCGGGATCCTCGGAATAAGAACTTCCTCACCTTTGAATTTTCCTATCATTATCGTAGCGTAAATTACATTGTTCATCAATTTTCTAACCACCAAACGAGTACCGTTGCACAGTTTTGGTTGGTTTATGTTTCGAAGCATGATTACTACGGAGCCAACCTTTAGGCGTAAATTGTGCGGTGGTAAGCCAGGCACGTCCAAAGAGTTTAAAAATTCAATTGGATGATGTCATTTGGAAACAACCATCGTATTTTCGAGTGTTGGCAAGAAAGTGGCGTGATTCTTGTGTTTCGCCACAAAGCAATGAATACAATGGCTCATGTGGCGGAGTCAACAACGACAATTTCACTTTACCATTAAGACAGCATAATCCAGCCGTTTCTCCGGAAAACTTGAATGCACCACAATACTCACAAACAACGTCCATTTGCCCAATGCAAACGCTAGGATGCAAGCTGTAATCATTGCTGCAATCGTATCGAAACGCTGCTCGATTGAAATCAGCACTGCGTCGCAAATTATCTATTTGTTGACCTCTGTTGTTCGCTCGACGATTCCGCATTGCCAACCGAGCTGTTTCACGGGCTGCTTCACTTTGCTCTCGTGATTGAGAAGCACGAAGTCGAGCCATACTATCGCGGCGCTGTTCACGTGCAATTTCTTGTTCTTCTTCAGTCCTTTCATTTGCAGTATTTCGTATTCTTCTTGCATTACGGCTTTGTCGGGAAATATTCGATTGTCTTGCTCGCGGCATTATTAATTGAACTTCACTTCACTTCAATTCACCTAATATTATAAATTTCAACCATACCGAGTTTTATAGTTCACTTGATTTCTTACAAATATCAAATTGTCATCTATACGTCATTACATAGCTGTCATTGTACGTCAATTACATAGCTGTCATTTGCGTTTTGTTATTCCAAGTCTGATTCTTTTTTGTTATACCACGTTTTATAGTGATTGACGTTTCATGTCAAGTCCCACGGGAACGCTGTCGAACGGGATAAAAAGTATCTTATGTCCGTCTCCTGGCTCTAAGCTACCTCCTTACCAATTTTCACCAAAATCTGTTTTGCCGTTCTTGAGTTATAAGTGGTGTAACTAACACGACTTTCTTTTATATATATAGATAAATATCTTTACAATTAAAATGTATACTAATCAGTGGCGGCTCCTCGAAGGAGGCTAAGGAGGCTCAGCCTCCTCAACAATTTATCCATCAAAAAGCACCAGAATTATTAAAATTATTCTTCATTTTATTGCCCGTTTATACAAAATTTTTTAATTTCACAATTGATTCCCCGTTCTCACTACTCATTTTAAAATCTGACAACAGTGCCCTGAGGCTAGATTCCATAAACATCTCACTCGAAATACGTGCTACTCAACACAGTTGCCGTTCTCTCTACTATTTAATACCGTTAAAAATGGCGAAAATGGCAACACTCTCAGGAGGCTAGCTTCTAGCGGTGGCGATGATATACAAACCAATACGAACTACGGAATACAAAGATGATACAGAGTACGAGCGTGGGATCGTGCGTGTGCGTACTTGTTTTATTTTAGATGATTAGCGGGAATAATTAGGTTTAGTTTTATCTTGATATTTTAAATTAATATTAGAACAAACTTATATGATTTTTCAAATTTTACAACATAAATTCACTTATAGGTATAATTTATTCAGAAAAGCGTTTGAAAAATTTCGAATTGATAAAATTTCAAGTTTCCGTAATACAGAATTTCAATTTGATATTTTATTTGAAAATTTTTCAGCTGATGAGGCTCCTACCGTAAAAAGAGGAGAACATATAATTTTGTAGACAAGAAACTACGATATAAACAACTTTTTCATGAAATTTTAGATACTATCAATAAAGGTCAAATTGAGAAGAGAATATTTCCAATACACTTTCAGATAACTTAACACAATGAATTATGCAAACAAAAAAAGGTTTTTTGACAAAAGAAACTCTATACTTCCACGTTGGTTTGTGATGGGCAACAATTAAATTTGTCACTGAGGTAGGTAGCTGCTACGGTCGCTGCGCAAAGGTTAAATTAACTTGCTGAATATTTTAATGTCCAGCCTCCTCTCTTAAAAGGTTCACGAGCCGCCACTGATACTAATATTGAATAGAAATTACAAATTGGTATTTAAACTAATATATCATCAATAATCGTTTAATAACTAGGAATATTCTATATGTCATAATATGAATCTCGCAACAAGATTCACGACAACCCCAGTTAATTCGATCTCATCATATGATACCTTTATTAAATACCATGTAAAATACAATTATTAACAAAAAAATTCTAAGACACAAAATTGAAAACATAAAACAAACATGAATGAGCATAATTTTTTTAAAATTAACAAATATTTACTAATTAGCTTCGTCATCAGATATTTCAATTACTTCATTACGAGTGGATGAAGCCGGCAGCATTGATCCACAATCTAACATGGGAGATTCATAATATCCCACTAAACATGATACATAACAAAAATATTTTCCAGAGATAACTTTTGCAATGTTTGCAAATTTACATTGCAATAATGTTGTCATGAAGTTTCCAACACAATATTTTTCAGTTACATATAAATAACATCGAAATAGCATAACCAAAAATATTCATTAAATAAATATGAAAATGTTGATGTTATGTTGCCCAGATATGTCTCATACATCTGTGAAAGAAGTGTTTGGCTCAACTACAGATAAACAGTTCGAGCTGATTGTAATGGAGTGGATGAGATTTGCAAAACAGAGATTGAAGAGGAAAGAGTTGTCATAGAGAGTTATGTTATTTTTTTTGTTCAACACATTTTTTATGTTTCTTCATGTTTACTATTTTAAAAGGATATTTTTTGTTTTCTTTGTTTTCATGTTTCCATATTTATTTTATGTTGTATTATATATTTTTTGCAGATAAATTTTTTTTATTCAATATCCCAGTAGCATTTCAATTTTGGACAGCAATATTCAACTTGTTCGATGATTTTTTATTTGAGGCAGAGGGTGGGTAGCTCATGGTAAACCTTCTCTTCCTATATTTACTAAAAAACGATCGAAATTCCAGAATTCCATAAATATAGAAAAAATAAATGTATACCATGCTGCTCTACCCTGTATATCGTGAAGTAAATTTAAATTATAAAGGGTACCGATATGTAACATTATACGAATGCAGTTAAATAAATGTTTTGGAGATACATTGAATATAAGTATTAAAGTTACATTGATGTTACATTGAATATAAGTATGAAAGTTACATTGATGTTACATTAAATATGACACATTTATGTAATGTTTATCATTCAACATTACATTGTAACATTTATAAGAGGCACAAAGTGCTATATATGCAATATATCTGTAATATCAAGCTTATCTCAGAATAACATCACAAAGTCACAATGTGACATAACAGTTATGTTTGAGTTATGTTTTTATGTTTAGTGGGATTTAGTATTAGCATGAACTATATTTAACCTAACAATAAAAGCAGGATCAACATTCACCCCTAATGAATAATTTGATATCATAATATAATTCTAAAAATAAATAATCCCTTCCGCTAATTATAAAGGTTATTATATATTTCTCAGTACCTACAATGTTTACAGATTATGGGTTTAATACACCGACTTTGAAATAGGGATTAATAAATAAATGTACAATAGACTATATCGATTACCTAAGTTAACCACTTTAAAATGCAGGTAAAAATGGTGAATCATTTACTTGTTGAATATAAAAAACAAAGTTATAAATAACAATTTATACATTACTCCTTAACTAATATGCAAATATACAATCACAAATAAATAATTACCAAATATTTCTATCATAATATTAATTATTGTAAAATAATTGTACATAATATGTAAATTTATAATTGAGTTAACTGTATAAACCCTCACTTCGTGGAATCTACTCATCATATGGTTTTAAATGAAACTAACTGTTTCTAAATGACTCCACAATATATTTGAAAAAATGTGTAAATTGCAAGTAAATTATTGACAATTGTTTCGATAAATATATCATCGTCAGAATGACAGAAGTTACTTTTGACATGATGTATACTTGATATATATTTGGCTAGTCCAAATAGTGCCTATCTAGTGATTGTCTTAATATATATGATTAGAAAAAAAAAAGAAAAAAAAAAGAAGAATTTTCAAATAGTAGCTTTGATATTATTAGCCCTATGGGGATATTCTGGATATCTTTGTCCCATTTAAGATCAGTATAACTATGCAATGATATAGGAAACCAGGAAAACTATATCTGCTGATCTTTACAATTATTACTTAAGAAGACAGTTTAATAATGGGGAACTTCCTAGATTCAGCTGTTCATTGAGGACTTCATATTGTGGGTCTGTCCACAATTATATGGAACAATTAAGTTACACAAATATTCGAAACCAATTAGACCTGCAGTTTCTTACATTAATACACCTAATAATAAGTTAGCTGAAAGACCAAATAATATACTCAATGACTATGGATATATTTCTAAATACTCAATTCAAAATTCCATAGAACTAATAATAAAAAAATTGAAAACATACAACTTACAAGAAAACTCTAAACTAATTTCATTTGATGTTACCAATATGTTCTCTAAAATTCCGCCAAAAGAGTGCATAACACTTGTAAGAAAGTTGCTAGAGGATAAAAACATCCATCCGGGAATAATATCAGACATACTTAATTTATTTGACGTTTGTATTAATCAGAACTATTTCACTTTTGATTCAATTGATGAATTGATTCAAAATGAAGGTTTACCAATGGGAAGCCCTATATCACCAATTTTAGCAAACATTTTTATGGACAGTTTGGAAAGAAAGATCTTTGAATTGAATGTAATATTTAAAAAAATATTTTATTTTGGTATAGGTATGTAGATGACATATTAACGTGTTTTGTAGGTAGTGAACGACAATTAAATATGTTTTTCAATTATATTGATAATTTACACCCAAAAATTAAATTCACACTAAAAGTTGAAGAAAATAACTCTTGATTTAAAAATTCAAAAAGTCAATAATGTACTGGACTTTTCAATTTACAGAAAACCAACACATACTGATGTGACTATACCATATGATTCCAACCACCCCATGTCATATAAACTAGCAGCATACAATTCGATTATTCATAGAGCATTTTCGGTTCCTATGAACAAATTTAATTTTGATAGAGAAATTAATACAATTAAACAAATAGCCACATCCAATGGTTATCCTTTACATTTAATAAATAAATTACTTAATAAAAAAGAGAAAAAGATGGCGTTACAACTAATATTTCCTAAACAAACTAAAGAAGGAACAAATTACAAAACCATCACTTATGCTGGTAATATTTCCAATAATATTTCAAAGATAATATCTTCAGCAACAAATACAACAATTTCTTTTAAAACAGAAAACAATCTACTTAGGTAGAAATTTGCTAAATGTAAAAACAAAAATAACCCCATTAAGAAAATCTGGGATATACAAACTTGAATGTCCGGATTGTAATGCTGTCTATCTTGGTCAAACCAGTCGTAATTTTGAAATTAGGTACAGTGAACACTTACGAGCATACAGATTAAAACAACCAGATAAATCACATTATCCAAAACACCTACTTGACACTGAACATTCAGTAACACCTAACACAGAACCAGAAATACTACATGTTTGTGATAGGAAGCAAGAACTGGACTTCCTTGAAGAATTAGAAATTAGAAGACACTTGACAGACCCACAATATGAAGTCCTCAATGAACAGCTGAATCTAGGAAGTTCTCCATTATTAAACTGTCTTCTTAAGTAATAATTGTAAAGATCAGCAGATATAGTTTTCCTGGTTTCCTATATCATTGCATAGTTATACTGATCTTAAATGGGACAAAGATATCCAGAATATCCCCATAGGGCTAATAATATCAAAGCTACTATTTGAAAATTCTTCTTTTTTTTTTTTCTTTTTTCTATTCATATATATTAAGATAGGCACTATTTGGACTAGCCAAATATATATCAAGTATACATCATGTCAAAAGTAACTTCTGTCATTCTGACGATGATATATTTATCGAAACAATTGTCAATAATTTACTTGCAATTTACACATTTTTTCAAATATATTGTGGAGTCATTTAGAAACAGTTAGTTTCATTTAAAACCATATGTAAATTTATACGTAATATGCATGTACTATTGAATGATAAATTAATTTCCATAATAAAAATGTATAATCGTTCATACATTGTTTATTATTTAATACCCTTCATACTGTTTCTGACAAAACCATGAATTGCAAACATCCGGCTTAACCCAAGTTAGGAGAAGATTTTTGGAAAAAAATCAACTTCTAACATTGAGGTCCGATCGAATTTATATGATGATTTTCGGATTCAGCGGGGTCGAGTTAGTAAGAATCCGTTCTTAAAATTATGGGCAAAGGTTCGAAAGCGATTTAAAAATTTTTTGAAAAATTGATGTCTGCCCAAATTTTTATGATGATTTTCGGATTCAGCGGGATCGAATTAGTGAGAATCCATTCTCAAAATTATGGGCGAGAATCCGGAAACGATTTTAAAGATTTTAAAAAATTGATGTCTGCCCAAATTTTCATGATAATTGAAATGATCACGGAACTGTTCCCTTGCCGAATTAAATAAGAGATGTGGACTGTATGATACTTTAATTACAAAACCTTTTAAATTGCGAACAATGAATAATATAAACTTATCGTAATACTACTAACTAAACAATGGTTATAATGAACGATGTTCCCTAATAGGCGTTTTAGGCTGAACTGCCCTAAAAGCTAAAATTCTAAAATGCACCTGCTATTTGTTTACATAAGCACACGTGCAACTTAAAAGCACTTAAGAAAAATGTTACACTCGAGAGTGGATCAACTACACTGGTTACGGGTAGCGGACTAACTGAACTGGACATGCCGCCCCCGTTGAAAGAATGTCTTTCAAAAAATAAGAGAAATAACAAAAAGAGAAGATGTCTATAGTTTATTCGGATGTGCACTGAGCAATTAGAGTGTCCTCATCTTCTATTGGCAGTACGCAAACCTTGGCGGCTGCACGTGTAAGTACTCCCGTATTAGTCTTCACTTCCACCACACGAACCGTGCCATCGGGTCCGGGTCGCACCCTTATTACACGACCCAAACTCCACTTTAAAGGAGGAAGGTCCTTGTCTACTAACACCACCATTTGGCCCTCCTGAATGTTGGCGGTTGGATTTTTCCACTTGTTCCTTCGTTGCAGTTCGGAAAGATATTCCCTGGACCACCTGTCCCAGAAATGTTGGAGCATTTGACTCAATTGATGATACCTCCGGAGTCTGCCAAAATTAATAAACCTGACGTCTTCTTCCGGAATAGCAGCTAAAGGTCTCCCAATGAGGAAATGTCCTGGTGTGAGAGCTAAAAGGTCGTTACAATCTTCGGACAAAGGGGTGAGAGGCCGGGAATTGAGACAAGCTTCGACCTGAGCTAGTACCGTATTCATTTCCTCGTACCATAAAGTAACGTTACCCACTACCCTTTTTAAATGATATTTGCAGCTTTTAACAGCTGCCTCCCAGATGCCACCGAAATGCGGCGAATATGCCGGTATGAAATGCCATCTAATATTTAGTTGAGATAAATGTTCATAATAAACAGATTTAACCTTGGAATTAAGAATAAGATCGAATAATTCCTTCAAATGATTTGAAGCACCCTTGAAATTAGTCCCATTGTCAGAAAATATATCCGATGGTAACCCTCTTCGCGAGATAAACCTTTTAATCGCGTTTAAAAATGCTTCTGTGCTGAGATTTGAAACAAGCTCCAGATGCACAGCTTTAGTACACAAACAGATAAAAACGCATAAGTAAGCCTTAACAGCAATAGCCCTACGAAGTTTACTTGTTTTAACAAGGAACGGTCCTGCATAGTCGACGCCACAGCGTATAAAAGGCCTTCCAGGCGTTACTCTAGCCGCAGGTAAGTTCCCCATGATATGTTTGTGCGCTACTGGTTTTACTCTATAACATACTATGCATTTATGAATAACCTTTCGAATTATGTTACGCCCCGTTAATGGCCAGTATCTCAGTCGTATCAAAGACTGTAACGTCTGAGTTCCGGCATGTAAATTTTTGTAATGCTCCCTGAGAATTATCAATTTAGTTACGTTATGATCTTTATCCAGTATGATAGGATGTGCCTGATCGTAATCAACTTGAGACTCATCCAACCGACCTCCAACCCTAATTAACCCTGTTGCAATTTCTAGAAAAGGATTCAACGTAATAAGTTTACTAGATTTGGATACTCTCCCCGATTTCCTTAAAGAAGCAAATTCCTCAGGAAAGCTTTGTTGTTGTGCCAAGAATATAAGCCTATCGTGCGAAAATTTTAATTCTGAAACTAATAAATCTCCATGATCTCTATCTGCCCTAGACGATTTGCAATTGCGATAAAACCGAAATAACCAAGCCGTTACCCTTTGTAGTCTTACAAAACTGGAAAACCTATTTAGAATGTCGTTTTCTAACCTAGCCGTGAAAGTGTGTTTAATTTCTTTCCCTTCAGGCACGTCCTCCACCTGCATAGAAGATCTTGGTATAGGCCAATCTTCTTCATCGCTCAATAAAAACGTAGGTCCTTGCCACCAAAAATCGCTGTCAACTAGCTTCTCAGGCTCTACCCCTCTTGATACCATATCTGCTGGGTTCAAATGTGTAGGTACATGTTTCCAAATATAACCTTCAGTTAACCCCTGGATCTCTGCAACCCTATTAGACACGAAGGTTTTCCATTGTCGCGGCTCTCCTTTTATCCAAGCCAACGCTATTGTCGAATCAGTCCATAAAACAACCCTATCAACCCTTACAGTTAAAGATTTCAATACGCTATTGGTGAGTTTAGCTCCCAAAAGAGCTGCACAGAGTTCCAGCCGCGGCAGTGATACTGTTTTCAGAGGCGCCACCCTAGACCGAGAACAAACTAATTGAGAAAAATGCAAACCCTGTCCATTCGTTGACCTAACATATATAACTGTACCATATGCTAACTCGGAAGCATCAGCAAAACAATGTAATTGCACCTCTGCTGCACCTTGACATATTATTTTTCTAGGAATAGATACCCCCTCAAGACAACTAAATTTTTCTTTCAACCTAAGCCAAGAGTAATGCAGTTCTGCTGGTATGCTTTCATCCCATTTCAAGTTTAACCTCCACAAAGCCTGAATTATCAATTTTGCTTTAATTACTATTGGACTCACCGTTCCCAATGGATCAAAGATCTGAGCTACTAAACCCAAGATGCTGCGCTTAGTAACCTTATTCCCTTGACTCTCCTTCAACTCCGTTTTAAAATGGAATATATCCCTATCCGAGTTCCAATACAAGCCTAATACCTTAGCATCCTCCTCATCCGAAATATAATGATCTATGCCGCTCTCATTGCCCGAATTTATCAATATTTCCTTCTGGTTTGACATCCACTTTCTTAATGTAAAACCTCCTTTCTGCAATATATAACTCACCTCCTCCTTCCTTTTAACTACCTCCTCCATTGTTTCCCCTCCCGTCAGCAAATCATCCATGTAGAAATCTCTAAGTATTATTCGACAGGACTCAGGAAATATGCTAGAATAATCATGACTTAGTTGATGTAAACACCTGACGGCCAAAAAGGAAGCCGAACTTGTACCGTAAGTTACAGTATTGAGATGATAGATGCCAATAGGTTCATCCGATGAATTCCTCCACAAAATACTTTGCCATTTCCGTTGATCCTCTGCTACCCACACTTGTCGGTACATCTTTTCTATGTCCCCCGTTATAACAATGTTATGCTGCCGAAACCTAACCAATATATTAAACAAGTCCTCTTGTAATTTGGGCCCTATTAGTAATGTATTATTGAGAGAAGAACCAATATCTGTTACGGAGCTTGCGTCAAAAACCACCCTTAGTTTCGTCGTCAATGACGTCTCCTTTATTACTCCATGGTGCTTAAGGAAATACCAACTATTGAACTTCTCCGCATTTAAACTCTCTAACCTATCCAATGACGAAAATTCCGTAACCTTAGTCATGTGGCCCAGATTCTTATACTCCGTCATAAAGTCACAATACCCTTTTCTAAAAGTTACTTCCTTATCAAACCTTTTTTCCAGCTGCTTAAATCTAATTACCGCAGAGGTTAACGAATTTCCAAAAACCGACTCTCCTGTTTTAGCTGGTAACCGAACAATGAATTTTCCCTCATCGTCTCTAGTAGTAGTTTGAATGAACCTCTCCTCACACCTCTTCTCCTCAATTGTTAAATGGGACCTTTCCCCTATATCCTCATTAAGTGCCCAAAACTTTTCGACGTTGCATTCTAGTCCTTCCTGCATAAAATGACATGTCACCCTTTTGTTTTGCTGCTTCCTACCTGGTATTTGTCCTGCTATGACCCATCCTAGTTTGGTTTTCTGCAAAAACGGTCCTCCCCTTTCCAATTTAATATGCCCTATAGACAACAAATCCCAAAATATACTAGCCCCTAATAAAATTTCAACTGGTCCTGCCCTGTCAAAGTTTTCATCCGCTAACTGTATATTTGGTGGTATATTTAAATGGTCTATACATACGTCATGAGATGGTAAATTCTCCGAAATTCTTTCAACAATTAAAAATGCCGATTCTACCTCAAAGTTATTATATCTAGAATGAATTTTAGTTCTAACCGAGTTTATTATGTTAACCGTACCCTGAGAGATTCCTACTACCGATATATCAACCTTATCCACCGGTAGCTGAGTTTGTTCCCATAATCGCTTGACCATAAAATTGGACATAGATCCGCTGTCCAATAAAGCTCTGCATTCGATAAATTCTCCGTGTTTGTCCCTAATAAATATTTTAGCTGTAGATAATAAGATATCATTAGATGCCCTATTCCGCTTACCTTCATCCCTGACCTTTACTACGGCCTTATAATTTTGCTGTAAGTCCGTTTCAGAATCAGACCTCACATGCCCTCGCGTACTTATTTGTCTCTGTGAGTCTGCAACCGCTTGTCCGTAACAATTCGAATCCTTTCGTCCTTGAGCCCTTATTTCGCGTCCGCCCGAATCACCCTGTGTCCCGGAATTACCTTGCACCTCAGGTGTCCCTGAATATTGACCCCTTGAATGTACTTTATGTTTCCAATTTTCCGTGTTCTCCCGTGTTGTATCCGCCGAGTAGTTATTCCGCCCTTGACTATCCACCCTATCATACCTAGAAAAACTCTCCCCTATATGAAGAATAGTATGGTGTCTTTTTCCGCAATGCTTACATCCCCCTGACTTACAATTTTCTACTACATGCCCTGATTTTAAGCAATTCCAGCATAACATTAACTGTTTTACCTCACTCCTTTTTCCCGTTACCGACATATTTAGAAATCTTTTACAGTTAAAAATGACGTGATTTTCCTTGCAAATTGGACAACCCAGTACCGATGTTACAAATGACCCTTTCGTTGCGATTCTAGACCTCTCATTCATAACGTTTACCCCTTTATTATCCGTGAATTTCGTAAAAGACTCTAAAAACTGGCACCGACCTTCCAAAAATGTTAAAAAATCCTTCACCGACGCAAAATTATTTTTTGGACATTCCCTTTGCCACTCCCGTTTCGTGGCTGTATCCAATTTATTTTCCAAAATGTAAATTAATAAAACATCCCAATTCTTAACATCATGACCGAGTGTTTCTAGTGCCCTTAGATCCTTTCTTACAGTATCTACTAATTTCCGAAGCTGACCTGCCGATTCTTTCTGTATTGCCGGAAAATTATTCATAGAATCCAAATGACTTATCGCTATTAATTTTTTGTTTTCGTACCTTTCCTTAAGCAAATCCCAAGCCACAATATAATTTTGTTCAGACACCTCCAATAAATTAATTACTTGGGCGGCGTCACCCTTAAGTGCGTTTTTTAAGTAATAGAATTTTTGTACCCCTGTTAATTGCGTGTTTGTATGAATGAGAGCCCTAAATGTGTCATAAAATTCCAGCCAACTTTGATAAGAACCTTGAAACGTTGGTATCTGCATAATTGGCAACTTAACGTTTTTATCTATTTGTTGATTATTTACTTGAGAACCCATACTTTGAGTTTGATTTATGTTGCCCGCTTGTTTCAAACCCTCAACCATACCCATAACCTTAAAGTAATGATCCTCGAAATCTTGCCTTTGCTTTTCATTATCATTTTGTGTACCTAGCTCCTCAATTTTAATCTGAATATCGAAAAATTCTTTCCAGCATTCCTCACACTTCGCGACCCTGGAAGCCAGCTGTGTACGCTTTGTTTCCGTAAATCCGTTTAAAAATGTTTCAAAACGTGTAAGTGTACCCTTAGCCGTACCCCTTAATCGAATTAAAGTTTCTACTTGAAGTGAAGCTCCCTCAGATCCAGTTTCGTCATCCGACATTATTAAATTGAATTATACTACTTATAACTGGTACAGTTTACGAAATGAATACTGCAACAGCCCAGACCCAAATTCACCTCAAGAAAAGGAAAAAATGTATGCAGCAAATATAGGTATAAAAAAGGAATGCTCTCACCCAGTTATTACTTCTGTACTTTTCTTGAGACTCCGTTTTCTTCCTCCGATGCGTCCGCTATGTCCAGATTCGTAAAAACACCAAAAGCTCCGCACTTCTAGAAATCCGTCCTCGTTGTTGAATTCAGCCTATGCTGATGGTGTTCTTCTAATGCCTGCGTTCACACACGTTTTGTGTTGTGTGAGCCGGTAACCGATAAAGTTTTTTTTAACAACTTTTACACTGAATTTATCCGGCTCGAAGGACCATGAAATGATCACGGAACTGTTCCCTTGCCGAATTAAATAAGAGATGTGGACTGTATGATACTTTAATTACAAAACCTTTTAAATTGCGAACAATGAATAATATAAACTTATCGTAATACTACTAACTAAACAATGGTTATAATGAACGATGTTCCCTAATAGGCGTTTTAGGCTGAACTGCCCTAAAAGCTAAAATTCTAAAATGCACCTGCTATTTGTTTACATAAGCACACGTGCAACTTAAAAGCACTTAAGAAAAATGTTACACTCGAGAGTGGATCAACTACACTGGTTACGGGTAGCGGACTAACTGAACTGGACAATAATTTTCAGATTCAGCGAAATCCAATTAGTGAGAATCCATTCTCAAAATTATGGACAAAAACCTGGTAACGATTTTAAAGATTTTTCCTGAAATGTGACATTGACCTTATCCATTTTTTGCAATTTTTTTTTCGAAAAGTTGCTAATTTTTTTCTGTATTCTCACATTATTTGTCTGTGTTTTCCCGAAGATTTCAAGTCTCTATCTCTACTATTAAGGTCTCTACGAATTTTTAAAGGTTATCGTGTAGAATTAGTAAGAATCCGCATTGAAAATTGTGGGCAAGAGAGGGAGCGATTTTGAAAAATGTTTTCGAAAAAATTCAAAATCTTTAAAATCGTTTCCTTTTTTGTATAGTTGTTATGAGTGTTGCATAGTTATTCAATGTCACATTTCAGGACTTGGAAAATTTTTAGAAAAAATTCAACATGTGACAAGATAACCTTTAAAAATTCGTAGAGACCTTAATAGTAGAGATAGAGACAAATAATGTGAGAATACAGGAAAAAATCAGCAACTTTTCGAAAAAAAAAATTGCAAAAAATGGATAAGGTCAATGTAACATTTTCGGGACTTTTCGAAAAAATCCAAAATCTTTAAAATCGTTTCCGGATTCTTGCCCATAATTTTGAGAATGGATTCTCACTAATTTGATCCCGCTGAATCCGAAGATCATCATAAAAATTTGGGCAGACATCAATTTTTCAAAATTTTTTCAAATCGCTTTCGGACCTTTGCCCATAATTTTGAGAACGAATTCTTACTAACTCAATGTTAGAAGTTGATTTTTTTCCAAAAATGTTCTCCCAACTTGGGTTAAGCCGGATGTTTGCAATTCATGGTTTTGTCAGAAACAGTGTGAAGGGTATTAAATAATAAACAATGTATGAACGATTATACATTTTTATTATGGATATTAATTTATCATTCAATAGTACATGCATATCTATATACAGGGTGGGGCAAACTTCTGACATCGGAGGATTACATCGTTGTGGTACGAGATAAAACTTTAAGGTTTTGTGTGAGCTGATACAGTTACTGAGGGCACATTTTGAAAATACTTTCGTTTCTACAGGGTGCTCCAAAACCACGTAGCAGCACAAACTTACATTTTTTTAAATGGAACGTACTATATTTTGTTCAAGAATCGAAAAGATCTCACCGAGAGCGTTACAAAAATATAGCATTCTAATATATTATATGGGTGTTTTAAAAAGATATGGCCAATTATTGATAAAAAAGACCTCCTCTTTAACACTCTGTTAAACAGTAAATCAAAATAAATCAACAGGTCTTTGTATTCATTTGTCATTCACATATCATTGGCTGTGCTCAGTATCAATTACTTTTTTATCTCTTGGCTTCTTTAATACAGGGTGAAACAAAACGCAAATCAAGCAATATCTCAAAAATTTTAAATGAATCACCCTATAAGTCTTTTCACAATTTGTTAGTAGAATTAATAATCTTTCAAACGATATAGCACATTTAGGGTATAAGTTGATGGAACACCGTAAATATTTTATGATAATGATCAAAAACAAGTATTTTACGTACACAAATTAAATGGTTTAAAATTTTCACATGCAACGTGTAAGGCATGAATTTTAATTGTAATTTTGGATGCATCTACAATATTCAATCACTGTGCTCACTGTGAATTTCTTGCAGGAAGACATGATCAATATAATTTACGTGTTAGGGGAATGTTAAAAAATTTGTCATTACTAAAAAGTTGTTGTCTCCATTGAAAACACGTTTTGGAAGAGCATGAGGTTGATAGGAAACATTACCTGATGTGTCGATTCTTTCCTTACGCCTTAAGAAAGCTCTTTCATTTGGATGTCTTCGATTGGGATATCTTCCACGATATACTCTTGGAGCAAGTAAACAATTTTTTGAACATTCTCCTAACACATAAATCATATTGATCATGTCTTCCTGTGAAAAATTCATTATAGTTATTTATTATTTAAACCTATGAACACAAACGAAGAATACAGCAATATTTCTTTGACATTTATTAGTAGATACTATTTTGACAGTAGCCCAGTGATTAAATATTGTAGATGCATCCAAAATTACAATTAAAATTTTTGCCTTGAACGTTCCATGTAAAAATTTGAAACCATTTAATTTGTGTACGTAAAATACTTGTTTTTGATCATTATCATAAAATATTTACGGTTTTCCATCAACTTATACCCTAAATGTGCTATATCGTTTGAAAGATTATTAATTGTACTAACAAACTGTGAAAAGACTTATAGGGTGATTCATTCAAAATTTTTGAGATATTGCTTGATTTGCGTTTTGTTTCACCCTGTATTAAAGAAGCCACAGATAAAAAAAGTAATTGATACTGAGCACAGCCAATGATATGTGAATGACAATTGAATACAAAGACCTGTTGATTTATTTTGATTTACTGTTTAACAGAGTGTTAAAGAGGAGGTCTTTTTTATCAATAATTGGCCATATCTTTTTAAAACACCCATATAATATATTAGAATGCTATATTTTTGTAAAGCTCTCGGTGAGATCTTTTTGATTCTTGAACAAAATTTAGTACGTTCCATTTAAAAAAATGTAAGTTTGTGCTGCTACGTGGTTTTGGAACACCCTGTAGAAACGAAAGTATTTTCAAAATGTGCCCTCAGTAACTGTATCAGCTCACACAAAACCTTAAAGTTTTATCTCGTACCACAACGATGTAATCCTCCGATGTCAGAAGTTTGCCCCACCCTGTATATAAAAGAAAGTCGTGTTAGTTACACCACTTATAACTCAAGAACGGCAGAACAGATTTTGGTGAAAATTTGTAGGAAGTTAGCTTAGAGCCAAGAGACGGACATAAGATACTTTTTATCCCGTTCGAAGCGTTCCCGTGGGACATCCCGTTCGACAGCGTTCCCGTGGGACTTGACATGAAACGTCAATCACTGTAAAACGTGGTATAACAAAAAAGAATCAGACTTGGAATAACAAAACGTCAATGACAGCTATGTAATTGACGTATAATGACAGCTATGTAATGACGTATAGATGACAATTTGATATTTCTAAGAAATCAAGTGAACTATAAAACTCGGTATGGTTGAAATTTATAATAATAGGTGAATTGAAGTGAAGTGAAGTTTAATTAATAATGCCGCGAGCAAGACGATCGAATCTTTCCCGACAAAGCCGTAATGGTAGATGACCTGAACTACATAATTCAAAATAAGATCATTGGAACAATGCATTCATTCAAATTTATTGACTGCGTCACAAATGAAGATGAAGCCACCAACTATCCAATTGAATTTTTAAACTCTTTGGACGTGCCTGGCTTACCACCGCACAATTTACGCCTAAAGGTTGGCTCCGTATTAATCATGCTTCGAAACATAAACCAACCAAAACTGTGCAACGGTACTCGTTTGGTGGTTAGAAAATTGATGAACAATGTAATTTACGCTACGATAATGATAGGAAAATTCAAAGGTGAGGAAGTTCTTATTCCGAGGATCCCGATGATCCCAACCGATATGCCGTTTGAATTTAAAAGACTTCAATTTCCGATACGTCTTGCATTTGCCATGACCATCAACAAATCACAAGGCCAATCCTTAAAAGTTTGTGGTTTAAATCTAGAACATTCATGTTTTTCCCATGGTCAATTATACGTGGCATGTTCACGGGTCGGAAGACCATCTGCGTTGTGTGTTTTTGCGCGTGATAATAAAACAAAAAATGTCGTGTATCACAAGATACTTAAGTGAAGAGCAATCTATGTACTAAAATACAGAAATAATAATGAATGATTAATGTAGGTATTTAATTTTTTTGTGTTTTTTCCAATAAAAAAGAACACAATCTGCTTATTTATTGCCATTAAGGCGGAACAAAGTTTGCCGGGTCAGCTAGTTTGGTAATAATCAGTGTTTTTCGTTATTTCAAAATAATCTTGCTGGCATTTTGGTAACATCTGCTTAAACTTTTCCATATTTTAGTATTATTCAAAAAGAATATTGGTATATCAGATAATCAGCTATTTAAGATAAGCAGTCCTTATTTATATAGGGTAATTCATTTGTGGATAACTTATTTTATATACAAAATTTCAGTTTTATACGATATTAGTGTTTTTGTTAGTTATATACCTAATATTATTATTCAGTGTATACTTTTTATTATATTTTACTTTTAGTGGACGAGCGTATAATGTAAGTTTAATTTTTGATTTGATTATATATTCGTATAATGTATTTTAGGTAACTTAATAGAAAAAGGAAATTTATGAATATATTTTTTTATTTTTCTCACCATTCCATTTCTCTTGTTTTTTTTAATTTTTTCTATTTTTAAATTAAATTGTATTTAATTTCAATAAATTAATTATTGGTATGTTTTAGTTTTAATATCTATATCACCCTGTACATTGTCGGTAATAATATTGGTAGAAATATTGCTAAGCTGTAACAATAATTTAAATTTCTTTAGGGATCTTCAATATCATTTCCTATTTTTTTTTGGCAGTTTCGGCATTCAATAATCTAGTGTAATAAATATATATCCCTAAATACTTTATAGCCTATAATCTTTTATTTATTGTTTTTTTTAGTTATTCAAGCTTTTGTAAAATACCAGTTGTTGTTCATCTTAATCTATTATTTAATTTTGGGTCAATTTTGTAAGGAATTTAGGATATGGTTTTCTATTGGCTGTTTATTTACCCCCACAAAACTATTAGCTAGGGTTGGAATTTTCTTTTATTTTTAAATTCAGTTCAAAATTTCACTTTGATAGAGTATCTGGTTTCGAGTTAAATTTTTGCGTTGGCGTCGTTGGCAGTTGTGGTAAGTTTTATTTTATCAATTTATAGTTTTTAATTGTGTGAATTGTTTGAAAAATTAAATTTTATACAGATATTAACATGGAAGAATCTAGCGATAGTTTCGAAGATTTTCAAGTAGATGTTTTGGAACTATGCGATAAAATCGAGAATGAATTGGACGAGACTTCAATGGAACCAATCATCCAAAACGACGATGACGATAATGATGATGATGATGATATTGAGGTTGTTTTTGCGTCTTCGCCATCAGAAGATTTATTTCCGAAATTCGATTTAACAAAGGTGAAGATCGAAAAAATTACTCCTGATGAGCCTACAAAAACACCTTTTGTGCGGAAAATGGTAGATCGTCTTGTTGTTCCAACGATTTACAAAAAATTTTCAAAATTCAATTTTAAAAAAATTTTTCCTCGAAGTAAAAGCACAATAATGGATGCATTTGTTGAAATTGCTACTAAAACACCAGTAGAATCAGAAGAACAACCTAATCAACCGTCGTCGTCAATTCCTTCTACATCAACGGCAATACCTTCTACATCAATGGCAATACCTTCTACATCAATGGCAATACCTTCTACATCAATGGCAATACCTTCTACACCCAAGCTATCAAAAATTGCAAATGCGTGGATCGCTTTTTACAACGACGTCGGAATGGATGATATACCTATGATTGCTAGAGAAAAATTTTGGAATTTGGACCTCAACAGAGCTAATCGATTGTATTTAGTAACTTTCTGAATTGTTAATTTAATTCATATCGATTTTTTAATTGATATTATGAGAGTTTCTAATAAACGATCGTTAACTCCAATCCGTGAAAGAAAACTTCGCCAATCATCCGAGTACATCCATAAATTGCCCACGGAACGTATAATTGCAAGTAATACCTATTATCAGGTTGGTATTTTTAGCGTATTTTTTAAATTTCTTTTAAAAATAATTTTCACTTATATTTTATTTTAATTTTTTTTTGTTACAGATCATGGTTTCAGGATTCGATGTATGTAGATTTAATTGTCTTAACATAGAAGACATTTTTGACAACCACTATCTCACATTTAATTATCCAAATATTTCCAAAAAGAAGTTTATCCGTATAGTGATGCATTTAAAAATCCACATGAGGAGGGAACTTCCGGTACGTCCACTTAACATGATATTTCGTAATATAAAAGTCGCTATCCACAGTAGACATATGAATACTTTTTTCAAAATATTTTATCGGATTATAGACCAACACGATTTGCAGTATATGAGTGTAAGTAATTTTGTTATATTTTTTTTTTGAATTTTCTCTTTTATTATTTGCGAAAAAAATTTTTTTTAATGATTTGTTAATAAATGTTTAATATATTTTTTAATAATATTTTTAATAACATCTTTTATAATTTTTTTAATAATATTTTCAATAGGTAATTCTTTCAATAATTCCTTTAATAATTTTTTTTCTATTGTTTCAGATCGAACATTTGGTGTACATGTATTACTATAATTGTAAACCTTTCGAGGAAACGTCTTACCGTAATTTGAGACGGTTTAAATCACCCGTACATCGTGTGTATCTACAGAGGTGTTGAGCCGTCTTCATAATATGGGTATACCAAGTTACAATATTCCGTACGTGGATATTAACAAAATGGATAATTATATCATTGATGACTGCTCTTCCTGTTCTTCTAATTCAGAAACGGCTAGCGATTCATCGTGTCCTCCATACGTAACACCTGTGATGTCAAATTACCTGAGAAATTCTGTGTTCGTGCCTCCAGTAACTTCCATGTTAATGTCGCAACTACCTTCGATGCCACCGCCTTTGATGCCACCTCCTTCGATGCCACCGCCAACTCCGACACCAGCGCCAACTCCGACGCCAACGTCGTCGTTAACACCGAGCCAACGCCGACGTCTCCTACAAATTATTATTTCAAATTGTAAATATATGTAAATGTTCCTAATTAAGTATTCTTAATTTTTATTTCAATAAATTTTGTTGTTCAAATTTATGTTGTTTCTATTTTCTCTTTATTTTTCCAGTGTTTGTGTTTATGAATATAATTGGTTAGAATGCCATTTCAAATAGACTATTATATATTCAAAATTTAAATTAATATGATATATTATAATAGTCTGTTTGCATATAATGTCATTTTAATCAAATTTGTAATTAGAAAATATCATCATTTATCGAGATAAGTATTATATAAATGTGTTATCATGGAATAATTTAATATTATTTCAATTTATAATTAGAAATTATCAATTGCCGTTTTTAGTGGTAGTGGGTATACTTTGGTTTTTTATACTTTGATTATGAATATACCTATTATATATGTAGGTGACTTATAGTATATATACTACAGTGATAAGTTTCTAACATAGATACTCACTTAGGCTATTTGTATAATTTTCACGTATATTGAGGGGAAATTTATCAATTTTATTATAAATTTTTGAAATCTTATTTTCTATCTGTTCGTAAGCGTGGTCTCTTCTGTTATTTTCCTTTTTTTTGTCATTAATTCAATACTTAGACATTATAAGTTTTTAATCCATATTAATTTATTGTATTTTAATATAGCCTTTAGTCCTTTAGCTCTCGCTTCTTTAAGTTTGGGTATCAAACTCCTCCTTTCTTCTTGAATCTCCTTTGTAAAATCTTCCTCAATCCATACATCTGATCCTTTTAAATTTTTAGCTTGCTTCAATACTTCAATGTTTTTCGTGAAATTCCGGAATTTTATTAGTATTGGTCTTGGTCGCTTCCCTTTATTGTATCCAATTCTTCTAATCTCTTCGGCATCGTATGGTAGGTCGATGTTTGTTCTTTATTTTTCTCAATATCATAGAAATTTTATTTTGCATTACTTTTTCATCTTCATTTTCTTCATCTGGTATGCCTTTTATTATTAATTTTTTCTTCCTTATCTCCCTTTCCAGTGAATCAATTCTCTTTTCTTGTTTTTCTATTTTTGCTTATAAGGAAATATTTTCCAACTTATCATCCAAATCTTTTAATTTATTCTCAATGCAGTGAATCATTTCTTGTATTTTTTCAATTATTATGGGGTAACACTTTTGAAACTAAATGAATTGTTACACTTTGTGTTACCAGTTACAGATTAAGTATGCTAAAAACCAAGTCCAACACCAAATAAGCAAAACTTAACTGAAGATTCTCACTATTTTCTCGATTTTTACAATATCTTTGCAAAAAAGGTCTAAATTAATTGAAAGTACTTACAACGCCTTTTTAAAAATGGAACGCATCTATATGGTTTTCTATGTGTCATTTCATCCGACACATCAAGAGTAAATTAAAACGAATAATGTCATATGAAAATAAATTTATCACGAAAATTGACTGAGCTAGAATAATACTTAATGAATTATTAAATTAGATATTGAAAAAGGTGTCAATCGACTTCCATAGTTTGCGAACAAAATTCGTGTTTGTTCGGAGAATTGTCTAGATAGACCAAATGCGCGCACGTTTAGCTATATTCGGAAAGGTTCCAAGTTTAGTGCGTTTGTTTCATTCGTAGATATAACTGCATTCGCTCTTGACAAACACACCAAGTAAACTAAAAATTCGTCCAAATCAAACGCGCGCGAACAAGCAAATTTCTTTGATGTACCGACAACAAGTGGATAATGTTTGCGAACGCTTGTTCGTGCACGTTATTGCGCGTTTGTGCGCGGTAACCCGTCCAAATTGAACGCGCCTGCAACGTTCGCAAACGTTTGGCGCGGCGCGGATCGGCGCGCTTGATCTGGACCCGCCTTAAGATTGAAGATTCGCTGTTCGGTACGTAGAACGGTCGAACGTTTTGGAGAAAATGATATTAGCGAATCATAGGCGTTGCGTTTCATTTTTAAAAGGTTTTAGCAAAGATAGTGTGAATATAAAAAAAATCGTGGACAATCATTTATGTTTCTTTAAATTAACTGGACTGTGGTAAAAATAAGTATTGATTTTTATATTTTACACGCGCACTAGCAGATCGGCGCTAAGACTGATGTACCTATGAAAAAAGTGTGAAGGCCGACGCAGATATAACATACATTGGATGACGGCTAGCTTTTCTGGATCTATCGCAAAGGAAGCAGAGTTGACTTCGAATCTACTGAAATCTAGAAGAACTATAATTTGAAACAACTTGGAGAATTATTTAAATACTTTCAAACGACATAGATATTCATATTTTAGAGTGGTTTATGAAAAAACGAATGTCTGCTCTTTCTATTTATTTTGCGAACATTATCACCAATTATTTACCGCGGCTTGACTCCTGAATTCTCACATTTCTATTACCAAACATATTTTACAGAGTTTAAAGAGAGCGAAAATATGAAAATTAAAATTTCACGAGCAAGTCTGTTCACTTTTTTCTCTACTCTTCAGTTAGAAGTGTGAGATATTTACTTGTAAACTTTTTATTCAAGTAGAATTTAACATTTCAGTGTGAAACTATTATTTTTTCTGGGGCTCCAACAAATTGTGTGAAAACTGGTTCATACCAGGGATGTTATCTGACACCTCGCTGAAGAATACTGAGAGTTTCCAAAACCTGCAGCTTTTATCTAAAGCCTATATCTAAGTTTATCTAAGCATACCTAGTGGTTCGCATGAATTGTATTACCATCTATGGAGGGACCTCATCAGTAAATAGTGCCAGATAGGTAATTTGAGTGCTGAAAGTTTTTTTTTGTCCACCATTCCTTCTCTTGTAGATTTAGATTGTTGTTTTTTTTTGTAACATCATCACTTCACCAATTGTTGTTAGACTTAGTAACCATTGAGACTGTTATTTTTCTTCTATTTTTCGACATGTTTTTGAAACAGCTATTTTTCAAAAGCAAAATAGTATGCAACTTATTTAGCAATGTTGTTCATTATTTGTATCACATTGCGTTATTTATTTACGAACTGAATGCAACAAACGCGGTTTTGATATCGTTTCTAGCTGCTGAGTAATCTAATTGTTAATAAACATTAGGTGAAAGAAATAGACATTGTAAGAATAGAGACATATGCCACAAAAAATTGTTTAATGCTTTTAAACATTATAGAAGGTTACAGCTATCATATGCAATGATTATTTTAACAATTTTTCCGTTGACTTAGACGTTAGTTTGGAAAAGTGGTTCAAATTTTACCTTAGTATAACAACTGAGATATATTTGCGGTTTCTCATTTGATTTGAAATCAAAGTACTTGAAGAAACACAACTTCTGGCGTTCTGAACATACGATTCGGACCATTTAATCCCGAGTTATTGAATCCCAAATTTTATCAACTATTTTAGGCAAACGAACAACAATTTAACGAGAAATAAATACTGTCATGTTTTGACTGTAAACTGTTATTGCGGAATTAGAACAGCTTAAAAACCGTTGGAGGCAACGGATTATCATTAACCATGATATTTTCAAGGAATTTCCTCAAAAATTTCGTTCACTGCTTTTACATTTATGTTTTGATAGTATTTGGGGTAGCCCGATTGGACTAGTAGGTCTTTTCAAATCTCGTAATACTCTTGAAATAGCTTTGACAGCATTCACCTCTATATGTTGTAACGTGTTTTCCTTCTATAAGTGGTCTGCTACCACACTAACACGTCACTATGGACACCCTTGACTAAAAATCTTTCGACGGAATACTCGGGCGCCAGATTTTTAACGTGGTTTGCTCCACGGCCCCTTGACCATTAGCGTCAAGAGTTCCAGATAGCCTCAGATGGAGGTTACGGATAATTCCAGGGGTCTTGTTGAATTATTTCAACCAATTCTTTATCGAATTTTTAACACGACTCAATTGAATATCGATTTTTAAATTAACATGAGTTACGGTAAATAGCGGAAAAATCAGGAACTTTGTTTATTACTACCTTGTGGTCTGTTGTGAATAATTTTACAGGAGCAAGAAGAAAAAAACGGGAGAAAGAACGCACGGTCAGAGCCGGTAAGGTTATCACAACCACGGAAAACTACTCTCGACACACGAGACGTAAACGTATTAGATCTGCAGGGTAATCAAATAAATTATGGCTAGGCCACTTCCAGATTTGATTGTCCCTTGAATCTAAATTTAACCGGCAAAATATTTTTCCGACAAACAAACAAAATGTGTTAAAAATTTGTACCTGAGAGCTAAAAAAAAATGTTTAAATCTGCCGGGTAATCAAATAAATTATGGCTAGGCCACTTCCAAATCTGATTATCCCTTGAATCTAAAGAAAACCGGCAAACTATTGTTAAGAAAAAAAAAATTATATCAGAAAGGTACCACGGAACTGGAAAACAACGATTTAAATCTGCCAGGTAATCAAATAAATTATGGCTAGGCCACTTCCAAATCTGATTATCCCTTGAATCTAAAGAAAACCGGCAAACTATTGTTAAGAAAAAAAAATTATATCAGAAAGGTCCCACGGAACTGGAAAACAACGATTTAAATCTGCCAGGTAATCAAATAAATTATGGCTAGGCCACTTCCAAATCTGATTATCCCTTGAATTTAAAGAAAACCGGTAAACTCAAAAAAAAATTATAAACGGTACCACTAGTTTTGACACACAGTGTAGAAACAAAAGATCCTGAATATAATTAAAATGCACCAATTCATATAAATCTTAATTGTATATTTATGACTTGTGAAGAAAATAAAATGTTAACTCAATATAAACCCGGCGAATAATTAAAAACCAATTAACTTCGCAATTTAAATCAAAAACACATTTTCTAAAACAAAGTTACATTTATTTATCCTAATTTCAAATAAAACAACTTTTCTAACAGAAAAAAAAATAACCGGTACGGAAATTTCCATGAAAATATCAAAATATTTCTATTTTACGGAGGTACGAAAATTTTCAAATAAACGGTGATAAAAATATGTTTACCTTCTTAAGTCGGTTTCTGTATCGTAGTTCACTTTTGTCACAAAAGAATTAATGTCTTTAATTAAAAATATATTCCGGTAACCGGATCGGAATAGCATAAACTTGGGACACACACTTTACGTACAAAAATTAGCAGCAGTCAACAGTAAAGGTAAAAGGTGAATCAGCGGTCGGTCTCTCTAGCGGTCAGCGGTCGGCGGTCTCTCGTTCGCTCTCTCACTCGCCAGGAAGAATCAATTCTTCTGCTATTTATATC
Organism: Galerucella nymphaeae; assembly: GCA_963978555.1. Taxonomy (NCBI): domain Eukaryota; kingdom Metazoa; phylum Arthropoda; class Insecta; order Coleoptera; family Chrysomelidae; genus Galerucella; species Galerucella nymphaeae. The sequence continues at coordinate 1,606,753 of OZ021716.1, read as the reverse complement.
CTCATTTTCGATAGTAAAATTTAGATACCACAAAAAATTTTTCATATACCAGACGTCTTTCGGAATTAAATAAATGACATATATACCAAATGTCCTTTAAGATTGAAAAATTTTAACTTTAGAAAATACTAAATTTTATGATAGAATTCATTTAAGTACCTCCGGTCTTATACTAAAAAAATACAAAACAACAATATACCTAACAATAAATAAAAAATCAATTTAATAAAAGAAAAGAGAGTTTGAATTTAAGTAACGAGTTATAATATATTTAAAGTGGTGAAAATTAACCCTATATCTATAACAAAAAAAAAATAACTCGTTACACACCCCCTTTTCTTCGGTAAAAAAAAATTAATGAGCGAAAGTCCAACTTTCGATCATTATATTTTTTTTTTAACACACTATGTGAGCAAAAAAACAATGAATGTGTATCCAGGAAGTTGCCGTCTCACATCCTGGAACTTCGGGTTGAGCGGTCCGGAAGATAAGGTCCTCTTCCACGAGACGACTGACGTCTATACGATCTGGCGGAGCGTTGAGGCGCTTCTAAAACGGGTGAAGGTCGTTCGGTGTTGATGTTGCACTGGGTGGTTGCATCCTGCATGAGTCGGGGTTGACTGGAACGGGCGACCATGTGGACGGCCTTTGTTCGTGTACGGGGATTTTGTCTGTCACATGGGCATTCTCTGGACATCTGGCCCACTTGTCCACAGCGGGAGCAGAAAAGGATGAATGGACGGCTACAGCTCTCCCGACGGTGACCTGAGGCTCCACACCTCCAACAAGTATCATCCGTCAGGGTGATGAACTTTCGGGATTTGCGTGGTTTGTCGGTCTCTGGCGGTTTTTGCTTTGACGTTCTGTACTGTTGACATTGCAGACACCTTCTCACGTATTTGGTGATGTCCCTGAACATTCCTGGCCAATAGTACAATTTTGCCATCTGGCTGATGGTTTTAACAATTCCTAAGTGTCCAGCGTTTGGACCATGATGGTTTTCTTTTAAGACTCGGGTTCGATCGGGCTTTGCTATGCACAGTTTCCATGGATCGGTAATTCCTGGCTCTTGGAAATCGTTCACGTCCCAGAAATAACGGTATAGACGGTCTTGTTTGATGCAATAGTCCGGAAACTTCTCTGGATCTTTCAGAACTTTTTCTTTTTTGTTCCGGTACCACGAACATCCGGCGATTACATCGGTCAAAGCGGACGGTGGGTCGGTCTCGGCGGTCGTGGGTAGCGGATTCCTGGACAAGGCATCGGCTACACGGTTTGGTGTACCTTCATGGTATTGTATTTTGAAATCATCCCCAAATAACAGCGGAGAAGCTTCAGGAACTTTCACAACGGGCTGCTCCTTGTCAACCCCTAACTCCAGGGAAGACTCGGAGACTTCGGAAACAGATATTTCTTCGTTAACCCCTAACAACACCGGGGAAGACTCGGAAACTTCAACAGATTGCTCCTTGTCAACCCCTAACTCCAGGGAAGACTCAGAGACTTCGGAAACAGATTTTTCTTCGTCAACCCCTAACAACACCGGGGAAGACTCGGAAACTTCAACAACAGATTGCTCCTCATCAACCCCTAACTCCAGGGAAGACTCAGAGACTTCGGAAACACATTTTTCTTTATCATCCCCTAACAACACCGAGGAAGATTCAGAAAATTTCATAACGGACTGCTCCTTGTCAACCCCTAACTCCAGGGAAGACTCAGAGACTTCGGAAACAGATTTTCCGTCATCAACCCCTAACAACACCGGGGAAGACTCGGAAATTTCAACAACAGATTGCTCTTTGTCAACCCCTAACTCCAGGGAAGACTCAGAGACTTCGGAAACAGATTTTCCGTCATCAACCCCTAACAACACCGGGGAAGACTCGGAAATTTCAACAACAGATTGCTCCTTGTCAACCCCTAGCTCTAGGGAAGACGCAGAGACTTCGGAAACGGTTGGATTTCCAGAATAACGGTTTTCTGTGATCATCGGAACATCGGCTTCTTTCATTGATTGATTTACCAACCCTAAGATTCCAACAGGACTTGCTAATGTCGGTCGCCTTACTATTTTATTATTGATGTAAATAGTGCCAATTCCTAACTCTAAACGGAAATTATATTTTTGGAGAACATCGTGTCCCAAAACAATATCGGTTATTAGACCAGGAAAATGCTCTAACGATCCCTCCATAGTGACGTCATCGATTTTCCAACTGAGTTCATAAATATCAGTGATGGAGACTAAATTTCCATTGGCTAAACGGACCTTCGTTGTTTGACGGGCGCTAGTTTGCTTCTTTTGGGAAAATGTCTTAGCTACTTGATCACCAATATACGATACTGCGGCTCCAGTATCCAACAATGCTTGAAATTTGTGATTTCCTATTTCGACGTCTAAGTGCGGTCGGGGGTCGTTCATTTCTGCCGGCGGCGTTTCGGTATGAGAGACAAAGATTTGCGGAAGCTGTGTCGGCCTCTCCTCGGGACAGCTTCGGATTAGTTTTCCTGCCTCCTGCAGGAACAATCTCTGGAAAATACTCCTTCCTTATTGCAACGGGAACAGAATATTTTCGGCGGGTTTTGGCAGTTGTTTCGGTAATGTCCCGACTCACCACAACGGAAACAGATTGGTGAACGGGAAGACGATCCAGACGGTTGACGAGTAGAATCAGGCGGCGAACGGAGAGGAGTATCGGCCGGTGACGTTTGGCTAGTACTGGCGACGGGTTCTCTGGACGGACCAGGAGCAGAGTTGTGAGACGGTCCATATCTTGGTCCTATCTGCTGCGGTCTGACGGGTCCACGATTCGGTCCACTGTGGCTGGGTACATTTTGGAGTTCCTTCCTGAGGAGCTCATATTCCCTCACAGCCTGGCAGAATGTGGAAAAATCATCAAAGTCCGTTTTTCTGATTTGCAGACGGTATTCAGGCAATAAGTTGCGGTACAACCATGCTAACTGTTGTGCGGGAGTTAGCTTTCCATGTCGTCGCATTAGAGTTTGGAGATCGGTCATGTAAGTAGCGGTAGACTCATTTCTTCGCTGTAGACGACGGCTTATCTCGGCTTCTAAGTCGTCTTCGTAATTTACAGGATAGAAGAAAATTCGAAAATCGGTTTCAAACTCTTTCCAGTTGGTGTATCTGTTTCGATTATTCCGGTACCATAATGCTGGTTCACCGGACAGTAATTCAGGTAGAACCGGTAGCAAATTATCTTTCGGAATACTCTTAGCCGTACAGATCTCCTCTATTCTTTCCATGAAATCGGCAGGATCCCCTCGGTTTCCAAAAGACACTTTCCAATCGTGTGCATTTATTGGAGGAGTGGCCATGACGGTTGGTACGGGTCTGGTATCGGTTCGGTCAGAAACGGGTCGTGTAGGAATATTTTCTTTCCTTAAAAATCTTACAAGCCTCCTTCTTTTCTCCGGAACTGTTCCAGCAACTGATAAGTTTCTCTTTTCTAGTTCGGTATTAAGACCCTCGTTTCTCAGTAAATATACCCAGCTAACTCGATGGTCTGTGACTTCGTCCACGGAAGCTGCGGTCGGTACTGGAGGAACGAATGCCGGCTCCTCAGTTTCGTCTTGACTGAACAAAACGGGCAATCCAAGATCTTCGGAGTTTCTCCTTGACATTAGCCTTTCAACTCCTCTTAAGCTCCTTCGGCTTCCTTCTTCTTACTCTTAAATCGGCAGCAACAACAACAAAATCTAATACCGGCAAAACGGTTCCTCTCGAAAAGTCACTCTCAATAATCTAATCCCTTCTCAACACGACTATACGGCAGAGGAAAAAAACAATATAAAACGGTCCAGCAACTAACTCAGAAAAAAAAATCAAAAATGGTTCCAACTATAATCAACTCGGCTCTCTCTGTAACTTGCTTGAAACGGAATAAAACAAAATCTCTGTCCAAAACAACAAACAATACAAAAAAAACAAAACCGGAATAACGGTCCCTGTTCAACTCAACAATCAGCTCTCTGCACTAATACGGTAAGCAAACGAACAAAAAAAAACGGTTTCTATTAAATCAACAAATCAGCTATAATACGATATACGGAAACAAGAAAAAAAAAAACAACGGTTCAAAATAAATCAACAAATGGGTCCCTGCTCGGGCGCCAAATTTGTAACGTGTTTTCCTTCTATAAGTGGTCTGCTACCACACTAACACGTCACTATGGACACCCTTGACTAAAAATCTTTCGACGGAATACTCGGGCGCCAGATTTTTAACGTGGTTTGCTTCACGGCCCCTTGACCATTAGCGTCAAGAGTTCCAGATAGCCTCAGATGGAGGTTACGGATAATTCCAGGGGTCTTGTTGAATTATTTCAACCAATTCTTTATCGAATTTTTAACACGACTCAATTGAATATCGATTTTTAAATTAACATGAGTTACGGTAAATAGCGGAAAAATCAGGAACTTTGTTTATTACTACCTTGTGGTCTGTTGTGAATAATTTTACAGGAGCAAGAAGAAAAAAACGGGAGAAAGAACGCACGGTCAGAGCCGGTAAGGTTATCACAACCACGGAAAACTACTCTCGACACACGAGACGTAAACGTATTAGATCTGCAGGGTAATCAAATAAATTATGGCTAGGCCACTTCCAGATTTGATTGTCCCTTGAATCTAAATTTAACCGGCAAAATATTTTTCCGACAAACAAACAAAATGTGTTAAAAATTTGTACCTGAGAGCTAAAAAAAAATGTTTAAATCTGCCGGGTAATCAAATAAATTATGGCTAGGCCACTTCCAAATCTGATTATCCCTTGAATCTAAAGAAAACCGGCAAACTATTGTTAAGAAAAAAAAAATTATATCAGAAAGGTACCACGGAACTGGAAAACAACGATTTAAATCTGCCAGGTAATCAAATAAATTATGGTTAGGCCACTTCCAAATCTGATTATCCCTTGAATCTAAAGAAAACCGGCAAACTATTGTTAAGAAAAAAAAATTATATCAGAAAGGTCCCACGGAACTGGAAAACAACGATTTAAATCTGCCAGGTAATCAAATAAATTATGGCTAGGCCACTTCCAAATCTGATTATCCCTTGAATTTAAAGAAAACCGGTAAACTCAAAAAAAAAATTATAAACGGTACCACTAGTTTTGACACACAGTGTAGAAACAAAAGATCCTGAATATAATTAAAATGCACCAATTCATATAAATCTTAATTGTATATTTATGACTTGTGAAGAAAATAAAATGTTAACTCAATATAAACCCGGCGAATAATTAAAAACCAATTAACTTCGCAATTTGAATCAAAAACACATTTTCTAAAACAAAGTTACATTTATTTATCCTAATCTCAAATAAAACAACTTTTCTAACAGAAAAAAAAATAACCGGTACGGAAATTTCCATGAAAATATCAAAATATTTCTATTTTACGGAGGTACGAAAATTTTCAAATAAACGGTGATAAAAATATGTTTACCTTCTTAAGTCGGTTTCTGTATCGTAGTTCACTTCTGTCACAAAAGAATTAATGTCTTTAATTAAAAATATATTCCGGTAACCGGATCGGAATAGCATAAACTTGGGACACACACTTTACGTACAAAAATTAGCAGCAGTCAACGGTAAAGGTAAAAGGTGAATCAGCGGTCGGTCTCTCTAGCGGTCAGCGGTCGGCGGTCTCTCGTTCGCTCTCTCACTCGCCAGGAAGAATCAATTCTTCTGCTATTTATATCCTCATTTTCGATAGTAAAATTTAGATACCACAAAAAATTTTTCATATACCAGACGTCTTTCGGAATTAAATAAATGACATATATACCAAATGTCCTTTAAGATTGAAAAATTTTAACTTTAGAAAATACTAAATTTTATGATAGAATTCATTTAAGTACCTCCGGTCTTATACTAAAAAAATACAAAACAACAATATACCTAACAATAAATAAAAAATCAATTTAATAAAAGAAAAGAGAGTTTGAATTTAAGTAACGAGTTATAATATATTTAAAGTGGTGAAAATTAACCCTATATCTATAACAAAAAAAAATAACTCGTTACAATGTGTGTCTCGTTCTTTATAGTGTGAGTCAAGTATTGTATACTTTAACCAAAGTTAGTTTGAGGACCATAAAATAAAGCAATGTTGTCAGATATATTTTCTGAAATTGTTGTGCCAGTTTTACATATGTTTCCCATTACTTCAAAATACTGTTAGCTCATGATTTTCTTAGAAAACTAGTTTGAAAATATTTAATAAAAAATACATAATATAAATTTATTTGTAAGAATTAAAAAAAGTCGCTCGAAACTGTTATAAGAAGAGAAATTAATTAGAACAACTTCATATATGCCCGATATATTATGAAAATCTGGCACCGCAGGTGCACCTGCCAGTTACCGAGTGAAATATTGCTCATAATATCGAAAAATTCGGGTAGCTACTGAGGTGGTCCACTATAACATAAAAAATGTAATGGGATTAGGGTACAGGCCTTTTGTTTAGATTCATTAGTCTCATAGTCGTGTGCAATTCTAATTGTATATTTATATGTAGACCTATTTAAAATAATATAGTAGTATCTATTTCTTGGTTGAGTGAGTTTAATGAAATAATAATACCTATATTGAGTGAATCGATATCAATATCTATAATATTTATTTGTTCGTGGAGTTGAGTGAATTGATATCAATATAATATTTATTTGTTCGTAGACGTTAGGGTACGTTTTAAGAATATAATTCATTTGTAATTAATTAGAATGGCATTTTGGTGACCATTTGAAACGACAGTCCAAGATGAAGCGCGGGAATCTAATAATTTGGCGCCACAAGCAAATGACTTAGCAATAAATGATGAGGGCCGAATTTAAAAACAAAGATTTACATGTTCAGTGTCAATGCGTTGTTTTAAATATATACGCGTGTTTGAAAAAATAAAATTCTGTAATTTCTGATAATTGTATTACAAATTTGATGCAGGTTAATTTTATCCACTATATTCATTTGAATTACATTTGAAAAACATTATTTCACAATATTCGAATTTATAAAAAAATTTATGCACGCCATTGGGCGGCTTCTCTCTTCAATGGGATTGAAAATATGGGTCATCAAATTAACATTGGTTATACCATTGCCTAATATAAAGAAATAGTCTTTCAACCTTATAGCGTTGATCTTATAGGCTAAAAATTTAACAGTTTTTCGGTAGTTCGGATTGGACGTTTAGATGGCGCTGAATATAATATTTCACTTCGAATTAGGAAAGATACCTATTTATTTTAATTGATTATGTTTTTAAACGCTAGATGTAACTGACGACAATCTGTATTAATTGTGAGTCTATTTTCGAAATAAATCTACCTGTTTTTGAAGGTCATTTATAATAACCACACCACCCTTAGGTAAAGGGTGAAAAGATTTTATAGTTATCTCGCATTTGTCAAGTATTTAATTCTTGTTCTAGTTGCGTGGATTGGTATTTTGAAGAATTGTTGTTATTTTGATTATTATACGTAAATAGTGGTTGGATGGAATATAATACAGTTTATCAAATAAATATGCTAATAATGGATGGTTCTGAATTATTTTTTCGTTAGTTGCAGTCACAAAGATGATATACGAACAGAGCCTACATGTTTCCAAAATAGTTCACAGACAATTAAATGCTATAAACTCACTTTTTTTGGACATTCTTAATTACTATTTTTTGAAGAAAAACTCACGCATATTATCATTTTTTAGTAGAGATATACCTAGGTGGGTAGCGAACGGAAAGTAAAATACCTACGATTAACTATGATACAATATGATTGAATCAAAAGAAAAACAAACAGCACGTGGACGTTAATCCGATATACAGGGTGTTTTCAAATGACTCTTACAACGTATACATGTAATAAATTCTCGTAAAATTGGACAAAATGATATAAGGATTAGGTCATTTACTTTTCAAAATACGGGGTGTTGAAAGTTATAAACATTCAAATGTTTTTGTTTGATAACTTTAAAATGGATGAATAAATTGATTTGGCATTTGGCAAGTTGTTTTTAAATCATTCGTCAATTTTTGATCCAGTGGTGTACATTTGGAAGAATATGTCACTTTTCTCCTTCCTTTTTTCACTGACATTTGTGGCTATTTTCAATCAATCTTATATTCCTTATTTTTTTCACCTAAAAAACATAACCTTCACATATAAAAAAATTAGTAGTTTGTTTTCATGAAGTTTGCAACATCATTTTCAATAATAAAAGCACTACTTTGGACACATATTTTCGAGAGTCTTTTCACAATGTTCAAGATGCATTAATTGCTGCTCCACAAATTAGTTTCTGATACATATTTCAGTAATTTAAAGGTTATTAAAAAAAGATATTTTTTATTTTATTATTAATAAATTAGGTTGCAGACTTCATGAAGACATTAAATATCTTGAAAACTACACATTTTATGATGTGCAAAGGTTATGTGTTTTTTACGTGAAAAAAATTAAGGAATACAAAATTAATAGAGGCCACCGATATGTTGTGTAGGTATTCAGCTAAAAAGTCAATTTAAATTTCAAGATATACGGTTCGGGGGTGTATTCATTATTTTAATAAAGCAATATAGATGTTCGCAATGATAGAAAACATGCAAAATCTTATGTTTTAAACAGTATACATTAATGTCATTCTTGTCAGAAAAAAACCCTTTTTGTTGGCCACACTGACCTTAAACTGAACTCCTCTATTAAAAATAGCTACAAATACCAGTAGCGTGAAAAATGGGAGGAGAAAAGTGAGATATTTTTCCAAATGTACACCACTGGATCAAGAATTGACAAATGTTTTTTTTATAAAAATATGCCTTTTCACATTATTTAAAAACAACCTACCAAATGTAAAATCAATTTATTCATCCATTTTAAAGTTATAGAATTAAAACATTCAATTTTTCAATACTTCAACACCCTGTTTTTCAAAAAGTAAATGAACTTATATCATTTTGTCCAGTTTTACTGAAGGTATATACATGCAAACGTTGTAAGTGTCATTTGAAAACACCCTGTATATAACAATAACACAGTCTCGTATCTGTTTTAAAAGGAACATTATTTGATAACATTTTCCAATTAGATTTGTTCTTGTAAAATTCAGTTATTTTTTGTCAAAAAATAAATTTAATTTATGATTTGGTATCTAAATTTTATCTAATACGGATCTGTTACTTTTATTATAAATCCGACCAGAAACTGAGTCCAGAAATTATTTTGAAATATACTTATCTATACTCGTAAAATTTTGTTTGGATGGGTTAGTTATCTAGGTAGAAATTTTTATTCAACTTTGATAAGTAAAAATGTATTATTTTGTTATGTTTATTTTGAGGGTTATTAAGATTTTATCATAGAGTCACCTATTGGTCAATAGCATTTCGTATACACAAGTTTCTGGAAGTTTCAAATTTCACCGTAATTTAACTTAAGCCGCCACCTCCTAATATGTATGCATCTCTCTTTTTATGGTCTCTGTTATACTCATGAGGTTGACAGACTATTTCTTTATATTAGACAATGGTTATACTTTACCTTAACGATTTCCTAAGAATAGATTTCTATTGAAGTTTATCTTTTATTCAAGACATTTGCTGGAAAAATGTAGTGATTAATTCTAAATAATGCACTCAACTATTTGTTTGCAAGAGTGCCATATGCAGAGAAGGAAAAGTTATTCCCTATTCTATTCAAAACATTAAAAATTCCGGTTATTAAGTTTTCAAACATTCAAATTTGTGATGAAAAAGAGGAATTCGAATTTAAAATGGGAACTATTTCTAAAGAAATGTTCCGGAAAGTTAATTTTGCCAAACTGATTAAGCAATACAACTTTTGATTGCATTAAGTAGCTCCGGAAGCAGCTCTGCAAATTCTTTTAATTTCTGATTTCCCTAATGTAATTTTAACGTGTTTTTCAAGTTTTTCGAACATCACTTCAGTGAAGTTTCTACAACATACATGAAACATTTACTGCAGAGCTTGAGTAAATTAAAAAATGTATTAAAGAAGACCCCAAAAAGCTCTTGTACGCTCGAGAACAAGAGTTTTCTGCGGGAAACGATAACGAGTGGAATTTGACAAGAAAAACAACTGTCGGGGATTATTAATTTGATTATTTACTTTTTGTAACAGTGACAGCATTTACATTTTGTTATATAGAACTTTTTACACGGCTGCATAATGAACAAGAAAATGAAGTTTTCCATGTTTTTCCCCCCTCACTTCACTCGAGTTTGATGACAAAATTCTTAACTTTTTTTCTCACCCTTTCTTTACACACAAATATAAGAACTTGATTAAGCATCTTGGAAAATTCAAAGGAAATTTATCCCTCAACTCTATCGGTTAAGCGCGTTCAAGGTCAAAATGGAAGTCGAATCAAAGCTACAATTTCATGTTAAGTTCTTGTGTGGTCGTAGCTTGAAAGTTAAAAGTTAGTAAGCGGACTACAGAATTACAAAAATTGCAATTTTATGACGATTCATCGTAAGTGCTTGTTATGCAGCTCGCTTCAGTCAAACGTCTGATTTTCACATTTCGTAACGTAGGGTGACAGTTTACGTTCTGCAAGCATTACCACAAATCGACTACTTACTGTGAAATTTACAATTATGTCTTCTTTTAGCCAACTGAGAAGCTGAGTTTCTCTATTATTGAATAATATTTTTCTTTTATTATTAACCTAGGTCAATAATGGACTAATTCGAATATTATCAGAATCCAGAGATAGCAGTTCAACAAAAACTTGTACAAAATATCCAGGAAATTATTTTCAACTTATTTGCTGCTTGAAATTTCCATCAACATTGATTTATTTGGATAAAAATACCATTCGTTTGAAATTCGCGCTTTAATGGAAATGACTGATGACATTAGAAGTGATTTCACGGTGAAGAGCGAAAACAGACGGTGTACTTGTCAGGTAGACGACGGATAAACACTTCACGTGGTGAATTTGTGAGCGCTGTGGTGTAAAATGTGGAAAATATATTAAATGTATAGCATAACTCTCACGCTTAAGGTGTTCAGAACGCAATACGGCATGGGTACAAAGTTCGAAGTGAAATGTAGCCCACGTTTTGTGAAATTTTTGGATGAAGTCATCAACTCGTTGCATTGTAATAACATCAATGGAGAGGTTCATATGCACCCTTTTGCAATTAAAGATCCAGCATCGAATTTTCTCAAATCTAAGAAAACCTTACTTCAAAATCAACTTATTTCTGTTTTTGTTGGGCATCTCTCGCGTTACTGCCGCAATCAGCATCATCCATGATGGCAATCTGAGGATAGTACTGGGATCCTTCGTCTCACGGCAATCCTTGCATTATGTTACGTTACGAAATCTATAAATCAGAAGTTATCCTAAAAGATGTTTTTTCGCTCAAGTGCTCAGGCTCAAGGTATTCTTTCATTTCAAATGAAGTGGGCTGAAATAAATAGAAAATATTCTTTTCTTTTTTATTTCTTTATTATATATATTAAGAAAAAGGATGAATAATATACCACAAGGAACAAACAGATAATAGAAAATATATTATATCGGATGAATCAGACTAAAACATTTTTTAATTTTAAGTTATTTAACTATTGGAGGTGGACGCACCGGGTAACTGTGTGATAAGTTTTAAAATAGTAGGAAGCTGCTCAGATAAACTCAATGAACTGGTCGAAAAAATACTTCATGACTTCATTCAATTTAATTTCTCAAAAAAATGGAGCAGTGTAGGCACTAAGTTAACTCAAATATTCAGTCATCCATACTTTAATCAAAGTGCATCTGAAAGGGTGATAACAGAATATAATAAAAAAAGTGGACTAACATTCTGATAGTATTAGAAATACAACCTCCACGAAAAAGATGCCCGTCATAGCGACTCGTATGAACACAAAAAACAAGCAATGGATAAGGGTAATAACAATTCGCTCATCACTTCTCATAGTGTATTATTTGTTTAGTTACTCATACATACATTTCAAGGTTGAAATTGAAATTTGCGCCTAGAACAAAAACTACGTTGGCTTGGGCGCCAAATGAAACGTTCTTTACTTGGTGTTAAATGAAAAGTTATAATATATAGATTGAAAAAAATAATTGTACTTAAAAAAATGATTCTCATTCTCCGAAGTTAACAATAACAGAACTATAGCTTAAAAGAAAGTAGTTAATAAAGTTGAGCGCCACGTGGTTTTCTTTCTTTTTTTATGAAAAGAATAGGTTAACCCCGAAACTATGAATATATAGTTCTGTCCTATTAGTTAAGCATTCACTATTTGATAATTTGAATTGTGTGTATATAAATTCAGTAGGAAGGAAGGTGAAATAAAATTCCACAAGTTAAGCAATAACAATAAATATGGATTTAATGAGTTCTAAATGTAAAAATATAAAATTTATGTCAAATCTATCCTAAAAAAAATATATATATATTAACTATGTTAGTGGGTGAAGCCCTCAAGTTTACAAATTATAGAATTACAGTGGGTGAAGCCCTTTAGATTTGCAAATGATGCGAAATATGAATTTTCAGCTTGAAAGATTGACTTTGGTGAAAACTTCTTTAGATATACTTAGGTACTTATCTTAACGGAAGTACTAGTTTGGAAGCCTCCCTGCCTTCTTGGGTATCAGGCCAAATTAATGTTCCCTCAGCAGTGGAGGTATGCCTCGAAGTCCATAAGTTCTTATGAAACCATAAAATCGGTTTAAAGGTATGTATCAATTTTAAGATACTTGTTCCAGTTTCAGTTTGTTTTGTAAAACGAAATCTATGAAGCCAACCGCTAAAATAATTCATAATAAATTAAAATCAATATGACAATGATTACACCATCAACCCTCTGTAAAGTTAATTTTTCTATCTTTAAGAACAAGTACATTTTCTTTTGTTTTTTTAGAGCTCATGAAATTAGCTAAAGAAATATTAAAATAAAAAAACTTCACCAGAGAATTGTTGAAGAAAGGGAAAAAATTATGAAGAATTGTTCAAGAAAGGGAAGGAAATAATTTAGGGAATGTGAAGGTAGCACGAGGTCACGTGTCCTAAAATGTTGAATAAATTCCACAGAGATTTTATACAAAATCCGTTAATAAACACTAAAACTATTAGAATGGAAATATGGAATCTTACCTGTAGGAATATAATAATTAATAAAATAATTCGATTCTCAAAAATTTTGTTTGAAAATGGAAGATATATCCCACAGCGGTTGAACTGCTAACGTGTTTCTTAGTCGACAACTTAGATAGGAAAGAGAGATGGCTGTTTGCAATCACAGTTCACCACCTCCACTTAGGACGATATATGTGACAATAATTAACATCAAGTCCCTGGTTATACGATACGGCAAAGCAGCCGGAGGAATATCAAAGGCGACTGTGAAACTTCACGTTTCACGCTTCAAGAATTTCCACAAAATGAATTCGATTGCAAGATTCCCCCGCTCAAAATGAAATAATGAAAGAACGTTTTCATGTATGAGATATTGGGTTGCATGGCAATTGCAATGACACTCAAATGAACATAATGGGCATCTTAAACAGTTGAAACTAGTGGAACAAAGATTGAACAATGGAAGAAGAAATCCTCATCCACATTCTTGCGAAATGCATAGTGATATAGAATTTTTGTGCACATCATTGGATATAACAGAAACACTCAATTGAACTGAAGCCTTCGATTTTCCAAAAATACACACACATGCCGTTTTTGTCTGGAAGATTGAGCAGTAGGCATAGTCAAATCTAACCTAACCATTTATACTCACGATTGAATGCACATAGACCTTTAATATGTATGTGCTATTAAAGCAATAAAATGATAATAAATATTGATTTGAAAAAAGCCTAATGTTTCATCAACATCCAATATTTTTAATTTACTATTAATCATATTAGAGGGATATTGCGGTGACAAATACTGTGCGACGTTATTACCGCAGACGTTATATTGACAGTTGAGCATGCGCAGAATGAGTTCGAGAGACACTTTGCGGTAATATACCGTTAGCACATCACGTTATTTACGGCAGTACACCTCACGTAAAACGTTGCGCTATTCTACTTCGGACAGAATCGTATAGATCCGGTAGCAGCTTAGCTGATCGAAAACCTTTCAAGGTTGAGTTGTTGTTTGTTATGATGGTGAATTGGACTGTTTCTATAAAATTACTGCTTCTCATGCCTCATCCATGTTCAGAAGTTCCTCAGAAGAAATTATGCCATGAAGAGGACAAACAAAAACAAAACACTGATTAGTAGTGACACTGGTTTCAACTTTTAGAGGTTAGTTCCAAAAATAAAGCTCTTAAATAAAATTAAAATGGCAATACGTATACCGTACCAAACATTGTTAAGACGTAAACGTAATATTTAACGCGGAGTAAATAACACACAGCATGCGCTATCGGAATTTGCAATATCTCTCTATTGAGCCTGAATAAACAGTTATTATTTTCCCAAATTTCTGCTATACAGCTACAAAAATCCCGAATAAAGCAACAAAACAGCTCCAAATTAGAGGTGAATTCAAGCCAACATTTCATTTTTTCACGAAGCCAGATATATTTTCGTGGATCCCCGTTCACGTAGTAAGCTTTCATTTTCATCACTTTAAAAAATTGATATATATTATTCAATACAATATTCATTCATGTTCTCCTTTTTTTGCTCGCCCCCTCATATCTACTTTGAGGAAATCTTCGTTAACATTTCAAATAGACCACTATATTATAAAAAGGGTGACATTGTAGCTACCACCACTGAACTATTTATTTTGTGACCAGGCGATACCATAGTGTTTAAGGACTACCACTAGTACCTACATCTCGAATTTCACTTTAATTGTATTCCACGCCACTGATTATGCAGTTTCCTTTATTTGAATTTTCTACCAAGGAACTATTTTTGGTTTCCGGGGACAGGTATGTTATTTCCGTGCGAAAAGGACTGAGCAGGATAAACTTCTATATATTTCGGAAACATTGACATTTATTCATTTTTATGGTCTTTGGTATCTGCATTTTAATGCGTTTTTCCAATATACGGTCAAAAGGGAGGATTCCTTCAAGTGCTAGAGATCGAAGAAAATGAACAATAAAATATTGAACAAGTTTACACTTTATGAGATAACAGGATGATACGGTGAGAGATAATGTATAATATGTATATGTACCAGGGTGTGACAAAAAGGTAGGTCATAAAAAATCACACCACATATTCTGGGGCTAAAAATAACTCGATCCAACCCTAGTACAAATGTGCATGCGAAAAAAGTTACAACCTGGCTACAATTATATATCGTCAGAAGCCATTGCTTTTCCAGAATATTCGGTTTTCGTTAGTAAAACGGTGTATTCAAAAAAATTGGGGCCATTTCGAACATCTATTGAAAACTACACATTTGAAAATAAATAAGATTCAATCGAAAATTTGGGACCCTCGAGAAACTTGAAAATTCATTGAATTTAGTTTTTGTTACTCGAAATTAATGAAGCATGATGAAAAATAGTCAGTATCTCAATAAAAACTGATAATGGTAAAAAGTACTAGGGGCAGAAAAGTTTCAAAAATAATGTGTCAATAATGGTGCCACAATAAGCATTAAATTGTAACGTACACAAAAATTATGGGGGGTTTAGGGGATCTCATGTCCCATAAATTTTCAACGGGGTGCAATAATTCCTTAATTTTTTTTAAGATGATCTTATCATAAGAAAGCCATTAGTCAACTTTTATTATAATATGTCGAACAAGTGTTGAAATATTTGAAAAAATCAATTTTCATCCGTATGGTTGTAGCTTTTTTCGCATGGACATTTGTACTAGGGTAACTTGGGTTGGATCGAGTTATTTTTAGCCCCAAAATGTGTGGTATGGTTAATGATCTGCCTTTTTGTTACACCCTGTATATGTACCTATGTATTTTTGGGGTAACA
Source organism: Galerucella nymphaeae (assembly GCA_963978555.1). NCBI lineage: Eukaryota > Metazoa > Arthropoda > Insecta > Coleoptera > Chrysomelidae > Galerucella > Galerucella nymphaeae. The sequence goes on along the minus strand of OZ021716.1, from coordinate 1,590,780 downwards.
TTCGCTTAGTCCTGAAAAATCTATTGTGTTGCCTTACTTGAACCTAGTTTCTGAGGAGTCTCTGAAACTAATAGCTCCTTTAGTCCTATTCCGCGGAGGAACTTTGGGATATCTGCAGGCTTCAACTTAGGTAAATGTTCCTCTTCTATTCAGTAGTCTCCCAGGTACTATGCTCTAGGATTCTGGAGTGCTATGCAGCTGGTAAGTATGTGGATGGAGGTTTCTTTCTCCACTATTTCAAGTTTTTTCAGGGGCCCATTGAGACAATGTCCCGTTAGGATCCCTGTCAAAACTCAATTTTACTTTGACTTATGCATTCATTCGATCTCAACAGGCTGTAGAAGAATCTTCGATTGTCTAAGCCCTACTAGATATTTTCAATGGTCGGATCTTCTCTTTCTTCCGGCTTCATCTATTTCCTCCAATATTACATTGCGGCTGATTCCCCATATGGTTTTGAGGTTAAGTTTTCTTTTCTCATTAAAGGCCATCAAGATGGTTTTAGTGGGGTTGATGCTAAGTCCCACTTGCCTACACCAGCTATTTGTATAGTTGAGACCCTTTTGTACAATATCACAAAGGGTGTTTTCGTATATCCCCATAGTTGTTATGACAATATCGTCGGCATATCCTTAGCAGGATATTCCTAGATCCGTCAAACCACACAGGAGTTAATCCACCGTCAGACGTTACCTGTTACCACTTGTGAAATTATATTTTTCACTTCTTTTCCAGCAAAAGGATTCATGATCAATGTAGGTATTTATATCGACAGGTCGGAACCAAATAAATTTTCTTGAACTACCGCTAACGAATTATGAACCCCTTAAGTCTTGGATCACTTTATGAGTCGATCTACAATGTTTTATAGTGTTTGCTTGTAGTTTATATAAAACATTTACTTTTTTTGGTTATTCTATACTATTTTAAATTTCAGCGAGAGGTCTCACATCAAAATGACTGAAATATAGCTACATTTGAAATAAAGTATCATACAAGGAAATATTTTGGAGTTTAATGTTTTCTGCAAATCTAATTCAATAAATTCACATCTAATCACGAGCTCAGACAGAAAATTAAGCGGAAAAGTAGTATATATATATATATATATATGCAACGTTATGGTAATATGTGTAATTCGAAGCCAGGAAGTACAATTAAAGTTTATCCAGACTATCCAGAGAAAGAGCAGAATTGGGTGACCATAATTATCACGACTCCTCAGCCAATCGGAGAAAACCTCACTTTATTTAACTTATCATTTTCACTGAAATTTGTCGAACTTCTTAAGATAAATTAAATAATTGTTTGAATGCTTGTGTTATTTGTGTATACTTCATCTTATTGTTGAGTTGAATAAAGTGATGTTGCATGAATTCACCTTAAATGTTTTAAAATATCCTCGGAAATATCGTATATTTATGTCCACTTTCCACTTACGTTGACTTTTAAAAATTGAAAAAGCACACATAATCACTTAATGGTCTCAAACAAACATATAAATGATATTTTCACGTCGAATAGTTGATTAAAATACAATAATAAATACAAAACTACACATAACCTATGCATTCTTCTTCTTTCTTTCTTTTTCAGGCAATATCCTGATGGATAATCTACCCAAACCTATGCATTACCGGTCATGGCATTTGTAAATGTGTTACGTCACACGTATTCGGAAATCCTCGGGTGTTGGTCAGAAAGTGCATTGAAATTTGAATTTTATTTTAAAATTTGAAAGTAATTTGAAATGGAAACTGGTTTATTTCCTATTATTACTTATTTTTGATATCAACTTTGCTATTACAAATTAATATCTAAGCAAAATATGAAATATGCGTGTACCCTATTACAAGGAATTAGTCATAAGAAGTCCAAACATCGTTCCGGAGAAGAGTGGAAGGTTTCAAGAAACAGCAGAGACATTTGGTCGAGTTATTCGACACTAGCTAACTACGCAGGCTCAATATCATCCATCACAAGCTGGTCAACAAATTTGGATTAGTTAACACCTTCATGACTTATTACAAGAACCATATATCCGCCATATTAATTTGGTGTGGTAGTCACCTGATCTTCAATGCGTTTTTTTATCTAATTATTTCAATATTTTTATTTGTAAATGTAGAGTGTTAGGATCAGGGTAAGGATGTAGGGGTAATATGCACTGCGACCTAAAAAAGATCTATTGTGGCCCCTGTCATGACTGATTTGATGTCAAGTCTCGAATCATAATACTTCGTCTAGTCCTATGGCCTTAATAAAAGCTATTAGATGAGACGGTGTCAAGGATGCTAAGTCTCCTTCTGAAACTTCACAGTCATACGGTTAATAGGTGTTCTGGAGTTTCTTCTTCCTCCCCTCAAAATATACATCCACTGGATTCTTCCAGTCGCATTTTCCTACGATGTTCTCGAAGGTGACAGTGCCCTGTCATAAACCCTGTAGAAAATCTTAGTTTAGTTTTACTTAAACTGACTAAAGCTTAAGATTTCTTGGAATTAAAGTTTCCAAGAAATAACTTGGAATGTCTCAAGCCCGGAAGGTCATTCCAGAGGCGTGCACTGTGATTTTCCTCCATTCTCTCAAGCTTCGATATATAAGTGTTCTTACCTATACCGCAGAAAGGCTCCGGTCCCACAAACTGATGACCGGATCCTTTCTTTGCCAAGGTGTTGGCTTCATCATTATCTTCGACCCCTGTGTGTCCAGGTACCACCACAATAAGGTAACTTTGTTTTTCCATCCTACCCCATTAAGTTTCTCTAAGCAGTCCCGTACCGTCTTAGAACTGACGCTACCCGAACTCAGCGCTGTTATGGCCCATTGACTGCAATGTCCTGCTTGAGGTAGTTCCTGTTCAATTGCGTGTATCTCCGCCTGGAAGACACTGGTGTATTTACCCAGTGCCTTATAGTATTCTGTATGATGCCCAAATACTCCTGCTCCTATTCCTTTATCGAACTTAGAACCGTCTGTATATGTAGAGTGTTACAATAAGATGAAGGTTTTTATAATGATGGGAATCGATTGAACATGCCGTTCTAGTAAACTCTGTGTAATTAATATGGACAATATTGGATTAAAGCATGGAGTCATAATTGCTACTATCTTCGAATCCAGAAATAGAATGGCACGAGAATTTACAGCGACTAAAAGTAACTATAGGAAGGGTTGTTATTATAAAAAGTTTGAAATTACATTGTTATTATACCGCACATGGTTAATTTTAATCGTAGCTTAAACCAGTCTGTCAGGAGAAACTCGGTTTCTCCCATTTCAAGTAAAAGAGTTTGAGAACTTTAAGTAGTATGCTGGACACTTTATCATAAGAACGTCGGCCACTTTATTAGCAAATACTGAAATCTCAGCGACATGGTGAATGGAAATCTGCAACTAATGCGGAAAATTATGTAGCGGAGAGAATCAGCATTGAAAAGGAAGATGCAAATAGACTTTCATACAATATAACAAAGCCATAAGTCTTCTCCAGTTTTTCAAGAGTAACAACAAAAGACTCGTAAAATTGATATTTATTATACAATACAAATTGAGAAATAACGAGAAAATATTTATCCAAATTTTGTGAATAATGTTCATTACTTATTGTGATAATTTTATTGTATTACTGATATATGAATGAATACACGTTTTATATAGCATTAATTATTACCACCCTAAGGTTGGTAAGTTTACTCACAACTCTTCGCCAAGGGCAATCGATAACTTTTTTGTAACTATTACTCAAACCCTTCAAAACATTGTACAAATGCGGTGTTTACTATATAGGGAGGAGATAAAGTAAATTTCATAAGTAAGAAAAACCCACTTCAAGTATGCGCGAACTTGCTGTCAAAACTATGTTGTAGAATTGACGTTCGTAGCTCAACACAAAATAGCATGTAGTTATTGTGTGTCCAGTTCAAATCAAAACATATTGGAATTATTTAAAGCTCTAACATACCGGGTGGCCAACTAAGAACGGCCGTCGGCCATATCTCAGGAGTGGATTATAGCACAGACTCGGGAAAAAAAATTTATGACATAAGTGGCCTCGAAAAAAGCCTGGAAATTATTTTCAGAATTGTAGGTCCACCGCTAGAGGGCATATTTGACAGTTCAAATTTTAAAATAAGAATTTTTTCAAAATTCAACCCATTAACGAGCATATTAAACATTTTAATCAGATTCCTCGACAATCTCTGCATACTTTTGATGTGACAAGTTTAAGTCTATCTTTTCAAATAAGGAGTGGGTGAGAGTGGGGACCTTGTTACGAAAAAACACCTGTAATTCCGGTTCTGCTTGACCGATTTTGATAAACTTGATGTTGTTTAAAAAAGCTTTTGTTGATCAATCGGGAATTTGTAAATATGAAGCAATCTGATTGATAACATGAATGCTAGAGGGCGCTGTTTTATATTTTCCAAATAATGTGTTTTTTCGTAACAATTTTAAATGGGAGCATACAAATTGAAGTGGGTCATTGAAAAGTAGACTAAATTTGTAATAGAACACCGCAAACCGCAAGGCGATATCTCTTTCCTATCTTGAGATATCGTAAGAAACAGGTAAATGGCAAGAATTGTTCTTCCAACGTCTAGAAGGCTGGTTCGCGTGAACAGAAATTATTAAATTTAGCCTGAATGAAAAGACCTTACATCGGTCTACAGTAATTTAATAGTTATTTATGCAACAAGTGCAAAAAGTGAGTGTTTTTTGCACGCGACGTGAAATTGTCCAACGAGGTCTTTAGGCCGAGTTGGACAACACGTCGAGTGCAAAAAACACGTTTTGCAAGAGTTGCATACAATATTTTTCCTAAATTCATGCAAAAACTGGAAAATTACAATATAAATATGTCAAGAACCTAATCTAACCTAATAAAACTCAACCCGTTCTTCTTTTTTGTATCTTTATGGCCTCCACCTTGTCAGTACTCAATCATAGCTGGTTTTCGCCTTGACCATTCAAATTTTGAATAATTAAAGATTTTTGCAATAATAATTGTAACTCGTTGAGACTAAGTAGTAAGATATACATATATTATAATAATAATAATAATTTATTCACTTCAATAGTGTACAATAGAATAGTAGTAGAATACAATTGTAAGTATTAAAAATAATAGAAGCAACACTACCTTACAAAGTGAACAAACAATACCCGAAGGGGTTCCGATAGGTGCAAATACACCTGTTTCGGCAGAACAAAGAGATACTAGTAAAATAAAATAATGATAATAAAACTTATAAACATTAAACTACCTATACTAAGTTAGTAATTATAAAATATGTACACGAGATATAAAAGAAAAGTTACCAAACTAAGTAAATGTGATTTAAAATACACTCACCGACTTAAAATTCGATCCATTCAAAATAATGATTTATTTAAAAATGCTCTTACTTTCAAATGCGGAAGCTGATTCATTTGAATTTTTCAGCAACTTTTAGATAAAATACTGTAGTCTTAAGATTATTATTCGGACATCTGAAAGTAATTCAGTATTCGCTGGATATACAGGGGGAAAAAGAAAACAATTTTTTCCTCTACTTTTGACACAACCTGTAGGTTAATTCTGCTAGTAGATCTGCACACAATTAACTTTACCAAGAAGACTGATTTGTTTCCAACATTTTGTTTTTTTATTCACCCCAATATCTTAATTTGCTTGTGAAATGTGACGGTTTAAAGAAAATGCAACGTTTTTAATTTTTTTATTCAGTTTTTGCAGAGTAATACTTAATTTTATGAACAAGTCAAACAACAAATATACTAATAATTATCACAAATTAATAACGGGTATTTCCCCCATGAGCGCGAATAACTACCTCAATAATTGGTCGTGGCATACCCTCTATTAGATGTCGAATCTCCATCTGGTCAATCTGATCCCATCCTTGGACCAAAGCATCTTTCAAAAAATTCAAATTACTTGGAGAAGGAACTCGATTACGAACTCGTCTGCTCATCATGTCCAGACGTGCTCAATTGGATTGAGGTCTGGGCTACGTGATGGCCAGTTCATCGTTTGAATTTCTATTTCGTCCAAATATTGAGGTAGGTGTTAAAAGCATGATGTTAAATTGATTACTGATAGTTAAACTGCAATTTCCAAGTAACGAATATTTGACATTTGTCGTATTGTGAGTTGAGCGCAGCACTCTACTTATTTTGTAGTTTATTCTCTACCGTCATTTAAATTATGACCATTTCTAAAATGTTGCATTTTCTTTAAACCGTCACATTTCACAAACAAATTAAGATATTGGGGTGAATAAAAAAACAAAATGTTGGAAACAAATCAGTGTTTTTGGTAAAGTTAATAGTGTGCAGATCTACTAGCAGAATTAACCTACAGGGTGTGTCAAAAGTAGAGGAAAAATTGTTTTCTTTTTCCCACTGTATATCCAGCGAATACTGAATTACTACTAGATATCCGAATAATAATCTTAAAACTACAGTATTTTATCTAAAAGTTGCTGAGAAATTCAAATCAATCAGCTTCCGAATTTTAAAGTAAGAGCATTTTTAAATGAATCATTATATTGAATGGATCGAATTTTAAGTCGGTGAGTGTATTATGACAACATATTCGTTCAGGCCTCGATAATAACGTCACAGAAATTTCTTGATTGTTCCAAAAGAAACAATTTTACCTTCTTTTTGAAAATTTGTATACTACATATAGATTTCATACTTTCCGGAATACAATTGTATATTTTAGGTGACAAAAATACAAAAGATCTTTGACAGAGAGACTTCGTCATTCTCGGAGCATTATACTGGTGTTTTTGCCTAGTTTCATATCTATGTACTGACAGGTTACTTTTGTCTTTGATTGTGTGGTATTTTATAGATACACATAAAAAATACAACTGCTTTAGATCAAGTACTTTGCTTTCGTTATACAAACGGTCTGATGAATAAATACGGGGTTTACATAAAATAATTTTAAGGAATATCTTTTGAATGACCTCTAACTGATGTATGTGACTTTTACGGGCACTTCCCCAAGCTAATATTCCATAACGGAGGTGAGTTTCCACAAGCCCAAAATAAAGAGTCTTAAGATATTTGGCAGGTATACACTTTTTCAAATATTTAAATTTGTATAAAATAAACTGTAGTTTTTTTATGATATATTGGATATGGCAATCCCATTTTAAATTTTTATCCATAATGATACCTAAATATTTCATATTTATTACGGGCTGTATCTCGAACTTCTGGCCGTCCTGAAATATCTCCAGAGGCACGAACTGATCGTTGACAGAGCTGTAATTACTGAACGGAAGGTAAAAAGTTTTTTTAAAATTTATGGTAAGTATTTTATGATTAAACCAGTTTTTTTATTAATTTTAAGTCATTTTCAACTTTTAATTTAAGGTCATACCAATTGTCCTCTTCATAAATTATAGCTGTGTCATCGGCAAATCCAATTATGTGACCTGCACTATGCAATGAAAACAATCCGTTTATATACAAATTAAACAACATAGGTCCTAGAATTGTACCTTGAGGTACTCCGTAAGAAACATTTCTTTCGCCACTTGTTTCTCCATCAATTCTTACTACCTGTTGCCTTTCTGAGAGGTAACTTGTAACTAACTTTAAACAGTTATTTCGTAGGCCAATGTTTTCCAGGGTCTTTAAGAGATCACTATGACTAACTGTATCAAACGCTTTGGCCAAGTCTAAAAATACGCACAAACATTTTTTATTCCTATTTAGCGCGTCATATACTTTAGTTGTCAAATTTAATATGGCGTCTTGAGTAGAGCTATTTTGCTTAAAACCAAATTGGTTCGATGAAATTAAGTGGTATTTGTTTACATACGAGTCAAGCCTGTTTTTTAATAATTTTTCGAGAACTTTAGATAAATGTGGAATAAGCGATATACGTCGATAATTTATAGTATTAGTCTTATCTCCACTTTTATATACTGGGATGACTACTGTTTTTTTAAATAATTTAGGCCATATCCCTTCTTCCATACACTTATTAAAAGTATGCTCAAGCGGAACAAGTATATAAGGTGCTATTGATTTTAAACACTCTGTATTGATTTCGTCAATTCCAACAGCTTTTTTATTTTTAAGCTCACCAATTATTTTATGAATTTCAGTAACAGTCACTGGAAGTAGAACCATGAAGTTAGGTAGGGTGCTATTTTCGAATACTTGACTTGTATTTTTATTGATTTGTTCAGCCAAAGTTTTACCCATTTCTGAAAATATCTTATTGAATTCATTTGCAATATCGCTAGGATGTGTAAGTACATTTCCTATTTGATTTGTTACAGTTTTTATGGGATTTTTTTGTGTTTTTGTTCCACATAAATCTTGCACCACATCCCATAGTTGTTTATTATTACCCGAGTTTTCGATAATTTTTTGTTTATAAAAATTTCGCTTCGTCTTTTCAATAAGAGAATGTAACTTATTTCTATACAACCTATACCGCAATAGTAGATCATTGTCATTTGGATGGGACTTAGTTCGCCGGAACAATCTATTTTTTTCATTGATGGACTCTAATAGAGCACGTGTAACCCAGGGTGAAATTTTTGTATTTTTTCTGGTAACTTTTTTAATGTAAGTGCATTTATCAATATTTCTTTGTATAATTGAAACGATTTGTTCTATTGCCGAATCTGGATTATTACAATTTAAAATGGAGACCCAGGATTCTTTGGCAATAATTGTGCTAAGGTTTTGATAATTAACATGTTTAGTATATTGTTCAGATGATTTTTTCGTTATTCTCTTACCTAACACCAATTGTAACGCAATTGTAAAATGATCTGATATATCAGTTTCTATTACCAAAGGTATAATATTCTCTAATATGTTACATTTTGAATTTATAAATAAATGGTCTAGACAAGCTGATATTCTAGTTGGATTATTGATAGTCGATATAAAGCCATACTCACTTAGGGTACTTACGTATTCGACAGTATCGTCATTTAATTCCAACAAGTCAATATTTATGTCACCGATGAACACACAATAACTTTCAGAGTTAACTCCAGAAGTTTTTAAGACCTTTTGTAAATTACTGATATATTCGGGTATATTTGGATTAAAATTTTCTTTGGAAGGTGATCTATAGCAGCCTAGAATCATTATTTTATCGATATCATTAATCTTGATGATCATTTTTAAAATACTTGTAGGACCTAATTTCAAGATTTCATGTTCATAAGGATACTCACACTTAATATAAGCTACGACTCCATCGTTTTGGTTTAGATCACCCTGGTTATACACTACATTATATCCCGGAATATTATATAAGTTGATATCGGTGATTTTCCATGTTTCTGTTAGAACCATACAATCAAATGCTGCGACATCATTCAAAGAAAGTTTAAGTTGGCCTAAGTTTTTGCGTATGCTTCTAATATTGTTGTGAATAATAGTGAAGTTAGTATTCTGTTGATTTACTTTAAATATCTCATCACATTCACTTAGACTTTTTACAGTGTATGTATCGACAGAGGGATAATTAAAGTCTCTAATGTACTGGTCCATTATAGACTCCAAAATTAACAAATTAGAATAAAATTAAAATCAAACTTACCAATACAATAAAAAGACACAAACGTTATGTACCAAACCCTATCAATAAAATTATACGATTTGGTCAGAACCATAAAATTACAATAAAACTACAAACCTGATGGGTTACAATAATACAACTAAGACTATCAGAGAATTGTCAAATCCACAAAAGCAAAAATAGGACTTCAGTTATTATTTTTTTGACTAGATGAACCCGATCTAGTCCTAGTAATTACCTTCGCATCTCTGACAGCTCCAATATTTTTTTTAGGAGTGATATTCGAGCTAGCTTGTCCCTGTTTGGGTAACTTCTTTATTTTTTCTTCGTCAATTGAAAGCTTGGCCGTGATATCGGCTGTGGGAGTAGACGGTGCACTGTGTCTCTGTGAATTTTTTTGATGCTGTTTTTCTTCAAGTTCCACTAGTGTTTCAACTGTGTATAACTTGTTGTTTATATACAGATTTTCGCCTTTTATGTAGCACTGTTGGTTTTGAGATTTTGCTTCCTTTAAGTGGTGTCTTAAAATATTATTTCTTTCTCTTTGGACTTTCGTCAAATCTTGAGATATTGATACGTTTGTCCCTTTAAGCTTTGAACAGTTTTTGAGAACAGCGCCTTTTTTTAAGTTAGACAAAAATTCAACCTTTATTGGTGCATTTGGTGCATTTCCAAGAGAATACGTATTATTTATTTGTTCTGGTGTAACTTGAATATTGACAAGATTACTTAGTTTTTCACATATGCCTTCAACTGAAACTGTTCCTAGTTGTGGTTTTAAGCCAAATATTATTATATTATTTTTCTTGCTTATTCTTTCTAAGTATTCAACTTTCTGTTGCAACTCTATATTTTCATTTTCTAATTTCCTAATCTTCTCGTTTAAAGATTCTACTTTTAGTAGAATATTGGCTTCACTAGCTTCAATTGCATTTCTTAAATCCTGTCTTGTTTTAACAATTTCATTAAATAATGTCTCTAATGTTAAATCAACCTTAGTCATATTTTGACGTGTGTGGACTGTTTTAATTATGTACTTACTTACAGTTTGTCGAATAATCGAATAATTGATTTCCAAACCGCTGGTGGAATAGGTCCTCTGCTTTATAGGTAATTAGAAGTAAAAACAGATGCAAAATCACATGAAAATAAATGTAAACAGGTCTGAATATTGAATTATGGTGTAAAAATTAGGAATTGGTACTTGCCAATATTCACACCGAGGTTTAATATTGTTATAAGACGATTACACTAACTTGCACAAATTAAAAGCACATAGTAGCAGTGATTTTCAGCACATTAGGTAGCACATCGATAAAATATGTCATAGATGGAGTACTGTTCCACCATACATTATGGATATTAATTTATCATTCAATAGTACATGCATATCTATATACAGGGTGGGGCAAACTTCTGACATCGGAGGATTACATCGTTGTGGTACGAGATAAAACTTTAAGGTTTTGTGTGAGCTGATACAGTTACTGAGGGCACATTTTGAAAATACTTTCGTTTCTACAGGGTGCTCCAAAACCACGTAGCAGCACAAACTTACATTTTTTTAAATGGAACGTACTATATTTTGTTCAAGAATCGAAAAGATCTCACCGAGAGCGTTACAAAAATATAGCATTCTAATATATTATATGGGTGTTTTAAAAAGATATGGCCAATTATTGATAAAAAAGACCTCCTCTTTAACACTCTGTTAAACAGTAAATCAAAATAAATCAACAGGTCTTTGTATTCATTTGTCATTCACATATCATTGGCTGTGCTCAGTATCAATTACTTTTTTATCTCTTGGCTTCTTTAATACAGGGTGAAACAAAACGCAAATCAAGCAATATCTCAAAAATTTTAAATGAATCACCCTATAAGTCTTTTCACAATTTGTTAGTAGAATTAATAATCTTTCAAACGATATAGCACATTTAGGGTATAAGTTGATGGAACACCGTAAATATTTTATGATAATGATCAAAAACAAGTATTTTACGTACACAAATTAAATGGTTTAAAATTTTCACATGCAACGTGTAAGGCATGAATTTTAATTGTAATTTTGGATGCATCTACAATATTTAATCACTGTGCTCACTGTGAATTTCTTGCAGGAAGGCATGATCAATATAATTTACGTGTTAGGGGAATGTTAAAAAATTTGTCATTACTAAAAAGTTGTTGTCTCCATTGAAAACACGTTTTGGAAGAGCATGAGGTTGATAGGAAACATTACCTGATGTGTCGATTCTTTCCTTACGCCTTAAGAAAGCTCTTCCATTTGGATGTCTTCGATTGGGATATCTTCCACGATATACTCTTGGAGCAAGTAAACAATTTTTTGAACATTCTCCTAACACATAAATCATATTGATCATGTCTTCCTGTGAAAAATTCATTATAGTTATTTATTATTTAAACCTATGAACACAAACGAAGAATACAGCAATATTTCTTTGACATTTATTAGTAGATACTATTTTGACAGTAGCCCAGTGATTAAATATTGTAGATGCATCCAAAATTACAATTAAAATTTTTGCCTTGAACGTTCCATGTAAAAATTTGAAACCATTTAATTTGTGTACGTAAAATACTTGTTTTTGATCATTATCATAAAATATTTACGGTTTTCCATCAACTTATACCCTAAATGTGCTATATCGTTTGAAAGATTATTAATTGTACTAACAAACTGTGAAAAGACTTATAGGGTGATTCATTCAAAATTTTTGAGATATTGCTTGATTTGCGTTTTGTTTCACCCTGTATTAAAGAAGCCACAGATAAAAAAAGTAATTGATACTGAGCACAGCCAATGATATGTGAATGACAATTGAATACAAAGACCTGTTGATTTATTTTGATTTACTGTTTAACAGAGTGTTAAAGAGGAGGTCTTTTTTATCAATAATTGGCCATATCTTTTTAAAACACCCATATAATATATTAGAATGCTATATTTTTGTAAAGCTCTCGGTGAGATCTTTTTGATTCTTGAACAAAATTTAGTACGTTCCATTTAAAAAAATGTAAGTTTGTGCTGCTACGTGGTTTTGGAACACCCTGTAGAAACGAAAGTATTTTCAAAATGTGCCCTCAGTAACTGTATCAGCTCACACAAAACCTTAAAGTTTTATCTCGTACCACAACGATGTAATCCTCCGATGTCAGAAGTTTGCCCCACCCTGTATATAAAAGAAAGTCGTGTTAGTTACACCACTTATAACTCAAGAACGGCAGAACAGATTTTGGTGAAAATTTGTAGGAAGTTAGCTTAGAGCCAAGAGACGGACATAAGATACTTTTTATCCCGTTCGAAGCGTTCCCGTGGGACATCCCGTTCGACAGCGTTCCCGTGGGACTTGACATGAAACGTCAATCACTGTAAAACGTGGTATAACAAAAAAGAATCAGACTTGGAATAACAAAACGTCAATGACAGCTATGTAATTGACGTATAATGACAGCTATGTAATGACGTATAGATGACAATTTGATATTTCTAAGAAATCAAGTGAACTATAAAACTCGGTATGGTTGAAATTTATAATAATAGGTGAATTGAAGTGAAGTGAAGTTTAATTAATAATGCCGCGAGCAAGACGATCGAATCTTTCCCGACAAAGCCGTAATGGTAGATGACCTGAACTACATAATTCAAAATAAGATCATTGGAACAATGCATTCATTCAAATTTATTGACTGCGTCACAAATGAAGATGAAGCCACCAACTATCCAATTGAATTTTTAAACTCTTTGGACGTGCCTGGCTTACCACCGCACAATTTACGCCTAAAGGTTGGCTCCGTATTAATCATGCTTCGAAACATAAACCAACCAAAACTGTGCAACGGTACTCGTTTGGTGGTTAGAAAATTGATGAACAATGTAATTTACGCTACGATAATGATAGGAAAATTCAAAGGTGAGGAAGTTCTTATTCCGAGGATCCCGATGATCCCAACCGATATGCCGTTTGAATTTAAAAGACTTCAATTTCCGATACGTCTTGCATTTGCCATGACCATCAACAAATCACAAGGCCAATCCTTAAAAGTTTGTGGTTTAAATCTAGAACATTCATGTTTTTCCCATGGTCAATTATACGTGGCATGTTCACGGGTCGGAAGACCATCTGCGTTGTGTGTTTTTGCGCGTGATAATAAAACAAAAAATGTCGTGTATCACAAGATACTTAAGTGAAGAGCAATCTATGTACTAAAATACAGAAATAATAATGAATGATTAATGTAGGTATTTAATTTTTTTGTGTTTTTTCCAATAAAAAAGAACACAATCTGCTTATTTATTGCCATTAAGGCGGAACAAAGTTTGCCGGGTCAGCTAGTTTGGTAATAATCAGTGTTTTTCGTTATTTCAAAATAATCTTGCTGGCATTTTGGTAACATCTGCTTAAACTTTTCCATATTTTAGTATTATTCAAAAAGAATATTGGTATATCAGATAATCAGCTATTTAAGATAAGCAGTCCTTATTTATATAGGGTAATTCATTTGTGGATAACTTATTTTATATACAAAATTTCAGTTTTATACGATATTAGTGTTTTTGTTAGTTATATACCTAATATTATTATTCAGTGTATAATTTTTATTATATTTCACTTTTAGTGGACGAGCGTATAATGTAAGTTTAATTTTTGATTTGATTATATATTCGTATAATGTATTTTAGGTAACTTAATAGAAAAAGGAAATTTATGAATATATTTTTTTATTTTTCTCACCATTTCATTTCTCTTGTTTTTCAATTTTTTCTATTTTTAAATTAAATTGTATTTAATTTCAATAAATTAATTATTGGTATGTTTTAGTTTTAATATCTATATCACCCTGTACATTGTCGGTAATAATATTGGTAGAAATATTGTTAAGCTGTAACAATAATTTAAATTTCTTTAGGGATCTTCAATATCATTTCCTATTTTTTTTGGCAGTTTCGGCATTCAATAATCTAGTGTAATAAATATATATCCCTAAATACTTTATAGCCTATAATCTTTTATTTATTGTTTTTTTTTAGTTATTCAAGCTTTTGTAAAATACCAGTTGTTGTTTATCTTAATCTATTATTTAATTTTGGGTCAATTTTGTAAGGAATTTAGGATATGGTTTTCTATTGGCTGTTTATTTACCCCCACAAAACTATTAGCTAGGGTTGGAATTTTCTCTTATTTTTAAATTCAGTTCAAAATTTCACTTTGATAGAGTATCTAGCTTCGAGTTAAATTTTTGCGTTGGCGTTGTTGGCAGTTGTGGTAAGTTTTATTTTATCAATTTATAGTTTTTAATTGTGTGAATTGTTTGAAAAATTAAATTTTATACAGATATTAACATGGAAGAATTTAGCGATAGTTTCGAAGATTTTCAAGTAGATGTTTTGGAACTATGCGATAAAATCGAGAATGAATTGGACGAGACTTCAATGGAACCAATCATCCAAAACGACGATGACGATGATGATGATGATGATGATATTGAGGTTGTTTTTGCGTCTTCGCCATCAGAAGATTCATTTCCGAAATTCGATTTAACAAAGGTGAAGATCGAAAAAATTACTCCTGATGAGCCTACAAAAACACCTTTTGTGCGGAAAATGGTAGATCGTCTTGTTGTTCCAACCATTAAAAAAAAATTTTCAAAATTTAATTTAAAAAAATTTTTTCCTCGAAGTAAAAGCACAATAATGGATGCATTTGTTGAAATTGCTACTAAAACACCAGTAGAATCAGGAGAACAACCTAATCAACCGTCGTCGTCAATTTCTTCTACATCAACGGCAATACCTTCTACATCAATGGCAATACCTTCTACATCAACGGCAATACCTTCTACATCAATGGCAATACCTTCTACATCAATGGCAATACCTTCTACATCAATGGCAATACCTTCTACATCAATGGCAATACCTTCTACACCCAAGCTATCAAAAATTGCAAATGCGTGGATCGCTTTTCACAACGACGTCGGAATGGATAATATACCTATGATTGCTAGAGAAAAATTTTGGAATTTGGACCTCAACAGAGCTAATCGAATGTATTTAGTAACTTTCGGAATTGTTAATTTAATTCATATCGATTTTTTAATTGATATTCTGAGAGTTTCTAATAAACGATCGTTAACTCCAATCCGTGAAAGAAAACTTCGCCAATCATCCGAGTACATCCATAAATTGCCCACGGAACGTAGATGCAGATATTTCAATTATTCAATAGCAGAACACAAGAAGGAACATTTTCTAAGTAATAAATGAAAATTTTTAAATCTAATAACTATCACAATATTTTCCTTTCCGATGTCAACGTGAAATTCGGCTGCATTTTATAATTGCAAGTAATATTATTAGGTGGGTATTTTTAGCGTATTTTTTACATTTCTTTTAAAAAAAATTTTCACTTATATTTTATTTTAATTTTTTTTTTGTTACAGATCATGGTTTCAGGATTCGATGTGTGTAGATTCAATTGTCTTAACATAGAAGACATTTTTGACAACCACTATCTCACATTTAATTATCCAAATATTTCCAAAAAGAAGTTTATCCGTATAGTGATGCATTTAAAAATCCACATGAGGAGGGAACTTCCGCTACGTCCACTTAACATGATATTTCGTAATATAAAAGTCGCTATCCACAGTAGACATATGAATACTTTTTTCAAGATATTTTATCGGATTATAGACCAACACGATTTGCAGTATATGAGTGTAAGTACTTTTGTTATATTTTTTTTTTGGAATTTTCCCTAACTTTTATTATTTGCGAAAAAAATTTTTTTTAATGATTTGTTAATAAATGTTTAATATATTTTTTAATAAATATTTTAATAATATTTTTAATAATATTTTTTATAATTTTTTTAATAAATTATTTTAATAATATTTCCAATAGGTAATTCTTTCAAAAATTCCTTTAATAATTTTTTTTCTATTGTTTCAGATCGAACATTTGGTGTACATGTATTACTATAATTGTAAACCTTTCGAGGAAACGTCTTACCGTAATTTGAGACGGTTTAAATCTCCCGTACACCGTGTGTATCTACAGAGGTGTTGAGCCGTCTTCATAATATGGGTATACCAAGTTACAATATTCCGTACGTGGATATTAACAAAATGGATAATTATATCATTGATGACTGCTCTTCCTGTTCTTCTAATTCAGAAACGGCTAGCGATTCATCGTGTCCTCCATACGTAACACCTGTGATGTCAAATTACCTGAGAAATTCTGTGTTCGTGCCTCCAGTAACTTCCATGTTAATGTCGCAACTACCTTCGATGCCACCGCCTTTGATGCCATCTCCTTCGATGCCACCGCCAACTCCGACACCAGCGCCAACTCCGACGCCAACGTCGTCGTTAACACCGACGCCAACGCCGACGTCTCCTACAAATTATTATTTCAAATTGTAAATATATGTAAATGTTCCTAATTAAGTATTCTTAATTTTTATTCCAATAAATCTTGTTGTTCAAATTTATGTTGTTTCTATTTTCTCTTTATTTTTTCAGTGTTTGTGTTTATGAATATAATTGGTTAGAATGCCATTTCAAATAGACTATTATATATTCAAAATTTAAATTAATACGATATATTATAATAGTCTGTTTGCATATAATGTCATTTTAATCAAATTTGTAATTAGAAAATATTGTTAGATTTCTTATTCTTAGATGTATTAACAACCATTAACAACCCAAGTCAAGCAGCGAATGCCGGACGGAAACACGGGGGATGTACATCTCCTCCCTCGTGCCCGCCTGTGTTGGCGCGCATGCGTGAGCGGTTGAAAGATTGTAAGAGCGCCAAATTTGAATATCTTAAACGAGATCTAACACGGCCAAACTGACATCATTCCGCTCTCGGAATGCACAAATCTCGAAACCTGGAAAAGAAGCTAGGAGCAGACAAAGAATTGAAATCTTTTATCTTAACCAATATTTATAAGGTATGTAAGTACACTCAATAGTTAGGTTCATCATTATGCGCGTATTCTAGATTAACAAATTTTCTCGAAATTTGCCAAATTGCGACAGGTTCGGCAACACATTAGAATATTTATTTTTTTATTTCTAAAATTACCAAAAGAAAAACATTACTCAGGCTGTTGTGGCACCAACAGTTACAACAATAATTCGGCAGGCGGCACGATGGGAATATTGCATCAAGCACATATTTGCGATGGGTCATTCTACACTCTAATTGATAATTCAGTAAATGACACGATGGAAATATTGCATCAAGCACATATTTGCGATGGGTCATTCTACTGCACTCTAATTGATAATTCTCTAAATGACACGATGGAAATATTGCAACAAGCACATATTTGCGATGGGTCATTTTATACATTCTAATTAATAATTTACCAAATGACACGATGGAAATATTGCAACAAGCACATATTTGCGATGGGTCATTTTACGCTTTCTAACTGCAATCTAACGCATTTATATCTGCGATGGGTTGATCGAAGTCAATCTACTACCAATGATCTAACACGGCATAGATTAGACGAAACATAGTGGGATTACTCACACAGGGGAACAGTCCCTTTCTTTTTGTTTGTGGTAATTATTACTATTTAAATTTTCTAAACTTTGCTCGGCCAATCTGAAAAATTCTACTCTTAGAAGGTTTGTTGCGGTTTAACTATTGGAGCGATATAAATGAGAGGTTCTCACGTGCATTTCGATAACAAAGTATTAAATAAATGATTTGAAGTTCTTTTTGTTAAATTAGTACCAGCACCATGGATTGGTTCATGCTGAAGCATAAAATGTTCTTATGAAGTTGTCAAAAAAAAAAACTTGGCTTAGTTTATTCAGTGGCTAAGGTAGGTTGGAAGCGAAGAAGACAAAAGTTTAAGAAAGCCTCCAACTAGAACGAATAGGTACTGTGTTAAGGTTTCCAGAATTTTCAATAATATTTGGATCGAGGGTGATGAAACGTAGCTTAAAACCAACCTGACTGGTTCTATTCAACCTTCTAACACATATCAAACAATGTTCAACATGTTTCTTAACACAGCGAACCAGCGAATTCATTATTAGATGGTACAGAAGATGAAATTCCATAATTTTCTTAGCCTTTGCTGAGGTAATTCGAAATAAAGTGCTTTTTATTTACTAATGCCACAAGAGAGCGAGAAGAAACTGAAAACATATCATTTCTATAGGTTCCATATATCATTCTGGCATAAAAAGAAACGAGGAAATCGATCAATTATCCGTAGACACTACAGCTATTACATCCACACAAAAAATCCTTGCACTGACCACGTTAATGTAATAAAAAAACATAACATATTTAATTCGTGGCAAGTAATATGGAATCATACGACATCCAAACAAAGAGGACTTAAGATACAAGTTGAGTTCTGTCTATCAATACTGGACAAACCAAGAGATCAAGCCGCTTGCGTATAGGGCACACACTCAAATATCTCCTCAAGAAAGAACCAGCACCAGTATGTAAAAACTGTCATACTTCTCCTACCGTGAAACACATCATCATTAGTGTCCTGAATTTTCCAGACATATAAAACAGAATAACTTAGTTGCGGTATTCAAGGATGTGCTCACCAAAGACACAAGTGATTTATTTAAATATCTCAAAGACGCTAATTTGTTTAGCAACATTTAATTAACTACAAACCAAATATAGCTCATACTATTTACGTAAGTCCTCCTGTAAATGACTCTCAGTATTGGTGCGGGTATTTTTGTATTAGTAGACAAAAAAATACTGAAAACAACCTGACAGAGATTATAAGACCTGCTGTATACCTGTGGAGGGATGTAATGTAAACAACACTTAAACCTTACTTTTTTTTTGCATACCTAGTACACCACGATTCGTCATTTTATAAATGTAACTATTCCATAAAGCATAGGTACTTATATTTCGTCTATCAAAATGTTTCCCAGTAACAATTGAAACAAACAATTGTCGAGAAAAAAATAATAAAAAAAAATGTTAGCGGCTTTGTCACATTTATTGAAAAATATAGGATTTCATAAAATTTCAAATTGGCATTCTGTTTATAAACATATTCGTTCGTATGTGAAAGTCGTTCTGTACACTTTCAAAGATTGAACAAATCGATCTACATTACATCTATCTCAATTCTATAACAATTATTGGATTTTATACATTTCAAACAATACGTTTGGCAACATCTATTGAATGTAGCAACATAGATAAATAAACCTTAACACTGTTTACACACTGTTCACCCTGGCATAGGGCAACACCCCTTCAGTATGTCCATTGTTCAGGGATCTAATCTAATGATGGTCGATAGATTATTTTTTCTGAATGACCTTTTGAATCACCTTTTAAGAATTAAGAATTCATAGCACTCGGTTCAAAATTTCTTAAAAATGTATGACAGCGCTTCAAGAAAATACACTTCGCCATGTGGCTGACATTCAATGAAAACAATGCACATTGGACAATTCTTGCTGGAGTAATGTGAGTAGATTATTCCCACCATATTTATTATTTCGACCGGCTAGGACGTAATTATGAATCACTGAAACCGAAATTGTCTTTTGGTTTCGAAGGACGTCGAAAAATAATCAAGCTTCTATTTTCTGCTGACATCCCGTTTGTTATCATCAAAAGACTTAGACTGTTCTTACCTACATAATTATGTTCGTCTATGTCAACATCGTAATTAGTAAATTAGTATGATTGTGTGGTGCTACGTGCTACCACAAGATTAGGTTTTAATTCTACATCAGGAAGTTCTACGAAAGCATTTGTAACAAAATAGGAATTGTAAATAGAACTCTCAAGCCACCGTAATGGTGCATTATGCGAAACTTTGTTTCAATTTATTTTTGTTAGCCAGTGTCTCAATAATTATTCAAATGTTGTATCAATAGGACAATTTGTATGATAACCAGAGATTACAACAGGTAATAACTTTGAATGGTTATTGTTATTGTATCTAGATTAGAACATTAAATAAAAAATAATTTTTCTCTCTAAAATTTGTTTAGGCGTCTTAGTCAAGTTTCAATTACACCGCCTCAAGCGTGTTTGTCTGGACGTAGGAAGCCGAAGGCATTGTGTTGTTTCGTGGTGCTGTTTTTTTTTTTCGGTACCGAATGCTTTGTCGGCGTTATCGACGTTGTTATTATTATGAGCCGGTGATGTGTTCGCTGTAGATTCACCAGAAATGAATTATTTTTTGTAGCAATAGAAACTTTTGAACTTTTATAATAAAATTCAATCGAGCCACTCATATCATGCCACAATAATACTCGTAGGGATGACGAGTCACCAAGAATAACTGAAATACCTATCTAATAGTTTGAAACATAAATTGTACAGACCGCAAATACTTGAATTTACTGTTTGAACCCCGTAGAACTTGTACACACCAATAAAATCAATAAAAATGACTGCTTCAAGTCAGTTCCACCATTGGGAAGAGATACTTTAAAATCAATTTTAAAATCTACGTTTCTGGAATGGGTTGCCATGCGGTAACCACCTTTGCACAGATTTTATTAGAAAAAGAATCAACTCTACTTACGGTTTTTCGCTCTGATCACCCAAATACAATTTAAAAGCTGATATAAATTTTTTTACCATACATTACTGTCTCATCCAAACGGTTTTGCAGATTATCCAAAATTGGTGCTCTTCTGCCGTAATGCATTTCAATTCACCCACAGAAATATTTATTTACATGTATGAACTACAAAATCTCACATAGCTCGGAAGGGTTAAGAAAGTGCACGTGTACCCCACACCTGATGTTAGATTTCTTATTCTTAGATGTATTAACAACCATTAACAACCCAAGTCAAGCAGCGAATGCCGGACGGAAACACGGGGGATGTACATCTCCTCCCTCGTGCCCGCCTGTGTTGGCGCGCATGCGTGAGCGGTTGAAAGATTGTAAGAGCGCCAAATTTGAATATCTTAAACGAGATCTAACAATATCATCATTTATCGAGATATGTATTACATAAATGTGTATATCTATCATGGAATAATTTAATATTATTTCAATTTATAATTAGAAATTATCAATTGCCGTTTTTAGTGGTAGTAGGTATACTTTGGTTTTTTATACTTTGATTATGAATATATTATATATGTAGGTGACTTATAGTATATATACTACAGTGATAAGTTTCTTACATAGATACTCACTTAGGCTATTTGTATAATTTTCACGTATATTGATGGGAAATTTATCAATTTTAGTATAAATTTTTGAAATCTTATTTTCTATCTGTTCGTAAGCGTGGTCTCTTCTGTTATTTTCCTTTTTTTTTGTCATTAATTCAATACTTAGACATTATAAGTTATTAATCCATATTAATTTATTGTATTTTAATATAGCCTTTAGTCCTTTAGCTCTCGCTTGTTTAAGTTTGGGTATCAAATTCCTCCTTTCTTCTTGAATCTCCTTTGTAAAATCTTCCTCAATCCATACATCTGATCCTTTTAAATTTTTAGCTTGCTTCAATACTTCAATTTTTTTTGTGAAATTCCGGAATTTTATTAGTATTGGTCTTGGTCGCTTCCCTTTATTGTATCCAATTCTTCTAATCTCTTCGGCATCGTATGGTAGGTCAATGTTTGTCTTTATTTTTCTCAATATCATAGAAATTTTATTTTGCATTACTTTTTCATCTTCATTTTCTTCATCTGGTATGCCTTTTATTATCAAATTTTTCTTCCTTATCTCCCTTTCCAGTGAATCAATTCTCTTTTCTTGTTTTTCTATTTTTTCTTCCAATTTCATATTTTCTTCTCTATTAAATTTTGCTTATAAGGAAATATTTTCCAACTTATTATCCAAATCTTTTAATTTATTCTCAATGCAGTGAAACATTTCTTCTATTTTTTCCATCTTGCACAGCGATAAAGGTTGTCACCCGGTTCTACACCTCAGAGGATCGACCTTTCTTTGTGCCTTTTATTATGTGTATGTTTGGAATTTTTATACAGTTTGGCAACAGTGCAAACTATTTATTCGCAGATCCAGCTTCTTTTTTTGGTCTCATCAGTAATTAACTTTTCTAGATTCAACAATCAATCGGTATATTTTTGTTAAATATAAGTTAATATCCACCTAATATCAGCAATTCTCCATTAATCACTTAAATTACAAAAGTTCTATGTCTTTATTTATCCACTTTTTGTATTTTATTTCGCACAACAACTCTCGAAATTCCGGGTTTATTGTAGATGTAAAATAAAACACGTCTTACTCAAAGGCCTTGTTGCCAGATTTCAAATAATAAATTTTCAAATTTCTAAATTTGGAACCATAAATATTGTTAACTATTAATTTCTAATTTGAAAGTTTTTGAAGAATTACGATTTCAATTAATTTTTCCAATTATTATGGGGTAACACTTTTGAAACTAAATGAATAGGGTACAGTCATAAATTTCGCTATTGGTGGGAATCGACGTTTTATCAGGTCTCTTAACACCTTGCATACTTATTTTTTCAAAAAAATATCAACTTTACTTATAAAACGACTTTAAAAATCATAAAATTTGAAAGTCCGCCAAAACGCGTTTGACGTCACTGCTAACGTCAAATATTTAAACGTACTTGTTTACATTCTTATTCGTGTATCGTGTATTGAGCTCTGAGTTTTTGTGACTTAATTTGTTTTAGAAAGCTTTAAAAATGGATAAAGCCAAAAAAAACTTCACATTCCAAGTATTGCATTGTTCCAGAGTGTAAATCGACGTCTAGTAAAACTCCAGACAAAATATTTCTTACTTTACCTAGTGGCGCAAGCAAAAATGCATAATCATCTGTGGAAGTATGCTAGACCCGAGAGCCCTACACCAACCACAAAACCTTCGCTAGCCATATCTTCACTCAAAACTTATAACGGATCGTCACTAACTATAAACTAGTAAATAGAATATTTTCTTCTGAAGGTGGATTCATGCAACATCACTTTATTTAACTTATCATTTTCACTGAAAGTTGTCGAACTTCTTAAGATAGATTAAATAATTGTTTGAATGCTTCTGTTATTTGTGTATACTTCATCTTATTAAGATAAGTTAAGTTGAATAAATTGATGTTGCATGAATCACCTTAAATGTTTTAAAATATCCTCGGAAATATCGTATATTATGTCCACTTTCCACTTTACGTTGACTTATAAAATTAAAAAAGCACACACAATCACTTAAAGGTCCCAAACAAACATATAAATGATATTTTCACGTCGAAAAGTTAATTAAAATACAATAATAAACACAAAACTACACATAACCTATGCATTCTTCTTCTCCCTTTCTTTTTCGAGCTATATAATGAGGGATAATCTACCCAAACCTATGCATTGCCGGCCATGGTATTTCTAAATATTTTACGTCACACGTATTCGGAAATCCTCGGGTGTTGGTCGGAAAGTGCATTGAAATTTGAATTTTATTTTAAAATTTGGAAGTTATTTGAAATGGAAAGTGGTTTATTTCCTATTATTAGTTATTTTTGATATCAACTTTACTATTACAAATTAATATCTAAGCAAAATATGAAATATGCGTGTACCCTATTGTCACACTTTGTGTAACCAGTTACAAATTAAATATGCTAAAAACCAAGTCCAACACCAAATAAGCAAGACTTATCTGAAGATTCTCACTATTTTCTGGATTTTTACAATATCTTTGCAAAAAAGGTCTAAATTAATTGAAAGTACTTACAACGCCTTTTTAAAAATGGAACGCATGCATATGGTTTGCTATGTGTCATTTCATCCGACACATCAAGAGTAAATTAAAACGAATAATGTCATATGAAAATAAATTTATCACGAAAATTGACTGAGCTAGAATAATACTTAATGAATTATTAAATTAGATATTGAAAAAGGTGTCAATCGACTTCCATAGGATTGAAGATTCGCTGTTCGGTACGTAGAACGGTCGAACGTTTTGGAGAAAATGATATTAGCGAATCATAGGCGTTGCGTTTCATTTTTAAAAGGTTTTAGCAAAGATAGTGTGAATATAAAAAAAATCGTGGACAATCATTTCTGTTTCTTTAAATTAACTGGACTGTGGTAAAAATAAGTATTGATTTTTATATTTTACACGCGCACTAGCAGATCGGCGCTAAGACTGATGTACCTATGAAAAAAGTGTGAAGGCCGACGCAGATATAACATACATTGGATGACGGCTAGCTTTTCTGGATCTATCGCAAAGGAAGCAGAATTCATATTTTAAAGTGGTTTATGAAAAAACGAATGTCTGCTCTTTCTATTTATTTTGCGAACATTATCACCAATTATTTACCGCGGCTTGACTCCTGAATTCTCACATTTCTATTACCAAACATATTTTACAGAGAGCCAAAATATAAAAATTAAAATTTCACGAGCAAGTCTGTTCACTTTTTTCTCTACTCTTCAGTTAGAAGTGTGAGATATTTACTTGTAAACTTTTTATTCAAGTAGAATTTAACATTTCAGTGTGAAACTATTATTTTTTCTGGGGCTCCAACAAATTGTGTGAAAACTGGTTCATACCAGGGATGTTATCTGACACCTCGCTAAAGAATACTGAGAGTTTCCAAAAGCTGCAGCTTTTATCTAAAGCCCATATCTAAGTGTATCTAAGCATACCTAGTGGTTCGCATGAATTGTATTACCATCTATGGAGGGACCTCATCAGTAAATAGTGCCAGATAGGTAATTTGAGTGCTGAAAGTTTTTTTCTGTCCACCATACCTTCTCTTGTAAATTTAGATTGTTGTTTTTTTTTGTAACATCATCACCTTACCAATTGCTGTTAGACTTAGTAACCATTGAGACTGTTCTTTTTTTTCTATTTTTTGACATGTTTTCGAAACAGCTGTTTTTCAAAAGCAAAATATTTATGCAAC
This sequence comes from Galerucella nymphaeae, assembly GCA_963978555.1. Classification (NCBI taxonomy): domain Eukaryota; kingdom Metazoa; phylum Arthropoda; class Insecta; order Coleoptera; family Chrysomelidae; genus Galerucella; species Galerucella nymphaeae. The sequence goes on along the minus strand of OZ021716.1, from coordinate 1,565,275 downwards.
TTATTTGTATCACATCGCGTTATTTATTTACGAACTGAATGCAACAAACGCGGTTTTGATATCGTTTCTAGCTGCTGAGTAATCTAATTGTTAATAAACATTAGGTGAAAGAAATAGACATTGTAAGAATAGAGACATATGCCACAAAAAATTGTTTAATGCTTTTAAACATTATAGAAGGTTACAGCTATCATATGCAATGATTATTTTAACAATTTTTCCGTTGACTTAGACGTTAGTTTGGAAAAGTGGTTCAAATTTTACCTTAGTATAACAACTGAGATATCTTTGCGGTTTCTCATTTGATTTGAAATCAAAGTACTTGAAGAAACACAACTTCTGGCGTTCTGAACATTCGATTCGGACCATTTAATCCCGAGTTATTGAATCCCAAATTTTATCAACTATTCTAGGCAAACGAACAACAATTTAACGAGAAATAAATACTGTCATGTTTTGACTGTAAACTGTTATTGCGGAATTAGCACAGCTTAAAAACCGTTGGAGGCAACGGATTATCATTAACCATGATATTTTCAAGGAATTTCCTCAAAAATTTCGTTCACTGCTTTTACATTTATGTTTTGATAGTATTTGGGGTAGCCCGATTGGACCAGTAGGTCTTTTCAAATCTCGTAATACTCTTGAAATAGCTTTGACAGCATTCACCTCTATACATGTATGTATGTATGTGTGTCTCGTTCTTTATAGTGTGAGTCAAGTATTGTATACTTTAACCAAAGTTAGTTTGAGGACCATAAAATAAAGCAATGTTGTCAGATATATTTTCTGAAATTGTTGTGCCAGTTTTACATATGTTTCCCATTACTTCAAAATACTGTTAGCTCATGATTTTCTTAGAAAACTAGTTTGAAAATATTTAATAAAAAATACATAATATAAATTTATTTGTAAGAATTAAAAAAAGTCGCTCGAAACTGTTATAAGAAGAGAAATTAATTAGAACAACTTCATATATGCCCGATATATTATGAAAATCTGGCACCGCAGGTGCACCTGCCAGTTACCGAGTGAAATATTGCTCATAATATCGAAAAATTCGGGTAGCTACTGAGGTGGTCCACTATAACATAAAAAATGTAATGGGATTAGGGTACAGGCGCCTTTTGTTTAGATTCATTAGTCTCATAGGCGTGTGCAATTCTAATTGTATATTTATATGTAGACCTATTTAAAATAATATAGTAGTATCTATTTCTTGGTTGAGTGAGTTTAATGAAATAATAATACCTATATTGAGTGAATCGATATCAATATCTATAATATTTATTTGTTCGTGGAGTTGAGTGAATTGATATCAATATAATATTTATTTGTTCGTAGACGTTAGGGTACGTTTTAAGAATATAATTCATTTGTAATTAATTAGAATGGCATTTTGGTGACCATTTGAAACGACAGTCCAAGATGAAGCGCGGGAATCTAATAATTTGGCGCCACAAGCAAATGACTTAGCAATAAATGATGAGGGCCGAATTTAAAAACAAAGATTTACATGTTCAGTGTCAATGCGTTGTTTTAAATATATACGCGTGTTTGAAAAAAGAAAATTCTGTAATTTCTGATAATTGTATTACAAATTTGATGCAGGTTAATTTTATCCACTATATTCATTTGAATTACATTTGAAAAACATTATTTCACAATATTCGAATTTATAAAAAAATTTATGCACGCCATTGGGCGGCTTCTCTCTTCAATGGGATTAAAAATATGGGTCATCAAATTAACATTGGTTATACCATTGTCTAATATAAAGAAATAGTCTGTCAACCTTATAGGCTAAAAATTTAACAGTTTTTCGGTAGTTCGGATTTGATATGTTCTAGTGTAGATTGTCGAACGCAACCCTTAGCTAATGTCATGTGTCACCGGATACAGTAGCGGTGTGTAAAGTGACAATCTACACATGGTAAAAACACATGTAATAGTTGATAAAAGAAGGTTAAATAAATAATTGTCTAAATGTTAGTATTTCATTAAATCTATAATACATAGCATATTTTGGCGACGAGCTCTGGAACCGACCCGTACATCATTAAAAGTTCGTCAGTTAGTGTCGTGTTTGAGGTTAAGTCAAAGAAGGTTTGAGCAAAATTTATCAATAATTAGTGAAGTATTTTAAGTCTGAAGTCAAAGTTTTATCACTGTTGTCGTGTAATAACAATAGTCAAGTGGTATAACAAAGTCCTTAGTCAAACAAAATGTCCTTGATTGGAAGCATAGAACCTTTCAACCCAAAAGAAAGTGATATTACCACCTACATTGAAAGACTAGAACAACTTTTTAATTGTAACGATGTCACAAGAGAAGAGAAGAAAGTTTCCTTGTTCTTAACATTGATCGGGGGAGAAAGCTATGGTATATTGAAGGACCTCTTAGCACCAACGTTACCAAGTTCATTGAAATATGAAGAGTTAGTGAATGAATTAAAATTACATTATAGTCCTAAGCGCTTGATTATTGCTGAAAGATTCAAGTTCCATACAGCATTTCAAGAAGCCAATGAAGATATACAGTCATTTGTAGTACGTCTGAAGAACTTAGCAAAATCATGTGAGTTTCAAAATTTCCAAAATGAGGCACTGAGAGATCGATTTGTGTGTGGGATCAGATCAGAGGCTATAAAACGAAAACTGTTGACGGAAGCTGCATTAACATTCGATGGAGCTCATAAAATTGCAGTTGCGATGGAGTTAGCTGAGGGACAGTTGAAAGTAATGGGTCCAGATATTGGACAAGTCAATAAAGTATATCAAAAAAGGTATTTTCCAAAAGCCGGATTTAGTAAGTCAAATTCCAATCACGATAAGTCCAACAATCAACCATTTGTGTCTACATCACAGTCCAGTAATAGAAAATCCAAGTGTAAGAGGTGTAACCGATTTCACCTTGACTACAATAATAAGTGTCCAGCTGTGTCTTGGAAATGCTACTCATGTAATCAGATAGGTCATACTGCAAAGTCTGCCATGTGCACAAATAGAATCCACAAGTTAGAAGAGGAGCAAAATTATGTTGTTGAAACAGAAGAGTCGGAAGATGGATTCGAGTTAGGTTTGTTATCTGAGGATGTGGGTGAGTGTACTATTAAGTCCTTAGCATCTGGTAGTAGTGACACACTAAGAGTCAGTATGTCAATAGACTATAAAAATGTAGAGATGGAAGTGGATTCAGGGGCTGTACGTTCAGTAATGCATGTTAGCAATTTTGTTAAAATGTTTCCCAATTTAGTTCTTGAACCTGTTGATTTTAAATTGAGAGTTTTAACTGGTCAAAAAGCTGAGATTTTGGGACAAGTCTTTGTACATGTTACTTATTTAAATAAAATGTTTTATTTGCCATTAGTAGTACTTAAGTCAGAAGTACATTTTGTACCCCTTATGGGTAGAAACTGGCTAAATGTGCTTAATCTAAACTGGAAAAATAATGTCTTAGATAATAGTGTTATATTAAGTAGGTCCAAGGGAAACAAGTCAGTTGATAGTCAAATATCCCAAATCATATCAGAAGACGTTAGAATTAAGTTGATAAACGTTATCAAAACTGAATTCAGAGACTTATTTCAGGATGAACCTAATTCTTTTATCAAAGACTTTAAAGCAGAGTTTAAGGTCAAGAATGGTTTCAAACCGATATTTCATAGGGCATATGAAATGCCTTTTTCTATGAAATCTAAAGTGGAAGAGGAAATTGAAAAAATGGTTGAGGCCGGTATTTTAGAAAAAGTAACACATAGCAAATGGGCAAGTCCCATTATTGTAGTTCCAAAAAAAAATTCCAATGATATTAGGTTGTGTGTTGATTTTAAAAAAACATTAAATCGGGCTATCGATACCGAACATTGTGTATTGCCTTTGCCAAGCGATATTTTTGCTAGTTTAAACGGTAGTAACTATTTCTCTGTTGTTGACCTAAAGGGCGCTTACCAGCAGCTACAGATAAGCGATTCTTCAAAAGAACTTTTCACAGTTAACACCCATATCGGTCTTTTCAGGTTTAAAAGGTTAACATATGGAGTCAGTTCGGCTCCAAGCATTTTTCAATGTATAATGGATGCAATATTGGCTGGCTTATCCAAAACCAAGTGTTATCTTGATGATATTCTGGTTCATGGTGAAACTATGGAAGAATGCTATGAGAATGTCAAAAGTGTATTTAAGAAATTACAAAAGTTCAACGTTAAGGTTAACAAGAATAAATGTAAGTTTTTTGAACAGTCTGTTATATTTTTAGGTCATAAAATAGATTGTCATGGCATTCATCCTACTGATGAAAAGATAGAGTGCATAAATAAGGCTCCTTCACCTCAAAACTTGACTGAGTTAAAGTCCTATTTGGGCTTATTGAATTACTATGGAAGGTTTATTCACATGCTCTCTGCCAAGCTCAAACCGTTATATGATTTATGCAAAAGTGATAATGATTTTTCGTGGACAGATGAGTGTGAGCAAGCATTCCAAGAAAGTAAAAAGTTAATCACCTCTAAAAATGTCTTAACTCATTATGATCCAGAGAAGCCTATTTTCATTACTTGCGATTCAAGTGGCTATGGAGTTGGTGCTGTGCTTAGCCATAAAATTGACGGTGTTGAGAAACCAGTATTATTTGCGTCTAGCACATTATCAGAGAATGAGAAAAAGTACTCAAACTTAGAGCGTGAAAGTTTAGCCATAATTTTCAGTTTAAAAAAATTTCACAAGTATATCTACGGTCGAAAGTTACGCTGATATCAGACCACCAACCCCTTCAATTTATTTTTGGAAAAAATAAAAATATTCCGGTTACCGCTGCTTCTCGTATAACTAGATGGGCACTAATTCTGTCAGCTTATGACTATGACATTTTTTATAAAAAGGGATGTCTAATACCACATGCTGATGGCCTGTCTCGTGTACCTATGAATTGCTCCACTGGAGTTTCAGATTCACTTTTTTCATTTAGTTTATGTTATGATGCTCCTTTAACTTATGAGAACATTGCGAAGGCTACAAAAAAAGATATCACTCTTTCCAAAGTTATAGATCTCACCCTTTCTGGGTGGCCAAATTATAATAGTGACGAAAATTTAAAACCTTATTTTAAAAAACGTTTAGAGCTTTCAGTAGAGAAGGAATGTTTATTGGTCGGAAATAAAGTGGTCATACCACAGCAGCTTCAAAGTAATATTTTAAAATTATTTCATGAAGAACACATTGGCATTGTTAGAACAAAGATGCTTATGCGATCTTATTGTTGGTGGCCAGGTATGAATGAGGCGATTGAAGCTTTTATTAGCTCATGTGAAACATCAAAATTTCACGAGTAATAGTGTACTTCTTCCTTGGCCCTGTGCACCTAGTAATTTTTATAGGGTCAATATAGATTTTTTTAAGAAGTTTAATTTAGTCTTCCTTATTTTAGTAGATGATAAATCTAAATGGACTGAAGTAAAACTTATGAGGGATGGTACTAATATAAGAGAAACTATCCTAGCCCTTAAACAGATTTTTTCAGTGTTTGGTTTGCCTGCAGAATTGATATCTGATAACGGGCCTCCATTCAATAGTTTTGAGTTTACCGCTTTCTGCCAGGCCAACGGAATAAAATTTATAAGAATTCCGCCACAACATCCTGAAAGTAATGGCCTTGGGGAGAAAAGTGTACAAACTATTAAAAAGGGCTTGGAACGTTCCCTGTTTAAAGAAAGGGAAAAACATGTCAGCACAATCTCAATTTTAAATACATTGGAAAACTTTTTATTTGTACACCGTAATACACCCTCTACGTCAACTGGCTTGTCACCTGCGGAATCTGTTTTCAAGCTTCGGCCTCGAACTAGATATGACTTGTTGAAGCCTTGGTCTAATAAACATAAACTTTTGAAATCTGATGTTACCGATTTGAAATTGTATCGCGAAAATCAAGAAGTTTATGTAAAAAATAAGTACACTCACTTGTGGCAAAAAGGTAAAATCGTAAGATGCATGAGTTACTGTACTTATCTAGTTAAAATTGGAGATGTTATTAGGCTTTTTCATTCGAATGATATTCGTCAGTCTAAAGTAGAATCTTCTGAAAACATTTCGTATGAAGTAGCCTCCGCTCCTTTACCAAGTGTTTCAGCTTCTCAAATATGTCCAAATAATAACCAAGATTGTACACGCAATATACAAATGAGTCAACCGGCTGTTGATGAGGTACCACAGTCCGAAGGTCACGCAGTCCGCAACTCACCTAAATCAAATAACCAAAATACAGAATTGACCACTGATACGCCAAGTGACCTTGGTACTGCTTCAACTTCCGGATATACTACAAGGTTTGGACGAATGATTAAAGTTCCTCAGAAATTAAACTTGTAATCTTAATAGGGGAAGAAAATGATATGTTCTAGTGTAGATTGTCGAACGCAACCCTTAGCTAATGTCATGTGTCACCGGATACAGTAGCGGTGTGTAAAGTGACAATCTACACATGGTAAAAACACATGTAATAGTTGATAAAAGAAGGTTAAATAAATAATTGTCTAAATGTTAGTATTTCATTAAATCTATAATACATAGCAGGATTGGACGTTTAGATGGCGCTGAATATAATATTTCACTTCGAATTAGGAAAGATCCCTATTTATTTTAATTGATTATGTTTTTAAACGCTAGATGTAACTGACGACAATCTGTATTAATTATGAGTCTATTTTCGAAATAAATCTACCTGTTTTTGAAGGTCATTTATAATAACCACACCACCCTTAGGTAAAGGGTGAAAAGATTTTATAGTTATCTCGCATTTGTCAAGTATTTAATTCTTGTTCTAGTTGCGTGGATTGGTATTTTGAAGAATTGTTGTTATTTTGATTATTATACGTAAATAGTGGTTGGATGGAATAGAATACAGTTTATCAAATAAATATGCTAATAATGGATGGTTCTGAATTATTTTTTCGTTAGTTGCAGTCACAAAGATGATATACGAACAGAGCCTACATGTTTCCAAAATAGTTCACAGACAATTAAATGCTATAAACTCACTTTTTTGGACATTCTTAATTACTATTTTTTGAAGAAAAACTCACGCATATTATCATTTTTTAGTAGAGAGATACCTAGGTGGGTAGCGAACGGAAAGTAAAATACCTACGATTAACTATGATACAATATGATTGAATCAAAAGAAAAACAAACAGCACGTGGACGTTAATCCGATATACAGGGTGTTTTCAAATGACTCTTACAACGTATACATGTAAAAAATTCTCGTAAAATTGGACAAAATGATATAAGGATTAGTTCATTTACTTTTCAAAATACGGGGTGTTGAAGTTATAAACATTCAAATGTTTTTGTTTGATAACTTTAAAATGGATGAATAAATTGATTTGGCATTTGGCAAGTTGTTTTTGAATCATTCGTCAATTTTTGATCCAGTGGTGTACATTTGGCCTTTCACTGACATTTGTGGCTATTTTCAATCAATCTTATATTCCTTATTTTTTTCACCTAAAAAACATAACCTTCACATATAAAAAAATTAGTAGTTTGTTTTCATGAAGTTTGCAACATCATTTTCAATAATAAAAGCACAACTTTGGACAAATATTTTCGAGAGTCTTTTCACAATGTTCAAGATGCATTAATTGCTGCTTCACAAATTAGTTTCTGATACATATTTCAGTAATTTAAAGGTTATTAAAAAAAGATATTTTTTATTTTATTATTAATAAATTAGGTTGCAGACTTCATGAAGACATTAAATATCTTGAAAACTACACATTTTATGATGTGTAAAGGTTATGTGTTTTTTACGTGAAAAAAATTAAGGAATACAAAATTAATAGAGGCCACCGATATGTTGTGTAGGTATTCAGCTAAAAAGTCAATTTAAATTTCAAGATATACGGTTCGGGGGTGTATTCATTATTTTAATAAAGCAATATAGATGTTCGCAATGATAGAAAACATGCAAAATCTTATGTTTTAAACAGTATACATTAATGTCATTCTTGTCAGAAAAAAACCCTTTTTGTTGGCCACACTGACCTTAAACTGAACTCCTCTATTAAAAATAGCTACAAATACCAGTAGCGTGAAAAATGGGAGGAGAAAAGTGAGATATTTTTCCAAATGTACACCACTGGATCAAGAATTGACAAATGTTTTTTTATAAAAATATGCCTTTTTACATTATTTAAAAACAACCTACCAAATGTAAAATCAATTTATTCATCCATTTTAAAGTTATAGAATTAAAACATCCAATTTTTCAATACTTCAACACCCTGTTTTTCAAAAAGTAAATGAACTTATATCATTTTGTCCAGTTTTACTGAAGGTATATACATGCAAACGTTGTAAGTGTCATTTGAAAACACCCTGTATATAACAATAACACAGTCTCGTATCTTTTTTAAAAGGAACATTATTTGATAACATTTTCCAATTAGATTTGTTCTTGTAAAATTCAGTTATTTTTTGTCAAAAAATAAATTTAATTTATGATTTGGTATCTAAATTTTATCTAATACGGATCTGTTACTTTTATTATAAATCCGACCAGAAACTGAGTCCAGAAATTATTTTGTAATATACTTATCTATACTCGTAAAATTTTGTTTGGATGGGTTAGTTATCTAGGTAGAAATTTTTATTCAACTTTGATAAGTAAAAATGTATTATTTTGTTATGTTTATTTTGAGGGTTATTAAGATTTTATCATAGAGTCACCTATTGGTCAATAGCATTTCGTATACACAAGTTTCTGGAAGTTTCAAATTTCACCGTAATTTAACTTAAGCCGCCACCTCCTAATATGTATGCATCTCTCTTTTTATGGTCTCTGTTATACTCATGAGGTTGACAGACTATTTCTTTATATTAGACAATGGTTATACTTTACCTTAACGATTTCCTTAGAATAGATTTCTATTGAAGTTTATCTTTTATTCAAGACATTTGCTGGAAAAATGTAGTGATTAATTCTAAATAATGCACTCAACTATTTGTTTGCAAGAGTGCCATATGCAGAGAAGGAAAAGTTATTCCCTATTCTATTCAAAACATTAAAAATTCCGGTTATTAAGTTTTCAAACATTCAAATTTGTGATGAAAAAGAGGAATTCGAATTTAAAATGGGAACTATTTCTAAAGAAATGTTCCGGAAAGTTAATTTTGCCAAACTGATTAAGCAATACAACTTTTGATTGCATTAAGTAGCTCCGGAAGCAGCTCTGCAAATTCTTTTAATTTCTGATTTCCCTAATGTAATTTTAACGTGTTTTTCAAGTTTTTCGAAAATCAGGACAATTACTTCAGTGAAGTTTCTACATCATACATGAAACATTTACTGCAGAGCTTGAGTAAATTAAAAAATGTATTAAAGAAGACCCCAAAAAGATCTTGTACGCTCGAGGACAAGAGTTTTCAGCGGGAAACGATAACGAGTGGAATTTTACAAGAAAAACAACTGTCCGGGAATTATTAATTTGATTATTTACTTTTTGTAACAGTGACAGCATTTACATTTTGTTATATAGAACTTTTTACACGGCTGCATAATGAACAAGAAAATGAAGTTTTCCATGTTTTCCCCCCTCACTTCACTCGAGTTTGATGATAAAATTCTTAACTTTTTTTCTCACCCTTTCTTTACACACAAATATAAGAACTTGATTAAGCATCTTGGAAAATTCAAAGGAAATTTATCCCTCAACTCTATCGGTTAAGCGCGTTCAAGGTCAAAATGGAAGTCGAATCAAAGCTACAATTTCATGTTAAGTTCTTGTGTGGTCGTAGCTTGAGAGTTAAAAGTTAGTAAGCGGACTACAGAATTACAAAAATTGCAATTTTATGACGATTCATCGTAAGTGCTTGTTATGCAGCTCGCTTCAATCTAACGTCTGATTTTCACATTTCGTAACGTAGGGTGACAGTTTACGTTCTGCAAGCATTACCACAAATCGACTACTTACTGTGAAATTTACAATTATGTCTTCTTTTAGCCAACTGAGAAGCTGAGTTTCTCTATTAGTGAATAATATTTTTCTTTTATTATTAACCTAAGTCAATAATTGACTAATTCGAATATTATCAGAATCCAGAGATAGTAGTTCAACAAAAACTTGTACAAAATATCCAGGAAATTATTTTCAACTTATTTGCTGCTTGAAATTTCCATCAACATTGATTTATTTGGATAAAAATACCATTCGTTTGAAATTCGCGCTTTAATGGAAATGACTGATGACATTAGAAGTGATTTCACGATGAAGAGCGAAAACAAACAATGTACTTGTCAGGTAGACGACTGATAAACACTTCACGTGGTGAATTTGTGAGCGCTGTGGTGTAAAATGTGGAAAATATATATTAAATGTATAGTGAAATGTAGCCCGCGTAATGTGAAATTTTTGGATGAAGTCTTCAACTCGTTGCATTGTAATAACAACAATGGAGAGGTTCATATGCACCCTTTTGCAATTAAAGATCCAGCATCGAATTTTCACAAACCTAAGAAAACTTTACTTCAAAATCAACTTATTTCTGTTTTTGTTGGGCATCTCTCGCGTTACTGCCGCAATCAGCATCATCCATGATGGCAATCTGAGGATAGTACTGGGATCCTTCGTCTCACGGCAATCCTTGCATTATGTTACGTTACGAAATCTATAAATCAGAAGTTATCCTAAAAGATGTTTTTTCGCTCAAGTGCTCAGGTTCAAGGTATTCTTTCATTTCAAATGAAGTGGGCTGAAATAAATAGAAAATATTCTGTTCTTTTTTATTTCTTTATTATATATTAAGACGAATTTATCGTCTTATTTATAAAATGGAGCCAAGCTCTTGAAAAAAAAATATAGTTTACGATTTTGAAAAAAATAATTATTATATTTGCTTATTGTGATATATTTTTAGACAATATATAAGAAATTGTATTTAAATATTAGAAGGTAAGTTAATGTAATGTGAACATACAGAATTATGTTAAAATTAGTGTTTTTTTAATTTTATTGAAAGAAAATATGAAATTTAAAAGGTTTAATTATGAACTGTCAAGTGTAGATGAAAAATTAAAGTTTTGAAGAAAATAATAACTTGTGAGGAAAAAGAAGACTAGTTCCAGACTCAGGAGATGAAGCTCTAGAAAATGGGGCCAAGCACAGGTGTCCCAGCTAAAATAAAAATTTTGAAAGGTAGCATTTTTGATGGTGATGTCATCAAAAATGTCAGATGTGGCCAGAGGAGCACGATAATTTTTTTGCTATGATACTCGTTTGTTTCCGGGAACTAGGGACCCAGGTTGCCTAGGTAGCAAAAAAATAAATAAAGAAGAGTGAAAAAGAAATTTTTGGAATATTAAAAAATATTGTCAAAAGTTAGTTTAAAGTGAAGAAAATTTTGATTTATAACGACCAAAGGTAATTATTAATTATCTGGAATAGAAAAAGTGAATAGATACATACCCTTAGAATTGTTTAAATGGCCATAAAACTATAATAGGATATAGTTCAATCAATCCATACAATACATGGTTTATGGACGAAGCAATTCATTGTACTGAGAAGATGTAAGGTAACAAACATTCCATTGGAAATAACCTTCATAATATCCAAAAAGTTTTTGTAAGAAGTAATAGTTTATTTGTTTTGAACAGTTATTGTATAAAATTGACTTACCAAAGGTTATATTTATAAATATTTGATCGGTAGAGGTATAACAAAAATTATTTATAAACTTTTCACACATTATTGTATAAGTAATTTTAATTTTTTTTTACTTTATATGTATTTGTAGGTTAACTTAGTTAAGTCTTCTTTTTTTTTGAGTGGAAGAATGCATTCTACGCTATTCAGCCAATAGGCAAATATAATTAGAGTCATTGTTAAAAAAATAAATTCGTAGGTAGGTATATTTGTTGCTCCTATATTAATGTAATTGAAAAAATCAACTTTGTTTTCAATAAATTTCTATTTAGGAAATCAGTTGTTTTCTACAGTAGATAGTGTGTTGATAGTTCTGTGACGACTATCATAGATAAAAAAAAAAACATAAAGATCGAATCGTACGCCCAGAGTGCTAACGCTCAAGAGTTCTCAAGGTAAATAAATTTCAAATCTTTATAAATTCAGTGGATTATATTTTTATATAATATAAAGAAAGAAAATAGAATTAAAATTAAAAACTAATTAAAATTTCATAAATGGCGCTCAACATTAAAATAAAATTAATTTAAAATAAAACTAATTCACAAATAAAAAAAATCATTATATAAAAAAATATTTAAAAATTGAAAATATCGTCACAATATATTAAGAAAAAGGATGAATAATATACCACAAGGAACATACAGATAATAAAAAATATATTATATCGGATGAATCAGACTATACCATTTTTTAATTTTAAGTTATTTAACTATTGGCGGTGGACGCACCGGGTAACTGTGTGATAATTTTTAAAATAGTAGGAAGCTGCTCAGATAAACTCAATGAACTTGTCGAAAAAATACTTCATGACCTCATTCATTTTAATTTCTCAAAAAAATGGAGCAGTGTAGGCACTAAGTTAACTCAAATATTCAGTCATCCATACTTTAATCAAAGTGCATCTGAAAGGGTGATAACAGAATATAATAAAAAAAGTGGACTAACATTCTGATAGTATCAGAAATACAACCTTCACGAAAAAGATGCCCGTTATAGCGACTCGTATGAACACAAAAAACAAGCAATGGATAAGGCGAATAACAATTCGCTCATCACTTCTCATAGTGTATTATTTGTTTAGTTACTTATACATACATTTCAAGGTTGAAATTGAAATTTGCGCCTAGAACAAAAACTACGTTGGCTTGGGCGCCAAATGAAACGTTCTTTACTTGGTGTTAAATGAAAAGTTATAATATATAGATTGAAAAAAATAATTGTACTTAAAAAAATGATTCTCATTCTCCGAAGTTAACAATAACAGAACTATAGCTTAAAAGAAAGTAGTTAATAAAGTTGAGCGCCACGTGGTTTTCTTTCTTTTTTTATGAAAAGAAGAGGTTAACCCCGAAACTATGAATATATAGTTCTGTCATATTAGTTAAGCATAGTTTGGAAGCCTCCCTGCCTTCTTGGGTATCAGGCCAAATTAATGTTCCCTCAGCAGTGGAGGTATGCCTCGAAGTCCATAAGTTCTTATGAAACCATAAAATCGGTTTAAAGGTATGTATCAATTTTAAGATACTTGTTCCAGTTTCAGTTTGTTTTGTAAAACGAAATCTATGAAGCCAACCGCTAAAATAATTCATAATAAATTAAAATCAATATGACAATGATTACACCATCAACCCTCTGTAAAGTTAATTTTTCTATCTTTAAGAACAAGTAAATTTTCTTTTGTTTTTTTTAGAGCTCATGAAATTAGCTAGAGAAATATTAAAATAAAAAAACTTCACCAGAGAATTGTTGAAGAAAGGGGAAAAATTATGAAGAATTGTTCAAGAAAGGGAAGGAAATAATTTAGGGAATGTGAAGGTAGCACGAGGTCACGTGTCCTAAAATGTTGAATAAATTCCACAGAGATTTTATACAAAATCCGTTAATGAACACTGAAACTATTAGAATGGAAATATGGAATCTTACCTGTAGGAATATAATAATTATAGTTATTTATGCAACAAGTGCAAAAAGTGAGTGTTTTTTGCACGCGACGTGAAATTGTCGAGGTCTTTAGGCCGAGTTGGACAACACATATTATTGCGGTGACAAATACTGTGCGACGTTATTACCGCAGACGTTATATTGACAGTTGAGCATGCGCAGAATGAGTTCGAGAGACACCTTGCGGTAATATACCGTTAGCACATCACGTTATTTACGGCAGTACACCTCACGTAAAACGTTGCGCTATTCTACTTCGGACAGAATCGTATAGATCCGGTAGCGGCTTAGCTGATCGGAAACCTTTCAAGGTTGAGTTGTTGTTTGTTATGATGGTGAAGTGGAATGTTTGTATAAAATTACTGCTTCTCATGCCTCATCCATACTAAGAAGTTCCTCAGAAGAAATTATGCCATGAACAGGACAAACAAAAACAAAACACTGATTAGTGGTGATACTGGTTTCAACTTTTAGAGGTTAGTTCCAAAAATAAAGCTCTTAAATGAAATTAAAATGGCAATACGTATACCGTCACAAACATTGTTAATACGTAAACGTAATATTTAAAGCGGAGTAAATAACACACAGCATGCACTATCGGAATTTGCAATATCTCTCTATTGAGCCAACACATTAGAAAATAACATCTTCATTTCTTATAGATACTATTTATTGTTCCTTCTGAATAAACAGGTATTATTTTCCCAAATTTTTGCTATACAGCTAAAAAAAATCCCCAATAAAGCAACAAAACAGCTCCAAATTAGAGGTGAACTCGACCTTAAATAATATTTCCATCTCCATTATACCGGCGAATTCGGTAGCGTGTTTTAATAAAGTGAGACCGAAAATGATTTGTAGATCAACATTAATGGAAAAAGCTCCTTTGTAATGGCTTTTATAAGTTATGACCAGCTCTAGATTGTCCTATTCCAGGATTATTTACTTAGTGTAAAACATCTCCATTATACTGCAGATTACTATCAGCCTATTACTTTTCTGAACTTCGTGATTTGAGTAAAAACCTCTGTAACAGAGTCAGACCGTGAGAGAGTTTATAATTTGAATATAAAATACTTTTATCTGTGCCCGCAGTTGATCTTTTAACAAATACACAAAAATTACACGATTTCAAGTAGTTTAATTGTCATTGTTTTTTGAAATTCAGGTTATGTTTTATTTTTTGTGTATTGCAACGCATGTAAATTTGGAGAAAATGTGTGGAAGTGTATATATGTTACAGGGAAAGTTAATCCTCCAGTAAGAGTTGACTCTCCCTAGGTAAAGTGACTATTCAGATTAGACTATTCATTTAGATAAAGTATACTTTTACTGTTTGGAGGTTGTAAAAGTAGACTTTGGATAGAAATCAACCTACCATAACTTAACCACTACCCTGACCCAGTACACGTACATTTGTCTTCATTTCATAATAAATAAATGTGCACATTTGCTACCTCGTTTGGTTTGGGTAATCTGCATCTAACCAACATTTAAAATTTCGATGAAGGGAAATGTACATCGAATTTACAATGACCATGTCGTTTTAGTAAATGTGAGAGAAAGAGAAAGGAAATTCAAGTATTACATTCTTCCTTTTAAATATCCAATACCCGAGTGATTCAAGTTAATCTTCCAGTTGATATACTTTCACTAAATCGCACCAATAATAATTAACTCTTCCTGTAAAAAGAGTGTTCACTAATTTCAAATCAACTCTCACTAATAATCGATTTTCCCTGTAATACATACATTAAAATGGATGATGCCGTGTTAAGGTGGTTGTGCTATAATAATGTTAAATATTTTTCAACGAATATAACAAAAATAATACCATTGACAGCTACCACAAGGTAAAATTCGACAACTTCCAGCGCTCCATAGATATTTATCCTATAATAGTATATTACGTAACGTGTGTGGTGAGAAGCATTTTACTCACGAATGGAAAAGTTACGTAATTGCGTGAGTGCGTAAAATCATTTACAACACGAGCTACGTACTATACTTTACCAACGACCTACTTGTATTTATACTTTTATTATTGATAATACTTGAACAACATCAACAATATTTGGCTATTTCTGCGATTTCCGTGATAATATTAAATCCATCTCACTTTCACTCGACATTTTTTAATTGAATAAAACTTCACAAAATACACAAACCAGTTATAAGTTGTAAGGATAATGAAAAAGTGTATTGTGTGTAAGTTTCTTGACAGTTCTTACGCAAATCGCTATTGCAGCCTACCTAAGTTTGATGTTTTGACGGCTTATGTCATATTTTTGTATAAAATGGTGACGTCTATTGTCAGTTGCTAAGATGTTGCTAGGGAAGCCGTAGGATTTACTTTACAGATGTGTGTTTTTTTACCGTGCGTAATAGACGTCATTACATTAGCGCCGAATGTGTGTTATTGACTGATTATAGGGGGGGGGTCGTAGGTAAAAATAAAATATTCACTCTTTTTTTAATTTCTTGGGAAATTAAACCACAATATTTTTAAATTCTTCATTTCAACGTTTCGGTAGCGTTCCAGCTACCGTTGTCAAGAAAAAATAAGTAAAAATTGATTTTTATCCCTAACTGACACAACGGAAAAAATTTGACAACTAGACAATGGATTTATTAATAAATGGCCCTTATACTAAGCTACCAAATGATCCTACCAAATCTATTGAAAACAAAATTTATAAAACACTTTTCAAATTCAAGAACGAATTTGCTAGTCGTGTAAGAACAATGTTAACACCTAAATACAGTAAGCCACCACATTTTTATGGTCTGCCAAAAATTCATAAACAAAACATACCATTGAGACCAATTTGTAGCACTATTAATTCCCCATGCAGTAAACTATCGAATCACATATTGAAAATTATTGAACCCCTCGCGGGACAGACAAATTCATACATCAGAAATAGCAATCATTTTATAGAAAAGCTATCAGATTTGAATTTTAACAAAACCCATTATTTGGTCAGTTTTGATGTAGTTAGTCTCTTCACGAATGTACCGGTACAAAAAACAATAGAACTTGTCCAATCAAAATTAGAAATTGATCAGACCCTTACAGAAATAACCAAATTGAGCGTAACAGCAATAATAGAATTATTAAAATTATGTATATCAAAAACATATTTTCAATTCAATAATGATTTTTATGAACAGAATTTCGGTCTTGCCATGGGCTCTTGTCTCTCACCAATTTTATCAAATATTTACATGGAACATTTTGAAGCCAAAATAGTAAATAATCAAAAATTAAAACTAATTTTCTGGTGGAGATATGTAGACGACATCTTCGCAATATGGCCTCATGATTTAATATCTCTTAATGATTTTTAAAAAAATATAAATGAAGGAGAGGAATCTATAAAATTTGAAATTGAAATTGAAAATAACAATTTTTTGCCATTTTTAGATGTTCTTATTAATAAAACATCTACAGGGTATGAAACAAGTGTATACCGCAAACCAACACACACTAATAGATATTTGAATTTTGACTCTAATCATTCTAAAAGCGTTAAAAAAGGGATAGTAAAAATCTTTATACGATAGGGTCAGAATCATTTGTTCTAGTGATGATCAATTTACAAAGGAGATGTTTTAAATAACAATTATTATTACCCTGCAGAATTTGTAAATAAGGAGATTAAGCATATAGAGAGGGACTCATTGTTAATACCCCATAACAATAATATTAATAATTCAGCTAACATAATTTTCAGAAACTGGATTGTCTAGTTGTCAAATTTTTTTCCGTTGTGTCAGTTAGGGATAAAAATCAATTTTTACTTATTTTTTCTTGACAACGGTAGCTGGAAGCTACCGAAACGTTGAAATAAAGAATTTAAAAATATTGTGGTTTAATTTTCCAAGAAATTAAAAAAAGAATGTTAGATATATACCTAATCATTTTTTGTCTGTGTTTTGTTTGTTTGTTTTCCCACAATTAATACATCTGTAGACCTTTAGTAAACTCAGACTTATTGACTTAGTGAGCCAATATTTATAAAGTGTAGCCGATTCTTTAGTACTTAAATAGCTTCTGGCTGCATGGGCACAGCCCTAAAGCAAAAAAAAGAAAAAAAAAATGAAGATAAAATATACACTATTGCTGAGGCTCCTAAACTTTTTTTCTCATAGACCATTCGATACTATCAATATCATTGCAAGCACACAAACAAATCTCTTCCCTTCACACGCGTGGACAGGCGCTGCGGAATAATCAAACTGATTATACAAGTTTTTACAAGTAGCAGTCGCTGAGCTTCTATAGTGATAGGTGAATTCAAGCCAACATTTCATCTTTTTACGAAGCCAATATTTTCGTGGATCCCCGTTCACGTAGTAAGCTTTCATTTTCATCACTTTAAAAAATTGATATATATTATTCAATACAATATTCATTCATGTTCTCCTTTTTTTGCTCGCCCCCTCATAACTACTTTGAGGAAATATTCGTTAAAATTTCAAATAGACCACTATATTATAAAAAAGGGTGACATTGTAGCTCCCACCACTGAACTATTTATTTTGTGACCAGGTGATACCATAGTGTTTAAGGACTACCACTAGTACATCTCAACTTTTCACTTTAATTATATTCCAAAATAGCATTACTCTAATAATAAGATTTTTCAACAAAAATAAATTTCAATTTTTTGTCACGCCACTGATTATGCAGTTTCCTTTATTTGAATTTTCTACCAAGGAATTATTTTTGGTTTCCGTGGACAGGTATGTTATTTCCGTGCGAAAAGGACTGAGCAGGATAAACTATATATATTTCGGAAACATTGACATTTATTCATTTTTATGGTCTTTGGTATCTGCATTTTAATGCGTTTTTCCAATATACGGCCAAAAGGGAGAGTGCTAGAGATCGAAAGAAATAAACAATAAAATATTGAACAAGTTTACACTTTATGAGATAACAGGATGATACGGTGAGAGATAATGTATAATATGTATATGTACCAGGGTGTGACAAAAAGGTAGGTCATAAAAAATCATACCACATATTCTGGGGCTCGATAACTCGATCCAACCCTAGTACAAATGTGCATGCGAAAAAAGTTACAACCTGGCTACAATTATATATCGTCAGAATATTCGGTTTTCGTTAGTAAAACGGTGTATTCAAAAAAATTGGGACCATTTCGAACATCTATTGAAAACTACACATTTGAAAATAAATAAGATTCAATCGAAAATTTGGGACCCTCGGGAAACTTGAAAATTCATTGACTTTAATTTTTGTTACTCGAAATTAATGAAGCATGATGAAAAATAGTCAGTATCTCAATAAAAACTGATAATGGTAAAAAGTACTAGGGGCAGAAAAGTTTCAAAAATAATGTGTTAATAATGGTGCCACAATAAGCATTAAATTGTAACGTACACAAAGATTATGGGGGGGTTCAGGGGATCTCAAGTCCCATAAATTTTCAACGGGGTGCAATAATTCCTTAATTTTTTTTAAGATGATCTTATCATAAGAAAGCCATTAGTCAACTTTTATTATAATATGTCGAACAAGTGTTGAAATATTTGAAAAAATCAATTTTCATCCGTAGGGTTGTAGCTTTTTTCGCATGGACATTTGTACTAGGGTAACTTGGGTTGGATCGAGTTATTTTTAGCCCCAAAATGTGTGGTATGGTTAATGACCTGCCTTTTTGTTACACCCTGTATATGTACTTATGTATTTTTGGGGTAACATTCGCTTAGTCCTGGAAAATCTACTGTGTTCCCTTACTTGAACCTAGTTTCTGAGGAGTCTCTGAAACTAATAGCTCCTTTAGTCCTATTCCGCGGAGGAACTTTGGGATATCTGCAGGCTTCAACTTAGGTAAATGTTCCTCTTCTATTCAGTAGTGTCCCAGGTACTATGCTCTAGGATTCTGGAGTGCTGTGCAGTTGGTGAGTATGTGGATGGAGGTTCCTTTCTCCACTATTTCAAGCTTTTTCAGGGGCCCATTGAGACAATGTCCCGTTAGGATCCCTGTCAAAACTCTTAGCGCAATTTTACTTTGACTTATGCATTCATTCGATCTCAACAGGCTGTAGTCACCCAGAAGACTCTTCGATTGTCTAAGCCATACTAGATATTTTCAATGGTCGGATCTTCTCTTTCTTCCGGCTTCATCTATTTCCTCCAATATTACATTGCGGCTGATTCCCCATATGGTTTTGAGGTTAAGTTTTCTTTTCTCATTAAAGGCCATCAAGATGGTTTTAGTGGGGTTGATGCTAAGTCCCACTTGCCTACACCAGCTATTTGTATAGTTGAGACCCTTTTGTACAATATCACAAAGGGTGTTTTCGGATTTCCCCATAGTTGTTATGACAATATCGTCGGCATATCCTTAGCAGGATATTCCTAGAACCGTCAAACCACACAGGAGTTAATCCACCGTCAGACGTTACCTGTTACCACTTGTGAAATTATATTTTTCACTTCTTTTCCAGCAAAAGGATTCATGATCAATGTAGGTATTTATATCGACAGGTCGGAACCAAATAAATTTTCTTGAACTACCGCTAACGAATTATGAACCCCTTAAGTCTTGGATCACTTTATGAGTCGATCTACAATGTTTTATAGTGTTTGCTTGTAGTTTATATAAAACATTTACTTTTTTTGGTTATTCTATACTATTTTAAATTTCAGCGAGAGGTCTCACATCAAAATGACTGAAATATAGCTACATTTGAAATAAAGTATCATACAAGGAAATATTTTGGAGTTTAATGTTTTCTGCAAATCTAATTCAATAAATTCACATCTAATTACGAGCTCAGACAGAAAATTAAGCGGAAAAGTAGTATATATATATATGCAACGTTATGGTAATATGTGTAATTCGAAGCCAGGAAGTACAATTAAAGTTTATCCAGACTATCCAGAGAAAGAGCAGAAGTGGGTGACGATAATTATCACGACTCCTCACTCAATTACATTATTGAACGAAAACACGAAATCGCCATCAACGTTGTTTCACGAAGACTGTTGGAGAGTAATAAAAGTTGCAGGCGACTCTTCAAACTTTCAATGATACGGGATAACTCCTATTCAGAAATTGTATTGTATTTGATCCTATATTGACATCGCGTTTTTGATAAAAACTGATAAAATTAAGTAAGAACTGAATCCTTATTTTTGTTTTGTCTCATTTTTCATTATATAATGAGCGTAGTGACAACAATGCCGTGGGTCTCCGCAGCAGAAACTACTTAGCCCTTGACTCCAGAGTGGCGCCCCTACGTAGCAGCAGAGTATTGCACATGTTAGATGAGAGCAAAGCAGTGTGTTAGTTGCAACCGTAATATGATGGTCCAGACGAACGGAATGTCAAATTAGCAAATAATCAAGTAACGTTACCTACAAAAGTTGTGAAAAACAAAGTAACAAGTGAGAGCGAAAAACACGTGTAATTTGGATTCGCTAGCTGCTATCAATAACGGGGTTTAGTGCAGTGGGAAATAAATCCTGTCAATTCCATTTATTTATTTATTGATATTTCAATTTGGGTGCATAATTTACGCGCAGCATGGCACGTTAAGAGGTTCCACAATATCGAAATAAGTGATTAGATGCATGGAGTGCGGAAAGTGAGGTGGATAAATCAAGTGATAATTTCCAAAGCTATCACCAATAACTGTGTCCAGCTGGTGACAATTTCGGGACTCGTTTAAGGCTTTGGTGCACAATTACTTTGGTACTTACTCACTGATGTTCTTTATTTTCTCTGCATGCCATATCTGTGATACTTCAATTGCAAGATCGATGTATTTTGGAGTGGACAAAAACAGAACTAGAAGATATTCGAAAAACAATGCGAACCATTATGACCCAACATAAATATCATCACCCATATGTATGCAGTTTTGGGGTAACATTCACTGAGACCCAGAAGATCTATTGTGCCCCCTCACTTCTACTAAGAGGAGAGTCTCTGAAACTAGTAGCTACTTTGGTCCCATTGCCCGGAGGAATTTTGGGATATCTGCAGGCTTCAACTTGGGCAGATTTTCCTTTTCTATCCTATCTCCCACGTACTTTAGGATTCTGAAGTGCTGTGCAGCTAGAAAGTATGTGGATGGAGGTTTCCACTTCCATGTCACAATATCTGCATTCTTCTTCCTCTACTATTTTGAGCTTTTCATTTCATTTCCTTCTAGTCACCACCCATTATCAGGAAGAAGGGATAAGGAGCTCTAGCATAGTTAATTCGAATGAGGAAAAAATATTTCAATGATCGCAGAAGGAGATGAAAACAATTCCTTTTTCAATTCTGTGGACTCTGATAAGAAACTTGAAATCATCACAGAATCTGCCAAACAGATGGAGTAGGCCAAAAAAGCGCTTCATGGTCGACATTATCACGACCTCAATCAACCTTATATCGGAAAAAAATAGTGGATCTCTGATGAAACATCACTTCCAGAATCAGAAGGATTTATTATGGCAGTTCAAGACCAAGTAATTAATATCAACAATAGGGTACAGGCATAAATTTTGCTATTGGTGGGAATCGACGTTTTATCAGGTCTTCTAACACCTTGCATGCTTATTTTTTCAAAAAAATATCAACTTTACTTTTAAAACGACTTTGAAAATCATAAACTTTGAAAGTCCGCCAAAAGGCGTTTGACGTCACTGTTGACGTCACTCATTTACACGTACTTGTTTACATTCTTATTCGTGTATCGTGTATTGCGCTCTGAGTTTTTGTGACTTAATTTGTTTTTGAAAGCTTTAAAAATGGATAAAGCCAAAAAAAAACTTCACATTCCAAGTATTGCATTGTTCCAGAGTGTAAATCGACGTCTAGTAAAACTCCAGACAAAATATTTCTTACTTTACCCAGTGGCGCAAGCAAAAATATTTTACCAAAATCAGCCATCCCCATTCACCAATACATTTCCGTGAAAATTTTTTTTTATCATCTCTGGAAGTTTGCTAGACCCGAGAGCCCTACACCAACCAAAAAACCTTCGCTAGCCATATCTTCACTCAAAAATTATAACGGATCGTCACTGAACTATAAACTAGTAAATAAAATATTTTTTCTACTAGCGTGCGGAAAGATCCACTTTTGCGCCTTAAAAAGCGTGCGGAAAGAGTCACTTTTCCGCACTAGTGCGGAAAGTAGATTTGTTGACATTTGAGGAGTATACTGACGTTTGAATATTTAAAATATGTATTTTGTATATCCAAGTTTACCAAATGACTGAAAAATTGAGAAATTTATTGGAATTCTGCTATAATTTTCAATAAAGAGGAACGCGTATCCTTCAATAATTTTTTAATGTCTGGTGTAAGCTGGTATAAGCCTCATCAAATGATTGTCAAATAATAATAAATATCTGACATTTCTCATCTGTCACATTGAATCAACAAAGAAAAAATAATCCTGTCAGTCAATACCACGTCAATACTATACGTTATCAAAACCAATTTTACCGTCGCAGCTTTTTCTAAGAGATAATTTTTCCATGGATTCTTCAGATGAAGATTTGCCAGAGTCAGATTTGGAATCAGCCAGAGCTGCAAACTTGGATCTATTACTATCAAAATCTCGTCAAAGGTATGAAAATGAATAAATTTGCAGAATGCAACAAACTGCACATTTAATATTGATATTAATAATAATTTTTCCTACGACCACATAGGAAAGTGACATATATCGCACTGACTAGTTCTATGGAAAGTGACCTTTATTCATACGCGTACGGAAAAAAATCTTATCCGTACGTGTGCGGATAAAAAAGCTGTCAAATTGAATGTTGAAATGCTAGTCTTTTTACTCCGCATATTAATATGTATATGTGAAATGCTTATTTCCTAAGTTGATTGGTCCATATAATAATATAATATAATTTATTTATTTCATTTAAAATTAAAAAAAAAATTAAAAAAATACCGAGCCCGGACTCGAACCACCCTACTGTTTGTCAAAAATTGAGTCTACGGATGCCTAGACCGCTCGGCCATCCCACTGTTGTAGCTCATGGTTCTTGTCCAAGATACTAATAAGCGCTGAGGAAATATACACACACAAAATAAAAAGAGTTTATATCACAATTTATTGGACTTTCATGTTATTGAAACAATAAATATCCGTTTTCAATTATTTGAACAATGAATCCTTAAAATAGCTAGTTAATACTTTCAATCTCCTACAGGTAGGCAACAAGTTAAGTGTGGTGCTAATAATAATTTTACTTTTAATTTTCACAGCAAATAAATTTTGAACCGCAATATTTATGTAAAACTATTTCCGATGTTCTGTTTGTTGTAAGTTGTTGAAATAAATGTTCATAACATTTTATATTTTGTGTACCAATACTAATTCTAACTTTTTTATAAAGGTACTTTTTTCCATTGCATAAAAATCACAATTTTCTGGGCCACTTTCAAAGGTAAGTAATCAAAACCATATAAAGTATTTACAAATACACATATGTAAAACCTCTCACATCTACATAAAAACGCAAGATTATACATGCCTAATTCGGTAAAAGTATATCGCGTGGTCGTAGGAAAAATAGTGTACATAACTTGTGCGGAAGTGATTTTTCACACTCGTGGGATTGTCTCACTCGGCTGCGCTCGTGAGACAATACTTCCCACTCGTGTGAAAAATGTCACTTTCCGCACACGTTACGTAATATACTATATTTGATAAGTATTAATTTGATAAGTATTTTATAGATCTTTTTTTTATATCAACTCTTGGGTTTTTTTCCGCATGCTAGTAGAAAAAATAGTGTACCTAACACGTGCGTAAAGTGACTTTTCCGCACGCAATTGCTGGCCGAACTCCGCTAAAGCGTCGTTCGGCCATCTGCAATAGCGTGCGGAAAAGTATCACTTTCCGCACTAGTTAGGTAAACTACTATTCTGGATTCATGCAATAGTTATTTGTTTGACTGGGCAGTCAATCTACTTTGCTGCCAAGTTGAACATATAATTTTTTCTCCGATTGTTCATGAGGATATTGTATTTGCAAATTATTACAATTCCCACAATCTCTTTACTTTAGTTGGTTGCTATGGAAATGTATAATCAAAGGCAGCAAAGTAATCACTTTCGTGCCTAGGCAGGAAAGTAACCACTTTGCTGCCTAGGCAGGAAAAGTAATACTTTGCTGATTGATATGTCAGCAATAGTATATTACGTAACGTGTGCGGAAAGTGACATTTTTCACACGAGTGGGAAGTATTGTCTCACGAGCGCAGCCGAGTGAGACAATCCCACGAGTGTGAAAAATCACTTTCGCACAAGTTATGTACACTATTTTTCCTACGACCACGCGATATATACTTTTACCGAATTAGGCATGTATAATCTTGCGTTTTTATGTAGATGTGAGAGGTTTTACATATGTGTATTTGTAAATACTTTATATGGTTTTGATTACTTACCTTTGAAAGTGGCCCAGAAAATTGTGATTTTTATGCAATGGAAAAAAGTACCTTTATAAAAAAGTTAGAATTAATATTGGTACACAAAATATAAAATATTACGAACATTTATTTCAACAACTTACAACAAACAGAACATCAGAAATAGTTTTATATAAATATTGCGGTTCAAAATTAGTTATTTATTTGCTGTGAAAATTAAAAGTAAAATTATTATTAGCACCACACTTAACTTGTTGCCTGCCTGTAGGAGATTGAAAGTATTAACTAGCTATTTTAAGGATTCATTGTTCAAATAATTGAAAACGGATATTTATTGTTTCAATACCATGAAAGTCCAATAAATTGTGATATAAACACTTTTTATTTTGTGTGTGTATATTTCCTCAGCGCTTATTATTACCTTGGACAAAAACGATGAGCTACAACAGTGGGATGGCCGAGCGGTCTAGGCATCCGTAGACTCAATTTTTGACAAACAGTAGGGTGGTTCGAGTCCGGGCTCGGTATTTTTTTTAATTTTTTTTTAAATTTTAAATGAAATAAATAAATTATATTATATTATTATATGGACAAATCAACTTAGGAAATAAGCATTTCACATATACATATTAATTTGCGGAGTAAAAAGACTAGCATTTCAACATTCAATTTGACAGCTTTTTTATCCGCACACGTACGGATAAGATTTTTTTCCGTACGCGTATGAATAAAGGTCACTTTCCATAGAATTAGTCAGTGCGATATATGTCACTTTCCTATGTGGTCGTAGGAAAAATTAATATTTGCTGCCAATCGGAGAAAACCTCACTTTATTTAACTTATCATTTTCACTGAAATTTGTCGAACTTCTTAAGATAAATTAAATAATTGTTTGAATGCTTGTGTTATTTGTGTATACTTCATCTTATTGTTGAGTTGAATAAAGTGATGTTGCATGAATTCACCTTAAATGTTTTAAAATATCCTCGGAAATATCGTATATTTATGTCCACTTTCCACTTTCCACTTACGTTGACTTTTAAAAATTGAAAAAGCACACATAATCACTTAATGGTCTCAAACAAACATATAAATGATATTTTCACGTCGAATAGTTGATTAAAATACAATAATAAATACAAAACTACACATAACCTATGCATTCTTCTTCTTCCTTTCTTTTTCGGGCAATATCCTGATGGATAATCTACCCAAACCTATGCATTACCGGTCATGGCATTTGTAAATGTGTTACGTCACACGAATTCGGAAATCCTCGGGTGTTGGTCGGAAAGTGCATTGAAATTTGAATTTTATTTTAAAATTTGAAAGTAATTTGAAATGGAAACTGGTTTATTTCCCATTATTACTTATTTTTGATATCAACGTTGCTATTACAAATTAATATCTAAGCAAAATATGAAATATGCGTGTACCCTATTACAAGGAATTAGTCATAAGAAGTCCAAACATCGTTCCGGAGAAGAGTGGAAGGTTTCAAGAAACAGCAGAGACATTTGGTCGAGATATTCGACACTAGCTAACTACGCAGGCTCAATATCATCCATCACAAGCTGGTCAACAAATTTGGATTAGTTAACACCTTCATGACTTATTACAAGAACCATATATCCGCCATATTAATTTGGTGTGGTAGTCACCTGATCTTCGATGCGTTTTTTTATCTAATTATTTCAATATTTTTATTTGTAAATGTAGAGTGTTAGGATCAGGGTAAGGATTAATGTAGGGGTAATATGCACTGCGACCTAAAAAAGATCTATTGTGCCCCCGTCATAACTGATTTGATGTCAAGTCTCGAATCATAATACTTCGTCTAGTCCTATGGCCTTAATAAAAGCCATTAGATGAGACGGTGTCAAGGATGCTAAGTCTCCTTCTGAAACTTCACAGTCATACGGTTAGTAGGTGTTCTGGAGTTTCTTCTTCCTCCCCTCAAAATCTAAATCCACTGGATTCTTCCAGTCGCATTTTCCTACGATGTTCTTGAAGGTGACAGTGCCCTGTCATAAACCCTGTAGAAAAGATAAGTTTAGTTTTACTTAAACTGACTAAAGCTTTAGATTTCTTGGGATTGAAGTTTCCAAGAAATAACTTGGAATGTCTTAAGCCTGGAAGGTCATTCCAGAGGCATGCTCTGTGATTTTCCTCCATTCTCTTAAGCTTCGATATATAAGTGTTCTTACCTATACCGCAGAAAGGCTCCGGTCCCACAAACTGATGACCGGATATTTTCTTTGCCAAGGTGTTGCCTTCATCATTATCTTCGACCCCTGTGTGTCCAGGTACCACCACAATAAGGTAACTTTGTTTTTCCATCCTACCCAATTAAGTTTCTCTAAGCAGTCCCGTACCGTCTTAGAACTGACGCTACCCGAACTCAGCGCTGTTATGGGGCTAGTGGACACACCTCTATGCAGGATGTGTGAACAGGAAGATGAGACTGTCAGGCATGTCCTATGCGAGTGTCCGGAGTTATCGTCGATAAGAGAGTGTGTGTTCGGTGAGTCTTGGCCTACACCTGCCGATATAAAGGAGATGTCTCCTGGTGACCTGTTCACCTTCCTGAGAAGGACAGGATGGACGATGACCTAGGAGGATAACTCCTCGGGAGGATGTACAATGGGTCATATGTGGCCCAAGTGCTGTGAGCCTACACTCACCCTCCCTACTCTACAGATACAGATATGGCCTATTGACTGTCGGTGAATACTGCAATGTCCTGCTTGAGGTAGTTCCTGTTCAATTGCGTGTATCTCCGCCTGGAAGACACTGGTGTATTTACCCAGTGCCTCATAGTATTCTATATGAGGCCCAAATACTCCTGCTCCTGTTCCTTTATCAGACTTAGAACCGTCTGTATATGTAGAGTGTTACAATAAGATGAAGGTTTTTATAATGATGGGAATCGATTGAACATGCCGTTCTAGTAAACTCTGTGTAATTAATATGGACAATATTGGATTAAAGCATGAAGTCATAATTGCTACTATCTTCGATTCTAGAAATAGAATTTACAGCGACTAAAAGTAACTATAAGAAGGGTTGTTATTATGAAAAGTTTGAAATTACATTGCTATTATACCGCACATGGTTAATTTTAATCGTGACTTAAACCAGTCTGTCAGGAGAAACTCGATTTCTCCCATTTCAAGTAAAAGAGTTTGAGAACTTTAAGTAGTTATAAGAACGTCGGCCACTTTATTAGCAAATACTGAATTTTATGTCCCAGCTTGTGAGCGACATGGTGAATGGAAATCTGCAACTAATGCGGAAAATTATGTACCGGAGAGAATCAACATTGGAAGATGCAAATAGACTTTTATACAATATAACAAAGCCATAAGTCTTCTCCAGTTTTTCAAGAGTAACAAAAGACTCAAAAATTGATATTTATTATACAATACAAATTGAGAAATAACGAGAAAATATTTATCCAAATTTTGTGAATAATGTTCATTACTTATTGTGATAATTTTATTGTATTACTGATATATGAATGAATACACGTTTTATATAGCATTAATTATTACCACCCTAAGGTTGGTAAGTTTACTCACAACTCTTCGCCAAGGGCAATCGATAACTTTTTTGTAACTGTTACTCAAACCCTTCAAAACATTGTACAAATGCGGTGTTTACTATATAGGGAGGAGATAAAGTAAATTTCATAAGTAAGAAAAACCCACTTCAAGTATGCGCGAACTTGCTGTCAAAACTATGTTGTAGAA
This sequence comes from Galerucella nymphaeae, assembly GCA_963978555.1. NCBI lineage: Eukaryota > Metazoa > Arthropoda > Insecta > Coleoptera > Chrysomelidae > Galerucella > Galerucella nymphaeae. The sequence goes on along the minus strand of OZ021716.1, from coordinate 1,536,451 downwards.
TTGACGTTCGTAGCTCAACACAAAATAGCATGTAGTTATTGTGTGTCCAGTTCAAATCAAAACATATTGGAATTATTTAAAGCTCTAACATACCGGGTGGCCAACTAAGAACGGCCGTCGGCCATATCTCAGGAGTGGATTATAGCACAGACTCGGGAAAAAAAATTCATGACATAAGTGGCCTCGAAGAAAGCCTGGAAATTATTTTCAGAATTGTAGGTCCACCGCTAGAGGGCATATTTGACAGTTCAAATTTTAAAATAAGAATTTTTTCAAAATTCACTCCATTAACGAGCATATTAAACATTTTAATCAGATTCCTCGACAATCTCTGCATACTTTTGATGTGACAAGTTTAAGTCTATCTTTTCAAATAAGGAGTGGGGGAGAGTGGGGACCTTGTTACGAAAAAACACCTGTAATTCCGGTTCTGCTTGACCGATTTTGATAAACTTGATGTTGTTTAAAAGAGCTTTTGTTGATCAATCGGGAATTTGTAAATATGAAGCAATCTGATTGATAACATGAATGCTAGAGGGCGCTGTTTTATATTTTTCAAATAATGTGTTTTTTCGTAACAATTTCAAATGGGAGCATACAAATTGAAGTGGGTCATTGAAAAGAAGACTAAATTTGTAATAGAACACCGCAAACCGCAAGGCGATATCTCTTTCCTATCTTGAGATATCGTAAGAAACAGGTAAATGGCAAGAATTGTTCTTCCAACGTCTAAAAGGCTGGTTCGCGTAAACAGAAATTATTAAATTTAGCCTGAATGAAAAGACCTTACATCGGTCTACAGTAATTTAATAGTTATTTATGCAACAAGTGCAAAAAGTGAGTGTTTTTTGCACGCGACGTGAAATTGTCCAACGAGGTCTTTAGGCGAGTTGGACAACACGTCGAGTGCAAAAAACACGTTTTGCAAGAGTTGCTTACAATATTTTTCCTAAATTCATGCAAAAACTGGAAAATTACAATATAAATATGTCAAGAACCTAATCTAACCTAATAAAACTCAACCCGTTCTTCTTTTTTGTATCTTTATGGCCTCCACCTTGTCAGTACTCAATCATAGCTGGTTTTCGCCTTGACCATTCAAATTTTGAATAATTGAAGATTTTTGCAATAATTGTAACTCGTTGAGACTAAGTAGTAAGATATACATATATTATTGTTGTATTAAAGCAGGATCAGGTACTTGCTATGGATTTTTATTATGCTTGTCATTAATCATCACAAAACTGACACAAGAATGACAGATGAGTGCAATAAAGTACCACTTTTTCCATTAAATGTGGTGCACAAAAGTGTTGTTTTTTGCATAAATGTAGAAAAAAGTAATTTAAACTGTTTCCATGGTTGCCACTACCACTAGATCATCTAAATGTAATGCTACTAATAATAAGTACGAATTTTGAAATAATGTGATAAATCGAAAAATTTTGATTTTCAACAAATAGATATGGTTCATACAACAGCCTTTTTGGTGTGCGTCATCGTTTGTGACGTATAACAGGGTTTTCGGTATGTCGTTTATTTTATTTGCTATTTTGACACATATCTAACCCTAAATTTGATAAATAAAATAATCAGTATCGCATTCAGCAAAATTCGAAAAGGCTATGAGATTAATAGTTACCAGCTTCTTTTTCTAACTGAAAATACTTGCGAACTTTCAAAATGGTGATGTTTTTCCGTGTATCTAGGCATATTTTTGTATTATTCAAACAAATATAACAATAAGATTCATGTTCTCTTTTCATAAATAATAATTGACCGTGAACAACAAAGTACAGACCTGACAAGAACTGTCAGTGGGACAGTAGAAAAAGATGTCAGACACATTGACAATACGAAAGGTATATCTCCATCCTATTTCAAACTAAGAAATTTTTCCGATTGATAGGTCGCGCTTGCGCTTAATCTAAACATCAACCAATGAAATTTTGGTAAGTCAAGGATTAGGGTTGACGTTTGTAATACATTTAAACGGTTCATTATTGCGATATTTTGATTAGGATTCATCAAAGACCTGACTTTTTTTCCATTACTTTTCACGTAATGTGTTAGAAAGACATTAACAAACGATGACGCACACCAAAAAGGCAGTTTTATGAACCATACGCAATTAGTGCCGCCCTAGATGTTCGAAATGTCCATCGATTTCGCTGACGGGTGGTGCACGATTGCTGGTTTATCTGCGATTGATTCCATGCATTGAACATGATGGACGAAATTTCTTACGATATCGCAAGATAGGAAAGAGATATTGCCTTGCGGTTTGCGGTGTTCTATTACAAATTTTGCCTACTTTTCAATGACCCACTCCAATTTGTATGCTCCCATTTAAAATTGTTACGAGAAAACACATTATTTGAAAAATATAAAACAGCGCCCTCTAGCATTCATGTTATCAATCAGATTGCTTCATATTTACAAATTCCCGATTGATCAACAAAAGCTCTTTTAAACAACATCAAGTTTATTAAAATCGGTCAAGCAGAACCGGAATTACAGGTGTTTTTTCGTAACAAGGTCCCCACTCTCCCCCACTCTTTATTTGAAAAGATAGACTTAAACTTGTCACATCAAAAGTATGCAGAGATTGTCGAGGAATCAATGTTTAATATGCTCGTTAATGGGGTGAATTTTGAAAAAATTCTTATTTTAAAATTTGAACTGTCAAATATGCCCTCTAGCGGTGGACCTACAATTCTGAAAATAATTTCCAGGCTTTTTTCGAGGCCACTTATGTCATAAATTTTTTTTCCCGAGTCTGTGCTATAATCCACTCCTGAGATATGGCCGGCGGCCGGTCTTAGTTGGCCACCCGGTACAATAGTCACTGGTAATAAGATTGAAAAGAATTTTGATATCTGCGCAAGACACTTGGCTAACTTCACATAGCTTTTTCTATTGACAACCATCCTGATTGTTAGTCACTGACTCGAATACCACTTGGCGCTGTCATCAATTTTGTTGTGGAGGTTACAATTTTTGGATAGTTTTGTTATTTCCTTGTACATATTTAAGTTGATTCATCTGATGTTACATGTGAATTATTTTGTAATAAAAGTTTAAATCCAAATTACTCTTCATTAAAACTAATGATACAAGCTTTTAATATATTTATATTGTAGTTGCTGTAATTTCCCGCACGCGAAGTTGAAAAGTACCTATACTATAAATTCCAATTAAATGAAAACTCCTTCTCATTCTTCATAACATCGACCCAAACTAATCTCATCCCTTTGTTTACAAACTAAGTGTATGAGTCAAGTGTTAATTGGCAAAATATGGGGTGACAACTTAGTAGTATGCAAGTCCTTTTGCTTGGAAAGTACGGAGGGTTTGGCGGAGCAATTACCAACTTCGCGCTCTCAAAACTTTCGGAGTCTTTAATTATTTTAATTAGTTTGACGGTTAAAGTCGGACCCAAGGCAACACTTTGGACTATGGCGATCCCTTGTTTTCTTCCATAGCGAGGGAAATGTTGGATAATTATTGTCACCGGAGAGATGATTTTCTTGACCTAACTTGTTACTATACCGGTTGAAACTTCGAAGATTTCCGTTTGAAAGCTGAATGTTTATACAAACATGTTTTCAATTAACTAATATGATTTTGTACCTAATGAAACTGAAAACTGGAGGGAGATTAATACGGCAAATATTCGTTCTCTTTAATTGGGTGTTAAGCTCAGCCAAAGAAGTATCTGTTGCCTCTTAGTAAACGGTCTGTTCTTTGAAAAGTTACTTTCAATAATTTTGTAAGGCTTTATAATGTATTTAACTGACATCTAATGAGAGTGGTCAATATACCATTTGTTCCTCACTGCTTAGGGCGTAGACTTTTGGAAAAGTACAACTAGGTGGAAACGAAGGAATGCCTAGGCTGGCGATTGAAACTTTAAGAATTCGTGTTCCAGAACTGAATTCTGGGGATCTACTGAAACATGTCCTGGAGGGAAATTGTTATGGTTTCAAACTTAACAGAAATATGATGATGTCTCCTCAATGTGAGCAGTTAGTGCTACATATAATAATAATCAATTATTTTTGATATCTTTATTCTCAGAAGATATCATGTCGATTTGTGAATTCAGCTTGGATGAAATTGGATAATGTATGCTGTGACGTACGTTGTCTATAAAATATAAAATAGCTATAAATTTTGTCACAATACCGTGATTATTTTATATTGAATACATTGGGAGTTACAAACTTTCTACGAGGTGTTGTAACTGTTGTGTTAGTGCAGTATGATACAAAACAAGTTTTCTGTGGTACTGTCATTATTGTAACTTGTGAAACAAAAACTATAACTATAGCACAGATTATACAAGAGAACAGATGCGAAAGCTTGACAGAGAACAGTAAAAAAGAGAGAGATGGGTGGACATACCCATTTAAAGGTCCATCGTCGTATGTCGACTACGTTCGGGCTGCTTCGCGACACTTTTCAACAGGGTTATCAATTTGCTATAATATTTCCCTTAATTCACGATCATAGGTCGAATATTTTATAAGCATCATTTTTAGTGTGATAGTTATACAGATACAAATATTCGACAATTATGTACTTGTTTCAAATCAATTTCATTAACATTGAAAGAATTCTACAATTTGAAAGATTATGATGTATAAAAATCATACCATAAATATATACTTTTTCCACAAATCATCTTTGGCAACGATGCACAATAACCGTGACGGCTTGGCTCAAAAATCAAAATACAAAACGCCATTTTTGACACTTCAGTTTGAAGGTTGTCAATCCGCGATATTATTTGTGTTATTTGACTAATCGATTGTAGGTTGAGATAATATTAACTGAAAATAGTGTACATTAGTATATTATTTCAATAAAATGAATAAACATCACGGGGGAGTGTATTGTTCATACAGAGACTGTCCAAATAAATTTAATTCGGAAAGAAAAGTAAAGAACCGGCACTGGAAACTGTTATTGTCCCCAAGTCAACATTGCAATTTGGTAAGAAATTCTGAAAATAATTTAAACTGACAACATCGCGGCCATACCGAGTTAAAGGTCCAAGGTCATTGAAGTCGGAATTGAAAATCCTTTGATGTTTTGCCGGGATTCGTATCTGTTCTCTTTTATAATCTGTGACTATAGTCTATTCACGATAAAAAGAAGGTGACAGTTATGTGCACCGAAAATGCAAACCTTTGCATTTAATTCCAGGAAACCGCCGCCAATAGCAGCCTCGAATAGAAGGTATAAATACCTCTAGCTAGATGATAATAGACACTTCTGATTAAACTTTTGTTCTAAATCCTTCAATTGTTAATTTATTATTTAATAATTATATTGTATTAAATATAATAAGTTTTAAGTGTAAAAATAAATTGTTTTTAAAAAATAACTTTTCAATACGAAAGTTATATCTGGCGCAGTCAGTAGGATTCGTGCGGGTTGTGGAAAAACTTTCGCATAGTGTCGTTTGAACTTTCCATGATCTTGGTGTTTCAACATCGAAGTGCGGATCCTGAAGAACCTACCCTTGGAGGAGAGAAGCTGTTCTGGTATCCTTGAAGAAGTTGTCAGAAGAAACTCCAGTGCTTCACTGGATTATCACTGTAAGTGCCAAGTTTCTTTTGCCTTTCCTAACCTTTTACTTAGAGTATAGGAGAGATATTGTGTTAAGTACATGCTCAATAATTTGAGAATTTCATAGCAATTTATGAAAATAATATTTATTCATACTACAGTGAATGAATGATTTAGAAAGATTAATAGAGCAAATTAAAGATTTGAATATTGAACAATCATCAATATCTAATAATTTTGAGAATCTTCTAGATTTATCTAATAGTTCAGAAATGGCTACTACAAGTACTCAACCACCCATCACAATCAATTGGGATCTTTTTAAATTAAAATTAGAAAACATTAAACCATATGATGGTAATTGTAATACTCTTAATAAATTTATTGCTCGTTGCGAACGACTAATTGAAACCTACGGTGTATATGATCAACCTGAGGTGATTGCTCACATCCTAGAATGTATTCAGGAAAAATTAACGGGAAAAGCGGAAGCTATGGTTGGTAATAGAATGGAACTTGATACATGGCAAAAAATTAAAAACGCTCTAAGACAATGTTTTTCTGATAGGAGAGATTTAGATTGTATATTACAGGAATTAACAAGAACTAGACCATTTAAAAATGAAAATTTGATTGATTTTGGTGCTAGGTTACAATTATTAAAAAGTAAAGTAATTCAAAGAATTAGTAATGATTTAACTTTCGATGAAAACGACATACGATGCCACATAAATCATTGCGACAAAACAGCGCTTAATACATTTATTGCTGGATGTACTGGCATCCTGAAAAATAATATGCATCTCAAAAAGCCAAATTCTTTGGAAGATGCTATGGCATATGTCGATGAATATGAAAACTTTGAAAGATTATACGGTCACTTAAATGAACCTAGAAATCAACCATTCAGAAATAATTCTAAACCCCAAACCTATCAAACACAAAGTAATAATTTCAATTATCCCAGAAATAATAACTTCAACTATCCCAGAAATAATAATCAATATTTATATAATAATAATAACAATAATAATTATCAAAAGCCATATTTTCCAAGTCAACCCATCAATATACAACCACAGCCTCAACCTCCTAGAAATTATCCAACTAACGCTCAAGTATTCGGACGACCACGTAATGTGTTTAAACCTAATCCAATACCTGCTAACAAATTACCTAAACCCGAGCCAATGTCAACAACCTCGAGAAATTTCTCATATAATACTAAAAATACTCATAATAATAATAATACAAATAGATATCAAAATAACAATCAATATTTCCGAAATAATGGCCAAAAACCAAATTTTATAGCTGAAGAGTTGTACGAGAACGAAATCGATGAAAATGATCAAACCGACGAAGAAGTCGAAGATGATAACTTTGTTCACTCTGTAAAAGACGATACAAAACATAATACAAATTTTTGTCCAAAGCCTCTGAAAAGAAATCGGAGATAATTGAAATAAATATAGCATCTGATAACCCACTTCCATACATAGAAATAAAAAACCCAAACTTAAAGCTTCTCATTGATACAGGCAGTACACGATCTTTAATTAGGCCATCAGTTGTAGAACAATGGTATCCTAGTTGCATTTATCAGTCCAATGTTGATATCAAAACCTCGCTTGTCAGCAAACGCATTAGATATCAAGCTGAAATACCAGCATTCAAAGAATTCAATTTCAATGGTAATATAAACTTTATCTTATATGATTTTCACGAATTTTTTGATGGAATCATAGGCGTAGAAGATATGGTTAAAATGAATTTTAATATAGATTTTACTAATAAACAATTGATTAATAATGACGTATCTATTCCCATAAAATTCCGGTCACCGACAGATATCAAATTTAAATTTTGAGTAGGTCCTACAGAAAAATTATTAAAAGCATTACCTGTAAATAAAGTTAATGGAGAAATTTTAATCAAAGAAATGTATTTAGATGAACTCTATATTCCTGAAACATTAACTATTGCCCAAAATGGCTATGCTATAGTTGAAATAACTAATAAAAGCAATAAAACAATTTCAATCACCTTAAAGGAACCAATTTCGGCTAATCCTTTTTTATCTACTCAATACGAATTACATAATTTCAATTACATTAACAAAAAACTCGAAAATCAAACATTAAATAATAAGACAGTAGACATAAATAGTTTGCTTCGGACAAATCACATGAACTCAGAAGAGAAAGCTAGCATAATTAAATTATGTCGTAAATTTTCTGATATTTTCCTAAAACCAGGTGATCCGCTACCATTCACCTCCAAAATAAAACACACAATTAAAACCACAGATGAAAACCCAGTTCATACTAAATCCTATAGGTACCCCTATGTACACAGGGAAGAAGTTAAGAGACAAATCAATGATATGCTAGATAAAGGCATCATAAGATCCTCTTACTCCCCTTGGAGCTCACCTATATGGATAGTGAGTAAAAAACTGGACGCATCTGGACGTCAAATGGCGTTTAGTAATAGACTACCGTAAACTGAATGAAAAAACAATATCTGACAGATATCCTGTGCACATCACCTATATTTTAGACAAATTGGGTAGAGCCCAATATTTCAGCACTCTAGATCTAGCCGGTGGATTTCACCAGATCGAAATGTCTCAATGTTCAATAGAGAAAACTGCTTTCAGCGTTGATAATGGACATTACGAATTTCTTAGAATGCCATTTGGTCTTAAAAACTCGCCTTCCACTTTCCAAAGAGTCATGGACGAAGTATTAAAAGACCTCCAAAATAAAATTTGTATGGTGTACATGGACGATATTATAATTTTCAGTACCAGTCTCCAAGAACACCTTCAAAATTTGCAATTGGTATTTTCAAAATTAAGAGAGGCCCATCTTAAAATCCAACTAGATAAATGCGAATTTTTACGCAAAGAAGTTGAATTTTTAGGCCACGTAGTGACCCAAGATGGAATTAAACCAAATCCAAAGAAAATTGAGGCAATAAAAAAATTAAATACTTTATAGCTGAGTACACATGACTCGAAAGTCAAGAAAACATATTCGTATTCTGTGTAAAAATAATTTATTAAATCTTGTATTACCTGACGAGTAAGTAATTTTTTAATCCACTTCTTCTATATTTTCTACAAATTCTTTTTACTTACTTACAGGTAAGCACTGAAGATGGCTTAATAGCCGAAAGCGCTCTGCGATTTAATAAATTATTTTTACACAGAATACGAATATGTTTTCTTGACTAATAAAAAAATTCCCTATACCTCATACACAAAAACAAATTAAATCATTTTTAGGGTTATTAGGCTATTACAGAAAGTTCGTTAAAGACTTTGCCAAAATAACCAAACCAATGACCATTTGTCTGAAAAAAGACAACAAGGTCGAACATACAAAAGAATTCATTGACTGTTTCAATACATGTGAAAATTTATTAACTTCCGAACCCATTTTAGCCTACTCAGATTTTAATAAACCTTTTGAATTAATTACTGATGCCTCAAATTACGCCATTGGTGCCGTCTTATCCCAAGAAGGACACCCTATTGCATATGCATCACGAACCCTCAACAGTGCAGAAACTAATTATTCTACAATTGAAAAAGAGTTATTAGCTGTTGTTTGGGGATGCAAATATTTTACACCCTATTTATTTGGCAACGAATTCCTTATACTGACAGACCATAAACCTTTGAAATGGTTGTTTTCATTAAAAGAACCAAATTCGCGTCTTGTTCGATGGCGATTAAAATTGGAAGAGTTTGATTATAAAATAAAATATTTAAAAGGTAAATCAAATTTAGCAGCTGATTATCAAGAATTAAACCTGATTGTGACCTAAATGCATTTGAGACAGAATCATTAGACGTTAATGTTGACGACATTGACGAAATAATTGAAAGAGAGATTGACAATCTAACTTTGCAACGAAATCCAATTGAAAACGTTGACACGCTACATAATTTATCTGCAGATGATGTAAATGATATTTTAGGAAATAATTCAAAAATAAATATAATATCTGATATTCAACTAAACCCACCAGACAAAATAAACCAACCTGATTGTACCGACCTGGAAACTGTTCATACATCAGCAGAAAATCCTATTCTAGGAATACCTATCACAGACAAAGCATTGAATTTATATAAAAATCAAATTTTGCTAACATGGGTGAAGCTAATGAATTAAAACCCACACGAGAGAAAGTTTTTGAAAACAATCGCGTGCTTGCTGTTTTATCTGAAAGAAACTTAGAACAAAGCATAATTCAGTTTGTCAAAGAATTCATAGATCCAAAACGAACGTATACTATATATTTCGGAGCCCTCTCACCCCTGAAATATTTGCTGTAACAGTCCAAAATTTCTTTAAAAATTCCTCATACAAATTTGTGCATTGTACAAAAATCTTAAGTGACATTTTGACTACAGAAGAACAAGCTGAAAAACTTAATTATTTCCATGTTTATAAAAAAGGACATAGAGGAATAAATGAGCTTAAAGCTTCACTTAGCTCAAGATATTATTGGCCCAAAATGTCAGAAGATATAGAGAAATTTGTAAGCAATTGCGAAACATGCCTTAAAAATAAATATGATCGAAATCCCCCTGTGATAAAATTTAATCTAACCCCAACAGCTTCAAAACCATTTGACCACATACACATTGACGTATTCCGTTTCTCAAACCGCCCTTTTCTTACCATTATTGATTCATTCTCAAGATATGGTCAATCCTACCCTCTCTCCAGTGTCAATGGTACATCTATATCAGATGGTCTCCTAAACTATACAACACACCATGGACTACCCTTCAAAATTAGCGCCGATTGTGGTACCGAATTCAAAAACCATGATTTAGAAGACTTTTGTAAACTCCATAAAATTGAATTACATTACACTACTTCAAAAAATAGCAACTCCAATTCCCCTGTAGAAAGATTTCACTCTACTTTAATAGAACATCTCAGATGCTTAAGAGAAACCAATAAAGACCTAACCGTTGATCAATTAATGAAACACGCAATTCTATCCTATAACAATTCGATTCACTCTGTAACCAAATTCACACCCTCCGAAATAATTTAAGGCCATATAAATATCCCAGATCCTTTTGATCTAAACGATCACCTTGTGATATCCTATTATGTCCAAAATCATAAACAAGCAGATAAAGAGATTTATAAAAAAATTCATGAAAGAAACGCGGAAACAAAAGAAAAAATAATTACAAAAATAAATGAGAAAAGGTCAGACCCCCCTGATTATTCTAAACAAGAAACAGCCTATGTCCGAACAAAATCATGGGATAAAAAATTACCCAAATTTAAGAAAACCAAAATTATCAAAGCTAAAGGTATAATCTTGAAAACGGACGAAGGTACTTATCACAAAAGTATTGCCCGAAAACCTAAAAGTTATTCTAATAATATTTCACAGGAACAGCAAGGTCATGAACCCGATGGCGATTCTGACGTTGTACCTGGTACTCAATCTGCCGAAGACAAAATGCAATGACGATATTCGAGTCATACCCCACGAAGATCTCACTACGCATTAAATCAGGAACCTGTAGATTAGTTTATACTAAGCATACTTTTATTCATTATTTAGATTTAAGTGAAATAGTTAAACAAACTAGTATTTTAAAGGACAATTTTTTAGTTATAAGAAATAATATTGCAAAAATTAATGCTTCAAATCCAATTTCTTATCATGCTCTAGCCGAAAACATGCTAGAAAGAACAGAATTCCTGATAAACTCACTTGAAAAAAGAGTTGAAAATATACAACCTCACATTCGGACAAAAAGAGGACTTAATAAACGGACTAGGAAAAGTCAATAAATGGCTTTTCGGAAATCTTGATTCCGACGATGGTATCAGATACGACAATGCTATTCAGACTTTAGAACAAAACCAAAAACAACTTATTCATGAAACTAATTTACAAATATCTTTACATAAAAAATTGATAGATCACTACAATAAATCCCTCACAACAATGTGGCAAAATCAAGTAAAACTTCAATCAAATTTGGAAAGATTTCAAGATGCGATATACAAAGAAATTAATAATGTAGAAAGCTACATCACTTTTCAAGGTACAATTAGCCAAATAAATCTAGATTGTCAAAATATGATAACATTTATTGATAATATTGAAAACGCAATCATATTTTCGAAATTAAATTCATTACACAATTCAATAATATCTAGTCAAGAAATTATAAACATGATTAATTACTTGCATAAAATATATGATCCAGAGGAAATTCCCAAATTTGAGAATGTCTTGACATACTATTTACTCCTTGGAACTCAAGTAACCTTTTCAAAATCCAAACTCATCTTTGCCATACATATTAGGGTGGAGCGAAAAAATGAAGTTTAAATATTCAGTACGCCTGACTCTGTAAAGTACGGAGGACTTTAAAATAATCATTTAAAAATTAAAACGGAAATTTTTCGACACCCCCTTCCACCGCCCCAACCCCTTTACTTTTATTTTTCACATTTTCGCGCTGTGGCGGTGGAAATTCAACATTAACAAAGAAAAATCATTTACAAAAAATGTTTGTTTCAGTAAGACAAGTATTTTGCAAGCTCAGGTAGTGTACAAATAAATAAACAAATAATACTTTTTTTTTTCACTTTAAGACATATTGTGTTTTTGCCCGTAAAATAGTATACTTTTTATTTCAAAATAGTTTGTGCCATTACCTATAAAATATAGTGACCTTTAGGACGTCGCTGAGCTTCCCCCTCTCTTTAGTTTTAGATGAAACACGTGCCGTACACATTTATCTCGTATTCTACGTATTTGCTAAATTAGTTTTATGCTTACTGTTGAAGTGGTGATGTTGTGTGTTATTTTGCTGATATCGGTTGTCTACTATCAGTGCAGATTATTATGTTTTTGTCAGAAATTCCTTTTCTGGTTAGTTCTTTTGTGGCAATTGAGATACCAGCCAGTTCTGTTTGAATCACGCTGGTATTGTTTCCCATTCCCCACTTGATCCTTAGGCTTAGTGCTCTCGAGTAAACTCCACATCCTGAGCCTTCATTCATTTTTGAACCATCTGTATAAATGCGTATTGCATCTGCAGCATCTGGCTCTGTAATGTGTTGAATTTGTATTTTGTAGGGTTTATTAAACAAAAACCTGGGTTTAATTGCATCATTGGCTGCCTGCAGCAGAGGTAGCGCAGTAAGCGCTTCCTGCCATAGGCTTAACCGCAATTGGCCCACTCCTACTTCGAGGTTTACATCAGCCGTGCGCAATCGTACCATGGCCATCAACGCAACCTCCTTGACGTACAGGTCCAGAGGGGTAGTAATTAGCTCCATTGCTGCGGTTGGTGTTGTTCTCATGGCTCCTGTGATGTTTAAACAGGCCATTCGCTGTATTTGAATGGCCGTTGCTTGTAGAACCTTCGGTCCCCATGCAATTGCTCCATACGTTAACATAGGTCTTATTATTGCAGTGTAGATCCAGGTGACCACTCGGGGTGACAGCCCCCATGTGCGTCCCACTGTTCTCCGACACTGTTCCTAAGCCACATATGCTCTTTTTGCTCTGCTGTGTAGATGAGAGTTCCATGTTAGTTTCCTGTCGAGGGTAATACCAAGGTATTTCACCTCTTCCGAAAAGTTTAGTTTGCTTTTGAAGATTTCGGGGGATTTTAAAACCGATAAACTCCTTTTCCTGATAAAAAGGACCATCGCACAGTGTGTTCACAAATTTGCCTGTCTGCAAGATAACTATGTCATCTGCGTATGCAATTGTGTAGATTCCATTGTTGTTGAGGTGATTAATCAGGGTGTCCAGGACTATGTTCCACAGAAGGGGTGATAAGACTCCTCCTTGCGGACATCCCCTCATGACCAGTCTTACTGTTATGTCTTCTACATTGATACTTATTGCTCTACTAGAGAGAATCTTGACTATCCATTCTCCTACTACCAGAGGTACATTCCTGGGGTCTTTTATTACTTTGCCTCGTGGAGGTAAAGGGGATAATCACAAAAAAAATAATTCATTCAAAAAACACACCTTTTTGAGTAGAAAGCTATTGGACACTCAAGCATTATCATTTTAAAACAATCTGTTTTTTTTAAATTGGCTGTGGCGGTGGAGGGGGGAGTCGTAGAAAAAAAATGTATATACAAAAAATACTACTTTTTCCATAATAAAGCTTTCTCATACTCAGGCGAGATCAATTTCAACAAAAAAAAATCTGAAATTTTCAAGTTGACTGTGGCGGTGGGGGGGGGAATTTAAAAAAAAAGACAAAAATACGTGACGCCTTATTTTTTCATATCACAGCTATTGCCCGGTCAGGAAACTTAATTTTTGAAAACAAAAAAATTCTCACCTATACGGTCGCTCCACCCTAATACATATCCCAATCCTCAAACCAGAATACCTAGAATTTTACCATATCTATCCAATAATTCAGAACCTTAAACTATTTACACCCATCTATCCTTACTTGGCACGAAAAAATCAAGAGACACAAACCCAAAAAGAAGAATGTCCAAAATTGGAAGACGTGTATTATTGCAGACAAGACTTCGCGTCAAGAGACAACTGCACCCTACAACTTCTTGATGGCAACCTTCCCGAAAAATGTTCCGTTAACGAAATTAGAATCCACGAATCCATCATAGAGCAAATAACAAATAATGAAGTCCTTATTATCCCAGATTACTCAGAAAAAGTAATTTCCAAGTGCGAAAAAGATCAATTTCTTGAAATCTGCCGACCATCCCTCGTAACTATTCCAGAAAAATGTGAAATCACTATCAAACAGATAACATTTAGCAACAATCCACAGATACAAGAAGGAAAAGCTTTAATACTACCTAAAATTAAGATTTCGTCACTTCAAACAAGAAAAACATTTCAAAATTCAAATATTACTAAAATAAATTTCGAAAACCTTTTTGAATTAGATCAAATAGCCGAACAATTAGAACCCCTTCAAGAAATCTATAACAACTCATACATTGTACCTTCAACAATCGGGGCCATATTTAGCATAATAATAATAATCATGGTAATGACAATTTTAATAATAATGAAGAAAAAGAAGACAAGAAAGCCCAAACCATCCACCGAAACCGAGATGGAAAACTTAGAAGAAACCAGAAAAACTAACTCCATTATTTTTTCAGCTTAAGGATGGAGGAGTTATGTGCACCGAAAATGCAAACCTTTGCATTTAATTCCAGGAAACCGCCGCCAATAGCAGCCTCGAATAGAAGGTATAAATACCTCTAACTAGATGATAATAGACACTTCTGATTCAACTTTTGTTCTAAATCCTTCAATTGTTAATTTATTATTTAATAATTATATTGTATTAAATATAATAAGTTTTAAGTGTAAAAATAAATTGTTTTTAAAAAATAACTTTTCAATACGAAAGTTATATCTTGACATTGCAAAACAAATTGTGATTGTGACGTTGTTAAACTGAACTGTTATCTCCATATTGAGAAAACTGGTAGTGTCAATATAGTAGTTCTTTTTTATTGACCTGTGCCCCCCATTGCATTGTTTACTGGTGAAAGCCTTCTATAGTATATATAATGAGAATAATAATCACTTTTCATAAATAATAATTGACCGTAAAAAACAAAGTACAGACCTGACGAGAACTGTCAGTGGGATCTTAGAAAAAGACGTGAGACACATTACCGCTACGAAAGGTACGTCTGCATCCTATTTTGAGTGATGTAATTTGTCTCAAAAGTTTTTGCGAAATTTGAAATGTGACAGCTGAGACTTCAATTCTTATGATAATGAACAGGAAAGTGGGTAACTAAAAATTACTGTTTGTAATTCAACAGTATAATGATTGAAACTAACTGAACTCAACTAGAAGAGTATAATCACAATGCTTTTATTTCATTATAATATTGTATTGCCACCTCCGTTTTTCCCCTTTACCGGAATCGAGGTGACAAAGGGGGTTTCAGGGAAAAATAAACTCAACAGTAGATGTACTACCCGGTTCCTCAACGGAGAGGGGTCGAGGTAAATTAAATAAACAATTATTAGTGGTTCCAATAAATTTTTAATGTAAAATAAATAGATAGTCACACCGTTTTCAACGACTTACACCATTCTGGGTGTAGAGCGGGCCTGATAGTAGGTGGTTTGCACCGTAGACCTACTCCTAGCTGTCGATGTCAAATGACAATCGAGAACACGTTGTTACAATTCAAGTCTAACATAGTAAAATATTAAATGAATAAAATGGTAAAACTTATAAATACAAATGGTCTCAGCTATGGGTTAAAATTCTCTTCACTACAAAAAAAAAGGTAGGTAACTAGACTAGTTCATAGAATCGATTCCAAGAGTATACTTTTGGATTACACTGAAAGATTAGTATAGAGAGTTATTGTCTAAAAGTTTACATAAACTGTAGTCACAAAGGTTACATAAATTTTAGGGGTGTATGGGAAGTTTCAACTTCCAACCGAGTTGGGCGATATAACCAATAGTCTCTGCAAATGTTGTCTTCAACCTATCTAAGACACCTATACTCAACGAACAGCAACCAGGACAGATGTTGATAAATATGAATGGTCGATATAGTCGATAGGCCGGAGGAACTAGACGGAGGGGCCTGGCCCTCTAAAGGTGAGTTCTCTGCTACTCGTAGAACTATCTGTTAATTATTCCTATTTTCTCAAAGAACAGACGTGGAAGGGTAATGATGCGAACAGCGATGATTCAGACCACGAATATATATAAGAATAGTATCCGGAATAAGATCCGGAATAAGAGATCTGAAATACGAGACTCCCATGATGTCTTGGTCAGTAAGATAGAGGAACGGGTACTTACCAGGGATGGAGTGTGATCTCAAAGTTTTATTCCTTTTCCTGTTAGAAAGAAATCCGCTAGCTGCGATTGAATAACCACTTAAGGTATTACTTAATAAATATCTAACAGGTTTTAGTTGTAACTGGGCTAGATCCGAAATTATTTCGAAAGAGCACAAGAGAGTGACCACTTTGAAGCACCAGAACACAAGAAAGGAGGATTATGGACCAGTCCAAACCTCACAAGGTCAAGGTCAGTCTTCTTCTACTTAATACCCCTTAGTTTCAGGTGAGCAGGTCAAAGGTTAACTTAATAGGTAGCTGGACAGTTCATTGAGCTTTACTTAATAGGTGAGAGGCCTCTTGAAGATTGATAAGAGATTTGTGACTTGTCAGAAAATGTAAACACAATCAAATAAAGTGTGGTAATAATGAATAATTCTTAACTATTTCTGAAGTAGTGGATGGTATCAGAGCAATATAAACAGGGTGAGTGGTGGATCTCTTTCACATTCGTATGAACTATTTAGATTAATAAAATTAAATGGTTAACATTAAAAACTATCTGATAAAATAAATGTTGAATTGAAACCGTTACAGTATATACAGTGTTACTCATTTAAAATGTAAAATAAGCATTTTTCAATCAATCCCGGAACTTTTTTCCAAACATTAAGGAGTGAAAACTGTATCTTCTCACAAATTTTCATAACTATAGCTTTTTTTTTCAAGGCACTTTTTTTTATTTGTTAAAAACGGCAAAAGTTATTGGGCAATTTTTGTTCCAAAAGTTGATTACCCTACTAAGTTTGTAGTCGTCAGAAATAAAAACTATCGAAATTTCATGATAAAATATTGGTTAGCAACGAAGTTATAATAACTTTTATCATTCAAACAAAAAATTTAATTATACTTATTCCAAATTCGGCAACACTGTTGATACAAAGTGGAACAATCGTAAATGCATACATCTGAAACCAATATTCCGTTCTACAGTTGTAACTATTAAAGATATGGTAGAATGAACGATTTGTGGGGGAAGAGAAATTTGTAATAAAAATCTGACTACCCCACTGGATTTGTTATTTTAGAATCCATGTATAACTCTTTATTCAATTAAATTATATAATAATTCACAAATCCAGTGGCGTAGTCAGATTTTTATCCCTTCCCGGAATAAGCTATTGATTTCGGATTTTCACTGTATGCATTCACGAGTGTTCTACTTTGTATCAACAGTGTTGCCGGAATTAAAATGATAAATGAGAAATGATAAATAAAAATTATAAACGAATACTTTGTTTCAAAAATAAAAGTTATTGATAGTAATACAGTTTTTATTATTAAATAGATGAGCAAGCTTTTAAATTATTTAAAAAAAAATAACCAATTTAAAAGCTTAACTTACTTTGGAATACCATCCTTGAAAATAAAATCATTTTTAGAAACTTTAGACTTGAATATTTGCTTCAAAACCGACAACAATTTATCCAAATTCATTAAAAAAAACAAATCAAAATCTTCAAAACTAAATAAATCAGGAGTTTATAAATAATTAAAATGTAGTAGTGACAACTGTTATAAAATTTATATAGGTAGAACTTTTAGGAATTTTAAAACTAGAATTTCAGAACATAAACGTAGTTATGACAACCAAAAATCAGATTCCAACTATTCAAATCATTTATTAGCAAACCAACACTCTTTCGATTCAAATTTTGAAATATTGCATATAGAACCTAAATCCTTCAAATTAAATCTTTTAGAAGCTCTAGAGATGAATAAAAACAAATATTCAGATAATCTTCTTAACGACCAACTTGATATTAACAATTCTCCCTTATTAAACCTTTTTACCTAGAAATGCACCTGTAGGATAGTTGTGAATGTATTTCCAGGTAAACTTGTTAAATACTATATAGTTAATCCCATATTTAGACAAATTCTATTCCCTTTTTTATTTCATTTCCTTGTAAATAGATTATAATTTTATTGTGAAATATCCGTCACTGTATAAATTGAAAAGTTCTCATTATACCTTAATTCATTTGACAAAGCTACTGTGTTAGCGAAACGCGTCACTTTAAAGTTTTAATATGATGTAGATTTAACAAATTAGAATTGTTTGATTTCATAATTTACAGTTTTTATTCCTTAATATTACAAAAAAGTTTTTTGAGATTGATATTGATTGAAAAATGCTTATTCTACAGAGGTGGTTCCATTTTAAATGGGTCACACTGTATTACATACTGTGACTGGTCTTCAAAATTCATTTTTAAATAGCCTTTTTGTAACTGGCTATTAGTTCATAAATCATCTAATCTCAGCTGCTTGTTTCATATTCAGTTAAGTATATACATAGTGAAAGTTTCAAGCAATTATAAATTCTTAATATTTCAATTTCTCCCTGAAATATTTGGCTCGAATATACTTCAATATAATACCATTACCTACCTATTCAGTTACAGTTTGGAACAAAATCTCCCAGTATACGTTGATGAAGGTTATAACCTAATTTGTATCTGTCGTTGTTAATCAATTGGTGTTTCCATGCTCAAAGTTCCAATTTTCTTTGCGAGGAAAGGTGAAGGTAATTGCAATAAAAAAAAACATAAAAAAGTGAGATGTTTATTCAAGCTACTTCATATCCACAACGTCCAACATACAATAAATTATTGGGAAATATTTCATACAACATGAATAGAATTGAATTTATCATAAATAGTTCTCAATATAAACATTAATTTCCATTGAGTTAACTGTATAAACCCTCACTTCGTGGAATCTACTCATCATATGGTTTAAATGAAACTAACTGTTTCTAAATGACTCCACAATATATTTGAAAAAATATATTGTGGAGTCATTTAGAAACAGTTAGTTTCATTTAAACCATATTAATTTCCATGATACAGGATCATTTTTATAAATAAAAACATATTCATGTTTTTTCATCGTTCAATCTTTATATGGGAAAACTCCCGTGTCATTTCAGTTCACTCAAATGGGAATAATATAATTTATTTATAAGCAAATTGTTAAAAAATCTCATCATAGGCTGAGTACCCAAAAGATTAATTATTAGGGGCTAGTCTATCAAACAATAATAATAGCTCCGGGTTTCCAAGAAGTTTGTGCCACAAACTTGGCAAATAATAGAGAGGCAAAAAGTGTTCTGTAAGAAATTATCATTTCAAAAAAACATGTTATGAATAGATGACAAGGAAAATGGTTGAATACTATTATAACGCTTTTGAAAATCACCATTCACTGAAGGTGGATTTAGCGGATGCATGAGCATAATATTTTCAATAATGCATGATCATAACTTTTACATCTTTAACATTCACTAATTTTCCAATTTCCTCAATGAAAAACCCCCATTCCAAACTCATACTGATAGGATAATTTTAATAAAAATGATGTCCTCATTATTTTATTCATATCTTGATTATGAATAAACTTTTGAGGTTACCAGTGAAATATAAATACGGTGCAATGAAATCCACGCAAGCGCACTTTTCTTTTTCAACAAACATAAAAGTTGTCCAAGGTTATGCATTATGGAATGTGCACATCTAACTGTTACGAGTTGGACAAACCGTCACATTAGCTATTTTCGCGGAGCAAATCCTGAACACATCCAGAGCACAAACCGAGTACATACTGAATTTCTACAATGCGCAAGCGTGCCTACAGACTCATTCCGAATTTTAAGTTGAGTTAACACAAAATGTGCAAAAAAGAAGAATAACATTTTATTGGAGGCTAATTATGAATAAAAATCTTACCTTTTAGCTTATTAGTATAAAATTTAGAGAGAATTGCAGATGTGTTAAAATCAATTTACCATACAATTTAAGAAAATTGTAAATTGCGGGAAAAGTATAGTACCTAGGTATAGGACACCCTTATATCATTCGAAAGAGTACATTTTTTTTAATATGAACATCCTGTATATTTCAAAATAATTTTAAAATGTAGCCTATATGGATGTACAAACTGCCAAGGTGACAAACTTTTCAAATTTTCTACCGTTTCGCCATAAACCTCCGTCCCGTTAGTCGTGATTCACCCTGTATAATCAAAAAGTTTTTTTAAGTTTCAAACGCAAATTAAAAAGTAATCAAACCACTATAAAGTCATACAACCGCATACAACCAAAATTTTGAGGTTATAATCTGTTCGGAACAAAAAATCCCAGCTATCATCCTAGGATTCATCGAGCACGTTCCGAGCATGCTCGAAATTGAGTCTTCCTCGAACACGGGATTTTTTATCCTGGACACATTCTGAAGCACTCCACGAACACTCAAATTTTAATTGCGCATGCGTAGACCCTCCGAATACGTTCAGGATGTGCTCCGCGAAAACAGCTATTAGCAACTAAACTTTGGCAAGTTCATCTGAAGCCGTGGAATGAATACAGTCGAAAAGTCGATATTGCCACGTTTAACTATAAAAAAGATAAGGTGCTGAGTATATAGTAGTAATATTCAGAAAATGGACTTTTTATTATTAACAATATCAATAATACGATCAAACGTTTGATTCTTTAATATGCTTGTTTCCTTGGAGTTCGTCTATTAACATAATTTTTTCAATTCATAAATATTAAAAGATGATCATTTTTCCAAATTTGTTATGAACTTCTTCAAGCTCTGGCAGTGTTGTGCAAAAACCTTAATTAACACAACTTCCGAATTACATAATTGGTAATTTTTATCGACAGATGACCTCTTATTGGCAAGCGCATGCGTGTGTTCTTCCCTCTTAAGATTACTTCGTCAATTGACTGATATTGATCCATCCAGTGGCGTTGGTATTGTCAGTGACCTTTGTATTTTCAGTTTTACTTCACATAATAGGTACAGTACGCCATTGTTATGTTTATGACATATGCGCCATGTTTCCTCGCCTCTTACCGATGCCTCGTAGCTTCAGCCAAACTAAACAGTGTTCAGCTTTCATGAGTTATGCCTTGAAGTTAGGCTCACACAAAAAATTATGCATCTGCTAAATCCGCCTTTTACGCACTAACTACTTCTCTGTCTGTAGGATTTAACCTCACTTGATAGAAGGGACCCTAAGGATGAATAGTAACTCAGCAGGTTAACCTTCTGGTCACTGGACCATTATTAACCACTATCCAGTAGTTAAACATTTTTGCGTTGTAACACAATTTGTCGATCAATGGATTTCAGTTGACATTTCAGCCTTTCGTTTCCTTTATTGTCATTAACATTTTAGTAAGTAAGTTTCATGCTGTGTGATTTAGAGTGTCTGTGATTGTTTTTGGTCTGTGAAGTTTGGGTAGTATGAAATAATTTGACTCCAAAATTTTCATAACAAATGAAGTTATTCCATTCCAGTTTATCAGTATTAATCACCTCTACACAATGGGTACGTTTCTAGAGGCTCTGGAAATCAATTCCAGTTTAAGCAGCTCTCGGGAGTCGCAGTAATCTGTAGTTATTGTAAAGCAGCTCTTGCTTCTTCCAGCTCCCCCATTTTGTTCAAAATAATTCGCACTGAATGTACAAATGGAAATAAAAAATAAAACATCATTTGCAAACTTTAATTGTTGAATCGAAACAGACAAACAGATAGAACAAGTGAAATTGTATTGTTTTGTGTTCGACCATAGGTTAACTCTCTGAGATCTGATGGTAAACTCTTCGGAGATTAACCAGTTGATGAACGTCTAGCGAGTCGTCTAGTTCCTCGCACATTAACAGGTAGGTACAAAATTTGTGTTCAGTTCCTCGCAGCATACGAAGGGTAAGGGATTAGGTATCAGGTAGCAAGGTCCACAATGACAGTGCGAGGGATTTTGATTAGGTAATATTTACATATTGCTAGTAAATGTTTCAATATGAAATTATATTTTTGTCAAATAATAACAATAAAATACAAAATAAAAAAGAAACAAACAGAACAAATACATATGAAATAAACAAACAGAAACACACCGCAGCAGAAGAAATACCGCTAGTAAATATTAAATATGAACAAATATAAGTAAAATAAAAAACAGAAACACAACATTAAATCAATGATTTTCGTTAGGTTAGGTTAGGTTAGGTTAGGAAATTGAAACTGAAGACAAATTATTATAAACAGGTGCATTATTGTGCTACCCTACAAACAATAGTGTGAGGAACTGCAGACCTGTCTTAATCCTACCCTCCGTTCGAAAAGGGATTAACGCAGGTAGATGCGAGGAACTGCATCACGTCCAACGTCTAAAATCTCGTGGTTAACTAAAATAATAGCTTAACTAAGGGTCGTTTGCACCGGTCCACCTTAAATGTTCATCTCATCTAAGGTCTACTTAAAGTTAAGGTGAACCTTAAACTTTAGATGGTTTGCTAATCTGCTACTTAATGAAATCTTAGATAAGTGGCGAGAAGCTATGGCAACACTGAGAAAGCTACAGACATTCAAGAGATATTTGTGTTATCGAGTTTGATTTCACGAAGTTTGATTGTTGATTCTTTTTGTGACTGATGGTTTAATAAAAATGAATATTAATAATTGTAATGATAATAATATTAGAAAAAAGAGGACTCCAAATTTCACTGGACGAGAGAAGTCAGCTCTTTTAAACCTAATATTTAGTCATAAAACAATTATTGAGAACCTTCTGGGGTTTCCATGAAAGATCAAGTTGAGATCGTCTTAATCGTCATCGTCATGATCAAATAAATTATTCATAATAATTTTTTCAATAAATAATGAAGACAAGCCACAGCTAAAAAAAAAGGAAAATACCACAACAACAACACGCATGTCAAATAGTAAACTTACTGTCAGATTGAAGTTTAGATGACATTAAGGAGAACTTTAAGCGGCACAATTCTGAGGCTTAACTAAGTACACCTTAAGGTACACCTTAAACCTCAGTTGATAACCCGTGCAAACCAAATTGTTATATTAAGGTCACCTTAAAGTTAAGCTTCACTTATCTTTCGCTAAGTATAACCGGTGCAAATGGCCCCTACTGAGTTACATCTCACCCTTAGGAGTGTAATTCAATATCTATCGAGGCATATACCCAGAGAAGTAGTTGCTTCTTCCCTTCGAAAAGTGATTTTCAAAGATTTTGTGAGGTTTTATAATGGTTGAATAGATGGGGCTTCTCCATACTAAATGATGGAATAAAACAATTTGATTAGTTGAAATCTACATTATACCGGGTGTCCCAAGTTATCGTATACATACAATATCTCGCTTATTTGACAATATAATTTGAAAATTAAAAAACTGTTTTGAATGGTATTGAAGTCCCTTCATAATGACTTATGAAAAAACTTGATTGCATTTGACAGGGATGTGCAGCCACCTATCACTTTTTATTTTAAAATGATACACACTGTATATTGTCATTAAAAATTGCGTGTTCTTTTTTTGACAGATAATAATAATATATGTTTATTCAAAATATACAAAGTACAAATAAAAATACAAATAAATTACAAATCTATAGTATCTTAAAAATAAACATGAAGAATCCCACTAAAACCGAGGTTGTGCGTGCATCGGTTTTTGACAACAGATAATTAATGTACTTCTTTTTGACATTTTTATAACCATCGGCGTAGGTAACATAATTTTTATAAGGATAATTAGGTAATACTTATAAAAAATCTAAAATGTTAATTTTTTGTTGTTAATAATAAAAAACAAGCACAAGTATGTTGTATCGTTGTATTCCTAATAGAATAACACGCAATTTTTAATGATAATATACAGTGTGTACCATTTTAAAATAAAAAGTGATAGGTGACTGCACAAGCCTGTCAAATGCAATCAAGTTTTTTCATAAGTCATTATGAAGGGACTTCAATACCATTCAAAACAGTTTTTTAATTTTTAATTTATCTTGTCAAATAAGCGAGATATTGTGTGTATACGATAACTTGGGACACCCGGTATTTAATTTAAAGTGACGCGTATCGCTTTCGTTTGAGAAAGCTACTGTGTTAGCGTGTGTTTCATCTCATCAATTCATAATGGTATTTAACTATTATGATTAAACATCTAATTATAGTTCTCAATATACCATTTGTCCCCTACTTAACTGCCTAAGGGCCTGGGAAATTACAAACAGGGGAAAACGAATAAATGCCTATGCTAAACTGAGCATTTTAACAGGTTTCCTTTCGATGAGCCAATAGAAATGTTTTTTGGAATTTGATATTCAACTTTCAAGACCCATAGTTCGTTGACGGAGGTACGATCATCAATATTAGCAATTTTTGGTATGCACCTGCTTTTGGGTTACCTTGAATACGATTGAAAAAATTATTATCACAAATAGAAGACACTGATTAACAAATTTCCATTCCATTATTCGATGAAATTAGCATGTAGGCCGCGAGAATATCCATCATTTGTAACAATAATATTTTTCGAGCGAAGAGAGTATACTTTCAATCAACTGTTTTCCAATATAAAGATGACTACTTGTTCAATAACTCCAAAAATATAATTAAGAAGCTTATAGTTTTAACAAAATATCGATATAAAAATCTTAAATTTCATAATATATACACTTGAATGTTTTAAAACTATTCTCAGTTCTGTGCTTTTTCGAACTATCGTATTACGTATATAGTGGTTTCAACTAAATTTTCAGGAATAAAATTGGAGATTCTGAAAGTTGAAGAGAATTATCAAGTGCTGCATATTATACATACAACGAACATGCTTATTCGTTCGTAATAACTAGGAGCAAAGTTTTACCCTAAGTCCTACTTAGAAACGAGCATTACTAGAATGTTATTAGTTGCCTCAAAAATTAAATTTCTTACGATAAATAAATTACTTGCAATTAAGGTATGTATATGTGAAGTTGAGGAAGCACAAAAGCTAAAATTTGATTCATGTGGCGGTTATCCATCTCTGTTTAAAATGGTTAACAATTTGTGGATTTATGCAATGGCATTTCAAAGTAAACTATTTATTCACAGTTGCCGATATTGGAAAATAATTGGAAATTTATACGAAACGAAATGGAATATGGGCCACTCGTGAGAGAATAAATACCTGGTTATTTGCATATGTGTTAGATACGGAAAAGGAACTCTCGCTATAATAAGAGAGGTAGTACTCAGTTTTTTGTACAAAACCTACAGAAGTATGACAGCTACTGTATAGTAACGAAAAGGTTGAACGAACAAAGATTGTATTATATTTGCCATAAGTACAGGTAATTTTTCGCATTGATCACCAACTAATTCGTACAAAGTGAGAATACTTTTTGACTTAACCTACCGACTTACATTTTGTTGGTTATAGTTATCACCCTAGATACTGACATTTTAATTTTTTTTTAAACATTTAAACTTTCAGCTTTGTCAAAATTGTTTAAAAACAGAATTTTTATTGTAACTTGATGGGGTGCTTTACCCCCCTAGGAACTAGCGCCGGCACGGCAGAATTTCCATTCAGTATTCTCGGGAATTTAGAGTTGTGTAGTGATACTTTTCAGTTCTAGTTGTAATGGGCTTGTTATCAATGAAATATTTTCTCGGTTTTTTTCACATTTTTTTGTAAAACTGAGTCATCAAAATAACAGGTAAAATTTTCAGCTCTTAAACTTTCTTCATCACTTAGATATTAAAGGTTGAAAATGGAGCTCCCTTAAAAAGCGGCAGAGCGGACTGTGACGTCACATTGCATGTCGGGGTATGATAGTCGGCATTACACCGCTGCGTTTCACATGAGAAAGTTGGTTCCAGCTGCAATATCTTCAAATTTCAAAGAGTTAGTGGTTTTTGCTATTGAAGATGTGTTCAGTACTTAGATACCGGATTTATTAAAGCAGATTTTGGAAATTTACCTGAACCCGATATCGTTATGGTGATGAACTACTTAAATAAAAACAAAGAGTTTACACTTGGGTTTTGAATTGAAATTTCAAAACAATCTATAATACATTGTACATTTTCATATCTCCCTCTGTAGGGAATATGAAGTTCTCAACTCCAGAGAGGAGCATCTAATGCATGAATGGCTAATAACGGTATATTTTTTTGTATAATGCTACATACTTTGGAAAGTGGCATCCTAAAATCGTCTGCTAATATCCATACAGTGAATTCAGTTTGATATTTTTCAATGTTAAAAAGATATCAAGCTTGTCTAGCTCGCATTTGTTAGTTAACGAGTTCACTGCAAATAATGAATTATTCGGAACTCCTAGATGAAGCTTTGGATTTTTTTTGTATCAATTGAAATGTTCAATATTGTATTTCTTCTGACCCATAAATGTCTGAATAAAATAAGTTATTTGGATCTGGTAAGCTTGAATCTGACGAAGTTGATGTGAAAGAAGAATCTCTGGTGGATATTGAAAACTCTTCGTTGATGGGTTTTCGTATTTTTCCAAACGCGATTCCTTCATTTTTCTTTTTTAGCCTCCGCATTGAACCGCCTTGGAACGTACATAAGTCTTAATGCAAGCCTGAACCCCTATTTTCCGAGATACCTATAGACTCCATTCGTGTGATATCCATTGCTTTCCTCCTCTACTTGTCTTCCTCCAGGGGTTCTATTTTCTGAGCTTAATGACAAATTACTGTGCTTTAATTTGTAAAAACTTTGACATGACTTTTAACTAAGCTTTTTTGACAGTAAAAAAATCGCCCTATTACTACAGGATTTAGTAACTTTTCCACTGTTCATTATTTTTAATGTACATATATTTTTCTGGTGCATTCTTGGATGTGCTAGGAATGTCGGGAACCAAACAGTACCTACTTATTTACCACTTCTTTCTCACTCATTAGGTATATAATAAAATAAAGAAACAGCTCAATCAACAGTCCAGCGTTTTGTTTCTTACGTTAGGTATGGCACATGCACTGTGACGTCACAGGTAAGCACGCCCCGTTTTCGTACAATCCAATTTCTTCAATTAATTTGAGGGGTTAAACGTTCGCGGAACAGTGGCAAATTTACCGACGCAAACTCCACGTCGCTTAGGTACACGGTCACTGTCTCACACCGCGTCAGAAAGCGCTCGTTTACGAGGGGGCGTCAACAAGTATTGCCAAAAATCAAAAAGCGACTATTAGGTGCTGTTTTTCCTTCGGAAAACAGTGCTAATAAAAGAAGAGCACTACGACAACTGAAAAAAAATTTTTTTTCTCGAATTGGTAAGAATAAATTGCACCCAGTTACTGGCCAGAAGCCACCTTCAGGCTGTCAACCGGGGAGTGAGGCTGCTCCTCGGCAGTAACCGGCTACGACACGTTGACACTGACTTTGACAAATATAAATTACCTTCCATTTCAAAGAAAACTTGAATAATACTTCAAAATATGCGATCTACCAGATCGTCCAAAACTTCTAAGGCTCAAGCCTCTAAGAGCACTCTTTCCAGCGAAGAATTTCCTCCTCTTAATAAACAAAAAAGCCACCACTCGTCACCATCCGTCTCCGAAATTTCTTCTACTCCCAACAAACAACCAAAACCAAAAATTAACAAAAAATCACCAGAGATAACCAACATCGTTAGTGCTGTTCTTGAAGTACTATCGTACTCCAGCAAATCTCCAACTGCCTCCTATTCAGAGGCATTAAAATCTCCATCGGCTTCTATTAGAAGCCAACCAATCTCAAGGAAAACAACTCCCAAAACCAAGGTACCTTCTCAACGAAGTACACAACTAACAAATCCTCCAACAACCACACACACTAAACCTCCTCTCCAAACAATAAACCTACGAAACCTTCCATCTAAATATTGCTCCCAGAAGGAGCTCTACAACCTCCTCAACACAAATGAGTTACTGAGAGGCCAAATCCAATATCTAAAGGCTAATCCAAACTGCACAGCTCTACTTAAGATTTCCAAAACTTTCGAGGTCAAAACCTTGGAAAACAAAATCCAGAACGCTACCGGAGACAATCGAATAGTTTGTATCCCCCTCAACCACTCCACAAACCCCAAAACCAATCAGCCCGCCAAAAAACAGGCACTAAACTTTTCTTTTGTCATCCGCAACGTTGAGAAAGCCATTTCTGATTCCGAAATGACTGAACTCCTTCAGTCACTTGGAATACATTTCAAAAAATCCTGGAGAATCATCTCCAAAGCCACCAACTCACCTACCACCCTAATCAGAGTTGTGACAGACTCCGAATCAAGCTACCACTCGGCCCTTTCCAAAGGAATCCTCCTCTACGGCCTCAACCACAAATGCGAGCCATCTAACGCCAATCCCCTTCCTCCAGTTCCCAAATACTGTACACACTGTACAGAAATAGGCCACTCATCCACTGAATGTAAAGCCAGGCTCTACACTTGCCCAAACTGCGGTGGTCATAACCACAAAGCAGATAAATGCGAAAAGGTTCAAAAACCTTTTTGCAAAAACTGCGGTGGTGAACACGCAGCCTACGACCCTAAATGTCCCAGACGACAAACCCCTCCCTCGAATCCCGAGGAAATCGCCCATGTCACACTCCCAAAACCCTCAATGCCCTTTGACTTCCCAACAAAAAATTCTTGAGGTAATGGCCGTCACCATCATGAATGCCATTCCAACTTCCCGAAAACTCGTAATAGAGACTTTCAAACACATTATTCCGACCTATTACAACCATAACTGCTCTGTCCAGGGACAGGGAAATAAGGCGTACTTCAGCTTCACGCCTATCAAATCCTAAATTTCATGTTACCCAGATAAAGGTCTTTAATGGACTTTGTTATAGGAACGATTAATTGCCGTAGTCTCTCCAGGAAGAGACACTTATTGAAGCATCTTCTAAACACAAATAACATCCAAATACTTTCTCTAACAGACACTCTGGCAAAAAACCCTCCTCATTTCTCAGGTTTCCAAACTTTCCACTATGACAGAAACCAATACTCACGTGGTAATGGCTTTCTGGTCAGAAACGGAATATCTGCCACGACACACAGGTTTCCTGTGCAAATTCAATCATTAAATTTAGACTGCTTCGCTATTGACGTTTCCTTAAACAGATCTATCATAACCTTCATCTCATATTACAATCACCCTTGCCAAACCTTGAATACAGAGCTTTTCGAATACTTTTCCAGCCTCCCCAAAGCAGTAATTCTAGGAGACTTCAACTCCAGACATCAACAATTCGGTGACACTGCCACCAATAATTCCGGTAGAATATTTTCTGATCTTCTTTTAGATCTACCAATCATTCGAATCCCCAACAGGAATCCCACCTTCATCAGCCACCTAGGAGCTTCAATTGTAGATCATGTAGTGGCTACTCAAAGAATAGCCACCTCTTTCGAAAATGAATGCCTCCAGGGTGACTCCATAACTTCCGACCATCTGCCACTCCTAGCCCGAACCAATTTTGCAAACCCTAAACCCCCACTCTCTTATTCTTTCACCTTCTTAAACTACAAAAAGGCAAACTGGAAAAATTTCCAAAATCATATATCATCCCACCTTCCAAATGAACCAGAGGGAATCACAATTGATTCAATCAATTCTCAGGCTGAAACCTTACAATCCCTCATTATCGATGCCACAAATCAATCAGTCCCACTCACTACCATTGACTCTTCTTTTCTCGCTCTACCTCAACACGTCCTTAATTTAATCAAAATAAAAAGAAGAACTTATCGTACATTTGTACGCACTAGACACCCCGCTGTTAAGAACGAATGGAATCGCCTTAACGCCCTGGTCGGACTTGAAACGAACGCCCATAAACAACGGGAATGGAAGCGTGTCACGTCTGACTTAGACTATAGGCGAGGAAGTGAATTCTGGAACAGATTCAAAACTCTCACCGGCCAACGAAAGAAAGTAGAAACAAGCCTCATGGTACAAAATCAAATCGTGCACACTCCCGACGAAAAAGCCGAAGTTTTCAAAGCACAACTTCAAAGTGTTCTACTCTCTCCTGAAAATCCTCTTTTTCTGCCCGACTTTTTCAGAGAAACAAACCTCATTACCTCGAACATCACGAGGAGCCCTCACACTATTACTCAACTCGACCCAAACAATCCACTTTCAAAGCCATTTTCTCTTGAAGAAATTAAAACAGCCTGTCTCAGAGGTAAAAATACCGCTCCTGGCCCTGACCAAATTTCTAGAAAAGCTCTAAAAAACCTCCCTCCCTGCATTCTACCACAAATTCAGAACCTAACAAACGCCTGCCTCTCGCTCTCATATTTTCCAAACGCATGGAAAACTTCCCATACAATTCTCATCCCGAAACCTGGTAAAGACCCAAAAAATCCTGAAAATTATAGGCCCATTTCGCTCATCAGTGTTCTCGGAAAACTCTTTGAATTCCTGGTAAAAGAGCGTCTCTGGCAACACTGCAACGGCCAAAATATCATTCCTGACTACCAACATGGTTTTCGTCCCGAACATTCCTCTCAAGATCCAATCACTATCTTCCATACTATAATCACTCGTGCCATAAACGCTCGCGAAATTTCTTCCGCCGTACTTCTTGACGTTCACAAAGCCTTCGACCAAGTCTGGCACGCTGGACTTGTGAGAAAACTTATGAGCATAAACCTTCCTGTTCACTTTGTAAAACTCATCTATTCATATCTCACTGAACGTACTATAAAAGTAAAAGTCGGCCATTCAATTTCTGAACCTTTCACCCCTCTGGCAGGCGTTCCACAAGGTTCCATCCTCGCTCCCCTCCTCTACCTTATATACACATACGACACACCCACTCCACAAAACCTATATCAACACATACACTTATATGCAGACGATACGGCCATTATCACATCGGCCAAAGACACACAAACACTTCAAACTAACACTCAAAACTTGCTCAACCGTTACTCTGACTGGTGCCGCAAGTGGAGAGTCACACTAAATCCACACAAAACACAACTCATCGCATTTCAACATCCCAGCACACAAAAAACAGAACTCAAACCTACACCAACGAGCTTCCGCATTTCATTGTGGGGCGAAAGGCTCGAATTACTTAGACAGGTCACCTATTTGGGAGTGAAGTTTACTCACACTCTCAACTGGGAGCCTGACATCCTTGCTACAATCAGCAGGGTTAGAAATCGAGCCAATCTCCTTAAAATGCTATGCGGAAAGTTCGGCAGATCACATCCAAAAACACTACTGCATACATACAAAACCTTCATCCGTCCTGTATTCGACTACAAACACCTCGTTTACATAACACTACATCCACAGCTGATGGAACGACTCCTCTCCTGCGAGAGACGTATTCTCAGACTGTGTCGATACAAACATTTCCTCTCACCTTGTAACGAAGTGTACAGAAACACAAACATCATCCCAATAACCGATAGACTCAAAAAACTTCAAGCCGGCTATACCTCTCGAATTCTCTCCTCTAACAATGTTCTCGCCAAAAACGCCCTTAAACTCTCTTGGAAAACTCGTCCTCCATCGTCCTCTCTCTCGACTCCCTAAAAATAAACTTCCATATCCACCGTTACGACTTCTGCGTACAGTCCCATACGATGATCTTCCTCCCGAATATCAAAACTTCCTGGACACCTCTCCTCTATCGATACGATAGAGATTGCACGAGGCAAACAGACTACCAACGAGAGCAACGAGCCGGTTACTGAAGAACAACAAAGCCGAAGAAGTGCGCGAATGTTCAAGGTGCACCGAAAACAGTTGGAGTGTAGAAAGAACCTCACGGAAGAAAGCTCCGATCCGATCTAGGAGGAGCAACGCCGAACAACTGCACTTTTTAGTGTACGTTTCGGACATTTTAAATGCCCGAAACTTTGCTTTTGAAAACACCTACAATAAAAACTAGTATGAGTATTTTTTTCCCTACTTTCCTCCCTCACCGGGATGAGGATGCAGGTTTTCTGTGGTATTTTCCCTGCATCTTAATTTCTGCGGAGCTCGGAACTGCGATGCACTGTAGAAATTAACCGAATGGCCATCTTTGGGTGCACAGCCACAGCTGTCCCTACCGCGACCTTTAACTTCACTTGCTTTAGTATTTCAAACAAACCCTGAAGAGGACCTAATCCTAAAACAGGGTAGATTCAAACTTTGCAAATCCAATGAAGGATAAGTAAATTCAAAAGTCAAATCATGCTCGAAAAAAAAAAAAAAAAAAAAAAAAAAAAAAAAAACGTTCGCGGAAAAATCTAGTTTTGGGAATCCGTTTAAAATGAGCTCTAGTTTCTATTTTTAAATTGAAAATTTTCTCTTGAACAAGCCCATTGATCAATCAATCAATTTTTTCATTAAACCTTAAATACACCATAGCTCCTGAGAATTTCAAAAAAACAAATATTTCTATCACTTTTGGCACCAATAACACTCAACATCAAGCCCTATTTGAAATATTTATAGTGATTTTAAAAAAAAATCACCTAGCTCCCACGAATTTAGATACAAATATCTCTTCTATTTACAAGAAAACTATATAATCAGACAAAATGTTGTTTGCACCTCAATTATCTATAATTAACTGTAATATCAACAAATTCACTACATTCACATAGCCTTTAATTTCTCTTACTCGTTTCTATGCCAATATCTACAAAAAACTTTCTCCAATCTCTTGATTGATTGTCCTATTCATCTTTCACTACACAAAAAAATCTGCCACCTTAACACACATTATTATTTACAGCCATAGTCAGTATCCAAGTTCACGATCAATAAAATAAAAATTAACTGAAATTCCTCAAAGCTTGCTGGTCAGGACACAAATATCCTTTGGACATGGCAAACCTTGCGTCTATCGGAATACATCTTTAAGCAATTATTCAAACAGTGTGTCTGGGGGTCCCCAGCGAAATAAAGAATTTAAAATTAGAATTTCGCCTTTAAAGCACATACCTACCTATTTTGCCGCCGTTCTGAGTATCCCAGCAGCGAGCAGCTGATATAAATTTCGTCGGCGTTAATTTTTCAAGGATCTCGTCCGAGTCCCGAGTTCCACTTGCTATCAGATTCACCAGCACAAGAAAATGAATGGAGTTTTGAACACATTCATATACACTGTGTTATACAGTGTGTCCCAAAAAGTTTTATACAAATGGAGAAAAAGTTTATCTTACATTTCAAAAAAAAATATTGTTGATAAAAAGCTCTGCATGACTTGTAGATCCATAACCAAGTACAGAATTTTTGAAACAGTGGCTGGAATACAGGGAAAATCGAAATTATGATTTGGAGTGATAGTAAAATGCGTTCAAACTGTGGTGGAGAGCAAAATATTCATTGAAATTGTTATCAAGTATCAAAAAATTATGCACACTTGTAGATTAGTGAATTTTCCAGATAAAAGTCACAAAATTATTGCAATAAACAAGTCAGCAATTGTTAGATTAATGCGCAGTACGAAACAATGTGAGATCCCGTTCATAATCAGCGCCTGATTTTGTTTTACTCATCCTTATTAAACACGTTCTGGATAAAGTGCATCTAATAACTGTCAACAAATGTCAAATGTTACATAAGTGTGTGTGTTTGCAAAAATAAGAAATGGCAGTGAAATTGAGTAGTAAAGATAAAATTGAATTTGTTCTCATTGTTGGAGAAAATTATAAAACATGTAGGGAAGCAGCAGAAATCTTTAATAATAGACACCCTGATAAAACAATATATTTCACAACTGTCAGATATGTAATGAATAAATTCAAGAGTTCTGGAAGTGTTGAAAATAAATTTAGAAAGAAACATCGTGCATGGGTTAGAAATGAAGATATTGAAATTGATGTGATGCTATTCACTCCGAAAACGATCCAATTTATTGAATGTAACTAAAACTACAGTTGCACGAATTTTAAAGTCAAATAAATTTAAACCATACAAACCCCAGTTTGCCCATACTTTAGAAGGAGATGTTGAACGAAGGTTCGAATTTTGTACTCGTATCCAAGTAGAATTGGAAGATAACAGATTTATGTCACGACACATACTTTTCTCTGACGAAGCAACGTTTACGTCTAATGGTACAGTAAGTTCGCAAAATTGTCGATGGTGGAGCGATGTTAATCCCAGTTTCCATGTCCAAACCAGAGATCAATATTCATTTAAAACAAATGTATGGTGTGGCATTCACAAAGACAGAATTGTTAAACCATTATTTTTTCGAAATAACATGAATGGGGGAAGATACCAACAATTTTCAAATAATCAGTTGTCTGACTTTTTTAATGAACTACCACTGAATGAACTAGAAAAAATATGGTACCAACAGGATGGAGCACCATGTCACTGTAACAGAAATATCCGGGATTTTCTCCTCGACACTTTTAACGGTAAAGTGATCGGGGTTTCTTTGGCCTCCAAGGTCTCCAGACATTACCCCTCTAGACTTTTTTTGTGGGGCTACTTAAAAGAAAAGGTGTACCTGCAGAGGCCATTTCAAGATGTTGATCATCTTGAAAGAATCATTAGAGAAACAAGTGAAGCTATAACTCCAGATGTGATTAGAAATGTCATAAAAGAATTTAATCAACGAACAATCACCTGTTTAGGAAAGGACGGTGGATACGTTGAAGTTCCGTAGTATTTAAGTAATTTCACATGTTCCCAATAAAATTTATTAGTTGCGTATTATTCATTGTTGATAAGGAGGTTATCAAGTTTTTATCATGTCTTATTCCTTTATTCAATAAATAATCTAATTAATAATATCTTGTGATTTTTATTTGGAAAAATCACTAATCTACAAGTGTGCATAATTTTTTGCTACTTTTAATAACAATTTCAATGAACATTTAGGTCTCCACTAACGTATTTTACTCTCACTCCAAATCATAATTTTGATTTTCCCCGTTTTAAAAATTTTGTACTTGATTATGGATCTACAAGTCATGCAGAGCTTATTATCAAGAATATTTTTGTGTGTGAAATGTAAGATAAGCCGTTTCTCCATTTGTATAAAACTTTTTGGTACACACTGTATATAAGATGCGACATAGGAATTCCTGTAAAGAACTGGCAAACGCGTGCTAACTTTCTTAGATAGGGTTCATACAATATAATAACAGATTTGGAAAGGTCGTTGAAACATAAGTTTAAATGCAGTTTTAATTTTCTTAAATTCCATCTGGTTTGATAAAAAGATTGGATAGTTACAGTTGAAATAGTGGAACTCCACTTTCATACCACTTTTGAATACATACAAGTACTCAAGACATCGCCAGCAGGTTAGGGACACGGGAAAATAAAAAAATAAAAAAAAGTGTGGCGGTTCAATTTCTTTATTTTTGTTTTTGGTTTTTCTTCACAATTTTTGTTTGAAAAACATCTAATTTAAAATAAAGCAAAGTTATTAATTTCAGAAACTGTAGGAAAAACGAAAATAGAAAATATCACCGCAGTGGCGTAACGAACTACTATGTTTCAGGTTCAACTTATTAATTTCCCATATCCCTGACATTTTGGCTATTTCCGAAAGTGGTGTTAAAAAGAAGTTTGACTTTTTCAAAAAATAATTTTTTCATAAAATGGGAATACATTCAAGGAAATTAACAGTGCATTCAAACTTATTTTCCAACGACCGTTTGAAATATGTTACAATTTTTCATAAACACTATTTGGTGTTAACTCGCGTTTGACAGCTTTGTACAGAAATATACACAAAATCACAAAACTGAGTATACATATTTTGAAAACTTGAATATTCATACACAAAAAAAGTATCAAGAAACGCGTTTTATTAACAACATTTCCAATATAAGCGAAAAAAACGCGCTATCCCAATAAAAAAACCGTTCCTGGAACGTGCACTTCACTGGATTCCATTTCTAGTAGACTATCATATCGTTGGAATGTCATAAAATAAAATTTTTCATTTAACATTTTACCGGAGATATGATCTACTATGAATGGACCTTAATAAAAATTTGATAAGAAAATTTTGCAGTCTTAAACTTCAAAATTTTTTTGATTGTCTAGTTGTCAAATTTTTTCCGTTGTGTCAGTTAGGGATAAAAATCAATTTTTACTTATTTTTTCTTGACAACGGTAGCTGGAACGCTACCGAAACGTTGAAATAGAGAATTTAAAAATATTGTGGTTCAATTTCTCAAGAAATTAAAAAAAGAATGAATAATATACCACAAGGAACATACAGAAGGAATCCCCTTGTCGCATCTTATAATATTACAGTGTATGATATCCTTACATTTGAATAATGTTGGGGAAAAATAATCATTGCACTCTCCATTTATAATACAATTAACTAATAAGCGAAAAGCACATAGTGGAAAGCTCAGCCGCACTTTCGTGAGTTATGACAATCTTGACGGATTTTTGAGTATGTCATATATGTTTCATATAAACTTCCGCTTCAAAGTGAAATTCTAATTCCAAATTCATGATTTTGCCAACGGAATTCTAGCCATAACTTTATTTAAAAGGGAAATGTGACTGTACACTCCCTAAAATGCAGCCAATTCTACTGAAATTATTTAAAATCAACTATAAAATATTTGAATTGCAAGAGACATTGCCCTGAATTCAATAGTTTTGGAAGCTGCTCAAGTTGTTTAATATCGCATCATCATGAGAGTTTTAAAGTTCTTTAATACCCCAGTAATAAGATTAAAAAATCTCAAGCATACGAATTTCGGTATGTGCAAAATGCATTCACGCAAAGTTGCTCAACATGTCTAGGAAACTCATTAATTAATCTCTTAATAATATTAAAAGATATGGATGTAATTTGTAGTTGATCGGTACAATTATTGTTGTTCGAAAATTTTCTGGTCGTGTATGTATTTGTTATATCTCTAGTGTATTAAACTATAGTTTAGTCAAAATTATCAAATAATATCAACATATAATAAGCAATATAACAAATCTCTCCAACTTTTTCAACATTTTTGTAACTTGGGAACATATATTTGACATTGATTTTTTTTATGAGTCCCTTCAAAGATTGCACATTCAAATTTCACGAAAATTCCATTTATCTATTATTATCGTAGTATTAGTGATCTGAAACAAAAAATATACAGTATTAGTGAACATTGAAATAATTATTGTATAAAGAAATAATGGTGATAGTCGAATAGAGTTTCTATCAAAATACATATATTCATTATAACATACTTCTGGACTTTGCGCCTAACATTTTCGTAATAAATTGTGATAAGCTTCATGCAACATTTCATGATAATTGGTCTTTTGACGACACGTCACAAAAAAAACCAAAAGTTATTCGAAACGGGGAATAGTCCGGTGAATTGAGAATATGGAATGGAAAAGATTTCCACCTGAGATGTTCGCTTATTTAAACCAAAGTATATGTTGTATTGACCATGATTACGCTCGAGCTTGCGATGCAGCTTGCAAACATAGCTCAAAGCACGTAAAACGCAACAGTTTCTTGTCCATAACTTTTTTAGGTTTGATTGTTCAGAAAAAATGTGAGTATAACAATTTTGGTGAATTTTGTACCTTTCAGGATGAAGTATGAAAATTTGGAAAATGATTTTTTTCAACTGTTAATTTTTGGAAAATTCGAAAAAAAAATGCAAATGGTTTTTTAAGCGACAAACATTGTGCCCCCTCACTTCTACTTAGTTTTTGAGGAGAGTCTCTGGAACTAGTAGCTCCTTTAGTCCTATTTCCTATAGGATATTTGCAGGCTTCTACTTAGGTGAATGTTCCTTTTCTATCCAGTAATCTTCCAGGTACTGTGCTCTGGGATTCTGCAGTGCTGTGCAGATGGAAAGTATGTGGATGTAGGTTTCTTCTTCCATTCCACAATATCTGCATTCTTCTTCCTCCACCATTTTGAGCTTTTTCAGGTGCCCATTCAGGCGACAATGTCTCGTTAGGATCCCTGTTAAAACTCTTAGCGCAGTTTTACTTTGACTTATGCATTCATTTGATCTCAACAGGTTGTAGACACCCAGAAGAATCTTAGATTTTCCAAGCCCTACTAGATCTTTCCACTGGTCAGATCATCACTCTCTTTTGGCTTCACCTATTCTTCCCAATATTACATTGGGGCTGATTCCGTAGAAAGGTTCAGGCCCCCAGAAAGGTATTTTAGTTCCCCTTTTTGCTAGTTCACCTGCTACTTCATTTCCACCTATTCCAGAGTGTCCTGGAATCCATAGTAAGGTAACTATACTGTTCTCGCCTAGTTCATTGAGTTTGTCTAGGAGCCCCCCACACCATTTTGGAACTGATTACACAAGAGCTCAGTGCTTTAATGGCTGCTTGGCTGCTTGGCTGTTTGTCATTATAATAATCCTTTGTTCCTGATAGAATGACGTCTGAAGCTGACAGAGTGTATTTGGAGCGCCGAGTTGACTCGGCCACTAATTGCAACGGACCCGAATGAAATTTTGTACCACTTAAGTACAAATTTGACGAATCTACTCGAGTCTTTCGGGTAAAAATACTTTTTAACCAAAATTATGGTATTTCCAGTATTATATATTTTATTGAGTAGTTTTAAATAGATTCAATAAATTTTACATAACATTATTCCAAATTTGCATTTATTTTAATTCCCAAAATTAATATAATTGGGTAATGGTGTGGTTAAGTTTAACAAAAGTATTATCAATTGTGTTACACCACATCATATTCATCTATTATTTTATTAATTCCCAATTGTACGAATTTGAAAGTCCTCAAATTGAGTTTGGATTTGAATAATTCACTCATTATTGAAAATGCTGGAATTCTAGTCAAATATTACCCTGGAACAAAAGCATGCCCCACGTTTTAAAATAAGTATTCAAGTATTAAACTTTCATTTGTTTATGAGTGTCACCCCAAGAAGAAGCTGACGTGCTCAAATTTTGGAAAATATTACTTCGATTCCATTTATCAAGGGCATCAGATCAAACGCTAGAGCAACATTAAACTTAGTGGTTCTTTTCAGTCCTGTTGGACAATTTGACAAAATTTTCGTAATGCCGTGGACCACCCGATTGGTTTATTGATTTGCTTGTGATAATCGATAAGTACATATGGCGGCACTTGAAGAATTTCTAAACTTATCATCGAGCAGCGAGAGTGATTAAAGTGATTTCTTGGATGACGACTAACCTAACCTAACTGTAAATCTCCCATTCCATGTTACTTATAATTGCGTCAACAAAATATTTCAATACCGACTTTTTATAATTGATGCTCTTGCTTTGCAATATTGTTTTTTTACTCTATTATGTATTATATTTATCAGTACTTTTTGGGTTACGTTTGTATTTGTAATTTATGAATTCGTTCGATTGAATAGTTCTGTCTTCTGTCAATCTCAGTCCAATTAACGTCGGCTTAAGAATTGCATCGGTGTGGCTCGCATTTCTTTAGTGCCGCTTGGTAACTGCACCGGATTCAAGCTGGAGCAGCTTTTACATGGCACTGAGAAAATGCGAATGGAACGGTTAAGATAACTTAATCCTAAT
Organism: Galerucella nymphaeae; assembly: GCA_963978555.1. NCBI lineage: Eukaryota > Metazoa > Arthropoda > Insecta > Coleoptera > Chrysomelidae > Galerucella > Galerucella nymphaeae. Next base: position 1,496,650 of record OZ021716.1, on the reverse strand, counting down.
AGTTTACCACCGATGAAATTGGCTGTTAGGGGGACACATTGTATATTATCTACCCTTTTTGTATTATGTCCTGTAATATTAACATTATGATGATAACCAGCTTATGATAATGCCACTATATCATTAATCTTCTAGCTGCATATGATTTTGCAATTCCGAGCATCCGGCAGAATATATCAGTAATTTGTTATCTAAGTAATGCACGTCTCGCTACGGTCAATTTACCTCTAACATTCGAGATTAATAATCAATTAGTTCATTTTACAAACACATGTTCCAGTTACCACGTTGAAAGCAAAGACCATGTTCATTTGCAAGTATGAAATGTCCTATTATTAGTAGCTATGTAATAATTGAATATATGCAATATCAACTTTTTGTTATTGTCATCTTGAGTTAAATAGTAAATACAATCTCTCTTGGTGTGCGCCATCGTTTGTGACATAAATATATCTGGGTTTTGGGTATGTCGTTTATTTTATTTGCTATTTTGACATATATCTTGGATTTGATAGAAAAATCATCAGGTTAGGTTAGGTTAGGTCAGCCATATTCGAAAAAGTTATTACATGGTCCTTTTTTTGAGTGTAAATACTTGAGAACTTCCATAATGCTAATGTTTTTTCATGCATCTAGGCATACTTTGTATTATTCGAATAGATATGAACAATAGGATTAATATTCACTTCTCATAAATAATCATTTATCGTAAACAACTGAGTACAGACCTGACGAGAACTGTGAGTCGGACAGAGAAAGGAACATTTATGCTCCTGGATTTGGTTCCAGCTCACCTAAGGGAGCGCTGGGACCAAACCTCAGTGCAATGGTCCACCTACCTTCCGGCTTATGACCTGGGACTACGCACCATCTAGCCTCTAGCCAATCCTCTGCCAAGTAGAACACCATCCCATCAACCGCACTCCAAAAATTTGCGGGAAAGAAGAGTGATTCTTTATTTATAATCATTAGTCATGCAGAAAATAGTATAAAGTTTATAGTGTACAGAAGTTCAAATAAAACAGTAATTGTTATGTACAAAGCAAAACAAATAACAAAAAATAAATAGACAAAGATAAAAATAAATATAGAGAAAACAAGAAAAGAAAAGAAAAAGGAACAGCAATATAAATAATAGTTTAAATAAGCAGTATAGTTACAGAGCTGAGTAATAGAAATAAATAAATAGGTATAGATAATCTCAACCATACATATGTTATTTGGATGATTGTTTATGTAGAAGGTTGTCTGATTTTATTCGTCATTGTCGTCAAGGATAATGTTTCCCCAGTCGTTCATCATGTTTATTGTCGTCGTATCATGTCTATATTCGTCGGTGGGTAGTCCTTTTGTAGTAGTTTTAGTTTGTCGGTGAGTATTTGTCGCGCTGTCTGTCTCTGTGGCAAGCTGCAGTTTTGTATAATATGTTTTTGGTCCTCAGTGTCATCGCAATACGTACATGTTCCGTCAGTCTGTCTCAGGCTGAATCTTTTGTAATATTCGTTCATATTGCCGTGTCCTGTGACTAGTTGTGTTGTTTTCCAGTTAAGTATCTTTATTATTTTGCTGACTTTATTTATTATATTGTACGTTTTCCTACCCGTCGATGAGCTGTCCCATTTGTAATGCCATTTGTACAGCTGTAGTTTGTCTCTTTCTATTATGATGTCCTGTTTAGTTTTGACCGTCATTGTTTTGTCTGTCGTCAGTTTTGTTAGTCTGTCAGCTTCTTTGATCCCGGCGTTGTTGCGTTCTACTTTGTTGATGGTGTAATTGATGTTATGTGTACCTAGGGCTTCCAATTGTTTCTTTATGTTTATAATTGTTTTGTTTTTGTTTTTTCCGTTGGCTAATTGTTGTATAGTTAACCTGGAATCTGTGTAGATCGCTAGTGTTTTCCCTCATTGTTGTTCTTTCTCGTTTAATATTGTGTTTAGTCCTACTTGTATGGCCATTGCTTCTAAGTTGTTTATGTCCGTTGATGTTTTTATTTGAATGGTGTCCTTTATCTGTCGATTGTAAATTCTTATATTAATACCTATTGATTTACGGGTATCTGTCATGCTTGCGTCCGTATATAATGTCATGTCTGGGTTTTCATTGGAGTCCGTCGTTCTTATAGTCATTTTAGTTGGGTGTGGTAGGTCTATTGTCTTTGTTTTGAGCCTGTCTATGGTGTGTTTGTTGTCTGTATATGTCTTGTATATTGTCCATGCGTCAATTTCCAGTGGTGTCACTCTCGCTATACCTCATTTAAAAACCAGGAGGAGTAATTTGAATTTAAGTTGGCAATTCTGTAGTCTTATGATTGGTTAGATTCCACCCAGTTTCACACAACACTTTTTAGCATTCATACCAGCTGATAATTTGAATTTTTGATAGTTCTGACAGATAAATATATTTAATTATGTCATCGCATCCGCTATTGTTATTCTATTAATTTACTTCGTTTCGTTGAAACTGAACATGCATCTGTCTATATGGAGGTTACAAGCTATCGAAGGTTTAAGACGATATAAGCTTTGTTAGAAAATTGGTTCTTCTTTTTTATTTCATTCACTGGCATTCAGTTATTTGCTACTTAAAAACAACCATATTAGAGTAATGTGTATGTTCTAATCTTCCAGTTTGAATACGAAACAGAAACAAGTTTTACATGTGACAGAATACCCGTCTGATTAATTCTTGGTATAAAATAATCTACTAGACAGACGAGAAGTAACTTATGACTATGCGTGGCTGATTTTTTCATCAATCAAGGCATATTTAATAGATTTGGAACTCGACTGTTGACTACTCTTTCGGAACACGCCATTTAGTAACTAATGTGGTAACTTTTAGTGATGTGAATAAAACTTTTCAAATTACTTCTCCTGGTTATTAAATGGAGTATAGTACATGCAGTGCTGAGGTTGGCGCTGTCTTATATGCTTTTGTGATTGCCAGTAGGAATGGCCGTTCTGTGGCTGCTAGCTGTTTGGCTATTCTACTATCAGAGGCTCGTTTACCCCAAATCTCAGCATCGTATAGTAGCATCGGTTTTATTGCTTCAATATAAATTTCTCGCATGATTTCCGGTTTGCGTCCCCATTCTTGTCTTGTGATAATGAAGAGTTTGTGTCCAATGTCTGTCGATTTTGGTCTGTTTTGCTTAACATGTTCAAGAAACAGTAGTCCAGTGTCAATTGTGAGCCCAAGGTATTTGAGGTTATTTGTAAATTGTATTTGTGTGTCTGTTTCAGTCTAGGTGGTCGTGTAGTTTTGTAGGGTATAAATATGGCTTCAGTTTTGGAGTGGTTGTATTGTAATTTATTATGTCTGGCTCATAATTCGCATTTTTCCCAAATTTCAGTCCATTTTCTTTCGATCGTCTTTAGAGATTTATTTATTTTTAATACGATATCCAACGGGACACGCCCTATTCCAGGATAAGGTGAACAAACACAAATATGTTCTACATAACAAAATCTATGATAAAGAAAAGAGTTAATTAAACGAACCTTATATACATGAAATGAATATACAAAATTACAAACTTACAATGTTATAACCCCACTATAAGAATTAGATTTAAGTAGTTAAAAATGCACATTTGATTGTGGACAATTGACAGTTTAAAATATCTATTTTTGTTCCGTTATTTGAATAATTATAAATCATCTTGTATAGAGGAGACGACTTATATACGTTTGTCCTGTAATTGTTCTGATAAAATAACTGGTTTTGACGAGAGTTGACCCTAGGAGCACGAAGATATAATAAATTATTGATATAAATGCATTCTACCTTATAATTAATAATTTTAAACAAAAATATTACAGATTGCATTACTCGTCTTTTAATTAGGCTCTGTACGTGAAAGCGGTCATAGAAGTATTCCTGATCGATACCTTTTGCTGGATAAACACCATCTATCATGAAGCAAGCAGATTTAAAAAAACGTCTTTGAATAGGTTCCAGTAACGTTATGTGATTATTATATATAGGACTCCAAATTACATTTCCATTTTCAAGTTTGGATCTTCCAAATGTGGAAAATAACAAGAACATAGTAGAAAAACTTTTAAACAATTTCATGTCTCTAATTACAAAACCAAACATTTTGTATGAGGCTGCAGAGAGTTTTTCAAAATGTGCGACAAAAGTTAGTTTGGAGTCAAAGTAAACACCAAGATCCCTTATTGAATTGGGGCGAGCTAGCACGGTATTGTGCAGTTGATAATCAAATCTTATTGAGGTGTCTGTTCTATGGGATGACATGATGTTGCATTTACTGGCATTTAAGGGTATTTCGTTTTTTATGCAACATTTCTCTAATTTGTCGATATTATTTTGAAGTATGATACAATCTACAATACAATAAATTTGAAATCGTCTGCAAATATTAGACCCGTTGCTTCAATTCCATCGATAATATTATTAATAAAAAGTATAAAGAGGAGTGGTCCGAAGACAGAGCCCTGAAGAACACCTGATGTTTGAATGAATACTACAGACTTATGACCAAGGCATTGGACAAACTGGGGGTGGTTGGAAAGGTAAGGCTTAATTAGATTTATTAATGAGAGGTGAAGACCAATACTGTCTAATTTGCGAATTAAAAGTTTGTGATTAATCCTATCAAAAGCTTTAGAAAAGTCAGTGTAGACGACGTCAATCTGTTTTCTTCTATCTAAAGCCTCACAGATCATTCGTGTCTTACAAAACAAGTTGGTTATTGTGGACCTTCCTAGAACAAAACCTTGTTGATTTGGTATAATAATATTACGTATCTGAAAGGCCAGACGATTGTGGGAAACTATTTCAAATACTTTAGAAAAATTATTTAAAATAGTTATAGGACGATAGTTGGAAATATCACTTCTATTCCCTTTTTTTAATATAGGACAGATATATGATGATTTCCAGCAGTCTGGAAAATGACTGGTTTTCAAAATGATGTTAAAAATGACCGTTAATGGTTTAGATGAAACTTGAGCACAATCTCTAATTATAGAGGCGGGAATATTATCAGTACCAGCTGTTTGTTTGGGCTTCAGTTTTTTTTAATGCAACAAGTACCTCTTCCTCAGTGATGTAAGATATGTTGAATGTAGTATTGTTGGTTAGTTTGTAAACAAATTTTGTGTCATTAGGTATCGTATACTTCTTTGAGAAAAATTCAGCAAATCCATTAGTTATGTCTTCAGCTTTATTTGATGATCTGTCATCATATGTCATCGTGCTAGGTATTGAGGAGGTACTATTTTTTTGTGAGCTAATAAAAGACCAAAATTATTTTGGTTTGTTTTTAATATTTTGTTCGGTCACTTTTACAAAATTATCATAGGCAATTTCAACTTTCAATTTAAAATCTCTTCTGCATTTGGAAAAGTTAATGTAGTCAGTATTGTTTTTACTGGATTTATATTTTTTCCATAATTTATATTTCTTCACTGTGGTCTTAATGATGTCAGCATTTTTTCTTGGGCACGTGCATTTCAAAAATGTCATTCAATTGCTGGTATAAATAACTTATAGCATCTACGTTATCGAATGAATTGATATTAGTTAATTCCGTTTCTAACATGCATTGATATAGGAATGGAAAGTTGGCTTTTTTAAAGTATTTATTGAGTCGGTTAACCAAGTTTCAGTGAGGGCAAATACATCATATTGTATGGCCGTTGATGAGCTGATGAGGAGATCTTGTGTTTTTGTTCTCATACCCTGTACATTTTGATAATAAATAGTGAGCTCATGATTTTGAGAAGAATTAAAAACAGTTTCCAACTTTGGTTGCTATATAGAGTATAAAATGTTTGATTTAAATTTAGAAAGAGTTTCTTTAAAAATATGACAGTTAGTATCTAAAGCCGTATGATTTGCTGGAGCTGGATTATTTGTGCTTTTGTTAAAAGTATGGCAGTTTATGTAGTATTCGCTTGTTTTAGGACAATCTTTAAGTTGATGATTTTGTGCACATATTGGACAAACAAATATAGTACATTTGCGAGCTTTTGATAGATGATGATATCTATCCACTGCATTTAAAACATCGTCTCAGTTCAATAGCCTCAAACTCTTTGTTGGTTATGACTATTATAACCAACAAAGAGTTTTTTTTGTAACATAATTTTTTTCTACGTAGGAATATCACTCTGAACTACTGCCTGATGAAGCCTATTATTCTTCTTTAAATGAACATTATAAATGATTTTAAGGTCACCAGTTATTTCATTTTTATTTGAGATTTTAAGCGATTAACAAGCTCCTAATCCGACAGTTTTTCAGACAGCCCAACAATCTTAAATCTAGGATTTAGTACTGGAATTTCTTTAATAGTATAGTTATCCGCAAGTTTTTCTTCGGCCATCTTTTTAAATTTGCTGCAGGCTTCGGATTTTCCACAAATCACCATAAGTCCTCCATCTTTAACATTACCGTCAAATGGGGTGAAATTGATAGTTTTTTTCTAATAATCCGTGAATTACATAAGACCTACACGTACTTTTGTGTCAAAAAAATATAGAAAATTAGCACTATGTCCAATAGAAACATCCAGGGCTATGATTTTTTTCAAATAATGGTTTATTCAAAGGTAATACCACGAGTGCTTCAAATTTTATCGATAATTTTTTCTTTTCCACGAAAACTTGTTTATTTGGCGAAAATATGAAAACAAACCGATTTGATAAAATCACGACTCCGTTAGGAGGAGTGATTTTATCTAAATTCGGTTTGTTTGAATGTTTTTGCCTCAAATAAACAAGTTTGAGTGATGAAAATAAAAAATTATGTGATAAAATTTGAAGAGCGAGTTGTATTTGGGAAGATTATTTTTTTCAACAATTTAAAAGGATTTTTGAAAGCGCTTTTAGTTGTCAATAATGACAAATTCAAAGTAAAATTTTGACGTTTCGATGTAAACAAGGTTTTATCGATGAGGAAGCATAATTATCAGTATAATACCGAATGATTGGCTAGAATAATGTATTGCTATTGGTTAAAACCACCAAAATGTCAGATTTTGACAAGTGAAAAAAATAATCGCTTCAAAATAAGTAAAAACCACATTATCAAAGTAATACTCAAGTTGGGGTGACTTTGATAGGTACTATGTTTTTTCATCACAACGGATTCGCTTAGTCTAAAATTATCAATGTAACCCATATTTTCTCACTATCAATATATATTTTTTTATCAAAGTGAGGTGCGCTTGGGGTGAATTTGATAATCCATTAGTTAACATAGATTATCAAAGTCACCCCCTATGATTTGGCATAGGAATTGGATTTTCATATAGTATCCACGCAAAAATTAGAATAAAACTTTATTTATTATCAAAATTAAACTTTATGTCTATAAAAATAACAAAACTTGAGTTTGGCACCTTCTTTGGTTACAATTTAAAATAATACACTTAGTTGATAGGGATGAAAAAAAAAGTTAGAAAAATTAACGTTCAAAAACATCAACAGATTTCGGAAATACATATCTTGCGCCGCGACCTCCAGAAGTTTCTGCTGGCTGCTCTAGAATGGCTATAATATCCTCCAAACTTACAGTAAACGAGTCGTTGGGAACAATTTCAAAAGTTGTTTTTGTGGTGTCTCATGATTTTAACCCCAAGACATTGTAGTCATTCTGGTCTACTTGCCCTTCAACCTTGGCAATGTATCTATACTTGATACAATTTCTGTTTCCAGGCAACACTTTCACCAGAATAAATATTCCAGGCACAATCTTCTTAGGGTCAATGGGTAAATAGTCCACTTCGTCATCAACATCAGAGTGTGCGTCTTCATGCCCATCAGACAGCGAAATATGATCCATTTCTTCGCTTTAGTCTGAATGCCTTGGATGCTCTGTTAATAGACCAGTTTTCACCAACAATCTTTTCTAGTGATTTTTCAATATTTTCATCGCTTAAGTTCTTGTAAGCTCTGCTCCCAACTTTACGCTTATAGGTACGGCCCATTGTAGTACATTTAGTAAGTGAAGCTGACCTGGAATTAAAATATAAACCGACCTACACCAAAGCAAACAACAAGAAGGCTAGAAAATGTTATTATTTATAAGTAATGGGGCGACTTTGATAACAATCAATCTCACCCCGAAAGTGTTATCAAAGCGACACCACATGATGTATGAACTAATAATTTTCAAACAAACGTATTTTATGCCAAATTTAACATGAAGTAAGGAAATACCTTATCGTAAATAACCGATACTATAATTAAATTTGTGAAAACCAACGCAATAGGATATAATTTTGGACAGTGCCCATTTAACATCAGTTTGACGTATTATAAAAGAGTATTTACAAAAATATTATAACAACTACTTACTGGCACAAGAAACTAATGGAGGAACTTAATGCTTTCGACTGACCATAGCGCGGATGTCGTTGGATTATAATTAAGGGATATTCAAAATTATTTAATAAAATATTTGTCGTTATCAAAGTCCCCCCATAAAATCAATTTCACCCCATTTGACGGTACTTATTTTTGAGAGACTGATATTGGAAGATACCGGATTGATGTTTTTCATCATATCGTTCTTTGTAGTAATAGAATCTTGCTTAATCTTGGGCTTGATAATATAGGCAAAATTTGTGGAAAAGAAGGTTGTAGACATTGGTTGTATGAGACATTTGAGCAACTTGAAGCTGAGGGTTGAATTTGTGGTAACACTTTTTGATTGAGTTCTACTTTCAATGCATCTATAATTTCGGATTCAAATAAAGACTTTTTCTTCAATTTTGGATTGAATTATCTTTTTTATTTTGTCAATGGAATTATTGATTGCTGCTAGCTGATCGCAATTATCCTTCATAGTTGTTTTCTCAATTATATCACATTTTTTTTTGCAAGGATCACGAAGGAAGAAAAGGGTTTTACATTCAGAAAGCATGGAAAATTCTACGATGATCAATCCGAGACATGAATAACCATTTTGAGCAAACACCTTCGCATCCCACAAAGCCCTCATTCTTATTTAATTTACACTTCGAACATTTTTCTGAATCACCCATCTTTATAGAATGGGTTCCGCTACTGGTAAGTAATAATCAAGCATTACCAAAGAAAGTTCTATTGAAACTAGATTTAGATAAGACGGATCAGTGGATCCGGAAGCAAATTCTTGCAAATAGTCAAACAAGTATCTTCTAGTGAGTAAATAGGTGAAATTATTACTCACATGAATAAACACTATTAACTGTGCACTTGTATAACAAAATTATAATTTCTACTTAAAAAAAAAACCGAGTATTTTTGATTTCTTTGCAGAGCGATAAATTATCCAACTGTATTGGGACCATTGGCGATGTACCCGATATCAGTATAATTTGATCGTCTGCGAATGCTTGTATTTGGTCCGTTTCTGTCAGTGTCGTGTTGTTTTGTAACGTTTCGAACCAGTCTTCCATGATGAGTAGCCATAGGATTGGTCCTAGGCTTGAGCCTTGTAGGCATCCCCTTTCCGTCTTGTCTTGTATCTCTTCGGTTTGTATTTGTCCGTCGTGCAGGAAATTTGTGCATAGTCTCTGTATGCTGTTAGGAGTCCGAGCTTTTTTTAATCTGTTCGTGATTTCGGGAGTCTACGCTGAGTTGAAGGCGTTAGTCAGATCCAGCGTGATTATGGCAGTATGTAGCTTGTCTTTTTTGTTATTTTTTATTTTGTCCGTGACATTTTTGATGGCGTCTATTGTCAAATGTCCCCGTCTGAACCCGTATTGATATTTGTCTAACTTGTCATTGTTCTGTAGATAGTGAGTAAGTCTTATGGCTATCATTTTGTCTAAGATTTTTCCGAGAGTTGGGAGAAGGCAGATCGGACGCTTGCCGCCGTCTTTTTTGGAAATTTTCCTAAAAGCAAGCATCTATTGTATACATTAGTCAGAATTGTGGGTTGTATTGTATGAAGTATTTCTACCACTTCCTTACCAATGCCGTCCTTTGCCGTGGATATTTTGTTCTTCATGTCTCTTAATGTTTGCATGATTTCGTCTGAAGTGAATGTTTGTTGTTCTTGTCCTGTGTTCCCTGTATTTTCGTCTTTTCTGATTATTTGTTTGTGTTCTGGCTCGTCCTCTAGCTCGTTGTCTTTGGGGAAGTATTTTGCATGTAAGTATTTTATTATGTCCCGTCTGTTTGTAGTATAATTTCCGTCGTCTTTTTTGATGGTGTTCATTGTATTTGTGTCCGTGTTTTTGTTCCTTGAAATTTTATATGCAATATCCCAAGGGTTGTCTGGGTCGTTGTCTGTGAAAAGTTTTCTTATAGCGTTACGTTTCGTGCTTTTTATCATGTCTTTATAAAGTCTCCTTTGTCTGTTGTAATCGTGTTCCGCTATTGCTCTATCTACATTGTCTTTTTCCTGTTGGAATTTCTCCCTGAGTCTGTTTGTCAACATTTTATGTTTATTTAGTTCGTCATTCCACCATGTTTTGTCTTGTTTATGTTTTGTAGGGGTTTTTTTGGTCGCTTGTCTTATGGTTTGTATGATGTTTTCTTGTATTGTTGTTGCTATCTGTTCGGCCGATCCCTTTAGTTCCCAGTTTTTTTCCCTTAAGATATTTGTCAGTTTATCGATGTCTATTCTATTGGTATCCGTTTGTCTTTGTCTGTAATTGTTTTGCGTTTGTATGTCAAAAGTTACGTACTGGTGGTCACTTAAGGTCTCTCCCTCTTGTACTGCCCAGTTGGAGATGTTCATGTCCTTGGTCATAGTTGAGTCTATCCAGCTTCTCCCTCTGTTGGTTGAGAATGTAGGTGGACTGTCTTGCGTGTTGTTGATTGTTATGTTATTGATAGTTGTCCAGTCCAGTATGTCTTGTCCTCTGTCGTCTATTACGTCTCCTCCCCAACATGTGTGCTTAGCATTTAGGTCTCCGGCGATTATGGATGGAGTTTTTGTTGGATTCTATTTGTTTCTTGTGTTTGTTTAGTATTGTGTTTGCTCTTCCACCTGGTTCGTCGTATATATTGATTATTGTGATTGTTTGCTTTTTCAATGTGAGGATGATAGTTGTTGTGTTCTTGTCAGTTCTATTCGTTATTATCGTAATCTGTTTTGTCATGTGTTTGTTTATTACTATGGGGGCCTTTGATGATTTGTCTACTGCAATTGTCATGAATTTATTGTTGTTTTGCCATATAGTTGCGGGTTTCTTCCCATTTTTTTTGTAAATTGGACAAGAGGTATCTCTCGCCTGATATCCTCTGGGTATTAGTTTCAGTGTTTCGCAATTTATGCAGTTTAGTGTGTTGCTATCACATTGCCTTCCATCATGTTTACCGCTGCATTTGTAACATGTTGGTTGAGGTTCTTTACAGTGTTTTAGAACGTGTCCATATCTACAGCATCGGAAACAGATCGCCACCGACATGTATACTTCGACCCTGGTCCTGGTTAGTTCAAAGTAATTATAGCCTTGTTTTAGGATATATTTCCAAGCTTCTGCTGGTCCTTGAATGACTATGTTTTTCTTCCATTGATTTCGGCATGAGTAGATGGTCTATGTATGTTCCACAATAAGTATAGGGAAATCAATGTTATCCGCCTCCGCCAAAATGGGTTCCACCAGCGGGGCGGTGCGGAGGTAATCGACGTAATCGAGAGTATAGATATACCGGGGATGGTTGAAAGTAGCGCAATGCTGTCAAAAAAGGCACTAACACCTAACTTCGTTACTATTGGTCCGATTTGAATGGAACAAACGGCATTATGTATGGAAAGTGATGTAATTTATGGAGAGTATAAGCATGCGCAATAATGCTACCATAAAGGCACTAGCACCTAGCTTCATCCGATTTGGATGGAACGTCAGGTCAAATGACACACGTCGAAACGTCACGTGACACGTCAAATGATACACGTCAAACGTCACGTGGGACGGGAGAGAGGTGCCAAACGACTCCTAGCGACGAGTCTCCTCACGGGGTGGTGGGGGGACATCCCGGTGCTGACTAGAAGAAAAGGTGGAGAGGGGTAGCCAAAGTGCAGTCTACTACACACCAAACTTCTTTTGTAAAATGTCTTCAGAAGTGTACAGTCATCGTTTTGACGAGTTCATTAAGAATATTGGAAAATCGAATAAAGACATTGCTTTTTACGAAGACAAAAGGGGGGTTATAAATCAACTCGAAAATCTTTGCTTGTCTGATGAGGAAGGACAGACGTGGAGAAGTCTTCGTATAAACTGGGTGCCTGAAGAGGTCCATCAGTTAGCCCGTAGACTGCCGCAAACTACTTATCCGTTAAGACGTATTCAACCTACACCATGTTCAACAGAACAGAAAAGGATATAGAAAATGAAATTAATAACGTTTACGCCATGTCATGTGTAATATTAGTGGCTGTATTTGTTTTAATTTTGAAAATTATTTTGAAAATTGTAAAACGAAAATTCCAATCTTCATGTAATATAAAAGTTGATGAATATACAGAGTGTTTCAATAAAACCCATGTTTTTTTAAAAAAACTTTATTTATAATGGTAATACAGTATTTGGAAACCAGTGGCGGAGGCGTTGTACATTTCTTTCGGTACACGAATATACTCCAGTGGCGTGGCAGGGGTTTGGATCGTGGACAAAGTTTCCTGTTGCACACGGCGTACCATCAAATTTGCAAACATCAATTATGCGTGGAAAAATACCGAAAATGTGACATTTCTTATCCAGAAATTCGGCTTTTTGCTGTCCTCGAACGTAAATGTAGTCTGCGGCATACAATAACTTGCTTTTCAATATTTCATTTAGTTTAGAATATTCTACATCTCCTGAAGAGTATCGAATACCATGCACATTCCTTTCCAAGTATGATGTAGTCGTCTTGTCTGCGTCGCTCAATGTGGAAAACGGTTGCGGTGGTAAAAATATGTAATGCGAACCTTTAAAACCAATTTCTATGCTGAGTTCTTTGACAACGAAATGACCTTCTACAACAAAACCTTGGATGTCTACGAATGCTACTCTCATGTTGACGTCTGCTCGAACACTAACTCACAACATCTAGTTCAAGCTTTTAACAATTTCGGAGAAGGGGAAGTATTCCATTACGCAATCGTGAATTATGATGCAATAGACTTTGGTATTTTCGGGAAAGCCTATGTTTGCTTCAATGTCAAGTTTCACATCGACTGTGGACGCCTTCATACCTTCCTCCTGTTTTGAACAATCGATAACAAACAATGCTCGTTTCTTGAAAGAAGAATAATCCAGCAGGGTACGCTTCTGTGTGGAGTTTGTGTAGTTGGGATAGAATTCAGTGTAGTTAAAATACGCCTCATTGTAGTCAGTTTTAGCGAAATCCAATTGCATTCTTTCATTGGGCCAATAGTCACCATTGAGTGATAGTCTTATACTTTGTACGTCGGCATTGTCAAATAGAGTCGGGTCAGCTGTACTCGAGTTACGTTTGTCGGTTTGAAAGAAAACAATAACAAAACGAGGTCTTTCAACTGAAGTGGATGTCTTGACAGCCCAAACTTCATGTCTTGCTCCTTTAGTAATTGAAGGTAATTCGTGTAACTCCCACTTCCTGAATGGAATAACTATAGGTTGATCTTTTTGAATGGATTTCATGAGATTTAATTTTATGTCGTCATTAGGAAAGATATGTTTAACTTTCAGCTCAACGCTTGTAATGTTAATTTTAGCTGTAGTGGAGAGCGTTCCAGAGACATTCTTTTCAGTAATATATAAGCAATCATTATCGTTTCGTGCTCGAACTAGTCGTATTGTTTGACGTCCACATGTAATCATGGGATAATCGTTGAAAATGTTGAAAATATGTTTGAGAGGTATTTGAAGGTTGAAGGACTTGTCGCTATCATTCAAAATAGGATCTTTTGGGTAATTCCAACCGGCTATAGCCATATGATGGGAATCTTCTTGGTTATAACAGGTCATGGCACGTATGGCACTTACTATTCCAGGATCCCGAACTGTTTCCATTTCCCTGGCACTTTCACTATACGTACATGAATCGAATAGAAAGGCTCCAACATTATTTGCTAATTTCACGTCACCAGCTCCGTGTACTTCAAGCGAACCTTTAATGCACAACAAAGTTTCGCTCATTGCAAAAAACGAATCAACTTGATTAATGCTAAACTCCACAATGTCACTGCAATTGAATGACTTTATAAATGGAGCATAGGTTCTATATTCGGCCTTTCGAATTGATTCATCAAACATCGGCTTACGGTAGATATCAAACATTGGAGGCATGTCGTTTTGGCGTAGACGTTTTCCATACATGGTTGTCATTTTTCAATTTAAAACCCAGCGATTGCAGGACCAATTTGTTTGCGAACGTGAGCTGTTTCAGCTTTGGCGACTGCTTAGCTAATGAAGTTGGAAGTGCTGCAGATTGTCTTTTATGATTTATTATTAGCCCCATCGCGCTCTAAGCTCCAACACCAACGTACTTAGTTCTCCACGAAAGTTTACAGGCTGACCGTCCTGGTCTAAGGCTATGACAGTGATGTTGGTTATTTCACGTTGTGGTATAACGGGTAAGTAGAGCAAATTATGAGGAATTTCGTCAATGGAATATCCTGGATCTACTTGTACGACGAATTCGTAAATAGTATGAGCAGGTCTGTTTGCATCGAAGGCTCCAGTGGTAATGTTACAATCGAAGCGTATGCTAGATACTTTAATAATTTTGACTGGGAGATCTGAAGAGTGCAATTTGTTAGAGTCGAGTATTTTCGGTGAAAATCCCAATATTCTTCCAAGACTATTGGTCTCCTTGAAGGAAATTTTGTATTTACTGGAAATTTCACATTTCAACGTATTGTGATTGGGTTTTAGTGAAAATATGTCCTCTGGTCTAGTTGAATTGCCCGCACCCAATTTATCTCGGATAAACGCTTCAAGATCGGCAATTTCGTAACATCCTGTGGGAAAATCAAAACTTTGAAGCTTGCCCTTGGTATCGTAGTAGTAAAACTTACAATTTTCAATGTTTGGTATACTGTGATAAGAATGAAAAGATCGTAGAGCTATTTCGTATTCCTTCTTCTGATCGAGCTCAATAGGCGTAGGAGGTTGAAAGGTAAACACGTGATTGGTGCTGTTAACTCTCAGCAACTGCGACATGATGACTAATGAAATACGAATAATGTTTGAATTTAAATAACATTTTCTATTTTTTTAATGTTTGGTTACAAAGGAAACAAGTAGCTTGCGAACTCGGAGGGCCGTCACAATGCGTCGTCCAATCAGGTCGGTTGTAATGGATGAAACAAGGCAATCGTATTTGTAGTTGAAAATTTGCTCGATATTCATTGGGAAGTTTATACCACATTTCCAGCAATTCCGAAGGTCTTACACACTCTGTTAGATATTCAATGGGAAAGTGCTTTAGTTCTTCGGCAGTGAAACTACTCAATGTTTTTCCATGGTAGATATGTTGTAGTAATAGTTCCGTCATTGTTGTAGAAATCTCAAACACAAATGACCGCAATTGATTTGATCGTAGTTTTGATATTGGGTATTGTTGTAAAAAATTCTCGCACTCTTTCCAAAATATTTAACAACTTCTTTCGGAGGCTTCAAGTTACCAAATGAATCGAAATACTCTACATTGTTGTTTATCTTTCGGTAAGCTACCCAATGACTTCCGCTATTCTCAGAGGTGTCCAAATTAACCACTGCGCATTCTTGTTTCCGGGGGCCGGCTTTGGGGAGAGTGTCTCGCATGAAAACTCCTCGAAAATGCGGTATTTTAAGCGATTTTGCGTATTGTGTTATGTCAAAGTCGGTTAATGCGTGATTGGGTAGCTTTATTGGTTTTTTTGCTTTTTCAAATACAATCCGAAGCCGCCTTTTGGATACTTTTTCAGATACAGGCCAGATCCTACACGTTCCATAGCCTTATTATGACGTACATCTTCTTCCAATTTCTTTTGCGCATGCTTTGCGTCAATGACAGTTTTAGCAATCCCAGCAGCACCACCTGACAAAGCTCCGAGTGCCGAAAGACCTGCAAACAAAGGGATAAGTGGTAGGAAACCTCCGGATTTCGCTACAGGTATCACTCGAGGAACCTCGACTTCTTTTTTCCCACCAAATTCTTTAATAAGTGCTTTGGCCGCTCGTAAGGCAAACGTTGCGGTGTCTTTCAAAGATGTTCCTCTCTTCAATGACTTTCCCACTTTTAGAATAACATCTCGATGCAAGGAACGACGTTTGCGACGACAACCCATTCCCAGCTTTCTTTTCACCTTCATTCCGCCTGTTACAAGTAATGCAGCAGTTTTCTCTCCCAGTGAAGCGTCTTTTGATTTGACACGAGCCCAAGCTTTATCTTCAAGTATTCGATCCGCTTTGTGTCGTTCTTCGAGAGACTTATTCTTCAAGTAAGAAATATCGTGTTGCTTACAAGCAGCGTCCAAGGGGTTGATGCCCGGATCTCCACGATCAAGACGTTTTTCCAATTTTGTACCGGCTGAAAAAAACAATCAATTTTTTACATGAAGGGGTGGAGGGGGTAGTACTTACGTCCACAGTACTGATAGCTAGGTAAGTGAAGCTCAATAGGTAGTTTATTGATGAGAGAATTTAAGAGACCTTCTCCTTCAAACAACAACATTAAGACTGATACGCGTAAGTGGTAACACCTATATTTAAAGAGTAGTACTACGAAAGACGACACACACAATGAAAATAATTCAACAAGAGCAGACTATACCCATTGAAAATCTGGATTTTACCTCAACACCAACTATTGGTAAACATGGTAAATTATTACCAAATTCTTTCCGTGCCATTATATGTGGCCCCAGTGGGTGTGGAAAGACGAATGTCGTGCTGGCGCTCCTATTTAATCCGAATGGCGCGAAATTCAAAAACATTTATGTTTATTCAAAATCGTTATTCCAACCAAAGTACCAATTGCTGCAGGGAGTTATAGCACAAGTGAAGGGCGTTGGCTATTTTCCATTCAAAGACAACGAGGAAATAATAAGTCCAGATGAAGCTCAGCCTAATTCTGTCTTTTTATTCGATGACGTTGCATGTGATGGTCAACAGAAAATTCGGGAATACTATTCCATGTGCAGACATAAAGATATCGATGCTGCATATCTTTGTCAAACATATTCAAAAATACCGAAACAGCTTATTCGCGACAATTGTAATGTTATTGTGTTATTCAAGCAGGATGAGGTAAACTTGAAACATATATTTGACGAACACGTATCTCCTGACATGACATTTGACGTATTTAAAAATATGTGTTCAAAGTGTTGGTGTGATCGCTATGGTACATTAGTAATTGTGCAGCACTGATTCTGGACCATTTTCGCGATTTTAACATGGTAATCTCCATAAGAAAATCTAAGGTTCAAAAACACCGAAATTGACTCATTTTGGAGTGGGGGTAAAACTCAATCTACGCATGCGTTACGTTGATGGATAGGTGACGTCATAGGGGTAACGAATAAAATAATGAAAAAATTCCAACTACCCCCGTTCATCCCCCACGCATCATCCCTCCCACTAAAAGTTGACCAATCATAGCAAACGACGTCTCGTTAAAAAGGCCTTAACGTCTATTGTATTTGAAAAATAATAGAAAAATTCTACGTCTCAAAAGGCCTTAACGGACAACTCCCCAAATACCCTTTGGACCCCATTGGACCATATCTTGTGACCCCATTGGACCACCCCTCATGACCCATTGGACCACCTCTCATGTTCCATTGGACCACCCAAAATTCACTTGTGACCCCATTGGACCACCCAAATATTGATCCCAAAAATTTCTGTTTAGGACCCTCAAATTTCAATACCTCATCAGCGCGAACCATCAACTTTTTCATATGTCCACCTAAATATTGACCCCAAAATTACTGTTTAGGACCCTCAAATTTCAATACCTCATCAGCCGGGCGCGAACCATCAACCTCCGCGTCTGTAACAATTCGTCTAACGCATATAGCTATTTGCACTCATAAGTGTTAGATGCGTGGAGAGGTTTAATCGATGCAGTTGAAAGTCTTACGAATTATGTATGCAATTATTATTGAGGTCATTAGATAGTTTATTAATATATTATTTATCTAGTTTTTATCGACATATTAGTATCTCTCTCTTTGTCTTAAAGATTGTAAAACAAATATTTTCATGGAAAAGTTAATAAATATACAGAATGTTCAAAACGACGTATCGTTTGAAAAACCGTTCAGTATAACATTCTCTTATCGGAGCGCAAAAAACGTGTTATTATTGTAGACAAGCAGGTGTTTTATTAAAAACCAATTTCATAACATTTTTTTAATAAATCTTTATATGTTAAATAAAAAATATAATAATGGTTAGTGCCCTTCTTCAACACTCAGTGGTGAATCATTATATTTTGGTATAATAAAATGTATTTTATTTTCAAAATGTATGATATTTTGCTATAACCATCCTGTTAAAGTTGAAAGTCTTATACAATAGTGCATGCAATTATTATTGAGGTCATTAGATAGTTTCTCTTGAAGGTAATTATTAAAATTTTTAAAAAATTCAATTTGTATTTAAGCTTAGGATTTTCCTATGAAATTCATTCGTTTCTTGTTTTTTGATCTAATCATCAACCTTTAATAAACAACAGGTAAGACATTTATTTTAATTTCACTTGGAATTAAGATTAGTAATATATTATTATACCGTTTTATCAAGAACAAACAGAATTTGAAATGATTTAATCTATTATTATTTTTTAGTAAAAATGGATCTTAAAGCAATAAATTTTTCATCACTTCTAGAAAAAACCCCGAAACCAACCATAAAATTAATAGATTTTAAATTGGGTGAACCTAAGAAAATAATTTCAGGAAAATTGGTACAGAGTAAATTTGGGGAAACGGTGCTGCTGGAACTGGAAAAAGAAGTGACATTTCTTCCGCAGAGGGTAGCAGAAACGTATAAACCTTTTATAAAATATTTTGAAGAAGGGAAGTACTCATTAATATTTAAAGGAGCGGTGGACATTGGAAAACCGAATCCAGCGGCATCTTTTGAAATTGTTGAAATCTAATTGGTGAGTTATATTTTTATAAATAGTTATGATATCATGGGTAAATATCACAGTATTTAAAATTGATGAATCTATTAAGTTAATTAGAGCGAACTCTGCTGAAAACAAATCAATAAAATTAATTAATGAACATAATTATATCAAACAGATTTTATTTACATCAAACATGTATTTGTTTAATAGCTAAGTTACATGAATGACATCTTGACTGTGATGTAGGTGGTCCATCGATGTGAGTTTGCCAGTCTGGACGATTGTAATGTATAAAACAAGGCAGTTGGATTTGTAAATCAAAATTGTCTCGATATGCTCTTGGTAATTTATACCATGCATATAATAACTCAAGTGGTTGCGCCTTGTGAATTAAATAATCCACTGGAAACTTCTCAAGTTCTTCTTCATTAAACTGATATAATTGTCGCTTGTATAGCCAATGATCCTTCATTGGACAAATACAATTTTCTAAATGATAATGCTGTTGGATATTCATCTTTTTATTTGTAAAAAATGTATTCACTTTTGAAGTTATCAATATACTGTTTAGATTCATTGATTTTTCAACGTTTATATTTTTGATTTTGGAGTGGGGTGATACAATTTTTCCTTGAGAGCATGATGTAATTTTAGAAATAAATGAGATTTTTTTTTTTCAGATATATTACGACTAGAAAATATCTTTGAATTATTCTAATAGCGATAGTAGTAGAATCATAAAAATGGTTCATATGAATTTTTATCAAGATAATGACATATTTTTGGGGGAACGTCAATTATCTCTGAATACATATAAAACAAAATACGTAAAGGTTGGTTTATCACCTTATTTAAATTATGATCCATGTGTCGGGATATTTGGAACCAAAAATACTCATTTTATATTTAGTCTGCAAGAATGGAACATTTTTTTATCATGTAGAAATGATATTGATGACTTTTTATTTAGATCAACAAACAACAAGAATATGGAACCGTTAGATATGGGTAAATTTGATTTGATATTTAAACGATTATCATTCGGGAATGTGGTGAAAATTTATAGGGGTGATTCTTGTATTTATCTAAGAGCTGATACTACTTCAATGTTATGGAAAATGTTACCACTCATTGAAAATAGATTAACATACTTGAAAAATTTACAATTTGCTAGTTCATTGAAAATTTTACAAATGGGAATAAAAGATTCCACCAATCCAGTAACTACAGCTTTGAATATAATTGAACCCTTAAAACATTTAAATAACGAGACATACGCTATCGCATTAGAAATAATATATAGATATCCTCAGTTACTTAAAGAGGAAGATTTACAGCTATGAAGAATAATAGACAGCATACAATAGAAGCAAAGAAAACTATTCACTTTGATGAAACAAGAAACAAAATTCATTTATTAATAACTTGGAAATATGCATATCAACAAGCGAGACAAGGATCATCATGGATCATTGCAGCATGTGACCGACTACGGTTTATGCAACGAATTATTAAAATTTCCCAAATTATAGATCCAATATTGGATATAAAACATAGATGTAAGGTTTATGATAAAATGTGTAAATAAATTGTCAATCAGTTTATATAATTTTATTAAAACATTAAAAACAATTAAACAATGCTATTTTTATTTATCCATGATTTAGAATCCATCCCAAGCCATTTTACTAATAACCGATCACCTTTTCGTTTCAAGACCCTCTCTATTAGAAACACATCAGGATATTTAACTTTTTGCAATTCCTCCCTGTAAAATCCACCTTGTATTTCTTCGTTCTTATCATCTTCTAATATGTAAGTTGTTGGATTGGTTAGTTTCACTTTCTTTATTTTGAAAACTTCGGCAGTCCAATTTGGAGTATATCCCTTCTTAAAGACATGTCGATACTTGCTAATTCGAACAAAATCTCCTTTTTTAAAATTTGATGATCTTGGATCAATAGTTTTTAGGTGATTATATGCAGTAATAGACTTTGCATTTTTATCATTTATTTCACTAGGAATGGCACCTGTAGTAGAATGTCTTGTATTATTATATTTTGCTACAATATTAGGTAGAATCGTCAACCATTTATAGGATCCTTGCATGCTAAACTGTTTCCATAGCATAGTTTTTAGAGTACGAATTACTCTTTTTTTAATTTCTTGGGAAATTAAACCACAATATTTTTGAATTCTTTATTTCAACGTTTCGGTAGCGTTCCAGCTACCGTTTTCAAGAAAAAATAAGTAAAAATTGATTTTTATTCCTAACTGACACAACGGAAAAAATTTGACAACTAGACAATCAAAAATATTTTGAAGTTTAAGACTGCAAAATTTTGTTATCAAATTTTTATTAAGGTCCATTCATAGTAGATCATATCCCCGGTAAAATGTCAAATGAAATATTTCATTTTATGACATTCCAACGATATGATAGTCTACTAGAAATGGAATCCAGTGAAGTGCACGAATGAATAATATACCACAAGGAACATACAGAAGATACGAATTACTCGTTCTGCTATACTTGCTTTTAAATTGGAGAAGGTACTGTAATGGTTAATACCATACTTTTTCATGAGCTCTTGAAAATTCCTATTATAAAATTCAGTTCCGTTGTCGGTTTGAAGATTTTTAGGTGGAACGTTCATTTGGTCTAAGATATGCTTCATAGCTAATGTGATTTCTTTACCAGTTTTTTTCTTAATAGCCTCAGCCCACACATATTTACTGAAAGCATTAATTACAACGAGGATGTAATTGTATCCTCTATTAGTTTTCGAAAAAGGAGTAAGAATGGCTAGATCAGCCTGAATCAGATCATTAAGTCCTTTAATTACAACATGTCTTCTTCTATAATTGATTCTTGCCGGTTTATGAAGTTCATGCACAACTTGTGCTTTACTCATTTTTCACTACTGGACACTGCACTATGAATTCAATGCAAATAGAAGAAGGTGTACCTAATTTAAATAGGATTTTATCACCTTTCTTATAACTTTTACCACCAATTTCATTGAATTTCAACGATTTTTCGTTAACTAAAACCTCCCCGTCTGCAGTGTAATGTCGAACATGTTCAATTTTAGCATCGTAGGGGAAAAGAAAAGTTGTACCTGCATTGTCCAACACATAATAATTCTTATTTAAGTTAGTTTTTTTTTCACCTTTCAATCTAATAATGTTTTTAACGTGATAATCAAATGAGTCACAAATATAAAATTGCGCATTTAGTTTTGGAACTGACTTGGACGACGATGATGATGATGATGATGATTGTAAATAGTGTTGATTAAATCTATTAAGAGGCATTGTTTGAATGATGTATGTAATATGAAAAGTATTATATTTATAATAACGTAGAGCCAGAGCTCGTCACCCACCTTGAAGAGGACATTCTATTACAAATTCAATATATGGATATTTCTCATCTCCTATGAAAATAGAAATCTTTTCACCCTTCGTTATAGATTGCTGGTTGAGAACGCTTAAATTTTGAATCTTATTTTGATAAAGTATTTTTGCTTCAATTTTCGGTGGTGGTTGTGGTGGTGGTGGTGGTGATATGTTGCTATTAATATTTACAACTTTTCCACTTAGTGGAAAAGTATATTCAACATTATTATTATTATTTAATACATAGTTTAATTTACTAACTTTTTTGTCTATATGTCCGCTAATATTAATAATTACTAAACTTCGAATGTCTGCAGGTTGACAAATATAAAATGGTGGTGGTGGTTGTAGTACCTCATCATCATCATCCTTATTATTTGAACGTGTAGGAGTGAGATAATGTTGGTTAAACTTGTTTAACGGCATTATAGCTACTACTATTATGAATTCAAGTAACGTTATCTATTTTATGCTATTATACCACCTTCCCTTAGTTCTTCAACAATAGACACTATTTCATTTTGGTGAGCATTATTACCAGCTTGTTTTGAAGCTACAAGTAAGCGTAATCTATCGATCAATTCATTGAAATCGTCAAAATATTTATAATCGATGGGATTTTGGGAATATTGCATCATTGTTAAACCTTTCCCACCCCTCAGTTTTGCTGCTATTTGTCTTGTAGTCATAGTGGGAACTGAAAAGGCTCGTTCTCTTGGTGCAACAAGAGGAATTCCTAGGAAAGGTTGAATAGCGTTAGTAAATTTATTTCTTAATTTTGCAGGAATTCTCCGTTTTGGTAATTTTCTATTATTTTTTGTGTATAGGGCATTCGTTCTCTGTAAAATGTCAACATATTCCTTTGCATCATTTTGAGTGAAAATGTGTGGGTCTGTTTTGAATAACAGTTCATACAGACCTGGAGTACCCTTGTAGGTAATACCTTGTATTTTTAAATCAGGTCCGATAAAGTCAATTGGAGAATCACCAATAGAGAATTTTTCTAGCTGCAAATCATGATAGACTCCAAGAGTATTATCAAATTGTCCTTCAGTGTCAGCAATACCTTCCCTTATGTACACTCTAGGTAAGGGATTTTCAAACTGTTCGTAATATTGTTGAATACCTTGGTCGGTGGTCATTCGACCGAGGTCACGGATACTTTCATCCATAAATCTACTAATATTTTCATCACTACTGTACCCTAAAGTTTCATTTGGCTCAAACGCATCATCATCATCATTTGTATTAGAACTGAAAACATCCTCTTTGGGAGGGGAATTGAAAGCAAGTGCATAATCGGAAGGCTTTGGTTGATATTTCGAACTTGATAGATTCAGGTGGGATTCTTCTTCTTTTGGTGATGATGATGATGGTTCTTGTTTAATCAATTCTTGTTTCTCGATAGTTGATATTAGTTGTTTTAGCGGTTGGGTAATGGGCTCATAGGTTTGTTCCAGTCGTGTTTGAGATTGGTTTGTGTATCGCTTCAAACTTTTATACTTTTTTCGAAGCGCCTGCCTAGCTTTGACCAGTCGTTGAGTTAGTTTAGGATTCATGTTGGGTTTTAAATTGCAGACCATATTGACTTTTCTCCTTATATATGAATGTATCCATCAAATCCTTTTCTATAACGACCACCAGATGCTATTTCAGAATCTTTATCGATAGTGAGAAATCCATACTTTTCCCCCCAACAGTATGAACAAATGTCTTTAAATTTTTGGAATGACATGTCAATATGAACATGATCATCATAGATGTGTTTTAAATTGGTGAAATCTTGTTGAAAAATTATCAGGAGATTGGCATTATCTCGAATTAATTGTTTTGGAATAGCCGAATAAGTTTGACTTAAGTAAAAACAATCTGTAGATTTATGTCGACCGAAACAAAAGTAACTTTGAATGGGTTTTTGATCGCAGGAAGCCACTACATCATCAAATATAATAATTGAATTGGTTTTTATGGCATCTGGAGTAATTATATCATCAGAATTGTTAAATTCCTCATATCCAATCTCTTTCATGGGTTGAATTAAATTACGTAAATAAGCATATTTTGGTTGATGTAAACTCTTGGATGTATAAATTTTCAAATCTTAAGCCATTAGGATGATCTATTAAGGATAACATAGCATTAGTTTTACCACAACCACTGGGACCGATGATTAATGCTCGTTTAGAGTCTCCACCAAATAAATATCCATGTTTACCTGCAGTACGTTGTTGTTGTTCACAACTTAAATCATAATTTTCAACAGGTAAAGCTATAAATTGTTTTGCAATCTTCATCTTATATAAATAGTTAACAACACTGAGAGTATTTATAGGGTGATCAGAGTATATAAAGAGAATTATGGCTAAACGTAAACAGTTACAATCACATCGTCGTCATCACAAAGGTGGAGATTTAGTTTCGTTAATTAATAAACTACCATTCGAACTTCATTTACCTGGTGGATACGAATATTGTGGACCAAACACAAAACTAGAACAAAGACTACAACGAAATGATAAGGGAATTAATATTTTAGATCAAGCTTGTAAGGAACACGATATAGCATACGCAAAAAATAATAATCTACAGGAAAGACATAAAGCAGATCAGGTATTGGAGGATAAAGCTTGGGAACGAGTTAAATCCAAGGACGCTACATTAGGTGAAAAAGTAGCTTCATTGTTTGTCACTGCAGTCATGAAAGGAAAACGTAAACTTGGTTTGGGTGTAGGAATTAAAAAAAGTCGTTGTCGTGCTGGTGGTGGTGGTAATTCACTTCAGAAAAAACCAAAAAAACGTATAATTCAAACACCGACGAGGAAAATAGGTGGATTTTTACCATTAATATTGCCACTGTTAGGTGCATTAGGAGCTCTAGGCGGTGGAGCAGCTGGAATTGCAAAGGCAGTAAATGATGCAAAGTATAACAATCAACAATTAACTGAACAAAAACGACATGATATGGCTATGGAATTGAAACAGGGGAAAGGTTTGAAAGAAAAAAAACGTCAAAAAAAGCCAAGAAGACAACTAAAACATAAAGGAAAAGGTCTTTATCTAAGACCATACAAAGGAGAAGGAACAACAAAAAACTGAAATTGCCCCATCGTGGGCTTACCGATAAAGATCTGTGGAAATATGTTAAAATATTGAAAATACCTTTTTTTAGGGGAGTTTTCATGAGAGATAATTTACCAAAGAAAATTCATAAACATGAATGTGGTATTTTGAATATGGATACAGTTAGAGGAGACGGAACACATTGGACATCATACGTAAAATCAGACAAGGAAATTATTTACTTTGATAGTTATGGAAATTTACCTCCACCAATGGAACTGATCGAGTATTTTCATAGTAACGGACCAGTATATATAACATACAATTATGATAGACTACAGAACAATTCGTATAGTTGTGGTCATCACTCACTTCAATTCATTCATAAATATTTCAATCGTAATATTTAAACTTTTTATTAAGTTGAAATGTCATTTTCCGTTACACTTAGTGGTGCATCATCTATTCTTAATTATAATTTCAATCCTCCCATTTACTTGGATGATAAATATGACTATGAAGTTGGTTTAGTTAATTTCAATAGTTTCAATACAATACCAAATATTGATGAAACTAATAATAGATTTATTTTCGGAGGTCCTACTATATATCATACAATAATTATACCTAAAGGTGCTTATGAACTTAATGAAATAATTCAATATATTAAACAACACATGCTTACAGTAGCATCAGATTCAACAATTGACATAGTCCCAAATCTAAACACATCTCACGTATCAATTTCTAGTAATAAGACAATTTCATTCTTAACTGATGACTCAATTGGTAAAGTATTTGGATTTGGAAAAGTTGTATTAAATCCCAATGTGATACACACCTCTACAAAACCTATAAATATTTTACAAGTTAATTCTATTGGAATAGATTGTGACATTGCTGTTGGATCATATCTCAATGGACATCCTGTTCACATTATCCATCAATTTTTTCCTACTGTTCCTAGTGGCTATAAAATAGTTGAATCTCCTCAAAATATCTTGTATTATCCTGTAAGTGTTAAAACAATTAACAACATAACAGTAAAAATTATTGATCAAAGTGGTAACGTTATAAATTTTCAAGACGAGGAGATTACTATTACTTTACATATTCGACAACAAAAATGGTCTTAAAATTTTCCCATCCATATGCTGAAAAAAACTATAAAAGATTGCTGAATAAACCGTCTACAATTAGTTTGTGCGAGAGAATAGCCGTCATAACGCCTAAAAATAAACGTTTTTTAAAATCACTCGGTTTTAAGTTATTAATATAAATGGATATATTACAAGTCACTCATGAGCCCTTCAATGACATGGCTGTGGAGGAATATGAATATCACACATACCAACCATATATTACCGGAAAGTTGAATTATAATGATGAGATTCGTATTGTAGTGCAAGATTTAGATTGTATTACATATCCGGCTGACAGTTATCTTGAGATTACGGGGAAAATTTTAACTGAAACCAACACAGTACCTACAAAATTGAAATTCATTAATAATGCAATAGCTTTTTTATTCCGTGAAATTCGATATGAACTGAACGGAGTTGTAGTTGATTCAGTAAGAGATATTGGTCTTGTTTCAACAATGAAAAATTATTTATCTTATAATTCAAATGAAACAATTTTTCTAAATAATTCTGGATGGTTTCCTAAGGAAGACGTCAAGTTGTCAGACAAAAATGGAAATTTTAACGTGTGTATACCCTTGAAATTATGGTCAGGATTCTTTGAAGATTTCAATAAAATAATCTTAAACATGAAACAAGAGCTAATATTGGTGAGATCTAGTGATGATAGAGACTCAGTCACTCATACAGATGAATCGGAAAAACCTAAAATTGAATTAACTCACATCAGTTGGAGAATTCCTCACGTGAAACCCAACATAAAACATGAATTACATCTAAACAAAATTATTCAAAGTAACAAGGAACTACCAATAAAATTCAGATCTTGGCAATTGATTGAGTATCCCAGCTTACCGAAAACGTCTCGCCACACTTGGGCTGTAAAAACTAGTACAAAAGTAGAGACACCTAGACACATTGTAATTGGATTTCAAAATAATGCTAGGGGTCACATAAAAGAAAATATGAGTCAATTTAAACATCTGAATTTGAAGAATATTAAGGTATTTCTCAATTCTGAGAAGTATCCATACAATGATTTACTTTTAGATTTTACAAACAATAGTTTTGCTACGTTATATAAAATGTTTGCTGATTTCCAAACTTCTTATTATAGCCGTTCGAACAGTGAACCTATTTTCACACCTGACGAATTTAGAGATACAGCTCCCTTAATTCATATAGATTGCTCAAGGCAGAAGGAACTAATACAGCCTGGATCTGTAGTTCTTCGTATAGAATTTGAGTTAAATGCTCCCATTACGACTGATATTTCTGCATATTGTTTAATCTTTCATGAAAAACAATTTTCCTATAATCCATTAACTAAAATTGTTAAGCAATACTGATGTGGAAAAAACATAGCGCGCATGATTGACATGCAATATAAAAGAAGGGGTTACTACATATTCTTCATTAAATATGAATACCCGTGAGTATCAAATTGCTCTTAGTCAGTTTCTTTTCAAATTAACTTGTCTCAAACGTGACATAAAATATTATGAACAATATAAAGGTGCGGTAACTAAATTGCAACAATTACAAATATGAAAGTCGTTTTAGATGTTCAAGGTTTTAAGATTGAGAATAATAAGTTCATCGTTAAAGAATTTGCAGCTTATGATGGTCATCAGGTATGTCACTATATTTTCAAATCACCATTTCCTCTACATATGTTACCTCCAGACTTACATAGACAAGCAACTTGGTTAATGAAAAATCATCATGGAATCGATTGGAATATTGGTTATACACATTTACACAAATTCAAAAATATCGTAAAAGACATTACTGAAAATGCTGACATGGTTTTCGTGAAAGGAAAAGAAAAAACCAATTTCATTCAAAAATATTCCACCGCACCTGTATATGAATTAGATGAAAATCCACCATTAGCAGCCTCGACACCAAAATGTTTTTATCATAAGATTAATCCATCTATTTGCGCATTAAAAAATGCTTATACATTATATGAACATTTTATAATGGATGAAAAATAAAAGAATACTATTTAATTAACTTGTGTTTTATTTACTACAAACTGTTGAGTAAACCTTATTTTGTATAAATACTCTTGCCATTTTAAGTAAGTAATATATAACAATAATAATTAATAAAATCAATACTATATATGTTAAAATGTACAATTTATCAACTTTTTCACTTGTTTGTCTTCTCCATAGAAATATCATCAATAATCGCATGCTGCCATTGGGTTTGATCACCTTCGGAATTGTCATCAAATATTATTTTTAATTTGTAACTAAAATATAATAAATTCGTTTCTGGAATTTCAATATGGTATACAGAAAGGTGACCATTATTTATTTTGGTAACACTCAACAAACTCCATTCTGATCGATTGCATTCTTCTCTTATATTTTTCATATCAAAACATATTGCAACATGTTTTGCATTCTCTGGTACATTTGTGTACAGTATATTATTTGAAACGGCCACCAAAATAATGAAGTTTAAATTTAAGGAAGTCATTCTTTTTAGATTTATGCTACCTTCTTCTTCTTCTTGTTCTGAGGATGTTGTAAGACTGACAGTCTTTTGATTATTTTCTTCTAATATTCTAATCTCGTTGTCGTGGAGGTAAAAGATATCCGCAATATATCTCTCTTTCATCTAATGGGTCTAATTCATGAAACCAACTATTATCTATATATTCAGGGAATTTTCTGGTCTTGTTTGATTACATTCAGCCGTACACAAACCAATTATTAATTTTTGTTTACAACTCCAAATTTTTTCAAGTTTAAAAGTTTTACATAACACTTTTCTACAAACTAAACAAACTATTGTTTCAAAAATTCTACACTTAGGTGGATCAAATAGATTATTCATTATGCAAACTATTATACTAACATTTTTTCAACAGTATGTTTACAATTTTAATGATTTCCTTCACTACTTACATATACTTAGAGATAACGTAAATTACTAAATCACTCTACAACCAATACAATATTAATTATATGAATTCAAGATGAAGATCCAAAACCATTTTCTCCTCTCTCTGTAAAACTTAAATTATCCACCTCTTCAATAATCGGAATAGAACATTTTTCACAAATAAGTTGAGCGACTTTGTCTCCTCTCTCAAATTTAACTATGTTTGTTGACGAATTATATAATAAGATTTTAATTGTACCTCTATAATCAGCATCAATTACACCTGCAAACACTTCTATTCCATTTTTAAGCGCTATACCAGATCGTGGTGCTATTCTTCCATAAACTCCCTGTGGTAGTTCTAATTTTAACCCACTATCTACGAGGAATCTTTCTCTTGAACCTATAGTAAAATTTATAGGTGTTTGTAAATCACATCCCGCAGATTGCGATGTAGCTCTTGTTGGAATAAAAGCGTTTGGACTTGTTCTCAACACTTTTAAAACCTTAAAGATTTCAAAATTATTAATAAAAAATAAAACGAAATTTAAAACTTACCACATTTTCTGGTTTTTTCCTATTCATGTTCTTTTTCTTCTTACGTATTCAGGTAGTGATACTTTATTAGAAACGGCCTTCTATCGGTATACATATATACACAGATTTAAGATTTTTTTCAAATAATAAACTATCTAAAATGACCTTAATTGCATGCACTATTGCGTAAGACTGCATTAGTTGATCAACTTTTCCATGAAAATATTTGTTTTACAATCTTTAAGACAAAGAGAGAGATACTAATATGTCGATAAAAACTAGATAAATAATATATTAATAAACTATCTAATGACCTCAATAATAATTGCATACATAATTCGTAAGACTTTCAACTGCATCGATTAAACCTCTCCACGCATCTAACACTTATGAGTGCAAATAGCTATATGCGTTAGACGAATTGTTACAGACGCGGAGGTTGATGGTTCGCGCCCGGCTGATGAGGTATTGAAATTTGAGGGTCCTAAACAGTAATTTTGGGGTCAATATTTAGGTGGACATATGAAAAAGTTGATGGTTCGCGCTGATGAGGTATTGAAATTTGAGGGTCCTAAACAGAAATTTTTGGGATCAATATTTGGGTGGTCCAATGGGGTCACAAGTGAATTTTGGGTGGTCCAATGGAACATGAGAGGTGGTCCAATGGGTCATGAGGGGTGGTCCAATGGGGTCACATGGTCCAATGGGGTCCAAAGGGTATTTGGGGAGTTGTCCATTAAGGCCTTTTGAGACGTAGAATTTTTCTATTATTTTTCAAATACAATAGACGTTAAGGCCTTTTTAACGAGACGTCGTTTGCTATGATTGGTCAACTTTTAGTAGGAGGGATGATGCGTGGGGGATGAACGGGGGTAGTTGGAATTTTTTCATTATTTTATTCGTTACCCCTATGACGTCACCTATCCATCAACGTAACGCATGCGTAGATTGAGTTTTACCCCCACTCCAAAATGAGACAATTTCTGTGTTTTTGAACCTTAGCTTTTTCGACGATTTTCTTATGGAGATTACCATGTTAGCGCCTCCGCCATGAGGCCGAATCGGTGCTGCACAATTACTTACATTGGTAATTATGAAAGATTTCGCCCTCAATGATGGAAGGTATCGCAAAGGATTCGATAAATATATT
The DNA here is from genome assembly GCA_963978555.1 of Galerucella nymphaeae. Taxonomy (NCBI): domain Eukaryota; kingdom Metazoa; phylum Arthropoda; class Insecta; order Coleoptera; family Chrysomelidae; genus Galerucella; species Galerucella nymphaeae. The sequence continues at coordinate 1,465,454 of OZ021716.1, read as the reverse complement.
AAATTGTAAGCTGCGCCTTCAGTCCATACCAATATGTCTGACGATAAGGTTGCTACTGCATTGCGCAAGAAAAAAGTGTCTGAACTTGCCAGATCGATTCGAAAAAAATACTTGGCATTGAAATTAGGTAAATCAGAGCAAGATGAGTCTATTAATAAACTATTCAAGCCAATATCCAAACCACTAGAAGAAATTGTACAATCCTCGAAGACATTACAAAAATCGATTACAAATTTACAACCAAAGGAGGAAATAAAGAAAGAAGAACCCGATGATAATGATGATGTGTTTACACGTTTCCTCGAAACGGAACCGGTGGCTGAAACCGATGAAGAGGGGAATATTCCAATGCCCGAATCTCCAGAAATAATGCGTCCTGAGATGACCCATGAATCCATTCAAGAGTATTTAGATCAATATCCTGAAATTAGTCAATCGTATATCGAAGACTATTTCCAAGATAATGGAAGAATCGATAAAAATTACGGACCTTTCTACAATGACGATATCGGTTGGAGTTTAGGTACGCGTAGAATTGGATTTGATGGAAGAAACGGCAATATCAACATACTACAAGAACGAAATAAAGAAGCTGGATCCGTGACTGGTACACCTGGCTTATACCAGCTTTTATTCTACCACGATCCAGAAGGTTACATCCAGCAGGATTTGGAGGCATATAAAACCCTTCTAGAGTATACTAAGGTTCACCTTGATACACGCAACCGTCTTAAGGGTTCAAGCACTTACAAATATCACAATATTATCAAACCTTTGTTTAGAACAAAATCAGAATCATCGAACCGTCGTCCCTCTACTCGAACACAACAGCTACTAATGAAACGTCTATCAAAAATACCTTTTACGAAAAGTGGCGGAAACGTTCTCGATTCCCGTTTGGTATACAACGAAGACCCTATGGAATACATTTATTGGGATGATCCCAACGAGTTGGTTGAACGTCTAAAGCTACTAATTGCTTCGAAAGAGGCAGGTAATACGTCACACGACAACGAAATAGTAGCAATTATCAATGAACTCAAGGAAGCTGATATAATAGAATAATACAAGTTGAAACTTGTTCATTTCAATTATGCCAGTCGATAAATTCGGACATAGACATCAAACGCCCTATGCGCGTTTACCAGCGAAAATTACGTTCCCTCATACACCGGACGGTAATATTGATATTGGAAATGTGAAAATTTGTAATGTTAAAGAACCGACAGCAAATAGTGACGCTGCAACAAAAAAATATGTTGATGACTTGCGTACTATCAACTCACCACAAACACACAATATAAAGAATTTAGAAGTAGGATTGCACGAAATCAGAAACGAGCTTCATAAGATTGAAATTCCCATATTACAGGCGAATATTACCGACTTACAAAATAAAACTAACGAAATTAATACATTCATTTCGCGAAATCCCCCAGTAGCAGGTAGGGATATGGCTACGAAGAAATACGTTGACGACTCAATTGCCACTGCAAAAGTCTTGAATTTTACAACAGCAAATTTCAAAATTTAATGAAAAAACATGATATAAATCATTATAGCGTACTTAGCACGATGAAAGCTTCTATGGCTGAGCGTGTTATAAGAACATTAAAATCGAAACTCTACAAATATTTCAGTTTAAATGGCACCTACAAATGGATTGATATTCTGCCTGAAATTACTCAAAACTATAACAATACAACACATTCCACAACACAATATAAGCCTTCTCAAGTCAACAAATCCAACGAAAAATCTATTTTGAATAACACCTATAGTCATTTAAAGATAGCAGGCCCGCGAAAATTTAAAGTTGGTGACATTGTGCGCATATCCAAGGCAAAACATGTCTTTGAAAAAGGATATACACCCAATTGGACTACAGAACTATTCAAAATCATCAAAGTTAAAATTACCAATCCTGCTACGTATTTACTTGAAGACATGCAAGGTACACCAATCAGCGGCTGCTTCTATGACGAAGAACTACAGAAAACATCGAATCCGGACGTTTACTTGGTGGAAAAAGTTCTTAGACGTAAAGGCAAGAAACTGTTCGTGAAATGGTTAGGCTTAGACAAAAAACATAACAGCTGGATCAATGGAGTTGATGTTTTATGACGTAAAATGCCACATAAATTGGAGTCGTTTCAGATCTTAAACTCAGTTAGCAATATGAGTTATCAAGGTGTCAGTAGTGGTTACGACAGTAGTAGTAGTAGTGATAATAACTATTCTGCAGAGCTGGATAGAATTTTGAAAAACTATGAGTTTGCTGCAAAGTCTGAAAATGTGTACCTGCTTTCAACACAATATACAATTTCTGGTTATGAAGTAAAATGTGGAATTAGTCCGGCAAGATCATTTACGCCTGCTGTTATTCTATCTCAACAGCTAAAGTGTAGCAAAATATCTTTCAGCACTTATGAATGGTATACCTTTATTTCAATGATGACGCAACAGATGAATGCTTTCTTTCATACCACAGTTGACGACGCCGACAAGTTCCAACCTGATTCGTTTTCATGTGGAGAGTACTGCACCATTACTCCATCAAATTACGATGGGTGTAAGTTGATTTTCGTCAAAAAACATGGAGTTGAATATTATATGGATGAAGAAGAAGTGTCTCAAATTTTAAAACTAAATAATTTGATTTTACAACGTATAGCTATATTGGAAAATTTAAATTTTTGTCAATATTATTATAATGTTTTGGATTTCTGTAAAAATGTCGCCTCTGAAAATTTAAATCCTCAACAAATTTTATATGCATTTTGTTCTATTACACCTAATGATATGTTAAACAATGCTCTTAGAGAATTTGTATACTTTTGTAAACTTACAGTTATCAATGATTTAAATAAATAGTTATATATTATTGGTATATGTGTTTTCTTTAGGAAAAAAATAGCTGAAATAGTCGAAGATTGAACCTATTTCCTCTTCAATAGCTATGCTAGGAAAAATGCTCCAACCAATTCGGCTATTTCAGCTATTCTTTATGTAATACACCAAATGTTTGATATTTTATTTCACTGATAAGAGAGAGAGTCTCGATGTGTGACCTTGAACTTACCAAAAAAATGCATAAATCGAACCATTTCAATCTTTTTTTTCCTAAGGATTTTTCTCATGTTAGTGTCTCCTTCATTGCAGGAAAAATGAAAACAAAAAATAAATTGATTTTTTTTTATTTTCGATACACATAAAAGCGATTTAAAAACTACAATTATTTTTATTTATAAAAAAATCTTAGATAAAATTAAAACGCAAGTGAATCTTTTTTTACAGCCACACATTCAAATTAATATATATATATATATATATAGATATAAACTTAAAAAAATCTTTTAAATGACTACATTGAAAAAAATTACTTCAATTATAGAAAAAAACATCATATCAAAAATTATTCTCGGTTACTATAGTGCCCCCAAGGTAGAGTATCAAAAGTCCCCGGAATTAATTGCCGCTTATCGTCATGTGGACTTAGACCAGTTTTTGTTTGTTCGATGCTAAATACTTGATGTAAATATGATCGAATACAACGCTGGCTTATTGTTTGTTCTTTAAAATTAGTTAAACATTTCACATAATCCTCAAAACCTATCCTATTTTTCACTACATTATACTTTACCCCCTTCAACTTTTTAACCACCCCTAGCGTTTTTATTTTAAACTTGATTCGGTCTTTATCGAGTTTCTTTTGTTCTAAATACTGTCGTCTCTTTGCCCTTTCCTCCCCATCTACGTCCAATTTATAAGTGTACATTTTCGATCTTAGTCCTACAAAGTGGGTCATAACTTTACCTTTTGATTCATCTTTCATAACACCTAAGACTTTTTTATTCACCTGTGGAATATTATATTGATTATCACTTGGATAATCTGAAGTGTCAAATTTTTGTATATCTGCCTTAATAACTTCTTCATAAGCATCATCACATGATAGCTCATAAATAAAGCTATCGGTATCCATATACATAAGTTTGCATTTTTCAACACCCAATTTAGGAATCATATGCCCATAATGAAAATCATACATGCATATTTTGGAAATATCTAATATTGCCATTCCTACATACAAAGGTTTATTGAATATTATGTTAGTTTTATTGAGTTCAATTGCCGACAAGTTTTCATTAAAAATTTTTCTGCTATGGAACCGATAGCTTGCAATCAAATTTTTCGCCCCATGCCGACCTTGCCATTTAGTCACCAATTTCACTACTCTATGTTTTCTAATATTTTCCATCGTCTTACCGAACACCGCGTTATTCATCAATTTATACAGGTTCTTTTCGAAAGTGCTTTTAGCTGTCGTTCTTAGTCGAGTATTTAACTCAATATAGGACTTTAGCCAGGTAGACTGTTTAAATTTCAAAACTTTATACACTTTAGTGAGCTGTAATCCGTTGGCGAGCATCTGTTTTAAATTTCGATAATGAACGGTATACTCTTTTTTATCGTAAAGTGTAGTCATTAATTTCGGTAATCTTGAACCTAGAGGAACACGGTGTTCAGCACCAAATGGAAAATCTTTGTGCGTATCGTGCAGGTTTTGCGGATATGTCAAGTCAACTTTGAGAATATACCCTTCGAGGGAATCGTCCGGAATCGACTGAATAAAATCAGCATCAAATTGATCGACGTCTTCGATCCATTTAAACCCTCCGTAGGGCAGAGGTTCACACATTGCCCAACCGTACAAATTGTTCACATCCAGGAACAACAAGTATTTGGAAGGCTTCCTAGGGTCATATTCCAGCATGTACTTGTTGTTTGCTTCAGCAAATCTGCTGCTGCAAACTGAAATTCCGCCACGAATAGCTTTTTCAATAAACAAAACCATGTCTACGTCACGCAATAGCTCCAATTTACACCTGGTCGACTTTAACATCGCGTCCCAAGTGTACCCAGGCATGGTATAGTACCACGCTGGGTCCAAGCCATAAGTTGCGTGACACTTTTTCCGAAATTGTTCGAAAACATCTGCCAAAAGTAAAACGTCTGTTTTCATGTACATGTCTGAATATTCGCCCAAGTTTTGAATTTGAAACTTATCCCACACACTTTGGGCATGAGCATATTTGTTGGAGCTAAGTGGTTTATAATTTAATTTATTGTAAAAGCATTCAATAGGCGGTAATGACGTTTCATTGAATTTTTCCCAGCTATCGATGTAGTCATAGCAAAATATTCCTTTTTTAATCAATAATTTAAATTTTTCATTATCCAAATGGGAAAATTCATTTTTGGATATGATGAAATCGTTGGGATCCATGATGGATGTTAGTTCATCCAAGGAAGCCCCCAAAAATCTCAATGAATCAATAAATCTAAATTTTAAATTAGTTTTTGAGTCGAATAAAGTGAATGAAATGTATTTTTCTAGGTTTATTGGAAGAACACTCATAGTGCCTTTTTTACATAAACTAGAAATCATGAAATGGCTGTCGTAGCCGATCAGGTTATGAAAAATTATTGGTGTTACGAACAACTTGCGGTAATTAAGATTGCACGATTGATGTGCGAATCCACGAAACTGACCGGTGAAGTGGTTGTGATCGCGTACAATTATTTCGACGTCTTTAAATTGTTTTCCGCAAATATGGCAATCAGATGCATCAACGGTACTTGACGGAAGTACCATTGGCACTATGGTTTTCATTTTTGATTGGATAATTTCGGCTACTAACGACATTTCATTTGAAAACCAATCCATGCAGTCAGAACCTCGATAGCTTTTGTAAAACGATAAATTGTCATCATAGTTGCACTTTACATAATAACCTGCACTATACGCTTCATGTTTTTGATATCTTTTAGTTGCAGTCGAAACATTTGGATCATTAAATTTTGTTAACATGCTTTCGAAATCGGCATAGATTACAAACGGAGTAGTTTGCTGGTAAGTAAAATTTCTAAATTCGACATGTTCATATTTGGGAAAAGACATTTTATATTCATTAAGTTCATAACACAACTTTTCGTGCTCCTTAAGTTTATTTTCATCACTAAAATAGTTCATACATCTATCACAGAAGTTTTTTTTTTTTGTGTTTTTACTGAGTTGCGAACTTACGAGTCGAGACATGTTTTTAATTAAGCAATAATGATACTTGACTTCAAAATTATTGTCATCATCATCATCTTCTGGAGGAACATCAAAGTCATTTAATTTTGGAAAATACTTGTCTTGAATCAATAATAAATTAAAATGGTGTTCTAATTTAGTTTGAGTTAATCTTGCCGGTACCACGGTATAAAATTCTTTTTCGTTTAATTCTAAAGCATACACGTTAACGGAAATATTGTTTAATTTTTCGAATTTGGAAATTTTACATAACGGCATGGGAGCATCTAAATCCTCTGCATTTAATACCGTGCTATAAAATGGATATGAAGAAGTTATATTGATGTTTGTATTTTTCGGATAAAGGCCTGCTACAACCGACCAATAGAAACAGGCTTGATCTGTATTTTTGATGTTTATGCATGCATTTTTATTAAGTATTTGTTTTGGTAATGGAATGAAAGATGAACCGTTACCTATCTCAAACTTATTAATATTTACTTCTAAAGAGACAACTTTATTTAGGGCATAACAAGAATCCCTTTCTTGGAACTCAGATAGTTTTTGAAAAATTTTATCTTTTACGTTATCAAAAAACCAACGCTCTAAATCGGTAGATACATCAAGTATTGCATTTTTCGTATTGAAATATTTTAAGTCTAAAATTTCATCGTCCTCAGTTTTGTTTTCATTTTTTTTTATAAATTCTCCGCAAAAACAAGTATTAACTTTCATCATATGAAACGATCTAAATTGTTTAGAAATTTCCATTTTAAATATTATTAAAGCATCTTCCAAAAATGGACCCAAGTCTTTATGAGCTAAATTTATTATTAACCCTGTTTTGATTCTACTTTTAAAGCTCGAAGCTACATTTTCCCACTTGACCCTGTTTTGCAATTTTCTATTGTTGAGCCCTAAACCAATGTGTCTTTTTTCAATTAAATTTTTAAAATGTTTAAAATGACCAATGTTTGTTTGAAGTTTTCTCAAAGTACCTATAGTTGTATCTTTAGTCCTCGAACGAATAGCTTTATTGCAAATTCGAATATGTTTTTTAAGCCGTTTTAGCCAGATTTCTTTATCTTTTTCAGTAAATTTATCGAATATAATTTTTTTCAATTTTCTTATAACCAACAAAAAATCGTTTGACTTTTTAGCAATTTCTTTAACACTTTCAGAATGCATGGCCATAAAAAATAAGAATCACTTACCCGTATTCTAAGCCTTATTCTCAACAATTGCGAAAGAATTAGCAGGCGATGGTTTTCCCACGTCGACCGTTCCTTTAAATATTATTGAGTACTTTCCGGAAGAAAAATATTCAATGCTCTCCCTGTATTGGTCTGTGACACGGGCTGGAAGGAATGTAACAGCTTCTTCTAAATCTAGTAGGACGCAGTCTCCAAATCTGCTTTTAACTATTTTAGCGGCATATATTTTCTGCGGCTCATCAAGTGGCAAAGCGCTCAATTTTATTTTTGGTTTTCGCTCTGCAATATTACAATTTTCGTTTATTTTTTTTAGATCCATCTACAAAAGTAAAAGAAAAACATGTTACCATTTTAAAATTATTCAAATTAAATAATGATAACAAAAAAATTACTCAACTAGCGCAAAAATGTTTTATAAAAAAAATTTCTATTGAAAAATAAAAATTGAGATATTTTTGAGATACAAGAAATTATTAATGCATCAATGTGGAAAAAATAAAAAAAGATATGAAATTCAAAAATAAACTTACTTTTTAATATTTTATCCACCATTTTAAAATTATTCAAATTAAATAATGATAACAAAAAAAATTACTCAACTAGCGCAAAAATGTTTTATAAAAAAAATTTCTATTGAAAAATAAAATTGAGATATTTTTGAGATACAAGAAATAATGCATCAATGTGGAAAAAATAAAAAAAGATATGGAATTCAAAAATAAACTTACTTTTTAATATTTTAAGGTACCACACTCACACAAACTATTAATAATTGACGTCTATTAACTGCGACTGGCTTTTGAAAAGTGAGCTCTCTGGACTTCGCTAATTAATAAATAACGCGCCTAAATGAACAAAACAAAAAATATGATTGGTTCCCCTCCGACAGATTCTTAGAGTGATAATGCAAGAAAATATGCTTTTCCAAACTAACCGCACGGTAAGAGATTTCCTGCATTTACAGGTTTTGTGTTTTGAATATCGAGAATTAGCAAAAACGTATTTCCTGTTTGCTAATCGGCACATGCTGCTACACAGCATTATCCATTTTTCGATATTCAGCATAGACGTGTTGACACATACATATTACAAAATAATATTTTATTGCAATCAATTTCCTGATATGAACCTGAGCCACATGACCTGGTACTTAGGTCGATCAACTTATAAATTTCTGCCATTTTAAGTTTTTAATTTCTTAAAACAATATGATATAAAATTGTTATAAGTATTATTAGAAAAACATCCTGTATATTCATCAACTTTTATATTACATGAAGATTGGAATTTTCGTTTTACAATTTTTAAAATAAAATATTGGAAAGCAAGTTATTGCATGCCGCAGACTACATTTACGTTCGAGGACAACAAAAAGCCGAGTTTCTGCAAAGGAAATGTCACATTTTCGGTATTTTTCCACATATTGACGTTTGCAAATTTGATGGTACACCCTATGAAACTGTTTGACGTGTATCATTCGACGTGTCACGTGACGTTTCGACGTGTGTCATTTGACCTGACGTTCCATCCAAATCGGATGAAGCTAGGTGCTAGTGCCTTTATGGTAGCATTATTGCGCATGCTTATACTCTCCATAAATTACATCACTTTCCATACATAATGCCGTTTGTTCCATTCAAATCGGACCAATAGTAACGAAGTTAGGTGTTAGTGCCTTTTTTGACAGCATTGCGCTACTTTCAACCATCCCCGGTATATCTATACTCTCGATTACGTCGATTACCTCCGCACCGCCCCGCTGGTGGAACCCATTTTGGCGGAGGCGGATAACATTGATTTCCCTATACTTATTGTGGAACATACATAGACCATCTACTGGCATGGTCTTCTGGTCAGAATTTTTATGCCTTGTAGTAGGTGTCCGAATTTTTCCCGTATTTCCTCGTTCTCTAATAGTATTGTCTTTCTTATTGTGTCTATGTCCTATGTCCTTTTTGTATTCCTGTTAAAGTTATTGATGGATCTGTCTGTCTGGTAGCGTCTTTCATGTCTAATGTCTCTGTATTTCTCACTTTGTGTAGAAAAAAAATGAATAAATCTGAAATTTCTGGTGAAATATCCTAATGAGGAAGTAAAATCTCCAAACGAGAGCAAAATCATTCAATCTCCAAGTGGTGGCTTTTGTTATTTATTTAAGAAATATGTTATTTTGAAAGTGGAGAAAATAGAAAGTCGATTGAAATTTATAAGTGAGTGATGATAAATCCCTCTCTAACATATTTATTCCAAATAATGGAAATTATAAATTGACATTTTACAATGTGAAAATGTTATCCCACGCTCAGCCCCATTCAAGCTGTTGCCACCAATTTTCAATAAGAGGTATATCCCTTGTGAAAAAGCCAAATGGAATGAATTCAATAATGAATTATTAAGAGCGTGTTGGGAAGAACGCTTGGAAACGTCAATTTGTATTTTTAAATGCGCATTAAAATATCATATAAGTTGTGTCATGTGATAGTGGCCGATGGCAGCTTTCTTATTTCAAATTCATATGTATTCTATCCATTTTTTGCATTCTTCAGACAATTCTTGACATAATTATTGTACAATGTCCTTTATAGACTTATGATCCCATGGGGAAGAAGTGTCACGACTAGAAACATCAGCAAACTCATTCAAAACGATTGTTTATCATGCCTCCTAACCTTCTTTTCTTGTTATTTACCGTAATAAATCTGCAAACACTCAATATTTCCGAAGCATTGTACATGAATTATGTCTAGAATTTTCTGAAGAATCCAAAAAAAAATTTATATAGTGGGCTGAATATATTATTTAATGCGCACTTAAAAATACAAATTGACATTTCCAAGCTTTGTTCCAACACCCTTATTAACGAATTGATGCCATTTAGGTATTTCACGCTGTATGGTTCGAAACATTCAATTGTTTTTGAATTTACATAGAAAATATGAAATGATCTCCGAATCTAAATTCCTTACAACAACTGAAAACTTGTGTGTGGTGTTTTTGATACTAGCTCAGGATCACATAGAAGACGATTTAAATAGGAAAACTCATTTTTGTGAACAAATAATGCTGGAACTATTATCCAATAAGAGATCGACAACTTGCTGCTACTTGTCAATGTTCGAAGAGCATGCACAGCACCATCAAAACGTTATTGTTTAAGTAGGGATTGCTAAACATCATATTCGTTCACCTTTGAGTACAATTCAAAAGGCGATAATCATTTAGCACCACAAATTTTTGAAATTTATATCCGGATCCAGAAAGCCCTTAATATCGTGACCGTGATGAGAAGTCTTGGCTTAGGATATTGGATTTTCTTTCCATGGATATATGTTAAGAGAATTGTGTATGAAGTATACACAATAAAAAAACCATGACAAGTTTTCCGGTCTCATTTCATCCCAATAAAAATAAACGTTTATGATTTATTCCTACTTTGTGGAATAAATTTAATATTATACTAGTTACTATACAATATATAGGGAAATTATTGGATAATAGGAAATGACGTTAAAATAGGAGAGGATTCCAAAGAAATTGATGTATCGTTCCCAACCTAACCTAACCTAACCGAATTAGACAATATTTTTATAATAGCCATATTAAAAATGTGGAATGCTGTAAATCAGATGTCAGTACAAGAAATGTGAATCTCGAATAGAAGTGCTTAAAGAAATGTTTTCCGTCGTGGAGCTGAAGTTCAGGATGTGATTGCTAAGGTGGGTTTTTCCTATAACAAAATTTTCTCAGCTCACTTTTTCCCAGAACATCACCCTTGAAATTGAGTTTTTTTTCCTAAAATCTCGGTGTAGCTATAAAATTAAGATTTTGTTATTTTCGTGCACTCGCAAAATAGGACACTAGCCACGTGTATTGAATTCTTTCCATATTCCTGTTACATCATATGTCCCTCATTTAATTTTTAATATCAAAACTACTGAGCTTCATGGAATAACATGTAACTTGGAATATTTGGGAAAAACATTTTCATTCCTAAATTTTTTTCCAAAATCAATAGCTGCAGCTTAATAATTTATAATTTTTTCAATAAATTGAGTGAGTAACAGTGGAGATGTTGAATGATAACAGATTATTTGTAATGCTGAAAATGCACGAAAATAACAAAATTTTGTTTCTAGCTTTACCGAGATTCTAGAAGAAAATGGAAGCTCAATCTCAGTTACCACCTTTCTAGGGTGATATCTCAGAAATAGGTGGGCTGAGGAAATTTTGTTATGAGAAAGACCCATCTTAATTTCATACGAACAATCTCTTCCTGAATTTTGTCGCATGAATTTAAAAACACCCTGTATATACTTAACAAGATCACGTTATAAAAGTTGAGTATATTTCAAGTTCACAATAAATGACATTTTCCACTAACTTGAATTATGTATTGTAAAAAAAGTATTGATATGTTCGCAGCTTCTCTTAGGTGATTTTGTAAGTTCATTGTATATAGAAAGGACTCCATAATGCGATACATTTTTGAGACAACTATTTAAACATTTTTTTTCAGTTGACAGTAAACAAGGATGTTCAAGAACATTTTGTCACGTTGGATTGAGATTATAAATGATAGATGAAAAGTTCCGAAAGTCACAAATTTTCTTCAAGCAAGCATCCTTTTCAAAAATTCCTCAAATATCAATAGTTTTTGACATGGTGTAAGGATAGACAAGGTATGTTCTTCTGAAGAACCGATTTTCGACTGCTTTTGCGTAGTCCCATTTTCGCCCATATTGGTTGCTACAGCTGACCGTATATTTACACGAGTGTACGTTTAAATATAATAATACGCTGCTAAATTACAAAACAATTCGTTTCGATTCATTTTCAATTTTTTCATACCAATATAAATCAGAATATTTTATTAGGCAGTTATCTGATTGGTTATAAAGTTAATATGGCCGATCTTGAGAAAGATTTGCCATTGATCGATGAAAATGGATGCGCAAGAACACACCTTGTCTATCTTTACACCATGGTTATTGAGTTATTGACAAAAAACTTTATTTTAGAAACATTTCTCAAGATGTCACTCCGAGTCGAATGGGTCCTCGCTCACTATATTTGTGGGTGCTTTATCAAAAATGAACACTTCTTTGAACTTGTTCATTAGACAATCATACTATTAAATTTTCCATTCGTATGACACTACAGCAACAAAACAATATGTCCTTGATTCATTTTTAACATTATCCATCCATTATCACTCCACTTTGGTTATAATATCTAATACTATTTCTATTTTTTTCATACTCCAATATTAATCTACAAATATACTAAATTTATTAATGTTTTTATATTTGTGAACAACTCAATTTTATGTTGGTAGTTGGCTAGTCTTCACGCAGGTTCTCCATAAGTCGTACATGACTCGTTCATCGACTTATTTTGGATAAATCTGAAGTTCACTATCTCAATTGAATTATCTATTTTGATATAAAATAGGGGAGAGGTGATTAGATTAATCGTAACTTAAATCAAAGAGAGTTCACCCACTGCTTCACGAAATTCATGATCAAAAACCTAGTCAATAATTCATAACGTGCCAGAAGACATCCAAACTGTTCGTTTTAAATTAAATTTTATTTGAGGTAATTTCGTGTCGCTAGACTTCTAAAGAGTTACAAACATACAAGCAAACAAGCAAACAAACAAACATACATACAAGTGAAGCTGATAAAAGCGTGTTAAAAAGAAGCCCAATAGATACCATATATACTTTTGGCGTCGTTATGCAAAGTTCTGTCCAAGTATGTGTAACGAGTTATTTTTTTTTGTCACAGATTTAGTTAATTTTTACCACTTTAGATGTTATATAACTCGTTACTTACATTCTAGCTTTCTATTATTACATTGATCTTGTTCATTCACTTTTAGGTATATTGTTTTTTTTTTGTATTTTTAGTATAAGGCCGGAGGTACGCAAATTAATTCTACCATAAAATTTAGTAGTTTCCAAAGTTGAAATTTTTCAATCGACAAGGACATTTGGTATATATACTATTTATTTAATTCCGAAAGACTTCTGGTATATGACAAATTTTTTGTGGTATCTAAATTTTACTATCGAAAATGAGGATATAAATAGCAGAAGAATAGAATCTTGTTAGCTGACGACTGACCGTACAAAGAGACCGCTAACCGCCGACCGCTGAAGAGACCGCTGATTTACCTTTACCTTTACCGTTGACTGCTGCTAATTTTTGAACGTAACGTGTGTGTTCCGAGTTTGTGCTATTCCGATCCGGTTACCGGAATATATTTTTATTGAAGACAGTAATTCTTTTTAAAGTGGTGACAGAAGTGAACTCCGATACAGAAACCGACTTAAGAAGGTAAACATATTTTTCTCCGATTGGCAGCAAATATTAATTTTGCTGACTGATATCAATCAGCAAAGTATTACTTTTCCTGCCTAGGCAGCAAAGTAACCATACGAAAGTGATTACTTTGCTGCCTGTGATTATACATTTCCATAGCAACCAACTAAAATAAAGAGATTGTGGGAATTGTAATAATTTGCAAATACAATATCCTCATGAACAATCGAAGAAAAAATTATATGTTCAACTTGGCAGCAAAGTAGATTGACTGCCTAGTTAAACAAATAACTATTTTATCATCGTTTATTTGAAAATTTTCGTACCTCCGTAAACTAGAAATAGTTTGATATTTTCATGGAAATTTCCGTACCGGTTGTTTTTTTATCTGTTAGTAAAGTTGTTTTGTTTGAGATTTTGATAAATAAATGTAACTTTGTTTTAGAAAAGGTGTTTTTGATTTCCA